>CM040439.1:10946404-11678437 GCA_022702705.1 Papilionanthe hookeriana x Papilionanthe teres | reverse complement strand
TCGTCTCTACTTAGAGCTCGTAATCGTGCTTAACTATTAGCATTTATTATCGACAATGATCCTTTCCAACTCATATACAATCACCATGTATGCGGTAGTATTTATAAAAGTAGAAAAGATGCCTTGATCGCTAAACTTATTCACACATCTATTTATCGTGAAACTATATAAAGATGAGTTTGTGTTGTTCTCTTTACTTATTGAAGATGATGGGTCATGGAAAGAGTAATAATGTTTTATGACTTTCTTTAAAGGGTGGTTGATCCCATTTATTGCTGCAGGGTTTACCAAGTATAAGAATTTGGTGCCTCCTCTATTGAATGTGGAGATGTTTTCCATAATTATGGCATTCTTTACATCATCTTTTATCTTAAGTTACCTTTTTTCTTAATCACTTACTTTTGGTGGGTAGGTCACTCATTTTATTTTTATGATCTGCTTGGTTATGTACTAGTTTAGCACAAATGGAGGCTAGGCCATCTTGAGTGAGGGAAGTAGGGGAGTCTTTTTGTGTTGAGAGAGAGGGTTGAGAAGGAAACCATATATTAAAAGCCTTCTCCTTAATTAATTTTAGTGATAAGAAAATGTTCAGTTGATGAGTACTCATAGACTTACAACCTTTCTTCTGCATATATGAGTTTGAGTGAGAATAAGGTTGACGTCTTTTTAATGCAGAGTAGCATGGAAAGGCAAAATATTAATGAAGTTCATATCTTTATACTTTCGATACATAGTTGATGTGCTCAGCTCAGGTGATGATGAGCTTGGTGTTGTTCTAATTTTGTGAGGCAAAACATTTCATCGAAGTTGAAAAGAAGTAGCTTGTAAAAGAGTGCATAATCCTACCACCTCTAAACTCCTCTACTTTCCCAAAAAAAAAAAAGAAAGGGACTACATAGACCTCTCTCAAAATAATGGCAATAGAGGGAGTGGCATCAATTTATGATGTGCAACTTGTAGTTATGGTCGGTGGAGCTATGTCATTAGGGACCAAGACGGCTTCCTCATGGATCATATCATTTAACTCAAACTAAAGATGAGTGAAGGTGGGCATGATGTATAATAGCGGCATCTCTTTTCACCGTGCCCTCACATTTAATATTTTAGTTAGGATGCGTGATTCACTCTCAAATCCTTTGAAGGAGATAAAGAAGATTCTTCTAGAGACATTTCATCTTATTATACAACTTAAAACAAATTATTAGATATACCTATAGGAAGGTTTCTAAGAAACTCACCTAAGCTAGATTGGCTCGAGAGTTCTAACAAGAATATCGAGCTCCTTAGGTATAAGTCAACATGAAAGACAAAGCATGGTATGTTGGAATATACAATGTTGAATGCCAAGCAAGATATAAATGAAGCTAGTGTGTTGGTGGCTTATCATATATTTGAGTGTGGTACAAGGAAGCTAAAGATACCTGGCTTTGTGTTATCAATATAGATAAAAAGGTTGGCTGACTAAGAGGGTAGATGTTATCCATGCAATTAACATAAGACTTTTTAAATTATTTGAATGATATGGAAAAAAATTATACATTTTAGTGACTAAATTTATAGTTGTGGTCCAATTTTTCTTAAACACTTTGGTTGGGCCATAATGTTATTCCTTTTTAAGTCTAGAAATAGAGAGGAGCTCAAGGAATTGGAGCAGGCGTCGGTGTCCTTATTCATGCGCAGAGCCTGCCATTATTTGATGGGTCACCTTAAACGCAACTTTTCTCGTTTCGGGGTCTACGATGAGAAGTCGAGCCTATTTCTTAAGCACCTATGACTTGTACCTATCGGTCGCCAAATTAGAAATTATCGGTCGCCAAAATGAAAATCTCGTCGCTCGTTTTAAAATAGATTTAATATAAATGTAATTTGAAAAGTATCATTTTAATTTAAAAATATGAAATCAAACTGATCTCATATATGTAATAGTTTAAAAGAGCACAACATTGTAAGTTATACATTTTCCCCGAAGAAAAGACGCGTTACTTGATGATGAGGCTCATTTAAATAAACTAAAGAATCTATGACATCCGTTTAATATGCGAATTATTTATTTTGACTAACAAATTTTCCTATATAATATAAAAGATTATATAGGGTTTATATTACATGGGTTCTTAAAGTTTCTTATAAGGGAAAGCCCCATAGTTAATTACATCTTAAGTAACTGAAGTCACTTAAGAAAACTCTCGATATAGATCAGAAAATATTGTCCTCATGAACTCAAAAGGTTTGGGATTTTCAAGGTAGGACATAGAAAATATCATATAGGAAAGGTGCAAATGGGAATAATTATTGTGGAATCCAAAAAAAAGAAAGAGCTAGGGGATGTTACAGATCCTGAGAAGAACCTCGATGACGTCCCAAACTATCTTATGGTTCGGCTTCAGTTTCGAAGAGATATTATTTAATATTCAATCTTACTAATTTTATTATGTAGGTCGACATCCGTATGATACCAATCATATAAATAGCATTGGAAGATAGAAGGATTTATGTCGTATCGGACGACGACCTCGAAATCTTAAGATAGTTAGGGCTTATATTGTACAACAGGGTTGTACAAAAGCTTAAAGATTGGTTAAGGATTTATATCACACTAAGAAGACAATCTCGAAGTCCTATGGCTTGTTGTGTTAATTTTATGAACAAATTTGTTGTTGTTGAGTTCTTTGCTCTCTCGAAGATGTTCTCCTATATGTGCTCATCGTCCTGCCCACGGTGCATACTCCAAGCTCCTTGTTGCAGAAGGTTCAAGTTTAAAAGTGTAAATTTCAATAGGTTTGAAGAAGTTCTAAGAGGTTTAAGGTGTATATGCAAGATTTTGTTGTTGTTATTGTTGTTATTCAAATGTCTTATGAGAGGAAGAGTTCAAGTTGATTACGCGATACTGGTTAGGATCTCGATGCACCTAAAAATGCTTGATTTTACATATACATTTATGCTTAATTTTAATGATATTGCACTTTAAAGGAATGTATTTTGCATTTTATTGGTTTTAGGTACAATAAATAGACATTTGGAGAAAAATAAACAAAAACGGTGCAATTTGTAGCAAAACGAGCAAGAAAGCAAGTTCGGCCCGACACATTTTGATAAGTATTTCTATGTTTAATCTCTTTTACACTTCTTAAATATTTATGAATGAGATTACAGTTTGAAGGAAGGTTGTTTTCATGCTTATTTTTAGGGCTATCTGTTAGGAATGCAACGCAACAGAAACGGGGCGAAATGGAGCTAAAACGGAGCCAAATGGAGCAAAACCGTGGAGCTGTGCAGAGTACGGCTCCGGCCGCGCCCCGATAGGGTGCCGACGATGCTAGAAACCCTAGAACACGGAATTTGGGCACTGCGGCGCTCAAAAACGGCGACGACGGCGCTAGGGACGTTTATTAGTCACATACATTAAATCTGTACGCTTTTTGGAGGGTTTTTTGAGTCACCTCTTGGGAAATTCGTCCCTATACTATATTATAATGATTTTATGTCAGAAAAAGTGATAGGAATGTTAGAAAAAATGAGAATGTTTAGAGATCTTAAAATATGAGTAGAAATATAGATTTATACCTTTACGAAGAGATTAGAGAGGGGATTTTGAGAGAATCTGTAAGGGTTGGTACTAGCATTGCGTGGATCAACAGGAGACTTTACGGGAGAGATTTTCATCCATCTTTTAAGGGAAAAAACTAAGTATTATACTCTTCATTATCTTATGATTTTGTAAACACTTATCTAGTGGATTTGCTTTGAAGTAATGAAGTTTCGATTGTGTTTTCTCTATGCTTTATGATGTCTTTCTCTTACTCTTTCTTCTTGTTTGGAAATAGTGTTATAAGAAGATTATGTCATTGTTTTCATTCTACTTTTCTTTTGCAATGAGTAGGATTCATGTTTAGGATATTGAGATGCATGCTAGAAGAAGTTTTAATTATAAATGTGATAGTTTTTACTTGCACTTCATTTACATTACAAATAGAGCTCGTTGTAGTGTTAAAATTCATTGTAATTGCGCTATGACACGAGAGGATGGTGTAATTCTCAACAAAGTGGAACCACATTCAAATTCCATAGATGGTGAAGTTCATGGGGGTGAAATTCATGGGGTTAAGTGTAAATAAATACGGAAATATTCTTTGATGGGCGTAGAATTAGAGATTTTAGGGTGACGGACTAAAATCCCCAATTCGATCGTAGTGTTTGGAAACTCAGTAGCGAGAGTTAGCCTTCGAGCGAAGGGAAGTGGGAGCTGCGGAGTGAGAGATAATATCCTCCTAGCTCTAACCACAAATTTAGGAACTAAACCTAAGACTTAGCTAATGTTCTTTATGCACTCGAAAGAGGGTAAATAATAAGATTTCTCCTATTTGGCACATATAATATTTAATGCATCTCATTCCTTAACATTATCCAATTCATTACATGAGAATAGTAGTTTTTAACATTTCAAAATTCTCCAAACCAATTTATCCAGAAAGGGTTATCTCTAGAATTAAGATTTTCTTTAGGAGTAGTTATTAATTATTTTAAACTTAAGCTTACCTTTAGGAGTAGTTGTTAGAAAAACCACTTTAATCGACCTTTCAAACTGAAGTCTAATAGTAGTATACTAGAATTTGACTAAGGACCTCTTACCTCGCTTCCCTGTGGGATCGATAAATGGGACTCCATTAGAGCCATGTATTACTTGATACGATATTTATAGTTGCGTAGAAGCTCTAGTGTGTACACATACATACAAACATAAAACACACAGAAAAACAGCACACGTTGGGGGCGCATCAAGTTTTTTGGTGTCTTTGCAGGGGAAGCTTTGGTAAGAATTTTAGAAGAATTTTAGTTGAATTAATTAGGCTTAGAATGGAAAACTTTTGTTTCATAAATTTTTTTTTGTGAAAAGTGTTTTTTGTATGAAAAAGTGTTAAAAAAACTGTTTGTTTGAAAAACAAGGTGTTTGTGAAAATGTTTTGCTGTGTTGAATATATTTTTTTTGTTTTATTTGTTTTATTGCTAATGTATTGTTTGTTGTGTTACGTATGCAAAATAAAGGATATGTAGGACTTGTGCTTTATGATCCCGAGTTAGAAAAATAGAAAAAAAATCAAAAAACAGAAAGGACTTGAAAAACTAGAATTAAAAATGGAAAACATTCAAAAGAATAACTTGGAAAATCATCATAAATCTTTGAGGGATTATGTAAATCCTACGAAAAATGAAATTCACTCAAGTATACAAAACCCTTTCGTAGAAGCTGACTACGTTTGAACTAAATTCGGCGATTATCTAACTAGTGCATAACAACTAGTTTTGGGGAACTCCTTCGGAGGATCCCTATTTGCACTTATCTAGTTTTCTAAAACTTTGTGCTACATTTTGTTATAACGGCATGCCGAGATGATGCTATTAAGGCTAAGGCCTTTTCCTTTCTCATTAAGGGATAAGGCTAAAATGTGGTTATACTCATTAGCACTTGGCTCTATTAAAAACTGGGAGGAGTTAACTCAGAAATTCCTAGCTAAGTATTTTCCACCTTTAAAGACTACTAAACTTAGAAACGATATTATCTCATTTTGTCCGTATGAAGGGAAATCAATATATGAATCATGGGAAAGATTTAAGGAACTTTGCCAGATTAGTTAATCATTCATACTTTTTATAATGGGTTAGTAGGATCCCTTAGGTCCATTATTGATGATACTGCTGATGGTTCATTAATGTCAAACTCATTTGATGAAGCATATGCATTAATTGAAGAAATGACTACAAAATAAATTTCAATGGCCCTCTATAAGGGTAAATCCTAAAAAGGTAGCTAGTGTTCATGATACAGATGCAATTGTAATTCTTGCATCTCAAGTTGCTGCAATATCAAGAAAGTTGGACCAATTTGGAATGAACCAGCCTTAATTTACTCCTGTAAGTGAGGAAAGTTCATTAGGGCATATGATTGATTTCAACTTATTATATGAGACTTTAAATACCATAAACAACCCGTATTCTAACTTTTACAACTCAGGTTGGAAGAACCATCCTAATTTTAACTGGAATCATACTACTGGGGGTGGAAACCAATAATGGGAAAATAATCATGAAAATTCTAATGGAAGTTGGAATAATCAGGGGAACACAATATATAGACCTTCATATCCACTTGACTCTAACAATGATCAACAATTTGAGGATAAGAATATGTATATAAAGAAGTAGTATTGCAAATGAGAAACCAGTTGTAAAGTCAAAATGATGCAATTAGAAAAATAGAGAATCAACTGGGACAAATTGCTAATTCAATTAGCAATAGACCCTAAGGAACACTTCCTAGCAATACTGAGATCAAACCTAAAGAGAACAATAATGAACAAGTAAAAGTTGTTCAATTAAGAAGTGGAGGAAAGATAAATGATGTAGTTAGAAAAGAGAAAGAAGTTGCGAGAGAAACAAAGGAAACAAAGAAACCCGAAGAACATGTTTCGACGATCTAGAAAAATTAATATCTCCAACTAAAATCAATTCGGAAAGACCACCACCTCTATTTTCTCAAAGACTTAGACATCATGAGTTGAAAACGTTATCTAAAGAAGAGCTGTATGTATGTTCAGGAGTAGTGTGAAATGATGGATACTTCCAAAAATAATGAAATTTTAATTCCATCTGTTGAAAAATCTCATGAACTTAAGATGGATGTCCCCCATAAATTTTTAAAGCCTGCTTATTTAGGGAATTCATCTATACCTCCAGTCTTTATATCTTCAGATTCAACTCAATTACATGATAAACCTGAATTAAATGATGAACAAGATAAAGTTATAGAACTAAAACTCGGAAGATAATTTGAGGATATATTTCAAAAGAACTTTGAGTTTAGAGATGAGGCCAAAGAGATTGAAAGACCATTGCAAGACAATCCTAAGGAATTAGAAAAACCTATTTTGTCAACTAAGATAGATATAAAAAGACCACCTCCATCATTTACTCAATACCAAGGGGAAGAATTGGAAGATAACTTAAAACAGAAGAGTAACATAGAATATTTTGATCCAAAATCTGAATTATCTAGAGAGAATCCGATTCAAAATTTGGGAGATCTTAAAGTATCATATAAAGATCCCTTTCTTATAAATTTCAAGGATGATATTAATATGCAAATTCGGAAAATCAATAGAAGAATATTGGATCAAGAATGAAATATGAGGAACAATGATATGAATCAATTCGAAAAGGAAGACTCGAAAAAAAATATAATTTGAAGATTTTGTAGGAATCCCCGGATGCGAAAAGGATTCTGCGATTGATTGAGGATTAATTAAATAAAATTTTAATCTAGGAGGAATCATTTGTCGAGTCGGCGACGTTAAACTAAGCACTTTATGCGATGTAACCCATAGTTATCGGTGTGCATTGATTTTGTATGATTTGGAGTATGATTGTTAGTGTTGTATCGTGTTTGCTTTTGTGTGGATTGATCAAGTTTGATTGTTGATTGGTAGATGTTTGGATTTTTAGTGTTTTGATTTGATCTTTGTATGTCATGAGGAAGGTGAGTCCTTAATCGTTTATTATTGTTAAACTTGTATGTTCTCTTGTAGTAGTTGGATTGACGAGTCTACTGTGACTCGGGTCTTACGCAAACTTGAGTTTTACAAGAGATATTATGAATTTAAACAGTGACAGATCCATCTCAATTTTGTTACTTCCTTTCTCTGATTTAGTTTTCATTTGATAGGAGTCATGAACCTATTTGATGAGTAACATGTGGATGATCTATACTACGATTTATAATTGTTAGCGGTGCTTAATTAAAGGGATTAGATGATGCCTGAGATTGGTGCCTATGAGCCAATATATCAGGGTTAATCTTATCTTTGGGATTATAATCTATAAAATCATTTTAATGTACCTAATTTATTAGCGTAGTGATTTTTTTAGAATTTGGACGTAAATTAGTGAGATGTGATGGTTTAATGTAAGAATTGACTTCATTTATCATATGTGTTTGTTTGTGTGTTACAACTTTATATAAGACTTGATGAACATTTTTATATTCCTATGTCGATACCTCGCTATGCTAGTTAAACTTTTATTTAGTGAATTTCACTTTGGCATGCTTAGTTTAGATTTACTTTATGCTGCATATTGTTCTATCCCGATGGATACTTGTAGATGTTTCTGATAGACATATGTGATAGATAGAATTTCTGAACTGTTTTTCTTTCTACTTATATTTTCTATACTAAATGCTATAGATGTTAAAAATCAAGTTTGGGGGTAGGAAGAAAAATGCATTTTAAAGTGAGTATACTTCCTTTTAGTTTAATATTATTGCAAGCAAGTTTTAGGTTAGATTTACTTTCTCCTCATGATCATTCTATCCCGATTATGCATGTATATGAATTTAATAGGATATTGTAGTAGTTAGTAGATTCAGCTTTTACTTTTTCTTCCTGCTACATTTTATGGAATTAATTGCAAAATATTTAAAAATTCAAGTTTGAGGGAAGAAGAATTTTTAAAATTAAACTTTATTTGTCCTCAGTAGCCTTTATTTATTTTGATATCACTTTTAAAATGACTTGTGGCATGAGGTGTTATCTTTAGGTTACTATAAATTTGATTTTAGGAATGTTAGAAAAATAACTTAGTTGAAATTCTACGCAATAAAACTGTTTTAGAGTTAAGATATTTTGTAGGAAACATTAAAAAATTGATTTTACTATTTATGGTAGAAATGAGTTGAATATTTGAAAAGCTAAGATTCATAGCTTAATACTTATTGAGAATTGAGCATTTATTGAAATCTTTTTCAAACTAATACTTACACTTTTAAAAAATGAGGGAAAGTTTAGAGTTTTGGATTTTAGAAAGGGGATAGTGAAATTCAAAATTATTCAAGGCCTATCCAGATGTAATAATCCTCACATAAAAAAAGAGAAAAAAGGGATTGAAAATGATCCCAAAAAGAAAGAAAAGAAAAAAAAGAGAAAAAAGAAAAGAAAAGAAAGTGAAAAGGAAAAAGTTATGTGAGGAGAAGCTTGAGGATAAGTCTAATCAAAAATTGGTTTCACTTGAATCTTTTTAAATGAAAAGACTTAAAAACAATCCTAAGCTTATTCTTATTGCAAATGGTATTGGTTAAATTGGTATAGATAAGGTGCTTATATTTTGTTTTTATATTTTCTTTGAATCTTTAGTTGGACAAGTTTCAAAAACTTTTGAAGTAAATAGAAAATCAGGATTCCTAAGTTGAATATGAGATACTCTTACACTCTAGTTCTAGGTTGATTTGTTAGAATTTATCCTAAGTTACACTATAACATTTCTGAGACAAAATTATAGGAAACTCTATTGAAACCCACAACCACAATTCAACATATTTGGTATTTAAAGTTATAGTGTTATTTCAAGACAAGTACCGTTAAGTTTAGGGGATTTTGATGCACCTAAAAAGTGCTTGATTTTACATATACATTTTATGCTTAATTTTAATGATATTGCACTTTAAATGAATGTATTTTGATTTTTTTTGGTTTAAGGTACAATAAATAGACTTTTGGAGAAAAAGAAGCAATAACGGTGCAATTTAGAGAAAAACGAGCGATAAAGTAAATTCCGCTCGACACATTTCAATAAGTCTTTCTATGTTTAATCTCTTCTACACTTCTTGTATATTTATGAATGAGATTTCACTTTGAAGGAATGTTGTTTTCATGCTTATTTTGTAGGGCTATCTGTTAGGAACACAACTGAAACGGGGCGAAATGGAGCTAAAACGGAGCAAAACGGTGGAGCTGTACAAAGTAGGGCGCCGGCGGCGCCAAACACCTGAGAACAGAGAATTTGGGCACCAGCAGCACCCAAAAATGACGCTGATGGCACTAGGGACGGTTATTAGTCACATACATTGAATCTAGACGCTTTTTGGAGGGTTTCTTGAGTCACCTCTTGGGAAATTCGTTCCTATACTATATTAGAATAATTTTATGTCGGAAAAAGTGATAGGAATGTTAGAAAAAATGAGAATGTTTAGAGATCTTAGAATAGGAGTAAAAATGTAGATTTCTACCTTTCTGGAGAGATTGGAGAGGGGACTTTGAGAGAATCTGTAAGGGTTAGTACTAATATTACTTTGATCGATAGAAGACTTTACGGGAGAGATTTTCATTTATCTTTCAAGGGAAAAAGCTAAGTATTATGCTCTTCATTATCTTATGATTTTGTAAACACTTATCTAGTGGATTTGCTTTGAAGTAATGAAGTTTTCGTTGTGCTTTCTTTATGTTTTGTGATGTCTTTCTCTTACTCTTTCTTTTTGTTTGGAAATAGTAGCATAAGAAGATTATACCATTGTTTTTATTCTACTTTTCTTTTCCAATGAGTAAAATTCATGTTTATGATATTGAGATGCATGCTTAGAAAAAGTTTTAATTATAAATGTGATAGTTTTCACTTGCACTTCATTTACATGACAAATAAAGCTTGTTGTAGTGTTAAAATTCATTGTAATTGCGCTATGAACCGAGAGGATGATGTAATTCTCAACAAATTGGAACCACTTTCAAATTCCATGGATGGTGAAGTTCATGGGGGTTGAGTTTAAATAAATAGAGAAATATTCTTTGATAGGCGTAAATTGGAGATTTTAGGGTGACAAACTAAAATCCCCAATTCAGTTTTAGTGTTTGGAAACTAAAGCGAGAGTTAGCCTTCAGGCGAAGGGAAGTGAGAGCTCTGGAGTGAGAGCCAACATCCTCCCAGCCTAACCATGGATTTAGGGACTGAACCTAGGACTAGCCAATGTTCTTTATGCACTCGAAAGAGGGTAAAGAATAAGATTTCTTCTATTTGGAACATACAATATTTAATGCATCTCATTCCTTAACATTATCTAATTCATTACATGAGAATAGTAGTTTTTAACATCTCAAAATTCTCCAAACTAATTTATCCAGAAAGGGTTATCTCTAGAATTAATATTTTCCTTTAGGAGTAATTATTAATTTTTTTAAACTTAAGCTTACCTTTAGGAGTAGTTATTAGAAAAACCACTTTAATCGACCTTCCAAACTAAGGTCTAATAAGTAGTATACTAGAATTTCGACTAAGGACCTCTTACCTCGCTTCCTCGTGAGATCGATAGACGGGACTCCATTAGAGCTCTGTATTACTTGATACATATGTATACTTATGTAGAAGCACTAGTGTGTGCACATATATACTAACATAAAACACGGAGAAAAATAGCACACGCCGAGGGCCCATCAGATCCCACAGTTCCCTTATTCTGAGACCATTATTTTCTTTGGATTCACTTTATCTAAATGAATTATTAAATTCATCCAGACCGGGGAAATCTCGTGAGTAGCCGTAGGTTGCTTCCTTTGTGGGATTTTCGATCATTCAAAGAGGGTGTATTAATTTAATTATCTTTTGTTTTATTTTACAAATGTTTTTTAATTTTAAAAAGAAGTTTTATTTTGTCTTGAGTTTTGTTTTGGATGTCAATTTCAGTTTTGGTTTAACATGCAAATATGTTTTGAGTTTTGTAGGTAAAGTAAATAAATGCAGGTAAGAAAACACAGTAAAATAAAATGAAATGAAAGTGCAATGCAAAAATGTAAATGCGTACATGCCATCTTCTCATCCATCCGCTGAAATTTTAGCTTTTGCAAGAGAATTTGAATAATTTGCAGAAAAATAAAGTGGTAAAGGTTCGGGGTGATCCTACCCACTCCTAGTCATAACTTGATGAGTTTCTATTCATTTAGATTTTGAGGATGATCTGCTTGAGAAAAGACACAATAGGTTCAGTTTTCCTCCAAGATATCCAAAAGACTATAAAAGGATGCGAGGCATAAACCCTATACCTCTTTTAAGATCCTTTGGAACGTTTCGAGTTCTTCTAAACTTTTTATGTTGATAAATCATTATCCGTCATTAAAGTTAAGGTTTAATATATATGTTTTAACCATTTGCTCCATGAACTTTAATGTTTCAATCATTCCTTCGAGTGAGGTAATTATCACTTGATGTTTCATTTAAGAATTATGTGAGTGGGGACCTTAAAGACAATTTGATTTGTTAAGGAACTTAGCCAACTAAAATTGAGAATTGGACCAGTAGTGGTTTTTAAAGTACTTGTGATTAGTTAAATTATATTTTCTAAACCCCATTAAAAAAACTTGGATTAATTCTAAACTCTTTTGCGGTCAGAGTATAAAAAAGCTGACATCAACCAGAAAGATTTGACATGAACCTCCTAAAATAAGCAAGCTTACCTTGAAGGGAACGTAGTTGCGTTAGACATTTGGGAGGCTCCATCTCCATGATGGATTTAATCATACAGGGATCAATTTCAATGCCTCTATGCAAAAAACAAAAACAAAAAATTTCTGGAAGATACATAGAAGGCACATTTCAATGTATTCATCCTCATATCATATTTTTTATGGTATTCGAAAATAGCTTAAGTATGTAAGATGATCTTCCTTAGATTAAATTTTAATTATTACATCGTCGATGTAACACTCAACCCGATGATGGAGCAAGTAGTCAAAGATGTGTGTCATAGCACGTTGGTAGGTTGCCCAACATTCTTTTATCTGAAGGTCATGACCTTGTAGCAAAATATGCCGATTGGAGTACGAAATGTCATATGTTGTTCGTCTTCTGGGGCCATCCAGATTTGATTATAACCGGATAGTTCATCCATGAAGGAAAACATCGCATGAGAAGAGGTGACAATCATAAGCTCCGAAATTGACAAAGGGAAATCTTCTTTTAGGCTGACCTTATTCAAATCTCGAAACTCGATGCAAACTCTTATTTGTTCATTCTTCTTTCGAAAGGGCATGAAATTTGCAATCCATGAAGAACTGGAAACCTCCTTAATAAAGCTATCCTTGATGATCTTTTTAGTCTCTTCAATGACCCTTTTCTCTATCTCAGGTTGCATCCTCTGAGGCATTTTCTTTGTAGGAACAACATTCGAGTCTATAGCCAAATGATGTACGACCACCTCTGGATCTTGACCGGGCATCTTGACATAACTCCTATCGAGACAATCACGAAAATGTTTTAGTATTGTTGTAATCTTAACAACCATAGAATCTGATAGGACTTTGCTAATATAAGCCGAACGAGGATCATCAACTATAACAAGATTGACATAATCAAATCATTGACGATCGAAGAGACTTCATCCTTAAGCTTAAGAGGGGCATCTTTAACTTTAATCTTCTCAGTAGTAGAGATGAGAGTCTTAATTATTTCATTTATGGAAATCATTCTACATGAAGCTTTAAGAAGTCTAGATTTATTAGGCTTTTTAACATAACTTAGACCACACCTTTCCCCTGGGAGTCTATACGGCCACATAGCCTTACATAACTTGGCTTGGCAAGTAAACCACCTCTCGTGCAACAATCTAACATCAAGTATTTTATATATGAGAGGGAAGCAAAAAGTGGAAAGTGGAATATCTTCTGCTTCTTGACACACCAAAAACCGTTCGATTTTTCATATATATTTTATGTTTAGTTTTAATGATATCGCACTTTAAAGGAAGATATTTTGCATGTTTTTAGTTTTAGGTACAAGAAATGGACTTTTGGAGAAAAATAAGCAAAAACGGTGCAATTTGGAGTAGAAACAAGCAAGAAAGCAAATTCTGTCCTAAGCATATTTCAATGTCTTTCTATACTTAATCTCTTTTACACTTCTTGCATATTTTTGAATGAAATTATACTTTAAAGAAAGATTGTTTTTATGCTTATATTATAGGTGAAGATGTTAGGAACTCAACGCAACTAAAATGTGGTGAAACAGAGCAAAAAGATGGAGCTGTGCAAAATGGGTACTAACAGCGCCAGAAACCCGAGAGCCATGAAAATATGGCGTCGACGGCGCCCAAAATGGTATCGACGGCGCTCGAGACAGTTTGGACACGATTTTGATTGTTTTTTGGCCATATACATTGAATCTGGACCCTTTTTTGAAGGTTTCTTAAGGCAACTCTTGGGAAATTTGTCCCTACACTATAGTAGAGTGATTTTATGTTAAAAAGTTATGTGTGTGAGTGAGAAAATGTGGAGAAAGTTGAGAGTTCTTAAAATAGGAGTAGAAATGTAGATTTCTACTTTTTTGAAGAGATTGGTGAGGGGATTTTAAGAGAATCTGTAAAGGAATGTACTAGCATTGCATGGATCAGCGAGAGACTTTGTGGAAGATATTTTCATCTTTCTTTCAAGGGGAAAAGCTAAGTATTGTGTTATTTTTTTCCTTATGATTTTGTAAACACTTATCTAGTGGATTTGCTTTGATGTAATGAAGTTTTTCATTGTGTTTTCTTCGTGTGTTGTAATGTCTTTTTCTTACTATTTCTTCTTATTTGGAAATGGTGGCATGAGAAGATTATGTCATTATTTTCCTTTTACTTTTCTTTTGTAATGGGTAGGATTCATGTTTAGGATATTTGGGATGCATGCTAAAAGAAGTTTTAATTATAAATGTGATGGTTTTTACTTACACTTCATTTACATTACAAAAAGAGCTTGTTGTAGTGTTAAAATTCGTTATAATTGCATTAAGACCTGAGAGGGCAGGGGGTAATTCTCAACAAAGTGGAACCACATTCAAATTCCTTGGATGGTGAAATTCATGGGGGTCGAGATCAAATAAATAGGGAAATATACTTTGATGGGCATAGAATTGGAGATTTTAGGGTGACAGATTAAATTCCCCTCGTCTAGTATTTGAAACTAAAGAGAGAGTTAGCCTTCGGGCGATGGGAAGTGGGAACTATGGATTGAGAACCATTATCTTCCCAGCCTAACCACGGATTTAGGGACTAAACCTAAGATTAGCCAATGTTCTTTATAGCACTCAAAAGAGGTTAAAGAATATGATTGCTCCTATTTGGCACATACAATATTTAATGCATCTCATTCCTTTACATTATCCAATTCACTACATAAGAATAATATTTTTTACATCTCAAAATTCTCTAAACCAATTCATTCAGAAAGGGTTATTTTTATAATTAATATTTTCCTTTAGGAGTAGTTATTAGTTGTTTTAAACTTAAGACTTACCTTTAGGAGTACTTGTTAGAAAAATCACTTTAATCGATCTTCCAAACTAAGGTATGATAGTAGTAGACTACAATTTGACTAAGGACCTCTTACCTCACTTCCCTATGAGATCGATAAATGGGACTCCACTAGAGCCATGTATTACTTGAATGATACATATAGTTGCGTAGAACAACTAGTGTGTGCTCGTACTTACAAACATAAAATAAGCAGAAAAATAACACATGTCGGGGGCCCATCAAGTTTTTGGCGTTGTTGCCGAGAAGCTTCGATAAGAACTTTATGAGAATTTTAGTTAAACCTATAAGACTTATATTTGGAAATTATAGTATTATTATATAATGTGTTTAATTATTATGTATTTATTTTTAAATAAAATCCAGAATACCAAAATATTTTTTGTATATGTCCAATTAGTTATGTCTTTAAATTCGTATGTGTTGTTTAGGAGCTGCAGACCTTGAATTTCATGACTTGGATTTAGAGAGAACTTTAGGAGGATGATGAATCAGAAAAGACTCCGTGAATTTTATGTAGAAATGACGGATAGACGATATAATGAATATTCATATTTGGATTATAATGTTAGTAATTTCAAAAAAGTAAACCCCAAAAGTGTGTCACAATTTCAAGAAGATGTTTACTATTTTAATTTCTTAGTTTACAGATATTGAGAGGAAGTTAGATCAATAAGAAAAATATATTTAGACAATGGATTGAAACTAGCCATGAGATACACAATCCTTATTCCGATTATTACAACTAAGGTTGAGAAAATTATTCAAACTTTAATCGGAATACTAATTTTGGAGGAGAAAACCAATTTTGGGAAGATTATAAATTTAGTCGGACATGTAATAGGAATGGTGAACCACCCCGCGATCGCGCTTTTAATCCAATTTGAAATTACTTTAGTATTAATTAAATATTTTAATCTTTTAATCGCAGAGTTACTTTCAAACGCAAGTATAAGTATTGTTCAAGTAATACATGGCTCTAATGGTGTCCTGGATATTGATCCCACAGGGAAAGTATTAAAGCCTACGGACTTAGGATTATAAAAATTAATTCGAATTACAACTAAATCGTAATGCTTATCTGTCACTAATATGCAATCGATAATAATAATACTAAACTTATATTAAAAACTAGATTTACTAACAACTTACTAATACTTCTAGAGTTAAGTTCAAATATAGATAATAACAATAATCTTTCTCCTTAGTTAAGATATTTAAGTGAAATGATAATTATAATTAGTTTTTAATGTGTTGTGCCAAATAGGAGCATACCTATTCTTTACCCTTTGGTCCAGGCATAGAGAACACTGACTAATCATATGCTTGGGTTACTAATTCTGTGGCTAGGCTGAGAGGATACCGGCTCTCACTTCGTAGCTCCTACGTTCCCCTCACCTGAAGGCTAACAATCTACACATCAGCACTCAAACGATAGAATCGAATTATGGATTTTATCCTGTCACTTTAAAATCTTTAATTCTACGCCCGATAATATTATTTCCCTATTTATTTGCACTTCTCCTTTCAAGGATTTACTCACTCTACCTTTCAAAGAGAATTATGATACACACAAATTAAAAATCCTTAGCCCACGATCAGGTTGTAAGAATTCACGAATTTTAACAATACAAATGGCCAATTCGTATAATAAATTAAGTTTAGGTATGATAACATCACAACGTCTTTTATAATTTATTTAATAGACTAATTATATAATCATTTCACAAAAACATCGAAACCAAGAGAAAGATAGAACAACTACTCAGAATTTATGAAGATGATGCAATAAAACTTGGATTTCATATTATAAAATAAAGTTCTACACACTAAAAACAAATAAACACTATTTATCTCAAATTCCTCTCCAAGCAAACTCCTCGAAGTTCCTCTGGATCTTTTTCTTGGAATTCTCCTTCGAAACGTCAATGTGGAAGAGTACTCTCACTTCCCTTCCACTCTTGCAATTCCTTGAAGAATTCTTCACAAATTCTCTATTTGAACTCACAACTCACTAAACTATACTCACTAAAAGACTCTCTTTACACTATGAACTCCCTTACAATCACTTTAGAGACCAGAAGAAGAGCCCTTTTTCAGCCAAAATTCATTCCTTTTAAAGTTGTAGAAGAGTCTCCAAGGGTTATGAAGGCACCCCTTCGAAAATCATCCACATTCGACGTATTTCTGGAACAAACCACCATTCCCGCCGTTGGCGCGGCTCGAGGTGCCGTCGGCGGCCTTCTAGAAACCATGCCTTTGAACCGACTGCGCCGTCAGTGGCCTCGATTCGCGCCGTCGGTGGCCTCCCTTGTAATTAATTCTGAACTCTCGGAAAAATCACACCGTCGGCGGCCTCGACCTCACCGTCGACAGCCTAGGTCAAATTTGCATAATTTTGTCCTTTTTGCTCCAAATCTGCTCATTTTTTCATATTTTCATTCCTTTGTCTTTAATTCTTCATACCTGCATAAAAACACCAAAAATACATTTCTTTAAAGTATAATATCATCAAAATCAGTGAAATATAAGCATGAAAATATTGACCTTTTTCTCTTGGGTCAAATAGTCAGGGTGATTTCAAAGATGAACTCTCTTTTCCTCATAATTTTAACCTCAGCCCACATAATGAAGAAAAGGAGTCACTATTAGAGGAGGATGTGATTCAATTGGCGAGTCAGTTAGAAAGTCATGAGAGTGATCTGAAAAGTTAGGAAGCAAAATTATAAAGTCAAGGGGTCACAATAAGGAATATAGAAAACCAACTGGGGCAGATTATTAATTCAATTAACAGTTACCCCATAGAGATTTTACCTAGTAACTCTGAGATAAACCCTAAGCAGATGAATGATGCACAATTTAAAATTATCAAACTAACATTTAGAAAAGAATTTGAGGATATGTTTCAAAAGAATTTTGAGTTGAGAGATTAGGATAAGGAGATTGAAAGAACAAAGGAAGAAATTACTAAGGAATTATAAAAACCTACTTCCTCAACTAAGATAGATATAGAAAGACCACCTCTACCATTTACTCGGTACCAAGGGGAAGAATTGGAAGATTACTTGAAACAGAAGAACGACATATAAGATTTTGATCCAGAATCTGAATTATCTAGAGTGAATTCGATCCAAACTTTGGGAGATCATGAATTATCTTATAGAGACCTATTTTTTATAAATTTCAAGGAAAATATTAATATGAAAATTAAGAAAATCAATAAAAGAAAATTGGATATAGAAAGCAATATGGGGAACGATGATATGAATCAATCTAAAAAGGAAGAGCTAAAAGAAAAATTAAAATTTGAGGATTTTGTAGGAATCCCTGGATCTGAAAAAGATTGGGCGATTGATCGATGATTACTTAATTGGAATTTTGATCTAGGAGGAATCATTTGTCGGGCTGGCGACGTTAAACCAAACGTTTTATGGGAGGCAACCCATAGTTATCAGTGTGTTTGATTTAGTATGCTTGAGAGTCATGATTATTAATGTTGTATTGTGTTTTCTTTAGTGTGGATTGATTAGTTTGATTGTTGTTGGAGGATGTTTGGTTTGTTAGTTGTTTGATTTGATCTTTGTGTGTCATGAGGGAGGTGATTCCCTAACTTCTTATTATGGCTTGACTTGTTATTCTCTTGTAGTAGTTGGATTGACGAGTCTACTACGACTCGGGTCTCACTCGGACTTGAGTTTTACAAGATATATCATGAATTTAAAAAATGATAGTTCCATCTCAATTTTGCTAATTCTTTTCTTTGACTTTATTTTCATTAGGTAAGAGTCGTGAACCTATTTGATTAGTAACTTGTGGATGATCTTACACTATGATTTATAACTGTTAGAGGTTCTTAATTAAGGGGATTAGATAATGCCCGAGTTTGGTGAATGTGAATCAATACATCGGGGATAATCTTAACTTTTGGATTATAATATATAAAATCATATTAAAATGTACCTAATTTACTAGTATAGTGATTTCGTTAGAATTTGGAAGTAATGTAGTGAGATGCGATGAAATGTAGGAAGAATTGACCTCATTCATTATGTGTGCTTCTATTTGTATTTTGTGTTTGTTTATGTGTTACAAATTTATATAAGACTTGAAGAACATTTTTATGTTTCTATGTTGATACTTGTTATGCTAGTTAAACCTTTATTTAGTGAATTTCATTCTAGCATGCTTAGTTTAGATTTACTTTTTGCTACATGATTTCTATCATAATTAATAATTGTAGATGTTTTTTTTATAGATATTTGTGGTAGATAGAATTCTGAACTATTTTTCTTCCTGCTTATATTTTATGTACTGAATGCTATATATGTTAAAAATCAAGTTTAGGAGTAGGATGAAAAATATATTTTAAAGTTAGTACACTTCCTTTTAGTTTAATATTATTGTAAGCACGTTTTATGCTAGATTTACTTTCTCATATAGTCATTCTATCCTAATTACACATGTATAAGAATTTGATAGGATGTTGTAGTAGTAAGTAGATTCAACTTTTACTTTTTCTTCCTTCTACATTTTATGAAATTAATTGCAAAATATTTAAAAATTCAAGTTTGGGGGGGAAGAAAAATAAAAAAACCTAACTTTATTTTTCCTCAGTAGCCAGTATTTAATTTAATATCACTTTTAAAATGACATGTGGTATGTGGTGTTGTCTTTAGGTTAAAAACTTGACCCACGCTCCACTGATGACAAATATAATAATTAATGTTTTCAAATATATGTAATAGATAATAATAGCGGCTAGTGTATATAAATATAATTTTATCGAAAATAGTTTACACACTAGGGGTACCGCAAGTATACATATTGTATCAAGTAATATATGGCTTTGAAACAAAGACCCCAATATCGATCCCACGAGGAGTGAGTTATGGATTTTTAAATATTTTAATTTTATTTTTAAGTATTTCTTTTATAGTTATAATTTTGATATTTCTAATTTACTAGATGAAATAATAAAGCAGTAATGAAATGATTGATGTAAATAGCAATAAAAAAACAACTTTCTTCCTTTCAATTAATCCAAGATTTTCTAAGATAATGATAATATTCATGGAGAATATAAATTTAAGGTATTGTGACAAATAGAAGCATTCATATTCTTTACCCTTTGATCCAGGTGTAAAGAACATTAGCTAATTTATAGATCGAGTCCGGATGTATTGTTAGTAGAATGGGTTAATCTAGGCTCACACTACTAGATGTCCAAGGGTGGCTATGGTAGGCCCTACTAGTGACCCTTTCCTTCTTTATAAACCAAATCACAAGAATTTAGTCTGTCACTCTAAAAACTTATCAATTCTACACCCATTATATAATATCTTCCTATTTATTTGCACTTCACCTAGAATAACCCGCACAAGGCCTTCGACTACCCAAGGATTCATGTGATATCTACTAGTTAAGAATTCATCTCCTTCTAGGTATCAAAACTCTTCAACAGATTTTAACAATTTAAATGACCAATTTAAATAGTAAATTAAGATCCAATATTAATATCATCACAATGTTTTAAAATATAAATAGTTTTTAATTCTCCAACGAATTTTATATTATTTTATTTATCTTTTCATAATTGAAAGGAGAAAGTAAACTAACTACTCAGAACACATTGAATTTAAACAACGAAACATGATAATGAAACTTTGAATAAAATTACAAATACTTATCTCAAGTATTTCTCCTACTGTACCTCTAAATTCTTCTAACTCCAAAGCAAATAAACTTCAAAAGCACCAACTCTTTAAACTCTCAATACAAACTCTAAATAAAATAACTAACTAATTTATGAAGGATAGTAAAATGTGGCCCTAAAGTATCTCTCTAGTTCTCTCTCTTGATGGGGCTCTAGATGGGGGGGGGTGATTTTTTCTGAAGGAGTACCTTCCTATTTATAGGCTTCAAGGGTTGCCTCAAGACACATCTTCAAAATGTGTCCACATTCAATGAATCTTCTAGAAGGTGTGTCTGGTGCCTAGGTGCCGGAATCTGATGCCTAGGTGCCGGACTCTATGTCCAGTTCTTCGCACCTCTTCGCGATTAAAACCGTTTCCAAGCGCACAAATACATTGTATCACATGTCCTATAAACCAGGAACAACTGCCAGTCTTCTAGAAGGTCCAATAACCACTAACAGTGTCAAAATAACCATCCAAAAGTTGTCAAAAATCTTGACAGATCTCGTATCCACCTGGCGCTTAGGCGCCGGATTCTGGCGTCTAGGCGCAAGACCTATAATTTTGACAATTTTGCATTTTGGCTCCATTTTTGCTCTTTTTTGCTCCTTTTTGCTCCTTTTTCACTTTTTTTCCTTCTTGAACATTTTTCCATCACCTATATCCAAAACCACAAAAAACCTTTCATTAAAGCATAATATCCTTAAAAATATGATAAAAATCAAGGCATAAAAATGGGCATTTTTTTCATATATCAAAATCCCCCAAACTTAAACGTTACATGTCCTCAAGTAACCCTTTTTACTATATAAAATGTATAAAATTTGGAATGAAAGATAAATATTTAAGACTTCTTGTAATTTTTGATCTTGTAAAGGCTTTAGTAAATCATTAACCAAATTTCACTAACTAAGTTTAATTTTAAGAATTTAAAGAATATTCGACCACCAAATCATAAGACTTAAAAAAATTTTCATTCATTTCAAAAATAATAGACGTTTATTATATTAAGATCACATAGATTATTTACAAGAAAAAGATTTTCATGAAAAGTCCTTCCTAAATAAAGATTCATGTATAAAAATTAAGTAAAGTATGTAACTAGTTTTCTTCATATATGATAATTCAAGTGAAGCCAATTTTTTATTAGGCTTATCCTCAAGCTTCTCCTTTTTTTTTTTTTACAGTGAGGATTACTGTATCTGGATAGCTTGTTAATGATTTTGAACTTCACTATCTTTAACTTATATTTTCAAACTTTTACATTTTCACTTAATTATTATTATAACATGAATAGAATTTCAAAAAGACTTTCAATCTTTTCTTTTTCAAGTTATAATTTTTGATTTCTTAATACTTCTAAAATTCAATTATTTCTATTATCAATAGAAACATTTCTTAATCTCATTCTTCTTTAAGTTAAATAATTCTATTCTTAAAATCAATCAAAGTTATTAAAATTTTGGTTAAGTCCACTAAATTATTCATAATTTCAAAAATTTAAGTGATCTTAAATAGATTCTTCATTCCTTATGTTATGTTAAGATTTTTTTATAGAAAATATTAGTTTATTAAGGACAAATAAAATTTAAATTTTCATGTATTTTCCCTTCCCCCAAACTTAAGTTTTGGTATATTATAAAAAAAAATAAAGTAGGAGAGAAAGAAAAGTATATTTTAAAAAGGAATTTTATAAGCATGTAAAAAAAAATTCTAGAAAGAAATATAATTTACTTCTACACATGCTTTTTATGAATATTACAGAAATAATGAAGCATATAAAAGTAAGCAGGCGCAAAAAAAAAAATTTTATATAGCAGTAGTTGAATTAAATAACTATATTACTAACATAAATAGAATAACATTACTAACTATTCTAGAATACTAAGCAGTAGGCTGAAACAAAAATAAACACAAATTCATTCAAATTTTAGTACTGCAACTAAATATCTAAAACGAGTCTCAACATCAAACAATTCATACAAAGTCTCATAAACAAATCTAAACTAGCAAACAACAAACAACAATCAGTACTAGCAAACAAAAACTAAACAACAGACTCGGCACATCTCAGAGGTAAATCAGGCTACTAATCACTGTCTGTAGCCTCGTCATCGTCATCACCAAAAGAAAACTCCACATCCTTAGGATCAACATATGGTGAAAATCTAAGACAGGTGGGAAACTGAATATCATGCTCACCCTTCAAGAATCTAACTAAAGACTCGAATACTCGACATCATACTCACTCTTTCTCCGGGTGTAATCGGATAGGTGATCAATTTTATTATCCATAGTATCAACTCGCGAGTGAGTTAGAAATAACTCATTTTGTCGCTCCGGAAATTGATCATGCATTGATTCCCAAAAACTAGACGGTGGCTCGGTGAATAGAAGTAGAAGGTCTGGTAGTGGAAGCTCTACCTGGAGTAGGTGCAGAAGTAGAAGGGGCTGTAGATCTCTTCCCACGAAGACGATCATAGATACTAACACTCTCCTGCCCAATTGGCTTAGTAGACTTCAGCTTTTCCTCAGAAATATCAGCAGTGACTCTTTTTTTCACACATAAAGTATAAATCAGAGATGGGAATCCTAGTTCTACAGAAGTACTGGATCTAGTAGTAGACTCCATACAATCATAAATAATACTGCCGACATCTATCGGCTTTCTCTTCTGAATGCAGTAGTTTAAGATAGCTCGATCTCTAGTCACTTCGCTCAAGTTGTTGGAAGGTATAAGTCTTGCAGAAATAAAGTAATGCCATGCCTTTGAAATACCATTTAACTTAGAAGATTTGAAATTTACCCGTTTATCGTTCCGGATGTTCCAAGCTCTAGTGTCGTCAGTCAAATAAGCAATAATCATCTCAAGATCTCCCTCAAATGGAGATAATCCAGAATAGTAGCACTCGATGGTAGGTGGCAGTCCATAAAAAACATTGATCCTTTCCGGAGTAAATCCTACTCCAACACCTCTGAGGAAGACTTCGTAGTCTTCCGCATCCAAAAAGTTAGCATAAAATTCGCGCACGACTGGAATAACAACAACAACGGTGAAATAACAGAATCGTTGCCAGTTGTGCGCAACGATCGTGTTCTCGATCATTTCACCGAGATTGTAAAAGCTTCGCTCTGAAATAAATTTTTTGGACGTCGCAAATTCGTGATATCGAAAATGCGCTGCAGCAGTCGCGAACTTGCTACTGTCAAAATTTTCTCGTGCCTTTCCTCGCTTAGATTTCGGTGCCATCTAAACGTGAAATAAAACATAAATAAATTAAGGAATCAAAGATTTAAACTCTTTTTAAGCTTAAGAAACTTAAAATGAGTTTAAAAATTCATGGAGAAACATTAAAAATCAAAATTTTTCTCAAAATTTTGGTTTTTAGCCAAAAATAAGAAAAACTATGGTGAAAATAAAAAATAAATGGATTATAGTGTAGATCTGACCTTGAGATGAAGAAATCAAGTGATTTCGGGCTCAAAATCTTGATGTTTTGACCTTAAAATGGATTTAGAAGGTGGGTTTTCATGAAAAAGAGGAAGGAGATGAAGCTTAGGTGTCAAAAATGGCTAATGGGGGTCTAAATGGTGATTTTCGGGTAAGCAGGCCGAACCGGCGCCTAGGCGCCAGACTCACCTTTCCAATAAATCACTTAAAAAATTTTATTTTCCACCAAAATTCATAAATTAAACTTCTAATTACTCATATAAGATTATTTCTTCAGTTTCCATCTTCCAAAATATTTTCCAATTTTTTTTAAAAAATTAAAAATTAAATCCTGTAATTAAACACAAGTTTAAATCAAACTCTTCTAATTCCATTCATGATTTTCAATTTCGGGCTCAATACAATTCAGATAAGTATCATAACATGATTCAAGTTCTAACAACGATCAAACAACACAAATTTGAAAGCAAATACAACACACATTGAACATGAAAACAAACACACAAACAAACACAATCGATTCACTAAATCGATACAACGACACACTAGATAAATCACAATCTCACCACATCACTATCTAATTCCCATTATCTTGGCAAGGAAAACTATTCAGCCCACTTGGAAAGAATACTAACGCCCTCGAAAAATCTGTAGCCGTTTTCTCGTCGATCCAATTGTTCTTCGCATACATCTCCACTTGAGCATCTTGATAAGCCACTAGATGATCAAATTGAAGTTTCGCCTGCCATTCTAGATGTTCAATTTGATGAAACATCTCATGAAGGCAATCTCCAATGCTTTTAAATTCTACTTCAAACTTATCTAGACGACTAAAAATTTTCTCTAAACTTACAAAGAATGAAACCATTGAAGTAGGGATGAGGATCCTTTGAGACCTTGTCTCTAGCCTCTTCTCCAAGATTTCTCCTCTCCATTTCTTCAAAAATCCTCTCTAATCTTTCAAGAATGGAGTGTATGGGTCGAAATAATGATTGCATAGGGATTGGGGATGAAGATAGGGTAATTTATAAGAGAAAATCGTGTGAAAAACTGAAGATTTTCAGTTTTGACACGATCCATTAATTGTGGCTCTTAGGCGCCAAATCTAGCGCCTAGGCGCCGGACCAATCGACACATAGTTTACTCTGGCGCTTAAGCGCCAAATCTGGCGCCTAGGCGCCAGAACCATGTTCGACTCCATTTCGCCTAACGTCAAATTTCAAAGTTTCGTTCTCCAAAATAGGTAATTTAGAATGGTAAGATCAATATAGACTCAGTAACACAAATTATAAGTAATCATAATGAAGGTTAACTTGATCTACTTTTTACTCATATATGAAATAGAGTGATCCAATGTCTAAGCTTTATATATTTCGAGATAATTTTCAGCTTAAGTTAATAAAAACTTGTTAGCATCAAATTTTCTAAAGTAATATAAAATTAAACAAGACCGAGGCATAACCTTACATTAAAAATGTAAAAACACACAAAACAACGAATAACTATGGATTGCCACCCACAAAGCGCTTGGTTTAACGTCGTCAGCCCGACCTAATTAAATTTTTAATCGGTAGACTCAACTCATAAGCCTCTTTATAAATTTTTTTAATATCTCCCAAATAAGGCTTCAGTCTTAATCCATTAACTTTAAAAAATTTTCCTGTTATGGAATCTTTAATATCCACAGCTCCTAATTGTGTACTTTTCAATTATATACGGTCTTATCCATTTTGATCTTAATTTTCCAGGAAAAAGTCCTAAACGAGTATTAAATAATAATACTTCTTGTCCAGGCTCAAATATTTTTCCTGAAATCTTTTTATCATGTAATATTTTCATTTTCTCTTTATAAATCCTTGCATTTTCATAAGATTCATTTCTTATTTCAACCATCTCATTTAATTGCAATAATCATTTTTCTCCTGCAGTATTCAAATCAAAATTAAACTCCTTTATCGCCCAATAAGCTTTATGTTCAAGTTCAACAGGTAAGTGACAATGTTTATCATAAACTAACCGGTAAGGTGACATTCCGATTGGTGTCTTATAAGCTGTTCTATAAGCCCATAATGCAGAATCAAGTCTATCAACCCAATCAGTTCTTTAGGATTAACAGTCTTCTCTAAAATTCTTTTAATTTCTCTGTTTGATATTTCAGCCATTCCACTTATTTGTGGGTGATATGCAGTTGCAATTCTGTGTTTGATTCCAAATTTTTCCAATAATGATTGAGTTCTTATATTTCTAAAATGACTTCCACCATCTGTGATAATTACCTTAGGCATTCCAAATCTTGAAAAAATCATCTTCTTTAAAAATTTTGAAACACTTTTGGAATCACGACTAGGTAAAGCTACAGCTTCGAATCCACTTTGAAACGTAATCAACCGCTAGTAAAATATAAATCTTTCCGGATGATGGTACAAATGGTCCCATAAAGTCTAAACCCCATATATCGAAAATTTCAACTTCCAATATATAGTTTAAAGGCATTTCATCTTTCTTGGATATATTTCCCATCCTTTGACATTGATCACATGTTTTCCCATAATGTCTCACATCTTTAAATAAGGTAGGCCAATAAAATCCTGAATTTAAAATTTTAAATGCAGTTTTATCTACTCCAAAGTGTCCTCCAAATTCGGAATCATGACATTTTTGAATAATAGCATAAGTTTCTTCATAAGGCACGCATCTACGAATTACAGAATCTCTTCCTAATTTAAATAAATGAGGGTCTTCCCAAATATAAGATTTAGCATCATTTTTAAATTTCTTAATAAATTCGTTATCCAATCCATCAGGTAAAATATTGCTAACTAAATAGTTAACTCTATCTGCATACCAAGGTGTTTAGTATTTTTGAATAACATACAAATGTTCATTGATCACAGAAAAATATGTTAAGAAATTCATACCTATTTTTTATGAAATTGCACTTTAAAGAAAGATATTTTCTTTATTTTATTGCAGGAACAAAGATTTATAAGTGATGGAAGAAAAAAAACATAAAATAGAGCAAATTTGGATCAAAAAGGAAGAAATACATGCAAAATGAACTAAGTCACCGATGGCGAAATCGAGCCTGCCGACGGCGAGATTATAAAGAGAATTTTTTAAAGGTTTGCAACTACCTCGCCGACAGCAAGCCCGAGCCCGCCGACAGCGAGATCGCGCGGTTTGAAGACCTTCTAGAAGCCCCGCTGACGGCGAGGTCGTTTCTCGCCGACGGCGAGATCGTTCAAAATGCCAGATACATTGAACCTGGATGCTTTTTGAAGAGGTGCTTAAGTACCCCTTGGACCTTTGCCTACCTCTATAAATAGATGACGAATTTTAGTATGTAGTGTGTCTATTTTAGGAGTCTTAGAGTATTCTATTAGTGTGCTTTTGAGCCTAAGTTGAAGTTTTGTGTGAGTAAGTGTAAGTAGTGAGTTAAGAAGTGTGCTTGTACTTAGAAGAAAAAGTCAAAGGAACTTCGAGGAGTCCGCTTGGGAGGAAATTGAGATAAGTATCTTTGTTTATTGTTGTTAACTTTAAATGAAATCCATGCTTTGTTTAATTCCCATGCATTCTGAGCAGTTTCTTAGTCTTTCTCTTTGTTTATGAAATTATGTGAATTGATAAAATTAAATAGAAGTGCCTAATGTATTAAAATAAATTGTGATAATCTTTTACTTAAAACTTAATTTACTTTCAATCTGGCTAATTGAATTGTTAAAATATGTTGAATTATCAACTATAGTAAAGATTACATCCAATATTCAGGGAAGTCAAAAGCCTTGGAAGGAGGGTGCAAATAAATAGGGAAATATTATTTATCGGACGTAGAATTGGACATTTTAGTGTGACGGACTAAAATATTCAATTTGGTCCTATTGTTTGAGAGCCGAAGTGTAGATGTTAGCCCTCGAGTGAGGGGAACGTGGGAGCTCTAAAGTGGCAGCCAGTATCCTCCCAGCTTAGCCGCAGATTCAGTAATCAAGCATAGGACTAGTCAATGTTCTTTGCACCTGGACCAAAGGGTAAAGAATAGGAATGCTCCTATTTGTCACAATACAATAAAAAAATCTATTTGAATTCATCATTCACTTAAGTTTCTAAAAACAAGGGGAAAGATACTTTTTCTGAAATCTTTAAATCAACTTTATTTAAAGCATTAGTTTACTTTAGATCGCTTTAGTTAAGTATTCTAAATTCCGTATACTATATTAGTAAGTAAATCCTTTAAATTTAGCTGTTACAAATCTTTTAAAACTTCCCTATGGGATGATAACCAGGACTCCACTAGAGCCCTGTATTACTTGATACGATACGTATACTTGCGTAGAATCCACATTATACATTTCATCATAAAATTAAATATATATTAAGCGGGATCAAGTTTTTAGTGCCGTTGCTATTTTTGTAAACATTAAAAAGTGGGTCAAGTTTTTGGTGCCGTTGCCGGGGAAGTAAAGAAATTATTTACTAGAGTAACGAACTATTTTTTTTACAAAATTGTATGCGTAAATTTGGAAACAAAAATTTAATACCTTAAGATTCAGAATTAGAGCGTACAATTAAAATAATTAGAAAACAAAAAAGAGAAATTATAAATTTAACACAAATGGTGAATATTCCTGAAAATGAAAATATCAATCAACAGAGACCATTAAGAGATTATGCCAACCCTACATTAGATGAAATTCATTTAACTATTCAAAACCCTGATGTAGCTGCTAACTCATTTGAACTTAAACACTCGCAATTATCCAAATGGTACAAAACAATCAATTTAGTGGTTCACCTACCGAAGATCCTAATTTACATCTTGCTAGTTTTTAGAACTATGTGCTACTTTCAAATATGAAGGAGTATCTAACGATGCTTATTAGACTTAGACTTTTTCCTTTTTCTTTAAGGGATATGGCTAAAATGTAGTTAAATTCGTTAGCACTTGGATCTATTAAAACTTGGGGAGAGTTATCACAAAAATTTCTATCCAAATATTTTCCACCATCTAAAAGCTGCTTAAGCTTAGAAATGATATAACTTCTTTTAGTCAGTTTGATAGAGAATCAATATATGAAGCTTGGGAGAGATTTAAAGAACTTCTTAGGAAATGCCCACATCATGCATTACCAGATTGGTTAATTATTCAAACTTTCTATAATGGATTAGTAGGATCTCTTAGATCAATCATCGATGCTGCTACTAGAGGATCATTAATGTCGAAACCATTTGATGAAGCCTATGCACTAATCGAAATGACTACCAATAATTTTCAATGGCCTACTGATAGAATGAATCCAAAAAAGATAGCCAGTATTCATGAAAATGATGCAATATCTATGTTAGCTTCGCAAATCGCTGCTATATCTAAAAAATTAGATCATTTTGGAATGTATTACTCTTCAACTATATTAAAAGAAAACTCTTCTGGACAACTTATAGAATCTCAACCTACATATGAAACTATGAATGCTATTAAAAACAGACCTAATAATCCTTATGCGAATTATTATAATCCTGGATGGAAAAATCATCCTAATTTTAATTGGAAAATAATACAACTAATCAACCATGGATGAACAACATAACACAACCATTAGGAAATCCCTCTGACCAAGGAAATTCTAACTATAAACCTAGTTATCCACCTGGATTTAATAATAATAACCCTCAATTTAAAGATAAGAAGTTATCTATAGAAGAATTAATATTAAATATGGGTCAACATTTACAAAATCAAGGAAATCAATTACAAAATCAAGGAAATTAATTACAAATACAAGGAAACCAATTACAAAATTAAGGAACAGCTATTAAAAATATTGAAACTCAAATTGGACATATCGCTACCACGCTTAATAATAGAATACCTGGAACATTTCCTAGTAATGTGGAAATAAATCCCAAAGACAAAGGAAATGAACAAATTAAAACGATACAATTACGAAGTGGAAAAGAATTAGAACCTCAAATTCGTAAAGAACTTGAAAGTCAAAAAGAGGAAGTGGAAATCGAAAAGGAAAAGAATCAACAAGATCCGAACTTAGAAAATCCTTTAATACCAATGAAAATTTCTGTTGAAAAACCTCCACCACCATTTCCTCAACGACTAAATCAACATAAAAAAGATAAACAGTTTGCTAAATTCCTTTAAAATTCTGAAGAAATTAACAATAAATATTCCTTTCGTAGAAGCTTTAGAACAGATGCCAAACTATGTAAAATTCATGAAAGATACTTTAAATGAAAAAAAAAAATTTACTGATAATGAAACGGTCACACTTAGTGAGGAGTGTAGTGCTATTATTCATAAAAAGCTTCCTAAAAAATTAAAAGATCTCGGTAGTTTCACTATACCCCGCACTTATTGGAGAAAAATTCTATGGAAAAGCTTTGTGTGACTTAGGAGCAAGCATCAATCTAATGCCTCTATCATTTTTTAAGAGATTAGGATTGGGAGAAATTTCACCTACTCCAAGTAACCCTTCATTTAGTCGATTGTTCGTTACATATCCTAAGGAGTTATTGAAGATGTTTTAGTAAAAGTGGATAAATTTATCTTCCCTGTAGATTTTATTGTTTTAGATATGGAAGAAGATAAAGAAATTCCTATCATCTTAGGAAGACCATTTTTAGCCATCGGGAAAGCTATGATTGATGTTCAGAAAGGAGAATTAACTATGAGAGTAAATGACCAAAAAGTTACTTTTAATATTGCTAAATCATTGAAATATCCCGCGCTAGAAAAAGATGATGAGTGTTTTCGAATGGAAGTACTCGATCATTTACAAAAAGAACATTTTAAGGAATATTATGAAGAAAAATTAGAAAAAGAAAATACTGAATTAATTGAAAAAGCCGATATAAATGAAGAACTAGATTATATTCAAGAGAAATTTGAATTTTTGGATAATATAAAAAATACTAAAAAAAAAGATAGTTCCATCGATTATTAAACCTCCTGAACTTGAGTTAAAAATGTTTCCTAATCATTTGAAATATGCTTACTTAGGTAATTCTTCAACTCTACCAGTTATTATTTCATCTGAATTAAATGAATCTCAAGAACAAAAACTTTTAGATACCTTAGAAAAATATAAGAAAACTTTTGGTTGGACTTTAGCAGATATTAAAGGAATTAGTCCTTCAATTTGTATGCACAGAATTATTTTAGATAATGAACATAAGCCTAAAGTAGATCTCCAAAGGAGATTAAACCCGATAATGAAAGAAGTAGTCAAGAAAGAAATTTCAAAATGGTTAGATAATGGTATTATATATCCTATTTCTGACAGTGCTTGGCTAAGCCCAATTCACTGTGTGCCTAAGAAAGGAGGAGTGACCGTAAAAGCTAATGAAAATAATGATCTTATCTGTATAAGACAAGTTACTGGATGGCAAATATGTATTGATTATAGAAAATTAAACACAGCCACCAGGAAAGATCACTTCCCTTTACCATTTCTAGACCAGATGTTAGATAGATTAGCCGAATATAAGTATTTTTGTTTCTTAGATGGATACACCGGTTATCATCAAATACAAATTGGTCCCGAGGATCAAGAGAAAACTACATTTACTAGTCCTTATGGAACTTTGGCTTTTCGAAGAATGTCTTTCGGATTATGTAATGCACCTGCAACATTCCAGAGATGTATGATGTCTATATTTACTAAATTAATTGATAATGGAATAGAAGTATTTATGGATGATTTCTCTGTATTTGGAACATCATTTGACACATGCTTAAATCATCTTAAAAAAGTATTTAAAGTATGTGAGAAAACTAATTTAGTTCTTAATTGGGAGAAATGTCAATTTATGGTTGCAGGCGGCATTGTATTAGAGCATAAAATTTCAGAAAAGGGCATGGAAGTAGACCCTGCAAAAATTAAAGTTATAACTAAATTACCACCTCCAACTACGGTGAAAGGGGTATGAAGTTTTCTTGGACATGCTGGATTCTACAGACGTTATATAAAAGATTTTTCAAAAATTACTAAACCTCTATGCCAACTTCTTGAAAAGAACAAGAAATTTGAATTTACAACTGAATGCCTGAATGCTTTCGAATTATTAAAAGATAAATTAATTACAACACCTATAATAGTTTCACCTAATTGGGAGAAACCATTTGAGCTTATGTGTGATGCTAGTGATTATGCTATAAGAGCAGTTCTTGGGCAAAGATATGATAAGATTTTCAAAGTTATATATTATGCTAGTAAAACTCTAAATGATGCTTGGAATAAATTATACGATTATTGAAAGAGAATTATTAGCGATTGTATATGCTTTTAATAAAATTCGGCCTTATCTAATAGGAACTAAATGTATTGTGCATACTGATCACTCTGCTATAAAATATTTAATGCAAAAAAGGATTCTAAACCAAGATTAATTAGATGGATGTTATTAATGCAAGAATTTGATTTTGAGATCGTAACAAAAAGGGAACTGATAATCAAATTGCTGATCATTTATCAAGATTAGAATATCATGAATTATCTCGATACGATAATGAAATTATAGACGGTTTTCCACGATGAACAACTTTATAATATAAATGAGTGGAAAATACCTTGGTATGCTGATATAGTAAATTATATTGTAAGTGACATTTTACCACCTATGTTAACTTTGTAACAACTGAAAACATTCATTCATGATACTAAAACATACTTTTGGGATGAACCATACTTATATAAGCAATGTAAGGATCTAATTATTAGAAGATGTGTGCCTTATGAAGAAACTAAACCAATTATTCAAAAATGTCATGATTCTGATTTTGGAGGACATTTTGGGACGGATAAAACTGCGTATAAAATTCTACGATACTGGATTTCTACCGGCTTACTCTATTTAGAGATGTATACAGAGATATGAAAACCTGCGATAAATGCCAAAGAGTAGGAAATATATCAAGAAAAAATGAAATGCCTCTGAATTTTATATTAGAAGTTGAAATTTTTTATGTTTGGGGATTAGATTTCATGAGACCTTTTATTCCTTCATTTGGAAACTCATATATATTAGTAATCGTTGATTATGTTTCCAAATGGATTGAAGCACGAAGCTTTACCTAGTTGTGATGCTAAAAGTGTTTCAAAATTTTTAATGAAAAATATTTTTACTAGATTTGGAATGCCGAGAGTGATTATCACTGACAGAGGAACTCATTTTAGAAATAAATATATTCACAAACTAGTAGAAAAATATAATATTATTCATAAGATATCAATCGCTTATCATCCACAAACTAGTAGATTAGTCGAAGTTTCTAATCGAGAGATTAAGCGTATTTTAGAAAAGTCACGTAAACCCTAATAGATTGGACTGGTCTATAAGACTAGACACTGCATTATGAGCATACAGGACTGCTTATAAAACTCCAATTGGAATGACTCCTTACAGGCTTATATATGGAAAAATTTGCCACTTACCAGTTGAATTAAAACATAATGCATATTGGGCGATTAAAAAATTTAATTATAATATGAAAGAAGCTGGTGAGAAGAGATTGTTGCAATTAAATGAATTAGAAGAATTAAGGAATGAATCATATGATAATGATAGGATTTATAAAGAAAGGATGAAATTATGGCATGATCGGAAGATTAATCGGAGAAATTTTGAACCGGGACAAGAAGTTTTGCTATATAATACTAGATTGAAATAATTTCTCGGGAAATTGAAATATCGATGGTTAGGACCTTTCACTATAACTCAAATATTTTCATATGGAACTATAGAAATTGAAGATCCAAAAACAGGACATAGATTTAAGGTAAACGGCCATAGATTAAAACCATATTTCGAAGGTAGAAGACCAAATTTTAAAGAGGTTTTAATGCTTAGTTGACCTGATTACTAACTGAAATTAGGTCGGGCTGACGACGTTAAACCAAGCGCTTTGTGGGAGGCAACCCATAGCGGTCTTTTATTTCAATTATATACAAATTAGTGAGTCTGTAATATTAAAATAAATCTTACTATTCAATTTTTAATTAGAATCATCACAAATTGAAACCTATATGATGAGATCAGAAAATATTCGGACCAGAGCGAAATTGGGCAATTTTACCGAATCTCGCCGACAGCGAGCCCGAGCCCGCCGACAGCAAGATCGCGTGCCATATCTTTAAATCAGTTTTATAACTAGCTCGCCGACGGCGAGAAACTTTCCGTCGACGGCGAGAAAGTTGAAAAATTGGTCTCTTAAGTTTTATGTGCGGTTTTGGACGATTGTAAAGCCATTTCTTTGTAGAAAACCATCCCAAATTCATTTTTACACTGTTTTCTTCCCTAGAAACGACTAGAGACCATTCCTTTCAATCCGAAATGGCCACCAAACTCTTAGAAACCACAAAAACTGGAGTTTTCAACCGAAGAAAATTCATCAGTTTGGAGGCGCAGCGTATTTTCAACAAAGTTTTGATGAAGAAGCGACTTATTAAAGAAAGTGGATTTGTCAACAGAGGAGTAGAGAATTCCACCACAAAAATTGAAGAAATGATCGTGCAGCGGCATTGGGAGTATTTTGCTATATGACATCCGCTGTAGTTATTCCTGTAGTTAAAGAGTTTTACTCTAATCTACATGCGATCAATAATGGAAGTGTCTACGTCAGAGGAAGATGGGTAACATTTACTCCTTTAAGGGTAAAAGAATTATTTTCTATAGAGAATACCCCTGTCTGTCATTATTCAAACTTTGTTCCTTTAAGATACAATATGAACGAGATTTATAGATACCTGATCGACGAACCTAATGATTAGGAGTTGCGCGAAGACGGGTATGTCAGTTTCTCTGCATCACTTCTTAACCCTGTCTCGAAGCATTGGCATTTCTTCATCTCATCAAAATTATTACCCGCTATGAGGGTAAATAAGATTTCAAAGGAATGCGCTATATTTAATTACTGTATTGAAATTGGACTACCTATCGATGTGGATCAATTATAGTAAAGTCTGCATTGGGATTGATTGTGCATGGGTCAGTTCATGGACTTGGACACCCATCGACTATATTTGCTTTATGCAGTCAGTACCAAGTTTCTTATGAGGCGTGGGAAAATGTACTTTTGCCAAGGAAACCACTCGATCTTACGGATATGTTTCCAACTTTGGATAACAATGATGAGATTACCATTATTTCTGATAGAGCATCACAGAATAATCCTTTAGTGAGGCCCCTTACTGATAAAACAAATTTCAATCTGAAAAGATTAAAAGATTAGAGAAAGAGTTGCAAAATGTGATGAATTCCATCGATAATATCTCTGATATGTTTGATCACATTGACTAGAGGATGAAAGAGCACTTTGATCATACTGGACATCTGGAGGCCAGTTTTATTCATTTATTGAGACAGAAAGGGTGTATTGATGAAGAATCTACTGCAGAATTCCCTTTCAGGCCTTTCTACAATCTATTTGTGCATCTGCGTCACATCGGGAATATCAGAGAGGATGTTAGTTCAGACACTAAGGAGTAGTAAAGATTTCTATCTTATGTTATATTTGTGTGTATATATGTGTTGATTTGGATTTAAGTTTTACTATGATTTAAACTTTAAATTTGATCATCTCAGATTTGATGAAATTATATGTATTTGTTATGTCTTAGCATTTAGAGTGTTGTGGTGTGGATTGCAATGTTGAGTATTTATGAGAGTTTGAAGTATTGAAGTCTTAAGTGTTAGTGTTTAAAAGTGCGAAGTTTGTAAGTATTATGGATTTCATATATAAAGTTATATTGTTTGTGTGAACTTTTTGTGAGTATAAGTATCTAGTCTTCATACTAAATTATCAAATTAAGTGATCGGAAGATTAATTAGGGCCAAATCGAGGTTGAAAATGATTAAAGAATTTTAAATATTTAAAATTTTTGGGAGCTCGCCGACGGCGAGATTTTCCAGAAACTTTGGCCTTGGTAAATTAATTAGCTCGCCGACGACGAGATTTTCCAGAAACTTTGGCCTTGGTAAATTAATTAGCTCGCCGACGGCGAGAAAAATCTCGCCGACAGCGAGATCGTGAAATGTCCTATATTGACCAGTCAACCGACACTATTCATCAACCCCTTCCTCAAAACTTCGAAAAAAACGACCTAGGGCTCGTGAGATCTTAGATTTGAGGCGATTTCAATACTTTTTAACACCGAATTTCATCTCCCCTTGGTAAGTGCTTCACTCATATGCAAAAGTTTTTTATTTTCACCATGAATTTCTTCTACATTGGGAAATTTAGGAAAAATTCGAAATATGGAGAAAATACTTGGAAGAAATTCATGGAGATCGATTTAAATGGATTTTAGTTGCTATAGGAAGTCATTTTAGTAATAATTGGAAGTTTAGTTAGAATTTTTGTGATTTTCATAGATCGAACGAAATGGCTCCTTGACAAAGATGAAGGTTGGATTACGACGAAACCCGATTCATAAATGCAAGAGCACAAACTCGATACTTTCAAAACATTCAAGCAAGAAAATGCATACAGGATCGAGTTTTCAAGAATCCGGGCGGAGAAGTGAAACGAATAATTAAGGAAAGAGGATGGGAAAATTTTTGCTACACTACAAACAGGGTTGCTGTAGAAGTTGTCAAGGAATTTTATGCCAATCTAACTGCAATTGAAGATGCACCAATCAAAGTAAGAGGATTTTTGGTTGAATTTGATGCTGCTAGGATTAATTCGTTTTATGAGGTACTTGACCTGCATACCAGTGACTATGATACTTTTGGAACAATGGAAGGACCCTTTGGAAGAGGTGATAAACTTTCTCACTGACGGGAAAGGAGTTTGGAAGATAAAGCAGCGCGAAAGGGTAAATTTTCCTCTTTCAATGTTAAATGCATTATCTAAGGCCTGACATTACTTCATTTGTTCTACCTTGTTACCCACATATCACCACGGTGAGGTAACAAGAGATAGAGCAATTCTGAATTATTGTATTCAGAATCAGAAAAGTATAAATGTGGGAAATATTATTTATACGAATATATTAGCCTACCGCACGAAGTGAAAGTGGAGGAGGACTAGGACACCCGGTCCGATTTGTGCACTCGCCAACTCTGGAGTTGAGGCTAGAGATGATGAGGAATGGGTGGAACTAATGAAGCCCATCACTTTGGCTAATATTAAGAAGTATGAATCCCACGAAGGATGAAGATCAGGGATTAGGAGTTATATGTCTTCATCGAGTAGAGATATACCTTCTACTAGTTATGACCCCCTCGCATACCACCCCTACCCTTCATGATCTGATGAATGAGCTGACCCTACATAGAAAGAGTTTTGAAAAATTTGGAGAGAACATGGAAAGGAAGTTTGAGCATATGGACCAAAGGATTGGAGGCTTGGAGAGAAGACATGATTATGATAGTGAATATCTCCAGCGACATTCAGAATACGAAATAGCATATTATGAGGCGAACGTCGTTACGGGAGAGGTGAATTAGATGTTGTCTTTCCCGAATGCCCCCGCTACATACGATATCGATCCGCTCGACCTTCTCGGCTGGAGATCGGGGAGATGATATAGTTTGGGATTTTGATGTCGAAGATTAGAGACTTTATTTGGTTTGTTTAGATTAATTGTAATTTTAAGAACTTTATTACTTTGTGTGTAATTGTTATGTACTTTCTGTGGACTGTGGAGTTAGTGAGTTTGTTTTAAATTGCTTAAGCTGTTATGTTAGACTTTTTATATATGTTAAATTAGTATACAAATTCTCTTTAAGGTAGTATGTTAGTTTTTCTTTAAATGTGTTGTTTAAGTTTTATAAATTGTGAACTTTAATTTTAGATTGTTTTAGTAACTCGATTGATTGGATGTGTAATAGTAGATTAAGTTTTAATCTGTTTGGGTTTTTATACTTATTTCAAAATTTCTTTACCCAACACTCTCTTTTAAATACTATATATATGGAAGAATACTAATAGTACAGGTTCTTTAAATAATGAAAAAGTCTGCAAAAATTTCAAGGAAAAGAAATACATAAAGCTCAAAGGTATGATGTAAATTCATTGTATATTTTCCTTTTCACCATTTAGAAATAGATGGAAAAATTTAAGTTTGGGGAGGAAAAATACAAATTTAATTATTAAATTGTTCTCAATTTCTATTTTTTTTGAAAATATTATTATTATTTGATTTTCTGTAATAATTTTAATTCAGTAACTTGAATTAATTTATATAATTATTATAGAAAGTTGAATATAATATTTCTAGAAATCCAAATTAATTTAATAGAATAAGATATTTGGTTAGAAGGAATAAGAATATAGTAAACTATTTAAAGTAAGGGAAACTATATTCTAAAATTGAAATTCTTAAGTATTTAAGTGAAAAAGAAGAGATTGAAACTCAATGAAGTAAAGGCTATGAAATACATATAAGCAAAGAAATATTTTAAGTTTCAAATTTAGGAAGAGAAAGTTGAAGTTCAAAATTATTAACGAAGCTATCCGGATACGAGTAATCCTCACTTGAAAAAGAAAAAGAGAAGGATTGAAAATCAATCCAAAAAGAAAAAAAGAAATGAAAAGAAAAATATAAGTGAGGAGAAGGTTGAGGAGATGCCTTATCAAAAATTGGCTTCAATGGAATCAACCTAAAGGTTAAAACTCAAATATATTTCTAAACTTATATATATGGATTAGTATTTTACTAAATAGTGTTTTCTTGAACTTCCTATCATCTAAATATCTTAAGTAAATTACTCTTTTAAATATAGTCTTTCCTGAAATAAATAGACAGCTAGAAATCTTATATCTGATAACTAAATAATCTTATATCTATAAAGTTAATTTAATTACTTAAAAATATTTCTATTTAACTTTACTATAGTATTATTTAAATTTAATTCATAGTTTATTTGAATTAAAAAATTCTATTACAAAAATCATTGTTTTTATTTAGTATAAAAATTACTTGAGGACAAGTAATAATTAAGTTTGGGGGATTTTGATCACAGAAAATATGTTAAGAAATTCATACCTATTTTTTATGAAATTGCACTTTAAAGAAAGGTATTTTCTTTATTTTATTGCATGAACGAAGATTTATAAGTGATGGAAGAAAAAAAGCATAAAATAGAGCAAATTTGGATAAAAAGGAAGAAATACATGCAAAATGAACTAAGTCGTCGACGACGAAATCGAGCCCGCCGACGGCGAGATTATAAAGAGAATTTCTTAAAGGTTTGCAACTACCTCGCCGACAGCGAGCCCGAGCCCGCCGACAGCGAGATCGTGCGGTTTGAAGACCTTCTAGAAGCCCCGCTGACGGCGAGGTCGTTTCTCGCCGACGGCGAGACCGTTCAAAATGCCAGATACATTGAACCTGGACGCTTTTTGAAGAGGTACTTAAGTACCCCTTGGACCTTTGTCTACCTCTATAAATAGAAGACGAATTTTAGTATGTAGTGTGTCTATTTGAGGAGTTTTAGAGTATTCTATTAGTGTGCTTTTGAGTCTAAGTTGAAGTTTAGTGTGAGTAAGTGTAAGTAGTGAGTTAAGAAGTGTGTTGTACTTAGAAGGAAAAGTCGAAGGAACTTGAGGAGTCTGCTTAGGGAGAAAATTGAGATAAGTATCTTTATTTATTGTTGTTAACTTTAAATGAAATCCATGCTTTGTTTAATTCCCATGCATTCTGAGTAGTTTTCTTAGTCTTTCTCCTTGTTTATGAAATTATGTGAATTGATGAAATTAAATAGAAGTGCCTAATATATTAAAATAAATTGTGATAATCTTTTACTTAAAACTTAATTTACTTTCAATCCGGCCAATTGAATTGTTAAAATATGTTGAATTATCAACTATAGTAAAGATTACATCCAATATTCAGGGAAGTCAAAAGCCTTGGAAGAAGGGTGCAAATAAATAGGGAAATATTATTTATCAGACGTAGATGTTGACCTCATTTTTGATGAGGTCTTCTCTTCTTCTCTTTAGTACTTAGGATCTAGCCTCAGGCTTTTCCTTTGACTATCCTAGAGGACTAGAATTGGGACCCACCACTTAGAAATTCAAACCACTTCTTAACTCCCTGCAAACTCCACAAAATTGATTGTAGACCCCTAATCACCTAGAGGGTTGACATTAAATGTGGAAGTTTAAAGGATGAGTCCCTATAGGACTCTTTGGCCTTAGGACTGCCCTGGGTGGCCTAGTCTGGTGAAGGGGCTGACTTACACACACACTATACCTATATACTACACTTTCACACACCTCTTAAAACCACACCCATACCCAATTTGACCTCCGACTCATGCGAGTGGTTCACATGGATGGTCCTTAACCCACTAAGCCCTTGGTAAGAGGGTTAGGAACAATATAGTGAATGCCTCGAATGAGTCCCTTCATGGCTCATATGGGCTTGATGTGGCTTCATGGCTCAACCAAAATGATTTCATTCCACTTACATTCACCCAATCTTCAATTTTCCAGATTTTCAATTTTTGACCCAGGACCCTACACCTGCTTAACCTACCAAGTGCCCTGAAACTACCCAAAATTTCCAAAATCACCTAAATTACCCAAAATTCCCCAAAATCAATCCCAAACATTTCCACATTACTCAAATTGATCATCCATACCCAAAAATACCAAAAATTCCAAAAATACCTCCCAATACCCTCCAAATACCCAAAATACCCCTCTTGACCCAAAAATCCAAAAATTCAGAAAATTCCCAAAAAATTCCACAAAATCCCAAATATTCCCAATTTCATTTTGTTCAACTACATCATGGGCCAATTTTGTCAATTTACCCTACTTTTGTCAAAACCCCCAATTTGACCCATTTTAACCCTAAGTGAACCCAATGTCAAACCAAACCTACCCAATTGACCCAAATTCTGGTCCAATTCAATTCTAAACTTCAATTCAACATTCTCAACACCTATTTAGACCAAACCCAAGTCCAATTTGATTGACATTTGGATCCAATTTCACTTTTGGCCTTAAAGCCCAATTTAGACCCATGACCCAAACCTAACCCAAACTCACCCAATTCAACTCCAATTAACCCCAAATCTTTTCTAAACCTTCCTTAACATCCCCATAAACAAAACACTAACATGATTTGCCCAAAATTTAGACCCAAACCCCACTCAAATTCAACCCAAAATCAAAAGGCCCAATTTTGACATAAACCTAAACTTAACCCAGAATGAGCCCAAATCCCAAAATCAAAACCTAACCAAAGCCAAAACCTCTTTGAAACACTCCCATAAACATTTCCCAACATTAATTTTACATCAATTTTAACTTTAGCCCAACTTTGGCCCATAGTAGCCCATTTTGGCCCACCTTAGCCTCTTTACCAAAAGGCCCATATCCAACCCGATTCAAACCCAAATCACCTCAAATTTGTTTCAAACCACTCATGACACATCCCTAAACCAAATTCAACAATTATTTGGCCCAACCTCTTTACAAAATTTCCATCCATAAATTCATTTTTAAACTAAAAGGCCCATTCCTTAAATCATTTTAAAAACCCATTTTTACCACATCCAAAGGCCCAAAATTGGTCCCAAAGCCCATATGACATTTCCCCTCATCATACTTTCAATTAAACTCAATACCTAAGTCCTAAATTCATCATCAAATCATCCCAAATCAAGCCTTATCCAAGTTCTCATTAAATTATCAAAAAATCCCAAAACCCATTTTTATGAAATTGACCAAGCCTTTCTCCAAGCCAAAGGTGAGCCATGAAGCCATGCATGAGCCACATGTGAGCCATGAGAGCCTTGGACACTCCACCATGCCATATTGGGTAAGAAGAGGGAGGGCTTTCCTTAATCCCTAAAGCTCATTAGCCTTAATCATGATTCACCTAAACTTAAATTTAATCCAAATATATTTGGATGGAGACTTCTCCATGCCAAACCAGCTGATCCCTTTGATCCCCCACAGCACCAAAAGCCACTTTGAAGGGTGCACCAAGCCCAAATGGGTGAATTGACCCATTTAGACTCAAAACTAGCCTTGCCCCATTCTACTTTGGATCAAAGCCTTTACACATGGTAATTGCCAATTGCTTGCACCAAGCCCCAGCCCTGACCCACCTGACCTTGAGGGTGACCCATGCTCGGCCGGCCGGCCACCACGGCAGCTCGGAAACCACCAGGCCGAGAGCTCACATGTGAGCCCAAACTTGGAATTCTCACCTGCTGAGCTGCCTCATGCCCAATGGCCACCATGGTTGTTCTTCACATGCCAAGAACAGCTGATCCCGGCCCTCAACTCCCCCTGGGAGGCCCTCCAGCCTCTCCTATTTAAACCCCTCACCCTCGCGGCCAAAGGAGGTGCTGAACAAAACCTTAAGGAAACTCGCCAAAATCACTCCGGATCACTCTCCACACATAGAGCACTTGATCCCCACTGAATTCCGGCCCCGATTCCCTCCGAGTGAGCCCGATTTTGAGCTCGAACTTCAGCCCAAAACCAGGACACTTCTTCACGGTGAGCCAATCCCCAAATTGATTGGTCCTACACCTTCACTTGGACCAAGAGGAGAAGTTTCCCACCTGAAAGCCCCATCTCCGAGGCCACCCGGTTGCTCCGAGCCTCCAAGCTTTGTGATCGGCTGTGGTCACTTTCATAGCTAGACAATTCACCGAGCCAAGGGACTTCATCCGGAGCTTACTTGGACCCAATCGAAGGTGACACAACTCTCGGATCGAAGCTTCACTTCTGCGAGCAAAGGTATGGACTCCCTCTTCTTCCCGAGCTTCCGGAGATTCTCATTTTACTTTGAGTCGATTTAAATGCATGTTTACCGTATGGATGTGTTCGTCTCTTCAAGACGAATCCATAGAACATAAGAACACGAAAATCCGTTGAGAATCGAGTGAGAAATTAGGGTTAGAAGGTTGACGGTCACGGGTGCACACCAGTCGTAGACGATGACCAGGAGCCGTTGGATCGGGCGTGTATCGAGCGGACGGTTCAGATTGCGCCGGATCAGAGAATGTTACGTGAACCGTGGGTCCCGGGACGGCTGACTCAGATGGCGGCGCCCAATCACAGCGCGACACGTACCCCTTCGGAGCTGCCGATGTTTCGCTGGCGCCGCGTGGATAAGTAGATAAATAGGGTATTTAATGTATTTATTAAATATCAGAAACTTCAAAAATCCATATCTTTGTGTAGAAAAATCACAAAAATAAAATAAAAATACCCTCTTGCTCAGTGAACAAGAGGAGAATAATGTGGAAAAGAAATTAATTAATTTTGTCTAGTATTTTATTTTTAATTAATTATTTACTCCCTGCATTGTTTTAATTCTCCATGCATTCATACAATTCACCATGGCATGAGACCATAGGGCTTTTGAAGCCTCCGAACTTGGGAACATTCCCCGAATTTTCCAAGGTCGGAGGCCATCTGTGAAAAGTTATTGATTTTTCAAATGCATGTTGCTGTTTTGAGTATTTTAATTCCAAAAATTAGCATGTTGTGAAATAAATTCTAGGAAAATTTGGTGATGTTCCTTATGACCAGAGAACCCTAGGAAAAATAGGTTTTGAATTAATCCACTTGGAATAACCCTAATTGGCTTAAACACCCTAAATATGTTCTTAATTAACTAGAGCTAATCATACATTAAATTGACTTGAAATCAATTCTCTACTGACCTTTAGGATCAGAGGAACCACCAAAAAAATTTGAAGTCAATTGGACTTGGTTAGCCCTACTAAATGGGTTGATTAAGCCATTTAGTCATTTTAAACTTTAAAAATTCATAACTTTCAAAATACCTTTCAAAAATTCACCAAATTGTTTTTGGAGCCTCTCTGATATCAGGGGAATTTAAGAAAATTAAAATTTCAATTTTCTAAAAAAGTTAATTTTTTAGTATTATTTTAATATTTTAATAATTAAAAAATAATAAAAATTACAAAAATAATAAAATTCACCAAAATGTCACATTTTGAATTTTAATCACTTAGGAACAAACCCCATATTTTTCCTAGGTCTCTATGATAAGATATTAAATTTTAAAGCCTTGGGGTAATTTTTAAAATTAAAAAATACATTTTCTAGCATTTCCACTGAAATAATTCCAATAAATTAAGAAAAAAATTAGAAAATTATAAACTTTGGTTCTCTGATTTCCTTGATATCAGAGAGAATTTTAAAAATTATAAAATTCATTTTTCAACTTATATTCTATTTTTAAATTAATTAATACTCCAGAACTTAAAATAATTTTAATAAATAAAATATAATTCAAAAATTCACAAAAATTGGTCCAAGTGGTCCTCTGGTCATTAGAAATGTCCCATAATTTTCTTAAGGACAGAAACTTTCCCTTGGTCATATTATTAAATTTTCCTTGGAAATCCTTATTTTCCACCAAAAATAATTACATAAATAAATTAAATACGAGAAAAATCACATTTTCTCCTCTAATGTCTTTATTGACATATGAGTGAAGTCATATAAAAATTTCAAATTCATTTGAGCTCAATTTAGTGAGCTATGAAATTATTAAGCTTGAAGGGCAAAATGGTAATTAAAATTTTAACCCTTAATTAAAACTTTAGGCTTAATAAAATGAAAGGGTAAAATATTTGATCTTATTCGATTTGGATGATTGAAATTTAAATAGTTAAAGGGTAGGAACCTATTAAACAATTTAAAAATAATTAAAATAAATTTTAATTAGAATAAATAATTAAATTTGGAAGAATAATAAAATTGGAGTTACTAAAATAGGGATGTTATTAGGAAAAAATTTGTTCTTTAATTTAAGAATCCCTAAATTAATCATCTCAATAATATTTAATCCCTAATTAAAATGATAATCCAAGTTTAAGATTTAAAATGCTAAAAGACTTAATCATTAAATTAAGTTAAGGTTAAATTATTTAAAACAAACCCCTTTAAAATAAAAAAAAATTTAAATAAAAAAATAATAAATTAAATTAAATTAAATTAAATTAAACTAAATTAAATTAAATTAAATTAAATTAAATTAAATAAACCAAAATCAAATTAAATTAAATTAAATTAAATTAAATTAAATTAATTTAAAACATATAAAATCAAATTAAATTAAATTAAATTAAATTAAATTAAATTAATTTAAAACATATTGAATTAAATTAAATTAAATTAAATTAAATTAAATTAAATTAAATTAAATTAAACTAAATTGAATTTAAAACTAATTAAATTAAATTAAATTAAAATTAAATTAAATTAAAATTAAAACAAATTAACTTAAATCAAATTAAATTAAATTAAGCTAAAGCATATCATATTAAATCAACCCAAATTAAATTAAGTTAAACTAAACCACATTGAATTAAATTAAGTTAAATTCAATTAAATTGAATTAAATATAATATCACCTAAGACATAAAGAATTTAAAATAAATCTAAAATAACTCGAACACTATTCCAAACTTAAATCATTAATTTGAACTTAAATTTGAATCACAAATCATTAAATATCATTTTGCCCTTAGGAGCTTTTACTATTATAACTCCTAAATGGAGTATCGAGTGAAATGTCACTTCACTCATAAGGATATTCGAACATCCTAATTCACTTGAGCAAGAAATAAAACTTAACTTAAACACCACGGATAATTAATTCACCTGCATGATAGAATTCATTTGGACTTAAGGACATTTCTCGAAATATTGAAAAGATGTTTAAGATTCGTCTTAAACACTTCCTCGATATGATGGAATGTCCTTAAGAACAAATTGAGCTTAGTTGCTCTTTGGTGAAGAAAATCATCCTTAAAACCAAAATTGAAGACCTAGACGTCATAGGAATGACTAGCTATAGGATTAGGACTTTGGTAGAAAACCATAACCCTTCCCTTAGCTTTACCTAGGAAATTGCTTATAAATGCTTAAATGCTCTAAATTGTATTTTAAGTTCGGCTTGGAATGACGGGGAGACCCTCCAGAGTACGCTTTTATTTTATTGCGATTTATCTTACCGCAATTCATTTACTCGTGTTGCACTTTACCTTTCTTGCATGATAAACAACGAGTTGCATGAAAACCTACACCTTTAGGACAAAAACCAAAACTGAAACCCATAACTAAATTAAAAGACACTACGAGATAAAATTCATCGCCACAACATTCAAAATATAAAACAACTCAAAATTTAATCACAAACAAAACAACAAAACTACAACTACAACTAAATTAAAACGTCTCATTGAATGATCGGGAATACCTCGGATGATGTAACCCACGTGTTGCTAACGGGATTTCCCATGGTGCTAAATGAAAGTGCGGAACTCATTTAGTTGAGTTTAGCAAATTCATACGGACTAAGTGAATTCTATGAAAATAACGGTGCGGGATGACGGAACAGTGGGATCTTAATCGGTTCGTTTAATCAACTCTAAGACCTGTTTTAATTAAAATATTAAAGACACATGGAAATTAAGACTTTCTCTAAAACCAAACACTTCTCTCATCTCCCGATTTATGACTTCTAAAACTAAACCTCTGCAACAACAAGGAGCTCGGAGTATGGTGGGCGGCACGGCCATCGTCATCGCAAAGCTCGAGTCTACTTCGACAAAACTTTCCTTAGAACTAAATAACCAAGCCATAGGACCTCGAGGTAGTTTGCACAGTGCAACATAAATCCTCGACTCTTCGTTAGGCATTTGCATGATCATATCGTGTAAATTAAGCCCTAGCTGGTCTTAGGATTTCAGAGGTAGTCGTCCGATACGACATAAACCCTCACATCTTCGAGGCTATTTGTATGATTTTATCATACAAATATAAGTCCTAATTAACTAAAATTGGCAAGATTGAAATATAAGATAATATTAGGACTTTCCTAAAATCAAACCAAACAATAGGATAGTCGGGAAATTACCGAAGTTCGCTTCGAATCTGTAATTTCTCCTACCTTTCCTCCTTTGAATTCCCAAGATAAAATGTTCCAAATTTGACCCATTCCCTATTGAAATTCCAAAATTCAATCCCTTGAAAACTTAAACTTTGAAATTCTTGAGAGCAGAACTACTGATTATTATCGAGAGTTTTCCTAGGTGATTCTCGTCACTTAAGATGTAATTAACTATAGGGGCTTGCCCTTATAGGGAACTTTAAGAACCCGAGTAATATAAACCCCGCTTAATTCATTTATATTAAGCGGGGAACTTGTCGGCTTATAAAATTGGTTCGCGGACCAAACGGATGTCACAAATCTCCTAGTTTATTTAATCGAGCCCCATCATCGAGCGGTGTGTCTATTCTTCGGGATAGATACACGGTTTGTGGTGCGGTGCTCGTTTATATAAACTATTTGGGATGAGAGATCGGTTTGATTTCATATCTTAAAACTTTTAAACTTAAAATTACTTTCAAAAATCAAATGTTATCTTTTAAACTATATATATATTTAAATTAAATTTAAAATATAAAAAAAAATTCGCCGACAATTTCGTAGGCGACCCCTTTTCAAAATAAAACACATAACCTAAAAATATGCCGACAATTTACGGCGACTCCATTGAGAATAGTTCCTCTCTCCATTTTTGATCAAATAGTTCTGCTTTCAAAAATCGGTAGTATATCCATGTCCCTAATGAATCAAACTACCCTTCTTTCCGTTGGAATACTACGTTCATTTCTACCTTGAATGAGTATAGCCAATATTCTCTCGGATCTAGGAGCCACTGTTTAGACACCCCTAAACGGAGAGGTTCGAGATCCTTTTACCTCATTTACGAGGTGGGGTGGACCCCGATAGGTGTTAGTTTAGGAGTGATCCTTCGAGTCGAGAAGTCTTGAGTAAGACTTTCTTTTCCTTTCCAACTCTGAATCAGATTCATTACCTTCTCTACACCTTTGAACATTCCGTTCTAAATAAACAAACCCTCTAATGAATGACTCTTTTAATAAATATACATGAAAAAGAATGTGTTCGGACTCTTTTAGATTCCTTTCTTTTCGTCCTGATGAGAAGAAGCATAACTTGGGACCGACAATCGAATCTACCTTGCGAAATGGAAGCCCCAAAGCCGATTTTCTCCTTCACCAATGGATCGGACTTCGCTGTTTACAAGGATGAGCTTGCCCGACAATGGGATCATCCGGTTTGGACAAGGATTCGAAAACACAAATGTCAAGATCGCTGACGTTACCCTTTTCGCACTGATGGACAAAGTGTCAGAAACTGAGAAACCCATGATTGAGTTCAACCTTAAATCAACTCAAGAATTTCCTCCTCTGCAAAGGGTTCCAGCTGAGAGGAGTACTGCAGTCCATAGAAGGACCGTTATCTCTACCCCCACCGGTGCTAGTCGTCTCTGCACCTACCGGCTCCCGCCAAGCCGAATGGGAAGGAAGTTCGAATTTGCAATGAGCATGTTACCGTGGAGGGTACGGATTTCCGTGCAAGACCTTCGTTTTTGAAATTGGGTCCAGCTCGAGGGTTCCACCCCTAACACGGACTCGGAGGAGAAACAGAGGCGGGAAGATTGCCGGGAAGGCCGGTAGCTGCCGAAGTCGCTTTCCTAGAAGAAATTCCCGAGTACACACCACTACCCGAATACATACCATTGTCCGAGTATACACCCCTTTTGGAAGGAAGTAGATTCCATCCCCTTTCGCCGCGAGCTGACGAGGAAAATGTCCGCGGGATTGCCTCTACATTACCTCGGCCCGCATACTATAATGACAACGAAGAAAGAGGGCTAGGGTTACACCACTTGCCCGACTACGGACCGTGATTGAAAAGTTAGCGAAGAAGGAAAGATGCCCGGTGTCGAAATTTTAAGAAGGATAGGGCGGGTGCCGGCTAAATCTCGTCTTGGGCCGCGAGTAGAATCTCGCTTATCGCTGCGAAGAGCCTAATAAGAAGATGAAGGCTAGCCCACTCGTTGTTGTTTCAGGTTTACGGATCGGGAAGGATACCACCTTCCGGCATTCGGTGACGGACCATCCGGTCCTCAGGCCTTCTACCGCTAGAAGGATGGTATGGCGTCCCACTACCGGCCAATTAAGACCGAAACAACGACCAGAAAATGAAAGTCTCGTCAGGAGACTTGAGTCCGAAGAAAGTGCTACCGCAATAAAGGGGACTCATGAGAAGGAAACCCGACAATTATCACATGACAACTGCAAGGATGTACAGAAAAGACCTCTAGAAGATGCTATGGAAAAGTTAAGAACCGATATTCGGCGACTAGCAAGGGAAAGAGAGGAGAAATTCGGAGATGAAGTTGACTCGTCAGAGTTCATGGATGATGAGTATGCAGAAATTAACATGGTAGAAACACGAGCTTCGTCAGCTTCACAAGGTGCTCCTGCAGCCGCAGAAAGAGAGGAGCCGGAAGTAATGAGGAGGCAGCTTCAAGAGAAAGATGATACGATCGCCCAGATGGCGAAAAGGATGGAAGAGATGGGCCGTAGCCTCGGCCACTCTCCGGAGTCGGGTTCAACCCCAAAGAGAAACACCCCCGAAGTCATTCACATTGTAGACGGAGGAAAGGAGATTACATCCGTCAACGGGGATGATCGATTAAAGAAGGATGCAACACAAAGTATGATTCGGAAAAGGATATCAAGAGCTTGGTGGAACGAGCGAGTGCGAGAAGCCTTGGCACAATCAAAGAGCGGGACATCCATTCGGATCGGTAGACCTTACCCGAAGAATTCGACGCCGTCCGATATCCGAAAGGCTTTGTACCATCTCCGTTCAAGACCTTTGATGGAACCGGAAACCCTCGGCAACATGTTGCACATTTTCGTGCCGATTGTTGCAATGCCGGCGGAAGTGATGCTTTACTCTTCCGACAATTTGTCGACGAGGTCGTCGGGGATCGCCTTTGATTGGTATGCGGAATTACCAAACGGTTCGGTGAAGACATTTTCGAGTTAGAGAACCTCTTCATCGAGCGATTTGCCGGAGCTCGGCACCACATCACTATAGGTGATTTAGTGGTAGAGAAGCGAAGCCGAATGAAACCTTGGTGGACTACATACTTCGATGGAGGAATCTAAGTATGAAGTGTGAGCCACGATTACAAGAACGACATGCGATCGGCATTTTACTTAAAAGCATCCATGGCCCGATAGCACTTCTCCTCGAGGGATTTACTATTAAGACTTTCGAGAAGTTGTTAAGCAAGGCCGGAAGCTTGCAAGAGGAGGCGAAGCAATTAAGTTTCACCGATAAAGCGAGACAAACGAAGCCCGTGAAAACTTTTGAAAGGAAGTCCGGGATCGTCACGGCGATCGATAACGGCAAGCAACCGATACAAATATCGTCGAACGGCCGCGGCAACCTCAACGAGAATTACCAGCAACCCCGACCCGGCTATCGGTCATCTCGACAATATGAACAACCGCCTCGTCCACAACGGACGTTTAGGGAGTTCCCGAGCGAGGAGTATCCGTTCAAGAATGAGGCGATGCCGAAAATGTTCCGCGACTCGATGAAGACTCCAGATTTCCAAGCTGCCGGAGCCTAAAAGACCGGAAGAAGTCGACAAGAAAGGTGATCCCAACTTTTGTCCTTACCACCGGATGCTTGGGCACAAGATAGAAGATTGTATTACCTTCAAAAGTTGGCTCAACGACGATCTTCGGAAAGGGAATATAACGATCCCGAAAGAATACATGAAGGAACCCCAGAAAGGAGGTTCCGTCAATGTTATCTCAACGGATTTCATTATTCCGATAGACCCCTATGCGACTGATGATGGATGGACTACCGCTTGGACAAAGTCTTCGAAGAAGATTTTAGATCACATCCAAACCGCTTCGGCGCGAGCTTCAATTCAAAGTTCGAAAACTGTCAAGTCGGCGCTATCACTTGCAATAGAAGAACCACCTCGACAAGAGACAATCGAAGAAAAGAAGAAAACTGACGAAGAAGAGAAGACCGAGGCACCTAAGGCTAGACTAGGGGCTGCTTATCTTAGGATAGTTGTTTCCAATTCGGGGGAGAAATCCCTCGAACCTCTGACTCTGTATGATTATCTGCCCACTCCAGTGGGATCTTATAATGATGAGGGTTATGGCGTTGGCTACGTTTTGACTCGTTTCTAACGATTACGTAACTAGCGACAATCAACCTAATCCGGACGTCGATTCCGATACAAATAACAATTCTCAAATCATACACAATCTTGACGATCACAATGATGAAGAATACATCCACCAGGAAGGCTACGAGAGTTCAACAAGCAACGAATCTATTTGCGAGTTTCGAGGAACTCCAATCACAATAGAGTTAGAGCCTTCAGACTCCGAAGCTAATCCTGAAGAACTCATCATTCCAATTCAGAAGGAGACACCAGCGAATTCAATGCTAAATTCAGAAGAAATCACAGAAGTCAACTTAAGAAGTGGAAGAATTCTACCTCCAAGAATGGGTCCAAAGGACAAAGGAAAGCAGGTGGTTGTTCAGGAAGAATCAACCCCGGCAGAAGAAATACCCATTCGAGAAGAAAACGAGGCATATGGAAACAAGGTGGATTACAATGTGCTAGCCCATCTTAGGAAACTACCAGCCAAACTAAGCATCTACGACGCTCTCATCTTATCGAAGGAGATGAGAGAAGCTCGATCGAGGCCTTACTTGATCCGGAAATTCGCTTAGCTCAAATGGCCGGAGATTCCTTAGATGAGGTTTGCTAGTTAAAGGAACGACGAGGTGTTACCTTCACGGACAATGACTTACTACTTGGGACGACGGACCACAACCGACCCTTGTATATTTCGATTACAATTGGGAAGTTTACACTCTCCGAGTATTGGTGGATCCGGGAGCATCAATCAATATAATGAATCTTCGAACGCTAGCATACTTAGAAATTGATGCTCGCGAGCTCGAAGCGGACAAAATGTTATCAAGAGGATTCAACCGTGAAAGGAGAAAGAGCCCTCGGATCAATAACACTGCTAATGAAGACCGGTGACTTAGCAAAGACAACCGCAAAATTTCACATAATTGATTCAGAAACGTCGTTCAACGCTCTACTGGGCCGACCGTGGATACATGAAAATCGGATGGTACCATCATCTCTACATCAATGCATCAAATACTACGATGGAGGGGAACAGTGCATCAAAGGTGACTTACAACCGTTCTCCGTACATGAAATCGGAATCCATGAAGATGCGGCTTATTATGCACCTCCGAAGAAAACAATCTTCTCCGGAGATACCATAACAAATGAAGCAAAAGAAATTTGGGATGACGAAGAATACGAAATTCTAGTCCAACGAGTCACTCACCACTCCCTTACTCGCGAGATGGTGAAGGTTTCTCCACAACTCGCATCCGAGGTCGAGGCCGGGGACGAGGTCGTGGCGGAGACGTTAGGACGATTGGACGGAGGAAACCAGCCATCAATGTTGATTGGGAAGATAGTTCTGAAGAAGAAAAAGAAATCAAACAAGAAGTAGCGACAATAAGTCAGAAGAAGCCGCAATTCAAGATCCCTCTCGAAGAAGAAAGAAACGAAGAATATAAATCGATGTACGAGAAGATTAACCACTATGTACATACTATGACCCTGACCCCGATCCATTCTTATAAGATCGAGGGTATGGAGGTCAAAGAGGTACGTAGCGGTGGTGCGAAGCCAATCAAATTCTACCGTGGTGCTCCTTCCTCCAAAACTGAAAATAATGTACAATTTGAAGATGCTACTTCATCAGAATTAATGGAATTACCTTTTGAGTGGTACTCTCCCTGTGTTCAAAATTTAATTCAGCGTGGTTTCTTACCTCGACAATGGACAAAAGGTCAATCACAATGTTTTGAAAAATTATGGAATAACTCCGGTCGTCCACCCAATTCAAAACATGGTCTCGGATTCGGCACGATAGGATCAGTTGACGATACTGAATTTTGCTTGGTTGTCACTCGCGAGTCTAATGAAAACTGCATGGAAACTACGAGAAGAACTCGAAGATTTACAAATTGGAGATGCTCCACCGAATTCGAAGAAGAAATCAAATCTACGATAGATGAGTTAACGGAAGTTAACTTAGGTACTAGCGAAGAACCTAGACCTACCTTTGTTAGCTCCTTACTCAATAAAGAAGATTCCGAAGAAATAATTAAGTTATTAATGGAATTTAAAGATTGTTTTGCTTGGAGCTACGATGAGATGCCAGGTTTAGCTCCAGAGGTCGCAGTCCATAAGCTAGGGGTGGATCCTGCTTCTGTTCCAGTCAGACAAGGTCCCAGAAGAATGCGTCTAGAAATCGAACAACAAGTCATAGCTGAAGTTAAAAAGCTAATAGAATCCAAATTTGTCCGTGAAGAACAATACCCGACTTGGTTAGCCAATGTAGTACCGGTCGGGAAGAAGAATGGTCGGATCGGAATTTGTGTGGATTTCGAGAGATTTAAACGAGGCATGTCCAAAAGATGAATTCCCTCTGCCGATCCCGAATTAATGATCGACATTGCTTCGACACATGAAATATTCTCGTTCATGGATGGGTCTTCGGGATACAACCGGATAAAAATGGCTCCGGAAGATGAAAAACTTACGGCATTCGAACGCCGATCGGAGTATATTGCTACACGAGTGATGCCATTCGAGGCGAAGAACGCAGGAGCAACCTACCGGAGAGCAATGACAAGAATTTTTGATGATCTCATCCACAATCAAGTCGAATGCTACGTGGACGATGTGGTCATCAAAAGCAAAGTAAAGGAAAACCACTCGTATGATTTGAGAATTGTTTTCGAACGATTAAGACAATTTAACCTTAAGATGAATCCCTTAAAATGCGCCTTCGGCGTCACCTCCGAGAAATTCTTAGGATTCGTTGTCCGACATCGTGGAATTGAAATCGACCCGGAAAAGATTAAAGCTATCTTAGAAATGCCACCTCCCAGAACCTTAAAACAACTACGATCTTTTCAAGGGAAGCTGGCATATCTTCGACGCTTTATCTCGAACTTGTCGAGTAGGTGTCAGCCTTTCTCGGCACTAGTTAAAAAGGACGCCAAATTTATTTGGGAAGAGAAATGCCAGAGGGCCTTCGAGGACATTAAATAATATTTAATGACACCTCCTGTCTTAGCAGCCCCAGTCTCAGGTAGACCGTTGATACTTTATACCGCAGCTTTAGACGACTCTCTCGGAGCCTCATTAGCCTGAGTCGATGATGAGGGTAAAGAAAATGCTCTTTATTACCTAAGCCGTCGTTCATCGCCGACGGAAATAAGGTATCCCACAATTGAAAAGCATTGTTTGGCCACGATCTTCGCCGCTCAAAAGCTCGAGCATTACATGCTTTCTCATAAGGTCAACTCGATCTCGAAATTTAATCCATTGCAATACTTGATGACCCGTCCAACGCTTTCCAGCGGACTTGCCGGATGGTCGATGATATTATTGCAATTCGATATAACTTTCGTGCCTCTTCGTGCCGTAAAAGGACAAGTCCTAGCGGACTTCCTCGCGAGCACACCCTTTGCCGGCAGAATCTCCTCTTAATGACGATTTGCCAGATAAACAAATAATGAACCTAGAAGACCCTGATGATCGACGCTGGCAATTATATTTCGACGGAGCATCTTCAGCACACAAAGATGAAAAATCGCAAGTGATAGTACCCGGTAAGGCAGGGATCGGACTAATCTTTATAACACCGGAGCGGGGGATGTTAAGATACTCCTACCACTTAACAGAGCCGTGTACAAATAACGAGCGGAATATGAAGCCCTCATAACGAGACTGGAATTAACTATTCAAATGGGCATAACGGACATCAACATCTACGGGGATTCGCAGTTAATCATTCAACGAGATCGCGGACAATACGGAATTTTAAAACCGAGACTCGAGCAATACTTCCAGGTATGCCATACAACTTGTTGGAACAAATTCCAAATGTGACAATCTATAAGATTCCCGAAAAGAAAACGCTTTAGCGAGATGCGCTAGCCCGTCTCGCAAAAGAATTTGCTCGTTTGCAAGATGAATCGATGGAAGTGTCGGTTCACGGACGTCGAGTCCTATCACGGCTCAACATAGACACAATACACAAATCGAAAAAGAAAAAGGATCAATTGCGGCAGGTGACGGAAAACACGGAAGATTGGCGACGACCATTAATAGATTACACCGCAAACAGGAAAACTACCGGACGATAGGTCGTTAGCTCATCGGATCAAGAAAGAACTCGTCCTACGCATTAGTAAACAATACGTTATACGAAGGTCTTTTGATCAAATGTGGCTAAGGTGCCTAGCGGGTCCGAGGCCCGTAAAATTGTTAAAGAGGTGCATTCGGGACTGCGTGGCGCTCACCGGTCGGGTCCGAAGATGAAAATGAAAATTAAAAGACTAGGGTACTACGGCCCTCGATGATGACCGACTGCATGAAAATCGCCGAAGAGCTGTCACCGATGCCGAGTGCACGGAGTGGTTCTACACCAACCTCCAAACGTGCTACATCCGACAATTGCATCGTGGCCATTTGAATGTTGGGGCACGGATATAGTAGGTCCAATAGAACCACCATCTTCGAAAGGACATCGCTTCATTCTTGCGGCTACGGATTACTTTTCCAAGTGGGCGAGGCGGTTCCACTCGGAGAAGTGAAAGCACACCACGTGCTACGGCTTTTCAAGAACCAAGTTGTCTACCGTTTCGGGGTGCCGCGCGAGATCATCTCGGATAATGGGTCGGCATTCGAAGCACGCAAATCAACAATTTTGTCGGGAGACACGGAATCGACTGGCGGTATTCAACAATTTACTACCCAAGAGAAAACGGCCTGGCTGAGGCTTTTAATAAAACTCTCGTTCAAATTTTAAAGAAGACTTTGGACGATAATAAGAGAAATTGGCACGAGAAGTTATTAGAAGCCTTATGGGCCTACCGGACAACCTTCAGAACTCCTACTCGAAGCTACACCTTACGCTCCGGTGTATGGGTCCGAGGCGATGTTACCCTTAGAGGTCCGAGCCTTCCTTCACTCGGAATTGCGATTGCAAACAAGATCACGACAGAAGAGAATGCCAAATTGCGACTAGAAGAATTGGAAAGCACTGGAAGGAAAAGACTTGCGGCGCAGACAGAATTTAGAACTATACCAAGCTAAGATGGTTCAAGCCCATGACAGACTAGTCCGCCCAAGAACCTTCAAAGTTGGTGACTTAGTTCTCGTTCTCAAGAGACCTATCCTTGCACACCGCAAGATAGGAGGAAAATTTGAACCCACTTGGGAGGGACCGTTTGTAGTTGAGGCAGTCTACTCAGGAGGCTCCTACCAGCTAGTGAATTGCCAAGGGGAACGACATATGCTTCCGATCAATGGACGATACTTGAAAAAGTATTACACTACTTGATGTTTCGAAGGAATGAATTTTCCATCCCTAGAAGCACGGGTGAAGTAATTACTTATGACTGGGTCCGAACCCAAAATAATAAAAAATGTGCTAGAGTAAATAAAATCATGATAATAAAGTTTTCCTTGTTTTCTCTCTTCCAAATCAAAATCTCTTTCCTTATCTTTTCCTACTTCATTCCTGTTGAATTTAAAAATATAAAAATAATAATAAGAAAAAAAACTGTCTTTAATAAACATTTTCTTAATGTTCTTGTTCTTAGTACGGCCCCCGATCCTTTTCCTTGTCTTTTCGCAGGGAAATGTCGAACGGGCGGTTGGTCCCGAACTTTAGAAATGGCGTAAGCCTTGCACTCGACGAAAAGAGGGTGAAAGATGGAGCGATAATAGAGATTGACTCAGACTTCGCACCAGCAGGCCTGCAATACGAGGAAAGTGACCGGGTCCCGATTGACCGAGAGGAACCGCCTAGTCGGACGAGTAATGAAAGTGGGTGGCCCAAGCCACCAATCCAGACGATAAGAAAAGAAAAACAAACACCGAAGAGGACAAGAGAATCAAATCCGTAGTCGCTACGGCGGAGGGCGAGCTTGTCGGCGCCGCGCCTACGTAAACTCGGGAAATACGAAGAGCTACTCTCACAACAACTCAACGAAGAAATAAAAATCGCCGTATCCGCAAGATGTTAACTAAATTAGCAGCGGACCGGCGCGACGAGACGATGCTTGCTGCCGGTGCATATACTTCGAGGATACCGGTTCGCCGAGAACTCGAAGGAAGGAGGCCGACTCCGAGGATAACGAAGAAACCGGGGAAATCTCGAGAAGAACGGAAGAAAGAAGGCTACAACGCCACCGGACAAAGCCACCGGTAATGCATGACCTTGTTGCGAAGCAACCCCGGAGGATGTCCCGACGGACATCATCCCCGAGGAGCCGAGGTATGCGGGAGAACGTGAAGGGATTGAGCCATATATCCCACGAGTACGTCACCGGGCCTCGCCATTTGCAAATTATCCCGGAATACGAGCTAGAAAGAATACGGAATGTCCGAGAAGAAAACTTTTGAATACTTCGAGAGAATCGAGGCGGGAGGATCAATATACTAGAAGACCTCGAGTTACATACGGACGTGTTCTCGAATACGAGCAACAACAAATCGTGGATCGCATCCGGGATTTGAAAAAGATGGGCCGAGCGAGGTCGCTTAAGAGAAAACACTTACTCGGAACCCCGGAGATGGATGCCGGGGAAGGGGAGAATTACAATACAATGTGGATGCTGCTACTAACTTCGCGAGAAGACGGAAGGGAAACCCACCGGGGATACTCCGTCATGGCCGAGTGGATCCAATGCCATTAGTCATTAAAAGGATGGTAAAAAGAATGATAACATGGAGGGTATGCCAGCAGATTGCATACCCAACAGTTGCATCATTAATATTTACAAGAAGGGTGACTGCATACCCCCGCACATAGATCACCACGACTTTGTTAGACCTTTCTGCACAGTTTCTTTTCTGAATGAGTGTAATATCATGTTCGGATCTGACCTCCGGATAGCGAGGCCCGGGTGAGTTCCGAGGGCCGATAAAGATACCATTACCGGTAGGTTCCGTCATGATGCCGAAGGGCAACGGAGCGGATGTCGCTAAACATTGCATACCAGGAGTACCAGTGAAGCGGATCTCAGTTACTTTCAGAAGGATGGATGACAGGAAAGCACCCTACCACTTCCAGCCAGACCCGGAGCTAGAGAGCCTCCGACCTTACGAGCTGTGAGTTACATGGAAAATATCACACCTCCAACGTACATCCATACGGCGTCCTCGCCAAGGATGGCTTGGAAGGTGATGTTATTGACCATGCACCTCACTATTCAGACATGGATTTTTGACAGATACCTTTTTGGATGGATAGACAAAGATCATACATAGTCCGTTTTGAGTCTATATGGATTGTATGAGATGTATTCCAGATCGAGTTGGATTGTATGAGATGTATTCCAGATTGAGTGGTATGATGTATCTTCAGCATGATTGGAATGAAAGTGACCATGTCACAATTTTGGCCTTCACCTCTCTTGTGCAAATTGACTGGGAAACGCCATTAAAGTTAAACGAACTTCGAACAAAGAACATAAAATAAAAAAAAAGAGAAAATAAAAATATAAATAATAAATGAGAATTATTTTTCCTTAAAAAAAAAAAAATCCAAACATAAAATAACTTCAAAATCCACGTGAACGCTAAATAAAATTCACATGAACATTAAATACACAGCTAAAAAAAAGAATTGGAAAGTTAAAAGACAAACAGAATGAAAATGAATCTCAAATCGGATTCCACTCTAAATTCATCTTTTCAAACATTTCAAATCAACTCCAAATCGAAATTTATCTCAAGAAGCTTTAAAATTCTCTGTCGGGACAACTCTTCCTCACAAGAGACCCACACTTCAATTTCAGAACCCTAAACCTTTTTTCGTCACATCGAAGTCATTTCGACTTTTGTGGCCTACCTTTCTTCCTGTATGGAGATCGACTAGGTCTATTGACACGGAGCCATAAGTTTTCACTGATTTGGTTCTGATAGCATGAGACTAGGTCCCTCTTCACACAATTAAACCTTCGAGATTGGAATCCATTTCCAATTCTCATTAAACCTTCGAGATTGGAATCCATTTCCAATTCTCATTAAACTTTCGAGATTGGAAACCAGTTTCCATTTCTCATTAGACCTTCGAGATTGGAATCCATTTCCAATTCTCATTAAACTTCCGAGATTGGAATCCATTTCCAATTCTCATTAAACCTTCGAGATTGGAATCCATTTCCAATTTTCATTAAACTTTCGAGATTGGAAACCAGTTTCCATTTCTCATTAGACCTTCGAGATTGGAATCCATTTCCAATTCTCATTAAACTTCCGAGATTGGAATCCATTTCCAATTCTCATTAAACCTTCGAGATTGGAATCCATTTCCAATTTTCATTAAACCTTCGAGATTGGAACCAGTTTCCATTTCTCTTTAGACCTTCGAGATTGGAACCAGTTTCCATTTCTCTTTAAATCTTCGAGATTGAAACCAGTTTCCATTTCTCTTTACACCTTCGAGATTGGAACCAGTTTCCATTTCTCTTTATACCTTCGAGATTGGAACCAGTTTCCATTTCTCATTAAACCTTTGAGATTGGAACCAGTTTCCATTTCTCTTTAGACCTTCGGGAGTGGAACCAATTTCCATTTCTCTTTAGACCTTCGAGATTGGAACCGGCTTCCATTTCTCTTTAGACCTTCGAGATTGGAACCGGTTTCCATTTCTCATTAAACCTTTGAGATTGGAACCGGTTTCCATTTCTCTTTAGACCTTCGAGAGTGGAACCGGCTTCCATTTCTCTTTAGACCTTCGAGATCGGAACCGGTTTCCATTTCTCTTTAGACCTTCGAGATTGGAACCAGATTCCAGTTCTCTTTAAACCTTCGAGACTAGAACCCGATTCCAGTTCTCTTTAAACTTTCGAGATCAGTACCTAAATTTTGATTCTTATCCTCTTCAATCAACACTTAAACTCCGATTCTCATTCTGCGGCTGGTACCCCGAGTCCAGTTTTCTTCACAATCCCGGGATTGAAACCTCGTTTCGAATCCAAACTTCAGATCCAAATTTTCTCAAATTGATTTTAAACCAAACTTCAATCTAAATTAAAACTCAAAATCTAAACTTACACATCAAAACTTAAACTAAAACAAAACGAAAATCTAAATCGAAATTCCCCCAGATCATGTGATTTGGGACTCACCTCCTTTTCCCTTCCCCAGCGAGAGTTCAAGAATCTCCAGTCTTAGAGATATACTTGACACTCCCCAACGGAAACTCTTCTACATCGTCCTAAGTTTGTCACTTGGACATCTATGTTGGTTTTGTTGATCTTTTCGGTCAACGCCAATACGTGCGGTGTGCTTGGTTAGCACACCACACCTATTGGGGGTCCATTTGTTGACCTCATTTTTGATGAGGTCTTCTCTTCTTCTCTTTAGTACTTAGGATCTAGCCTTAGGCTTTTCCTTTGACTATCCTAGAGGACTAGAATTGGGACCCACCACTTAGAAATTCAAACCACTTCTTAAATCCCTGCAAACTCCACAAAATTGATTGTAGACCCCTAATCACCTAGAGGGTTGACATTAAATGTGGAAGTTTAAAGGATGAGTCCCTATAGGACTCTTTGGCCTTAGGACTGCCCTGGGTGGCCTAGTCTGGTGAAGGGGTTGACTTACACACACACTATACCTATATACTACACTTTCACACACCTCTTAAAACCACACCCATACCCAATTTGACCTCCTGACTCATGCGGGTGGTTCACATGGATGGTCCTTAACCCCTAAGCCCTCGGCAAGAGGGTTAGGAACAACATAAGTGAATGCCTCAAATGAGTCCCTTCATGGCTCATATGGGCTTGATGTGGCTTCATGGCTCAACCAAAATGATTTCATTCCACTTACATTCACCCAATCTTCAATTTTCCAGATTTTCAATTTTTGACCCCGGGACCCTACACCCGCCTAACCTACCAAGTCGCCCTCGAAACTACCCAAAATTTCCAAAATCACCTAAATTACCCAAAATTCCCCAAAATCAATCCCAAAAATTTCCACATTACTCAAATTGATCATCCATACCCAAAAATACCAAAAATTCCAAAAATACCTCCCAATACCCTCCAAATACCCAAAATACCCCTCTTGGCCCAAAAATCCAAAAATTCAGAAAATTCCCAGAAAATTCCAGAAAATCCCAAATATTCCCAATTTCATTTTGTTCAACTACATCATGGGCCAATTTTGTCAATTTACCCTACTTTTGTCAAAACCCCCAATTCGACCCATTTTAACCCTAAGTGAACCCAATGTCAAACCAAACCTACCCAATTGACCCAAATTCTGGTCCAATTCAATTCTAAACTTCAATTCAACATTCTCAACACCAATTTAGACCAAACCCAAGTCCAATTTGATTGACATTTGGATCCAATTTCACTTTTGGCCTTAAAGCCCAATTTGGACCCATGACCCAAACCTAACCCAAACTCATCCAATTCAACTCCAATTAACCCCAAATCTTTTCTAAACCTTCCTTAACATCCCCATAAACAAAACACTAACATGATTTCCCAAAATTTAGATCCAAACCCCACTCAAATTCAACCCAAAATCAAAAGGCCCAATTTTGACATAAACCTAAACTTAACCCAAATGAGCCCAAATCCCAAAATCAAAACCTAACCAAAGCCAAAACCTCTTTAAAACACTCCCATAAACATTTCCCAACATTAATTTTACATCAATTTTAACTTTAGCCCAACTTTGGCCCATGGTAGCCCATTTTGGCCCACCTTAGCCTCTTTACCAAAAGGCCCATATCCAACCCAATTCAAACCCAAATCACCTCAAATTTGTTTCAAACCACTCATGACACATCCCTAAACCAAATTCAACAATTATTTGGCCCAACCTCTTTACAAAATTTCCATCTAAATTCATTTTTAAACTAAAAGGCCCATTCCTTAAATCATTTTAAAAACCCATTTTTACCACATCCAAAGGCCCAAAATTGGTCCCAAAGCCCATATGACATTTCCCCTCATCATACTTTCAATTAAACTCAATACCTAAGTCCTAAATTCATCATCAAATCATCCCAAATCAAGCCTTATCCAAGTTCTCATTAAATTATCAAAAAATCCCAAAACCCATTTTTATGAAATCGACCAAGCCTTTCTCCAAGCCAAAGGTGAGCCATGAAGCCATGCATGAGCCACATGTGAGCCATGAGAGCCTTGGACACTCCACCATGCCATATTGGGTAAGAAGAGGGAGGGCTTTCCTTAATCCCTAAAGCTCATTAGCCTTAATCATGATTCACCTAAACTTAAATTTAATCCAAATATATTTGGATGGAGACTTCTCCATGCCAAACCAATCGATCCCTTTGATCCCCCACAGCACCAAAAGCCACTTTGAAGGGTGCACCAAGCCCAAATGGGTGAATTTACCCATTTAGACTCAAAACTAGCCATGCCCCATTCTACTTTGGATCAAAGCCTTTACACATGGCAATTGCCAATCGCTTACACCAAGCCCCGACCCGACCCACCCGACCTCGAGGGTGACCCATGCCCGGCCGGCCGGCCACCACGCCGCCTGGAAACCACCAGGCCGAGAGCTCACATGTGAGCCCAAACTTGGAATTCTCACCGCCGAGCTGCCTCATGCCCAATGGCCACCATGGCTGTTCTTCACATGCCAAGAGCAGCTGATCCCAGCCCTCAACTCCCCCTGGGAGGCCCTCCAGCCTCTCCTATTTAAACCCCTCACCCTCACGGCCAAAGGAGGTGCTGAACCAAACCTTAAGGAAACTCTGCCAAAATCACTCCAGATCACTCTCCACACATAGAGCACTTGATCCCCACTGAATTCCAGCCCCAATTCCCTCCAGTCGAGCCCCGATTTTGAGCTCAAACTTCAGCCCAAAAACCAGGACACTTCTTCACGAGTGAGCCAATCCCCAAATTGATTGGTCCTACACCTTCACTCGGACCAAGAGGAGAAGTTTCCCACCGAAAGCCCCATCTCCAGGCCACCCAGTTGCTCCGACCTCCAAGCTTTGTGATCGGTCGTGGTCACTTTCATAGCTAGACAATTCACCAGGCCAAGGGACTTCATCCGGAGCTTACTTGGACCCAATCGAAGGTGACACAACTCTCAGATCGAAGCTTCACTTCTCTGAGCAAAGGTATGGACTCCCTCTTCTTCCCGAGCTTCCAGAGATTCTCATTTTACTTTGAGTCAATTTAAATGCATGTTCACCGTATGGATGTGTTCGTCTCTTCAAGACGAATCCATAGAGCATAAGAACACGAAAATCCGTTGAGAATCGAGTGAGAAATTAGGGTTAGAAGGTTGACGGTCACGAGTGCACACCAGTCGTAGACGATGACCAGGAGCCGTTGGATCGCGTGTGTATCGAGCGGACGGTTCAGATTGCGCCGGATCAGAGAATGTTACGTGAACCGCGGGTCCCGGGACGGGCGACTCGGATGGCGGCGCCCAATCGCGGCGCGACACGTACCCCTTCGGAGCCGCCGATGTTTCGGCGGCGCCGCGTGGATAAGTAGATAAATAGGGTATTTAATGTATTTATTAAATATCAGAAACTTCAAAAATCCATATCTTTGTGTAGAAAAATCACAAAAATAAAATAAAAATACCCTCTTGCTCAGTGAACAGAGGAGAATAATGTGGAAAAGAAATTAATTAATTTTGTCTAGTATTTTATTTTTAATTAATTATTTACTCCCCGCATTGTTTTAATTCTCTATGCATTCATACAATTCACCATGGCATGAGACCATAGAGCTTTTGAAGCCTCCGAACTTGGGAACATTCCCCGAATTTTCCAAGGTCGAGGCCATCTCTGTGAAAAGTTATTGATTTTTCAAATGCATGTTGTTGTTTTGAGTATTTTAATTCCAAAAATTAGCATGTTGTGAAATAAATTCTAGGAAAATTTGGTGATGTTCCTTATGACCAGAGAACCCTAGGAAAAATAGGTTTTGAATTAATCCACTTGGAATAACCCTAATTGGCTTAAACACCCTAAATAGGTTCTTAATTAATTAGAGCTAATCATACATTAAATTGACTTGAAATCAATTCTCTACTGACCTTTAGGTCAGAGGAACCCACCATAAAAATTTGAAGTCAATTGGACTTGGTTAGCCCTACTAAATGGGTTGATTAAGCCATTTAGTCATTTTAAACTTTAAAAATTCATAACTTTCAAAATATCTTTCAAAAATTCACCAAATTGGTTTTGGAGCCTCTCTGATATCAGGGGAATTTAAGAAAATTAAAATTTCAATTTTCTAAAAAAGTTAATTTTTTAGTATTATTTTAATATTTTAATAATTAAAAAATAATAAAAATTACAAAAATAATAAAATTCACCAAAATGTCACATTTTGAATTTTAATCACTTAGAAACAAACCCCATATTTTTCCTAGTTCTCTATGATAAGATATTAAATTTTAAAGCCTTGGGGTAATTTTTAAAATTAAAAAATACATTTTCTAGCATTTCCACTAAAATAATTCCAATAAATTAAGAAAAAAATCAGAAAATTATAAACTTTGGTTCTCTGATTTCCTTGATATCGAGAGAGAATTTTAAAAATTATAAAATTCATTTTTCAACTTATATTCTATTTTTAAATTAATTAATACTCCAGAACTTAAAATAATTTTAATAAATAAAATATAATTCAAAAATTCACAAAAATTGGTCCAAGTGGTCCTCTGGTCATTAGGAATGTCCCATAATTTTCTTAAGGACAGAAACTTTCCCTTGGTCATATTATTAAATTTTCCTTGGAAATCCTTATTTTCCACCAAAAATAATTACATAAATAAATTAAATACGGAAAAATCACATTTTCTCCTCTAATGTCTTTATTGACATATGAGTGAAGTCATATAAAAATTTCAAATTCATTTGAGCTCGATTTAGTGAGCTATGAAATTATTAAGCTTGAAGGGCAAAATGGTAATTAAAATTTTAACCCTTAATTAAAACTTTAGGCTTAATAAAATGAAAGGGTAAAATATTTGATCTTATTCGATTTGGATGATTGAAATTTAAATAGTTAAAGGGTAGGAACCTATTAAACAATTTAAAAATAATTAAAATAAATTTTAATTAGAATAAATAATTAAATTTGGAAGAATAATAAAATTGGAGTTATTAAAATAGGGATGTTATTAGGAAAAAATTTGTTCTTTAATTTAAGAATCCCTAAATTAATCATCTCGATAATATTTAATCCCTAATTAAAATGATAATCCAAGTTTAAGATTTAAAATGCTAAAAGACTTAATCATTAAATTAAGTTAAGGTTAAATTATTTAAAACAAACCCCTTTAAAAAAAAAAAAAAATTTAAATAAAAAATAATAAATTAAATTAAATTAAATTAAACTAAACTAAATTAAATTAAATTAAATTAAATTAAATTAAATAAAACAAAATCAAATTAAATTAAATTAAATTAAATTAAATTAAATTAATTTAAAACATATAAAATCAAATTAAATTAAATTAAATTAAATTAAATTAAATTAATTTAAATCATATTGAATTAAATTAAATTAAATTAAATTAAATTAAATTAAATTAAATTAAACTAAATTGAATTTAAAAAAAATTAAATTAAATTAAATTAAAATTAAATTAAATTAAAATTAAATTAAATTAAAATTAAAACAAATTAAATTAAATCAAATTAAATTAAATTAAGCTAAAGCATATCATATTAAATCAACCCAAATTAAATTAAGTTAAACTAAACCACATTGAATTAAATTAAGTTAAATTCAATTAAATTGAATTAAATATAATATCACCTAAGACATAAAGAATTTAAAATAAATCTAAAATAACTTGAACACTATTCCAAACTTAAATCATTAATTTGAACTTAAATTTGAATCACAAATCATTAAATATCATTTTGCCCTTAGGAGCTTTTACTATTATAACTCCTAAATGGAGTATCAAGTGAAATGTCACTTCACTCATAAGGATATTCAAACATCCTAATTCACTGAGCAAGAAATAAAACTTAACTTAAACACCTCGGATAATTAATTCACTGCACAGATAGAATTCATTTGGACTTAGGACATTTCTCGAAATATTGAAAAGATGTTTAAGATTCGTCTTAAACACTTCCTCAATATGATGGAATGTCCTTAAGAACAAATTGAGCTTAGTTGCTCTATGGTGAAGAAAATCATCCTTAAAACCAAAATTGAAGACCTAGACGTCATAGGAATGACTAGCTATAGGATTAGGACTTTGGTAGAAAACCATAACCCTTCCCTTAGCTTTACTAGAAATTGCTATAAATGCTTAAATGCTCTAAATTGTATTTTAAGTGCGGCTTGGAATGACGGGGAGACCCTCCGAGTACACTTTTATTTTATTGCAATTTATCTTACCGCAATTCATTTACTCGTGTTGCACTTTACCTTTCTTGCATGATAAACAACGATTGCATGAAAACCTACACCTTTAGGACGAAACCAAAACCGAAACCCATAACTAAATTAAAAGACACTACAAGATAAAATTCATCGCCACAACATTCAAAATATAAAACAACTCAAAATTTAATCACAAACAAAACAACAAAACTACAACTACAACTAAATTAAAACGTCTCATTGAATGATCGGGAATACCTCGGATGATGTAACCCACGTGTTGCTAACGGGATTTCCCATGGTGCTAAATGAAAGTGCGGAACTCATTTAGTTGAGTTTAGCAAATTCATCCGGACTAAGTGAATTCGATGAAAATAACGGTGTCGGGATGACGGAACCGTGGGATCTTAATCGGTTCGTTTAATCAACTCTAAGACCTGTTTTAATTAAAATATTAAAGACACATGGAAATTAAGACTTTCTCTAAAACCAAACACTTCTCTCATCTCCCGATTTATGACTTCTAAAACTAAACCTCTGCAACAACAAGGAGCTCGGAGTATGGTGGGCGAAGCACGGCCATCGTCATCAGTAAAGCTCGAGTCTACTTCAGCAAAACTTTCCTTAGAACTAAATAACCAAGCCATAGGACCTCGAGGTAGTTTGCCTAGTGCAAAATAAATCCTCAACTCTTCGTTAGGCATTTGCATGATCATATCGTGTAAATTAAGCCCTAACTGGTCTTAGGATTTCCGAGGTAGTCGTCCGATACGACATAAACCCTCACATCTTCGAGGCTATTTGTATGATTTTATCATACAAATATAAGTCCTAATTAACTAAAATTGGCAAGATTGAAATATAAGATAATATTAGGACTTTCCTAAAATCAAACCAAACAATAGGATAGTCGGGAAATTACCGAAGTTCGCTTCGAATCCGTAATTTCTCCTACCTTTCCTCCTTTGAATTCCCAAGATAAAATGTTCCAAATTTGATCCATTCCCTATTGAAATTCCAAAATTCAATCCCTTGAAAACTTAAACTTTGAAATTCTTGAGAGCAGAACTACTGATTATTATCGAGAGTTTTCCTAGGTGATTCTCGTCACTTAAGATGTAATTAACTATAGGGGCTTGCCCTTATAGGGAACTTTAAGAATCCAGGTAATATAAACCCTGCTTAATTCATTTATATTAAGCAGGGGAACTTGTCGGCTTATAAAATTGGTTCGCAGACCAAACGGATGTCACAAATCTCCTAGTTTATTTAATCGAGCCCCGACATCGAGCGATGTGTGTCTATTCTTCGGGATAGATACACGGTTTGTGGTGCGGTGCTCGTTTATATAAACTATTTGGGATGAGAGATCAGCTTGATTTCATATCTTAAAACTTTTAAACTTAAAATTACTTTCAAAAATCAAATGTTATCTTTTAAACTATATATATATATATATATATTTAAATTAAATTTAAAATATAAAAAAAAATTCGCCGATAATTTCTGTAGGTGACCCCCTTTTCAAAATAAAACACATAACCTAAAAATATGCCGACAGTAGAATTGAACATTATAGTGTGACAGACTAAAATATTCAATTTGGTCCTATTGTTTGAGAGCTGAAGTGTAGATGTTAGCCCTCAGGTGAGGGGAACGTGGGAGCTCGAAGTGTCGCCGATATCCTCCCGACTTAGCCGCAGATTCAGTAATCAAGCATAGGACTAGTCAATGTTCTTTGCACCTGGACCAAAGGGTAAAGAATAGGAATGCTCTTATTTGTCACAATACAATAAAAAAATCTATTTGAATTCATCATTCACTTAAGTTTCTAAAAATAAGGGGAAAAATAGTTTTTCTTAAATCTTTAAATCAACTTTATTTAAAGCATTAGTTTACTTTAGATCGCTTTAGTTAAGTATTCTAAATTCCGTATACTATATTAGTAAGTAAATCCTTTAAATTTAGCTGTTACAAATATTTTAAAACTTCCATGTGGGATCAATAACCAGGACTTCACTAGAGCCATGTATTACTTGATACGATACGTATACTTGCGTAGAATCCACATTATACGTTCCATTATAAAATTAAATATATATAAAGCGGGATCAAGTTTTTGGTGCCGTTGCTATTTTTGTAAACATTAAAAAGTAGGTCATTCATCAAGAAATTTCTCATTTATATTTTCTTCAGTAATAACATCATTCTTAATTATAGATAAATGATCAGCAATTTGGTTGTCCGTTACTTTTTATCCACTATTTGAAAATCAAATTCTTGTAGAAGCAAAACCCATCTTATCGCCCAGGTTTAGCATCTTTTTTCAACATTAAATATTTAATAGTGGAATGATCAGTATGAACTATGCATTTGGTACCAAGAAGATAAGGTCTAAATTTATCGAAGGCATATACTATAGCTAAAAGCTCTTTCTCAGTAGTAATGTAATTTCTTTAAGATTCAGTAAGAGTTTTACTAGCATAATATATAACTTTGAAAATTTTCTCATATTTTTGTCCCAATAAAGCTCCAATTGCAAAATCACTTGCATCGCACATTAATTCAAAAGGTTTATTCCAAATAGGTGCAATAATTATAGGTGCAATTATTAACTTTTCTTTTAAAATATTGAAAGCATTAACACAGTCTTCATTAAATTCAAATTTAGCTTCTTTTTCTAATAAATGACAAAGAGGATTAGCAATTTTAGAAAAATCCTTTATATATCTTCTATAAAATCCAGCATGACCTACAAAACTTCTCACATCAGTAACAGTAGTAGGGGGTTGCAGTTCAGCAATAATTTTTTACTTTTGCTTGATCAACTTCCATCACTTTTTGTGAAACTCTATGACCAAGTACAATGCCTTCTGTGACCATAAATTGACATTTTTCCCAGTTAAGAACTAAATTTGTTTCTTCATATCTTTTCAGAACTTTGGAAATATTTTCAAATAAGACTCAAAACAAGTTCCAAAAACTGAAAAATCGTCCATGAATACTTCAATTCCTTTGTCAATCAAATCACAAAATATTGACATCATACATCTTTGAAAAATTACAGGTGCATTACATAAACCAAAAGACATTCTTCTAAAGACAAATGTTCTATAAGGACTTGTAAATGTTGTTTTCTCTTAGTCTTCAGGAGCGATAAGTAATTGATGATAACCAGAATATCCATCCAGAGAACAAAAATATGAGTGTCCAGCTAATTTGTCAAGCATTTGATCCAAAAAAGGTAAAGGAAAATGATCCTTTCTAGTAGCGTCATTTAACTTCCGATAATCAATGCAAATTCGCCATCCAGTAACTTGTCTTGTAGGAATTAGTTCATTTTTATCATTGACGATGACGATTACTCCTTCTTTCTTCGGAACACAATGAATAGGACTTACCCATTGACTATCCTAAATAGGATAAATAATTCCAACATCTAACCATTTTAAAATTTCTTTTTTAACAACCTCTTTCATGATAGGATTTAATCTTCTTTGCGGTTCAATAGTAGGTTTAAAATTTTCTTCCATTAAAATTCTATGCATACGGATGGAATGGCTTATTCCTCTTATATCGATAATAGTCAACCAAAAGCTTTCTTATAATTCTTTAACACTCCTATTAATTTTTCTTCTTGATCTAAACTTAGCTAAGAAGAAATAATAACAGGTAAAGTTAATGAATTTCTAAGAAATGCATACTTTAAATGTGAAGGTAACATTTTTAATTCCGATTCGAGGGCTTTTTTAATTGAGGGTAAAAGTATATCATTTTGAGTTATGTCTAAAGTTTCTCAGTTATCTTTAATATAATGAGTTTCTTTAAATAATTCTTCTTCTTTTAGTTCTTCATTTTCATCAGTTAAAAATTCTATTTCTTCTTTAGGAATGATTTTACATTTTTCTCGATAGTGTTTTTCAATTATAAAATCAAAAATATCCATTCGATAGCATTTTTCTTTGTCAGGGTACTTCATCGATTTAAGAACATTGAATTTAATCTCTTGATCACTAACTCTCATAGTTAATTATCCTTTTTGCACATCAATCATAGCTCGTCCTGTAGCTAGAAAAGGTCTACCTAAAATAATTGGTATTTCTTTATCTTCTTCCATATCAAGTACAATGAAATCCACAGGGAAGATAATTTTATCTACTTTAACAAGTACATCCTCTATAACTCCTTTAGGGTAAGTGATAGATCTATCAGCCTAAGCGAAGGGTTACAGTGGTGGGAGTAATCTCTCCTAAATTCAACCTTCGATAAATAGAAAATGGCATGAGATTAATACTAGCTCCTAAATCACATAAAGCTTTTTCACAAAATTTTTCTCCAATAGCATAAGGTATAGTAAAACTTCAAGGATCTTTACGTTTCTGAGGTAATTTTTTTGAATTATTGCACTACATTCTTCACTTAATGCAACGGTTTCAAAGGCTTCAAATTTTTGTTTCTTACTTAATATATCCTTCATAAATTTTGCATAAGTTGGCATATGTTTCAAAGCTTCAGCAAAAGGTATGTTTATAGTATGTTTCTTAAAAATTTCAAAGAACTAAGAAAATTGATGATCAAGCTTCTCCTGTTTTAATCTTTGAGGAAAAGGTGGTAGTGGTTTTTCAACTTCCACATTAATAGAAATATTAGTTTGATCTTGATTACGAGAAGGAGTTTCTTTAGGTTTTTCAATCTCTTCAACCTCAATCTCTTTTTCAATTTCATTCTACATTTTTTCTTTTAATTCCTTTCCACTTCTAAGTTGTACAACTTTAACATGTTCATGTTCTTTTCCAGTTTCTTTTGGATTAATTTCAACAATACTAGGAAGTGTTCCTGGAGGTCTGTTATTAATTAAATTAACAATTTGCCTCATTTGATTCTCAATATTACGTATAACATTATTTTGATTTTGTAATTTATTACTCATTTGTAAAATTAATTCTTCTATTGATAAATTTTTTTGTTGATTATTAAATCCAGGTGGTTTATAATTTGAATTTACTTGATTATTCCAATTTCCAGTTGGATGGGATTAATTATTACCCCATTGTTGTTGTTGATTATTCCAGTTAAAATTAGGGTGATTTTTCCATCTAAGATTATAATAATTTAAATACGGATTATTTTTACTAGCAATAACTAGTAAAGTTTCAATAGTTTGAGTATCTTCTATATTAGATGAGTTTTTATGTGATATGTTGATGGCAAAATTATCTAATTTCCTAGATATTGCAGCTACTTGTGAAGCTAAGATAGAAAAGGCTTCGTTATCTTGAATACTTGACATTCTTTTAGGATTAATCCTTTCAGAAGGGCATTGAAAATTATTGTTAGCCATTTCTTCGATTAAAGTATAAGCTTCTTCGAATGATTTAGACATTAAAGAACCTCCAAGTAGAAGACATCGATAATTGATTTTAGTAATCCAATTAAACCATTATAAAATGTTTGAATAATTAACCAATCAGGTAAAGCATGATGATGACATTTTCTTAATAGTTCTTTAAATCTTTCCCATGTTTCATAAATTGTCTCCCCGTCAATTTGACTAAATGAAGTAATATCATTTCTTAATTTAGCAGTTTTAGAAGGAGGAAAATATTTAGCAAGGAATTTTTGTACCATTTCAGCCTATGTTTTAATAGAACCTGTTGCTAATGAGTTCAACCACATCTTTACTTTATCTCTTAAAGAAAAAGGAAAGAGTCTAAGTCTAATAAGCATCATCGAAACATTGTTATATTTAAAGGTAGCACAAAGTTCTAAAAATCTAGCAAGGTGTAAATTTGGATCCTCATTTTGTGTTCCTCCAAATTGATTATTTTGAACCATTTGAATGATAGATGGTTTAAGCTCAAAAGAATTAGCATCTATAGTAGGTATTTGAATACTACTATGAAGTTCATCAACTGTAGGGTTAGCATAATCCCTTAATGGTTTGTAAACATTTTGTTCATTAATTTCAATTGGATTTTGTAAATTGTTATGTAAATTAGCCATCTCTTGGATTTTTTTAGTTTATTTTCCTTTTTTAATTCTTTTAACAGTTCTTTCTAATTTAGAATCTAAAGGTAATAATCCTTCAGATCCAGCACTACGCATAAAAAGTAAATTAACAAGAAATAAAATCTCTACTTTTTAGTTAAATTTTTTTTTATTTTATATATATATTATTATTATAAGTATATATTATTATTATTATAAATATATTATTATTATTATTATTATTATTATTATTATTTGGTATTTTATATATTTTTTCACAATAAAAGAAAATGAATAAAAAAATAAAAAATATTTAAAATCTAAAAATTTGCCTCCGCTCCTCCCCGGCAACGGTGCCAAAAACTTGACCCACGCTCCGCTGATGACAAATATAATAATTAATGCTTTCAAATATATGTAATAGATAATAATAGCGGCTAGTGTATATAAATATAATTTTATCGAAAATATTTTACACACTAGGAGGTACTACACAAGTATACGTATCGTATCGAAGTAATTTAGGGCTTTGAAACAAAGACCCAGGTATCGATCCCACGAGGAGTGAGTTATGGATTTTTAAATATTTTAATTTTATTTTTAAGTATTTCTTTTATAGTTATAATTTTGATTTTTTTAATTTACTAGATACAATAATAAAGCAGTAATGAAATGATTGATGTAAATAGCAATAAAAAAACAACTTTCTTCCTTTCAATTAATCCATGATTTTCTAAGATAATGATAATATTCGTGGAGAATATAAATTTATGGTATTGTGACAAATAGAAGCATTCATATTCTTTACCCTTTGATCCAGGTGTAAAGAACATTAGGTAACTTTATAGATCGAGTCCGGATGTATTGTTAGTAGAATGGGTTAATCGCAGCTCACACTACTAGATGTACAAGGGTGGCTATGGTCGGCCCTACTAGTGACCCTTTCCTTCTTTATAAACCAAATCACAAGAATTTAGTCTGTCACTCTAAAAACTTATCAATTCTACGCCCATTATATAATATCTTCCTATTTATTTGCACTTCACCTTGAATAACCCGCACAAGGCCTTCGACTACCCAAGGATTCATGTGATATCTACTAGTTAAGAATTTATCTCCTTCAGGTATCAAAACTCTTCAACGATTTTAACAATTTAAATGGCCAATTTAAATAGTAAATTAAGATCCAAGTATTAATATCATCACAATGTTTTAAAATATAAATAGTTTTTAATTCTCCAACAAATTTTATATTATCTTATTTATCTTTTCATAATTGAAAGGAGAAAGTAAACTAACTACTCAGAACACATTGAATTTAAACAACGAAACATGATAATGAAACTTTGAATAAAATTACAAATACTTATCTCAAGTGTTTCTCCTACTGAACCTCTGAATTATTCTGACTCCAAAGCAAATAAACTTCAAAAGCACCAACTCTTTAAACTCTTAATACAAACTCTAAATAAAATAACTAATTAATTTATGAAGGATCGTAAAATGTGGCCCTAAAGTATCTCTCTAATTCTCTCTCTAGATGAGGCTACTGAATGGGGGCAATTTTTCCGAAGGAGTACCCTCCTATTTATAGGCTTCGAGGGTCGCCTCGAGGCACCTCTTCAAAATGTGTCTACATTCGATGAATCTTCTAGAAGGTGTGTCTGGCGCCTAGGCGCCGGACTCTGCGTCCAGTTCTTCGCACCTCTTCACTTTGGATCGCAACTCTTCGCGATTAAAACCGTTTCCAAGCGTCCAAATACATTGTATCACATGTTCTATAAACCAGGTCTTCTAGAAGGTCCAATAACCGCTAACACTGTTAAAATAACCATCCAAAAGTCGTCAAAAATCTTGACAGATCTCGTATCGACCTGGTGCTAAGGCGCCGGATTCTGGCGCCAATGCGCCAGACCAATCATTTTGACAATTATGCATTTTGGCTCCATTTTTGCTCCTTTTTGCTTCTTTGTGCTCCTTTTTCACTTGTTTTCCTTCTTGAACATTTTTCCATCACATATATCCAAAAACACAAAAAACTTTTCATTAAAGCATAATATCCTTAAAAATTTGATAAAAATCAAGGCATAAAAATGGGTATTTTTTCATGGATCAGTTACTATAACTTTGATTTTAGTTATTTAAGAAAAATAAATTTGTTGAAATTCTATGTGAAGAAATTGTTCTAGAGTTAAGATATTTTGTAGGAAACATTGAGAAAATGATTTTGCTATTTACGGTAGAAAGAAGTTGAATATTTGAAAAGCTAAGATTCTTAACTTTTTACTTAATGAGAATTGAGCATTTATTGAAATCTTTTTCAAATTAATACTTACACTTTTCAAAAGTGAGGGAATGTTTTGAGTTTTGGACTTAGAAAGGGATAGTGAAAATTTAAAATTATTAAAGGCTCATCCAGATATATTAATCCTCACATAAAAAGAAAAAAAAAAGAGAAAAAAATGATTGAAATGATCCCAAAAGAAAGAAAAGAAAAGGATAAAAAAGAAAAAAAAATAAAAAGAAAATATGTGAGGAGAAGCTTGAGGAGAAACCTAATCAAAAATTGGTTTCACTTAAATCTTTTTAAATGAAAAGACTTAAAAATAATCCTAAGTTTATTCTTATTTCAAAATGTATTAGTCAAATTGGTATAGATAAGGTGCTTAAATTCTATTTTTATACTTTCTTTGAATCTTTAGTTTGACAAGCTTCAATAACTTTTGAAGTAAATAGAAAATCAAGATTCCTAAGTTGAATATGAGATATTCATACACTATACTCCTAGGCTGATTTGATAGAATTTCTCCTATGTTACAATATAATATTTCTGAGATGAAATTATAGGAAAACCTATTGAAACCCACTACCTCAAATCAACAAATTTAGGTTTTTAAAAGTTATAATATTACTTGAGGACAAATAATAGTTAAGTTTGGGGGAGTTGATACGCCTAAAAACTGCTTGATTTTTCATATATATTTTATTATAATTTTAATGATATTGCACTTTAAAGAAGAGTATTTTGCATGTTTTTGATTTTAGGTAAAAGAAATGGACTTTTGGAGAAAAAGAAGCAAAAAACGGTGTAACTTGGAGAAAAAACAATCAAGAAAGAAAATTCTGTCATGACACATTTTGATATGTCTTTTTATGCTTAATTTCTTTTACAGTTCTTGCATATTTTTGAATGAGATTACACTTTAAAGAAATGTTGTTTTATGCTTATCTTGTAGGTGAAGATGTTAGGAACGCAACGCAACTGAAACGGAGAGAAACAGAGCTAAAACAGAGCAAAATGGTGGAGCTGCGCAGAATGGGTGCCGACGGCGCTAGAAACCCGAGAGCCACTAGAATATGGCGCCGACGACGCCCAAACCGGCGTTGACGACGCCCAAAACGGCACCAACAGCACCGGAGACGGTTTAGATGCAATTTTGTGGGTTATTAGCCATATTCATTGAATCTAAACTCTTTTTGGAAGGTTTCTTAAGGCAACTCATAAAAAAATTCATCCCTACACTATAATAGAAGGATTTTATGTCAAAAAGTGGTGTGTATGAGTGGGGAAAAAGTAGAGAATGTTGATAGATCTTAGAATAGGAGTAAAAATGTAGATTTTTACTTTTCTGGAGAGATTGGTGAGAGGATTTTGAGAGAATCTGTAAGGGAACTTGCTAGAATTGCATGGATCAGCGGGAGACTTTGTGGGAGAGATTTTCATCTTTCTTTCAAGGGGAAAAAACTAAGTATTGTGTTATTCATTATCTTATGATTATGTAAACACTTATATAGTGGTTTTGCTTTGATGTAATGAAGTTTTCTGTTGTATCTTCTTCATGCTTTGTGATGTCTTTTTTCTTACTCTATCTTCTTATTCAAAAATAGTGGAATGAGAAGATTATGTCGTTATTTTCTTTTTACTTTTCTTTTGCAATGGTAGGATTCATGTTTATGATACTGGGATGCATGTTAAAAGAAGTTTTAACTATAAATGAGATGATTTTTACTTGCACTTCATTTACATTACAAAAAGAGCTTGTTGTAATGTTAAAATTCGTTGTAATTCCATTAAGACCAGAGAGGGCGGTGTAATTCTTAACAAAGTGGAACCACATTCAAATTTCATGGATGGTGAAGTTCATGTGGGTTGAGTGCAAATAAATAGAGAAATATACTTTGATGGGCGTAGAATTGGAGATTTTTGGGTGACAGAATAAAATCGTCAATTCGATCTTAGTGTTTGTAAACTAAAGCGAGAGTTAGCCTTCAGGCGAAGGGAAGTGGGAGCTCTGGAGTGAGAGTCAGTATCCGCCCAACCTAACCATGGATTTATGGACTAAACTTAGGATTATACAATTTTCTTTATAACACTCGGAAGAGGGTAAAGAATGAGATTGCTCTTATTTAGCACATACAATATTTAATGCATCTCATTTCTTTACATTATCCAATTCTCTACATAAGAATAGTAGTTTTTACATCTCAAAATTCTCCAAACCAATCCATCCAGAACTGGTTATCTTTATAATTAATATTTTTCTTTAGGAGTAGTTATTGGTTGTTTTAAATTTAAGACTTACCTTTAGGAGTAGTTGTTAGAAAAACCACTTTAATCGATTTTCCGAACTAAGGTCTGATAGTAGTATACTAGAATTTAAGTAAGGAACTCTTACCTCGCTTCCCTGTGGGATTGATAAACAGGACTCCATTAGAGCCCTGTATTACTTGAATGATACGTATACTTGCGTTGAACCTCTAGTATGTGCTCGTACTTACAAACATAAAACAAGCAGAAAAATAGCACACGCCGGGGTCGCATCACTTCTTCATTCTCTTTAATTAAAAGCATTATATCAGTATTCAATACATGAGGAATAAATTTATAAAATAAAATTCCTTTCCCCTTATACTTGGGTCTTGGAGATACATAAAAGGTCTACAAATATTCGATGATGGAAGCATGCACAGTCGTTAGCTCCTTACGATGACCTCGTGGTATGGGGTCAATGGTCAACAACTTGCCAGAAAAAGAAAGTCTAGACAAAAGAAGGAACACGTTCGCTGAAGGTAGCAGAGTATCACCTCGTCAGCATCCTCCAGCTCGAACTACTCACGGGTAGCACCTCACCTGACTCAGAATTAGAGTCTGATACAGCTTTGATATTCACCTTATCTGATGGCAAGATATGGAGCCTAGGTTCACGCTTTAAAGCTACTGGGGCACGGCGTATTTCTTTCTGCTCCTTTTCCTCCTTAACTTCAACAAGGAGGGAACTAGGAAGGGGAGGTTCTCATGGACATCCTGACAAGACTGAGACTTGGAAAGATGCCTTAGATGGTAAAATGTACTCTACATCATCATAAACTCCCACCTCTTTAATGGAAAAGGGTTGAACATTTCGGGGATGGAAAACTCTTCCTCTCCACGCATGTATTTGGTGCATTGGTGGAGGGTGGAAGGTACCATCCCATACCCATGGATCCATGAGCGCTTGAAAAAATCTCTAAAAGATGACTTCCCATCGATCACACGATACTTGGCTTCTCTCTTGAAGTCTCAGAATTGGAGAGGCAAGGTAATAGAGTCAAGGGTCTTTTGACCTTTTTCATTGAAGTCATTGAGCATAATTCTTTGGAGCATAATGTCCTCGTGCACAAGGACAACAAGTCAAGAATGCAGACACAGATGATATTATCCAAGCGTCTGGTTTAATGAAGATACAATTTAATGGAGTTTTGTAAATTCCAGCCATCACATAGAGCGAACGGTTGTGGTCTGTAGTGCCTAAAACAAGTCCTCTTCAGAGAAGGTAATGAAAATCATATCCAGTGGCAGAGCTGCCTCCTTCATCCTCTCCTCTGCATAATATGTGAGGAAGACCTTGGGCACATGAAGAGTTGTATTCAAGGTCTCTCTCAGCTCAGGAGAAAGAAGAAGTGCATCATAGATACTCAAAGCTACATTACATTCCCAAACAACTTGTATTTAAGATGTATTACTAAGTCTTTTTAAATGGAGAGACTAAATTCTATTTTTCTACCATCAAATTTACCTTCGTTAACATGTATTAATTGATTTTTAAAGTAAATAGGCAATCAGGTTTTCATAGTTGGATGAAAGGTTTTCTTATACACTAGGGTTAGACTTGTTTACTAGATTTTTTCAAATTTACACTATAAATTTTTTGAGGCAAAATTATTGATAATTTAAATAAAAATCACTCCTTCAAATTTAATAAATTTGATATTAATATTCTAATGTTATTTGAGAGCAAGTAATGTTTAAATTTGAGGGATTTTGATGTGTAGAAAAGAATGCTTAATTTCCTTTATATTTTGTACAGTTTTTATGGATGAAATTAAAATTTAAGGAAAGATTAGTTTATGTTTTTTTTGCAGGTACAACAAATATTAAGCGTTTGTTTGGCGCAGCTGCAGTTTCTCATCTTTTCAGCTGCATCTGCGTTGCCCCAGAAAGTTGCTGCGGAGAAGTTGACTGCTTATTTGGTGCAGCTGCGTGAAAACAGCAGTGACACATCTGTTTCTGAAAAATTGACCATCCTGCCCCTGTTTTGTAAAACTCTTTAAAAGAAAACCACAACAGACACATTTTTAAAACTTCAGAAGTAAAAAACATTTCTACACGTAATAAAAAGTTTGTCTCTCTAGATTTTTGTATGGTTTAAGCTTTTCAAGCACATTCAGATCTAAGTCAGAGTTGCCCTAATTCAAGAATATATCTGTAAGTTTTATCTTCTCAAATAATTTTGCAGTGTGAGCTTCCCCAGCATCCTTCACATTTTCCAGAAAATATATTTTTAATTTGTGCAACTCGCTCATATGTTCCAACTCCCCAATTCTATAACCATTCTCATCCCTAACACTAAACTCATTTAGTTCTTGGAGACAATTTTAAGTGACACATGTTAGAAAGATTACTCACATTGCAAGGCAAGAAATCATTAGAGCAAGATCCAAAAACCACATTGCTATAGATTATATGAACCGTAAATGATAGAGACTAGAGATCTTAGCATCTGAGTGAGATTTACAGTAGGATTCTCTATGCTTACTGTAGAGATGGCGAGAGATTTCCAAGCTGGGTTGACGAAGCAAAGGCGCGAGACGGGGCCTATGCAGCAGAAGGCGCGGGACGACGAGGGCGATGATCAACAAGCGAGATGCCGATTTCAAAGAAGAAGGCGCAGGACGACGAGGGAATGATTGTTAAGGTTGCGGGGTTCGATTCCTAGATGACGAGGCTTGGGACGAAATGCTAGGAGTTCTTCGCGAGGGCAATTCTGAATATTGGTGGGGTGAAAGCTGGGGCCTCGGGGTCGATTCTGCAGCCCTCTTTTGGCCCTCTTCAGCTTCAAATGACCGTGAAGCAGTAAAACAAACGCCGAACTTCAAGAAGAAGCCGCAGCGAATGACCGCGACCTAACCAAAAATTCAAACCAAACTCACCCTAAAAGTGGAGCAAAGTAGAGAAGAAAGAGCAAAGTGGAGGTGACTTGGAGCTAAGGAGGGCTCAAGTGACTGTTGCCTTGGTGCTAGATTTCTTGGGTGCTTAGACACCAGTCCCAACTTGAGAACCCAAGAGGTTGGTGCCTAAGCGCTAGCTAGTGTGCGCTTAAGCGCCAACCAGTGGGCTTTTAGGCGTCACGTGACCATCTCCTTGGTGCCAAAATTTTGGGTGCCTAAGCACCCCTACCAGAACTCGCAAACTGAGACTGGCACCTAGATGCTAGCCCTGTGGTGCCTATGCGCCAGAAACTACCTGGGTAGTATTCATCAGTTTTCTACAAGATGTGGGGAGTTATTCAGCTCGATGAAAGAGCTCTTTGGTGAAAAAGAAGAAGTGGTCTTTTTCAGGTTTTTAGTGAAGAGAATGCAAGCTTTTACTGTAGGATAAAGTAGGAGAGCATTTGTAGAAAATTGAAAAAAAAATTTACTTGTAAAGTGAGGAGAGTAGCAAAGGGAACTAGAAGATCCTTGGGGAAGCATTCTCAACACTTTATAAAGGGAAAAACTAAGTATTGTGTACTCTTGTTATTGTATTTATGTAAACATAATTCTGTAGTTCATTTACTTGTTTTCAAAGACGCTTTGTGGTATTTTCTCAATGCTTTGTGAGTAGTCTTTTTACCTTTTCCTTGTGGCGATTAATTAGGATGTGTAGGAATGAAACAATGCTTTTAAAATTATTTTAAAATCTATAATGTTAGGAGTAACCTTTTATTCTACATTTACTTTTCATTTTGGAAAATTGATTACTTAAAAATGTGTTGTGACCTATAATGACTCGGGAGAGCTATGGAAGAACAACTATGTTATTCATATTGATCTGTAGGGTATGGTGAAGTACATTGTAAGGAGATGTAAATTTTAAGGATATAATCTTTGATGGGTTCAAATTGGGGTTTTAGGAATTAAAACCAATTTAACTAATCTTCTTTATGCACCCGGGAGAGGGTAAAAAAGAGAGTTACTTTTGTCACTAGCCTCATTTACAATTTGCCTTTTTCATTTCCTTCACTTCACTTAGATCATTGCAAGGCAAGGTAGCTTTATAACTTGATTATCACTAATATAAATTTATTAAGTAGAATTTTAGGAGTAAACCATTTTTGAGTAGTTAGTAACTCAGTATGAATTGTTAACATAAATTTAATTCAATCTAACTTTTAAGCTATGAATAAATTTTGTAGGCTAGAACTTTTCCAAAATTTCAACACCTTGTTTTCTGTAGGTTTGATAACTGGACTCAAAAGTCCTATATTACAAAGGTGATACATACACTTGTGTAAGGCCCAGAGTGCAAGTGCTCTTGGACTTAAGTTAAGGCCTCATCAGCCCGTCAATAGTACAATGGACCATATTTTTGGCACTGTTCACACCTCCTGGTGAATGCTTCGTTGTCCTTTAATAACATTAGCAAATAATATCTTTGTCGCTGGACTCAATGCACCAATGTCCTCCCTCCAGAATGGATCCAACATTCTCCAGAGTGAATATCCCAGAGGATGTTCTCTATCTCATTTTCCTTTACGCATCTCTAGTATAATAACATTGATGATTTTTGAAAGAGCGTTCCCTCAATCAACAAATACAGCATGGCTTTGCACTTGTATCTTTTTGGGATTTATGACTTCTTTAGAGAGCTTCCACATTTCCAAATACCTGACGTATGAGTCCTTCCATCTTTTAGCCTGCTCACCCTCCACCGCCATAGCCTTAGACTCCTTAATGACTAGCCGGCGGAGTATTTGTGGCTCTTTCTTTCTAAGCAGACACATCAGGATAACAAGTCGACCACTTGATTTTCATCTCTGCAAGTGTTCAATCCAGATATGTGTGAATATCTAGATCTCCACCTTAGTTTTGTTAAGGTATTTCACCATTGCCCCATCTTTGGCCCCAAATTTCTCATTTTCTTGGTTCGTCACGAGCTGCAAGTTTGAATTTATAATGACGATCTGAGCACTCATCTCTTAAACTAGGCGCAAGCCGAAAATAAGAGCTTCGTATTTAGCCTGATTGTTTGTCACCTCAAATTCTATAATTTTGAATGGTTCATGTGTTCACTTGAAGGGCTGCTTAGAGCAAGGCCAAGCCTTGCTCTAGTCTTATTTTAGGCATCATCAACATATAAGATCCACTCCTATCACCCACTTTGACTTTCTTCAGCTAGGTTCCCCTGCTCTGAGATATCTGTCAGGAAATCTGTGACCACTAGAGCATTTATGGTCATCTATGGAACATAAGTGATATCAAACTCACTTTGTTTTACTCCTCACTTAGGTATTCGACCGAAATATTTTCTCCTGGGGAGCATCGACTTCAATGGGTGATCCGTTATTATCTTGATTGAATGCATCTGTAAGTAGGTTTGTAATCTGCAAGCCGACATGATTAAAGCATAGGTAAGTTTTTCCATAATCGAATACCTAACCTTAGCTCATTGGAGAAAATAACTGGTGTAGTACATTGGGAATTATTTTCTCGACTCCTCCCGGTCTAACACAAAATTGATCGACTCAAATTCTACCCCCAAGTACAGAAAGAGCTCCTCGTTCGGCTTTAGGCTCTGAAGCTTTAGGCTCTGAAGGAGTGGTGTCGAAACTAAAGAATCTTTAAAACTCTAAAATGCCTGCTAGCACTTATCTGTCCACCATAAAATTTCTACTTTTTTTGAGAGTTTTGAAAAACACGAAGCATTTGTCATCTGACCTCGAAATGAATCGGCTTAGAATTGCGATATGACCAGTTAACTTTTTAACTTCTCAGAAATTCTGCTGGGCTACATGTCTATCAGTGCCTAAATCTTTTTGGGGTTCACATTTACGCCTTTGGGGCTCAAGAGATAACTTATGAACTTGATAGTCGAGGCTCTGAACATGCATTTTAAAGGTTTTAACCACATATTAAATTCTCTTAAAGTTTCTTTTAGGTCTTTTATATGTTGTTTTGTCGTTCGGCTATTCACGAGGACATCATCGAAGTAAACCTCAATATTCTTTTTTTATTTTCAAAATTACATCCATTAAATGCTGGTACGTGGCCCCACCACTCTTAAGAAAACACTCTCTCAATGGTAATGAAGACGATTTTTTCAGCGTCCTTGAGGTGCATCCTAATTTGTTGATAATCATAGAAAGCATCCAGGAAGCTCATCATTGAATAGCCCTCAATGTCATTCACCTTGGCGTCGATCCTCAGCAGTCGGTAGCAATCCTTTGGGTAGGCGACATTTAAATTTGTGAAGTATATGCACATCCGCCACTTCCTGTTGGCCTTCGGGACTGTAATAACATTTGAAAACCAGGTGGGGTATTAGACTTCTTAGATGTACCTTGTCTCTTACAGCTTCAACACATCCTCTCTGATAGGCCTAGCCAATACGTTCACTGAGTTCCTTGCCTTCTACTTGATGAGTTGGACCGTAGAGCTCATGTTTAGCATAACAGGTAATGTCAGTCGATATCCCTCCCATCTCTCTGAAGGACAAGGCAAACACATTATGGTGGTCTCGAAGCATTTGAATTAGAAGCTTCTGACGTCTTGAATCAAAACTATCACTTATTAGAAAAAAATTTACCATCATCCTTGTCGACCGGGATTATTTGGGTGGCATCACTGGTCTCGAGTCCACCCTCCTTCCGATTTTGTAAGTAGAACAGTTTCTGTTTCACGCTTTTGACCAGTCGGAGTTAGCAAATTCAAAACTGTTCTAGATCTCCCATGACAAAGATTATTTTTTCGTCTCCTAGGAATTTGACTACGACGCGGTACAATGGCTCTGAAGCGTTTAATAGCGGGCCACCAAAAAGGTGTTGCAGGTTGGGTTAAATCCATAATCAAGAAATCTTCTTTCTCTGTTTAGTACTTCTCTCTCTCGGCCAAGGTGATTCCCAGTGGCATTACGCCTAGCGCCTCCTTCCAAAAAGTAGGCCGAGTGACGCTACCAACCGATCGACCCGGAGATTAAGCTTGTTAAACATTGACATGAACAAAATGTTCATGTAGCTGCTAGCGTTGATGAGGATACTTTTGACTTGAAAATTACTAATAATTTATGTAACTACTATAGCCTCATCGTAGGGGTTTCTAGTTGGAGAAGATCATTGTCTGTAAACTTGATGGGAGATAACCTCGTCTCCTTTGCATGGATGCGACGTTGCACATTTCACTCTTTCTGTCCTTCAAGGATGGTCGAGACTATGTCGACACTGTGAATGACGTCTGTTCGGACAGGTCCGTTCAGGTCCTCCAGTGCCGACACTATCTCTTGCGGCTGGTTCTGCTATTGTAGGGAAACCACGCTGGCCACTACTATCTGGTTGCTTCTTTCTCTTTGAGATCACTGTGCTCGTCTTCTTGTTGACAACATGAATCCACTCTCACTGCACCTTTAGGATATTGAATACAAATTTATCCGGAAGAAACACCCAAGGAATAAAGCACTGAAAGAAGAGACAGTTGGAGAGAGTAGGCAATGACAGGGTAAAGTTGCGTAACCTTTGTTCATGAAATGAACTCCCTATTTATAGGAGTGGGCCATTGTACATTTACATACTATTTTCCTAAAATATATAGGTACGGCGGGGGGTTCATAATCCACAAGTAACTTCGGCTCGTGCGGCCCACATATGTAACCGATCGCCCGTTTAGCTGGGCGATCATTGAGTTGGGCGACCGTTAGGCCAGATGTCAATTAGACCGGGCGGCCCTAAAAAAGAAAGGCGATGAGCTCCATCGAATGCGTCCGGCCACTTGAACCCACCAGGAGTGATCCCGTTTTTATCCGTCTGAGGTGTTTAGTCTCCGCCATCTGAGGAACTTGTCAATTGAGTATACGATCCCGACCCTTCCTAGGCCTCGTGAGGCCCCGACACCTCTTTCACCTTCCGAGGGAAATCTTTGCTATTTGTACAGACATATTTACGATGTACACCAATATTTAATTTTGAAATTATAGTTATAGTTTGAATTAATTTGACAATATTGAATTATAAGTGAGAACCATTTCAAAGTTGATAACCGCCAAAAATATTGGGTAATCGTTGAAGTCTTTCTAAGCCTCTCCTCTTACTTCCAAATGTATAAATTTTAATATAACATTGAATAATCAATGAGACCTATTCTTAAAAAATCAACCCCATAAAACTTTCATGAGCCGACCAATAATACCGCAGTTTCAGAGGGACTCGCAAGCAAAATCCCTAAATCAATTTTATAGGTTCACAATGAAGAAAACAAATGGATCGATTCTAAGTAATAAATAAATAACTGCAGCAACTGCCACTATTTCACACAGCCACTTTTGTAATCAACTTTGGCGGCATTTACATAAACATCACACAAATTTCTTATATATTTACATTTTTAATTTTTAAATTTTTATATTTATATAAATAATATTTAAATTTTTAGCATCATATTAAAAATATCATTACTATCATCATTACATGAAGTCGAAATATTAAGAAAATAAATATAAATATTGAAATGTTAGATATGTGAATATATTAAAATTGTGTGCCATATAAATAAATTTTCCAGATAACTTTGTCAACCGGCTGTTAGTATTAGTCTTCGTACCTCTACTTCGCCGTCCGGCAGCCAAAATTTTCAGGAAACCCGCGTCTTTATCATTGACCTCTACTCGCCGCCTGCTAAATAAACCCTAATCTTCCTTCCTCCTCAATTCCCCATCGATTCGTCTGCCGATCCGCTAAATTTCTTCTGATAACTGTAGTTCTACTGATTAAGAAGGTTTGGGAATTACAGGTTCAAGCAGTTTGAAATGAATAACCTCTTCTCGGGATCCTGGGTTAAGGACCCGGGATCTCCAGGTAGCAGCATCCAGATGACGCGATCAAGCTCAGGAGCCATCGGCAGCGCCGCCGCCGCCGGCGGAGCCAACCTGAACAAATTCTTCGAAGACGTGGAATCAATCAAGGATGAACTCAAGGAAATCGAGCGCTGCCACCGCAGCCTCCACGAATCCAACGAAGCGCTCAAGACCCTCCACTCCACAGCCGCAGTCCGCGATATCCGTACCCGGATGGACGCCGATGTTGCCCTAGCACTGAAGAAAGCGAAGTTGATCAAGCTCCGGCTGGAATCCTTGGACCGATCGAACGCAGCGAATCGGTCGGCGCCAGGGTGCGGGCCGGGGACTTCGACGGACCGGACGAGGACGTCGGTTGTGGCTGGGTTGCGGAAGAAGCTGAGGGATCAGATGGAGGCGTTCGGAGAGCTGAGGCGGCGAGCGGCGGCAGAGCATCGGGAGGCGGTGGGAAGAAGGTACTACGCGGTGACGGGGGAGGAAGCCGATGATGCTGCGGTGGAGGCGATGGCGGCTGCGGAGGAGAAAGGAGAAGGGATGTTGAGGGCGGCAGTGGTAGGAGGGAGAGGGGCGGTGGAGGCCGCGGTGGCGGAGATGAAAGAAAGGAGAGGGGCCGCGGAGGAGTTGGAGAGGAGCTTGGTGGAGCTGCATCAGGTGTTTTTAGATATGGCTGTGATGGTGGAAGCGCAAGGGCATCAGATCGATGATATCGAGAGTCAGGTGGGGAGGGCGAGGTCTTTCGTCGATCGTGGAACGCAGCAGCTTCAAGAGGCGAAGCGGCATCAGAGAAACACGCGGAAGTGGGCTTGTTTTGGGATTATTCTGCTGCTTATTATTGTGCTCGTCATTGTTCTCCCGATTGTGCTGAAGAAATGAAGGCGGATTGGGTTTAGGGCATCATCGGCCGCCGTCTCCGGCTGGAAGAAGGTTATTGTTTCCTTTTCTTTAATTTGGTTTTAATTCCTCTTTAGTTTGACGCTATACTTATGATTGGCGCTTTATGTTGATAGAGGATATGATAAGTTTGGGAGGAGGAGGATGGTGGTTCATTTATTCTTAATTTCTTTAGTGTGAGATGCATGTTGTATTGTTTATTGGGATTCAAATTTATTTAAATTGGTGATGTGAAAATTTTTGTTTTGTGTCATTCATTTTGGGGAGAAAATTTTTCATACGGAGAACACACGAAATAACCTCTCAATAACCTCTATTTCAGAGTTATTAGTGAGTTATTGACAGGTTATTGAGGTATTAATTTCAATAAACTAATAACCTAAATAACCACTCAATAACCCTCACTGGTTCCATTTCAGTGTTATTCATAAGTTATTATAGGGATATTGCGAGATTATTAGGAGTACACACGCGGAGCTGGGTGAATTCTCCGTATGGAAAATTTTCCCCTTTTTGAGACATTTAACAAGTGATGTGAAGTCATGAAGGCTTGTGTCAATTGAATTATTATTATTAGTATTATTTTTTGGTTTGTTAAGGTTTAAGTATTTATTATTTTGTAGGCAGTCAATTTTATTTTATTTTATTTTTTACTGTTAGAAAGGATGGTCTAATGATGATTTGATACAAGGAGGATTATGATGTGTATAATAATTTTTACAAGTTAGCTACACTATATTTAATTTTATGGTGAGTTTGTTATAAAGTAGAACTTTGAGTTGATGTAGAAATAGGCTCTTTTAGATTTTGTTTATTTGATGCGTTCACTTTAAAAGTAAATGCTCGTTTAAATTTATTTGCTGAAATTTTTGCTTAAATTATTTAGAAAATAACTTTTTTTTTTTGAAGACCTAAATTGTTTCTTCTCAAGCATTCAATGTAAATTAAACCATGCATCGTAATATCACATGCATTACACTAACATTAAGTCATATGACATAAATCTTCAATAACCATCATGATGGCATTCTATCGTTATATAATTAAAATTACATAACTCTGCAAATAATTAAATAGCGACTTTATAAATATCAAAATAACTTGAGTGCAAGAGGGAAGAGTTTCACGGTGCAGACAGTACAATTTTATTACAATAAAAATTAAACTTAATTCTTGCACACACAAACACAAAACACTATTGAACTACATATAGAACACAGTCGAACCAAGGAACTCTAAAATTCTTTAGCATAACATAATAACATATAAAGTTACAGAAGCTTAACGTTATATACTCGATAGAGTAGATAGTGGGGAGCACTTTTGATCTGGCTTTGGCCTTTAATTCTACTTTGGATTTGCAATTTTTTTTTTTTGATTGCTTTTGAATCATGGTAGGGTCCGCCCCAAAATTTTGTCTGTCAGATGGAGATTCTTCTTTTGAACGATTGTAATATGTAAATTTTCTCAATTGTGAGGTACCTCGTCACTAGCCATTGATTTTTTGCCATTTTCCTGCATTTGATCTTCATCTTCTTCAAATAATTTACCAAGCTGATGTTGTAGTCTTTGTTTAATTTTGTCGATAGATACATTCAAAAATTTCCTCCTTAATTGCTGATAAAGATTTTTAAATGAAATATCTTCGTTAGCTTGATCTTTAGACAAGCTTGTTTTATTAATTTGAATTACTTTATTAATGAAAATAACCTTTTCTTCGATTCAAATACTGACCACCATTTTATGGAATAATTTCTGTATAAATATTTACGATTTAAACCATAATGTTGGATTTCAAGTTTCCATGACCAAATCCTTAGAATTTGACATTTGACTAAAAAAATATAAATCTGATTGACATTTGTTGTTCGTTTCTCTATGAGATAGAAATATGTGGTTTTGGTTTAGTTTAATATATATCTATTAAATTTTTTTAAATAATATTTTAAATTTGAAAAATATGAAATCAAACCAATCTCATATAAAAGATAGTTTAAATAATCGAGCACTTCACTACAAGACATATATATATCCCAAAGAATAGATACATCGCTTGGTGGTGAAGCTCAATTAAATAAACTAAAGAATTCATGACATCCGTTTGGTCTACAAACCATTTATGTCAACCGACAATTTCCCCTATATAATATGGAAGAATTAGATTGGGTTTATATTAATCTGGAGTCTTTAAGTTTCTTATATGGGAAAACCCTTATAGTTAATTACATCTTAGATAACCGAAGTCACCTAAGAAAACTTTTGATATAGATTAGAAAATATTATACTTATGACTTTCAAAGGGTAAGGTTCTTCAAGAAAGAGTGGTAATAGAAGATCCAATAGGTGAGTGGCTCAAATTTCGGAACCATTTTTTATAGAAATCCAAAGGAAGGAGAGACTAGGGGAAAGACATAGATCCAAGAGAGGTCTTGGTGTTTTTTCCTGAACTATCCTATGGTTTGGCTTTAATTTGTGATAGTTTATTTGATGTTTTATCCTGCCAATTTTATTATTTAAGGCTTACATTCACTTGATACCGATCATGTGAATGGCCTGGAAGATAGGAGGGTTTAAGTCATACCCGATGACGATCTCGAAATCCTAAGACGAGTTGGGGCTTATATTACACAACATGGTCATGCAAAGGTCTAAAGAGGTAAGGTAAGAGTTTATGCTGCACTATGCAAGGCACCTCGAAGTCCTGTGGCTTGTTGTTTCAATTTCGAAGGAGTTTTGCTGTTGAAGATGGTTGTGCTGCCCACTATGCATGCTTCAAGCTCATCGTCGTAGCAGATTTAGTTTAAAGAAGTGTCAGTTAAAGAAGAAAGAGAAGTATCGTGTTTTGGAAATGTTTAAATTGAGGTGTCTTAATATTTTATTAGGGGAAATGTTATAGGTTGATTATAGCGACACGGTTAAGATCTCATGGTTCCCTCATTTCGGCACCACTATTTTCTTCGGATTCACTTAGTCCAGATGAATTTATTAAACTCAACTCAACGAGTTCTGTACTTTCTTTTAGACCGTGGGAAATCCTGTTAGCAGCCGTAGGCCTTCGAGGTATTCCCGATCATCCGATAGAGAAGTTTTATTTTAGTTGCAATTGTGATTTTTGTTTTGTTTGTGATTAAATTTTGAGTTGTTTTATATTTTTATTATTGTGGCGGTGAATTTTATCTTGTTTTGTTTTAATTTTGTTTTGTTTTGGTTTTATGGCTATCCTAAAAGTTTTAGATTTCATTGAGGGTGACATTGTTATTTAACATGCAAGTTTGTAAGCAAGCAAAGCAAAGTAAAAGAAATACTGAAAAGAAGGTACTGTAAATTTGTAAAAGTGTACCTAACGAGTCTTCTCGTTCCTCCACCTGAGACTTTAGTATCTTTTGCAATAGACATTTATAATTTGCAGGAAAGTAAAGCCTATAGATAGGTTCGTCACAAGCCTACCAAACCCTGTAGGCCCTATTCATTCATTTAAGAGATTTCTTCATTTGATAAGTATGATAGTTCCAGTTGTCCTACATGGTGTCCAGAAGGTTTGTGAGAAGGGCCTAGGAGATACTAGACATTTCACAATTCTTTTGAGCTTCTTTGAGTTCATTTTGGACTCATCATAATTATTAAATGATTCATGTGTTTCATACCCTTATGCTTAGTCAATTAATGTTTCAATTATCCCAATAAGTGGGGTAAAACATCACTTGATATTTCACTTAGGAATTATGTAAGTGGGGCCTTTAGAGGCAAACTTAATTTATGAAAGAATTTAATCAATTATGATGGGCTTGTAGTGTTTCAAAAATGCTTACAATTAATTGTGTTTTCTTTTCTAATCTTCATTAGTTAAATTTTCAATTAAGCCCAGCTCACTACTAAGCCCTTAAGGTTTAATAGATAAATTTATAATTTTTAGAAATGCTGAGTTAAATGATTTTTAATTCTTATCAAATACTGAATTATCACTAAACATTAGATTAGGGGCACAAGTTATCAATTTCCAAAATCAAACCCCTCACCTTAAAGATCATTTAATCTAATTTTCATCCAAATTATAATGATTAATAAAATCATAAACTTTATCTTTTAATGTGACAAAAATGAGATGAGTTTCTACCATTTATCCCTTTATATTTCAATCATTCAAACATATTTATTAAGATTATCCATTGCCCGTTTCCCACTTTAATTATGTGTAAATATTGATTAAGGTTAAATTCTTCAAAATTACTCTTTTACCCCTAAAGGCCTTATCATTCATTAAGATTAACTCAAATGACTTTGAAATTTTCATATCACCCCACTCATGGGTTAATTAAAACATTAGAAGAGAAAATGTGATTTTTTTTCCAAATTTAATTGAATTTAATAATTATTTTAATGCAAAAATAGGGGTTTTCAAGAAAAATTCAATAACTTAATAAAAAAAAACTTCTTTCCTTAAGAAAATTACTGGAGGTTCACGTAGACCAAAGGACCACTTGGATCAAATTTCATGATTTGTTGAATTTTAATTTAATTATTATGATTATTTCAATTTTAAGAGTATCAATTAAATATAAAATATTATATGAGTAGAAAATTAAGTTTTATATTTTTATTAAATCTCTCTGAGGTCAGGGAACCTAGAGAAATAAGTTTTATTATTATTTTTAGTTATATTTTAATTATTAGATTTATTTTAGTGAAAAATTAAGGAATTTCCATTTTTAGCTTTTAGAAATTGATTTTACCCGTTTAAAATTTAATATCTTCATTTATGGAGTTAGGAAAATTACCCCAATTGCTCCTAAATGATTTAGGTACAATTTGGAACATTTACAACAATTTTATTATTTTTTGATTTTATTAACTTTTTTAATTATTTATATATTAAAATAATGGTTAAAAATGAAAATTTTATTTTGATTACAATTTATTTTTCAGAGACTCCTCTGATCACAAAGAACTCCCAAAATTAATTTGATAATCTTTTAAAGTGTATTTTAATTATTATAATTATATGATTGCCAAAAATGTTATTTAACTTAAAAAATTTATTTAAGCATTTAAATTAACTCCATTTGACTTGAAATTTTTATGGGGAATTTCCTTCACCTTAAGTTGCAGTGGAGAGTAATTTTTAGGTTATTTACATTTATATTTAATCCAATCTATTTTTATTTATGTATTAGGTCTTAATTACTATTAGGGTTATATTTAAGGAGTTAGACCAAGTTTTCATTTTTCTTATGGTCCTCTAGGCATAAGTAACCTACCAAAATTTACTTTGTATTTTTCTGATTATTATTTTAATTATTGCAATTTTTATACCAAAATAGACACGATAATTTGAAAAATAGAGATCTCTGTCTAGAGATCTCCTCTGACTTTGGAAAAAATAGGGAAGATTCCCTAAGAGAGAGGCAACAACATACCAAAATATTAAGCTATGGTGAAATGTATAAGTTCATGGAGAATCAAAACATTCAAAAGGGTATTTAGTTCATTAAAAATCAAACATGCATCAAATGAATTTCAAACTATTTTCACATTGTTTTCCTCTATTCCCTGAGCACTAGTGTATTTTTCTTTTATTTTTCTGATTTTCTACACCAAATTATGGATTTTTGAAGTTAACTGAATTTAAATAAATAAAAGTACCCCTAATTTGCTACTTAAACACACAACACCGTGTCATCCTTGGCAGCTCCAAAGTCTCCACGTGTCAATCCGCCATTTGACGCTACTTTTTGACAGCTACCACGCGGCTGCGCTTTATGTTTAGATCTTCTGTCTGGCGCAATCCTGTTGACCTCATTTTTGATGAGGTCTGATCTCTCTCCTTAGTACTTAGGATCTAGCCTTAGGCTTTCCCTTTGACTATCCTAGAGGACTAGAGATGGAACCCACCATATAGAAATTCAAAACACTTTTTGACTCCCTTTAAACCCCACAAGTTTGATTGTAAACCCTTAAGCCACTTGGAGGGTTAAAATCAAATGTGAAGGTTTAAAGGATGAGTTCCCTATAGGACTCTTTGGCCTTAGGATTACCCTGAGTGGCCTGATCTGGTGAGGGTTGACTTGCACACACTACCCTCCCACACACACATTCCAAACCCTAAAACTTCCTTTAGCCAATTTGACTCCCTGGCTCATGTAGGCAATTCATATGGATGGACCTCAACCCCTAGGCCCCTGGCTAAGAGGGTTAGGAACAACCTATTGAGTGCCTGAAATGGGTCCTCTCATGGCTTTTGTGAACTTAATATGGCTTCATGGCTCAACCAAAATGATTTCATTTCACTCACACTTGATCAATCTTCATTTTCCCAAAATTCCAATTTTTGACCCCCGGGACCCTACACCCGCCAAACCTACCAAATGCCATTGAAATTGCCCAAAACTTGCAAAATTGCCTAAATTACCCAAAATTCCTCAAAATCAATCCTAAACACTTCCCCCCACTCAAATTGATCATCCATGGCAAAATATACCAAAAATTCCAAAAATACCTCCCAATACCCCCCAAATACCCAAAATACCATTTTAACCCAAAAATTCTAAAAATTCAGAAAATTCCCAAAAAAATTCTAGAAAATCCCAAATATTTCCAATTTCATTTTCAACTACACCATAAGCCAATTTTGTCAATTTAGCCCACTTTTACCAAAACCCCCAATTTGACCTATTTTTAACATAAGTGGACCCAATGTCCCACCAAACCAACCCAATTGACCTCAATTTTGATCCAATTCAATTCTAAACTTCAATTCAATATCCCCAATACCAATTTAGACCAAATCCAAGCCCAATTTGATGAGCATTTGGATCCAATTTCAATTTGAAGCCTAAGACCCAATTTTGGCCCATGAATTAAACCTAGCCCAACCTAATCCAATTCAACTCCAATTAACCCCAAATCTTTTCTAAAACCTTCCTAACACCCCCACAAACAAAACACTAACTTGATTTGCCCAAAATTTGAACCCAAACTTCACTCAAATCTAACCCAAATAAAAAATCTCCAATTTGGCCTAAAACCCAGACCTAACCCAAATAGGCCCAAATCCCTAAATCAAAGCCCAACCAAAGTTGAAAACTCTTTGTCACACCCCCATAAACATTTTTCAACATCAATTTTACATCAAACCCAACATTAGCCAAAGTTAGCCCAATTTGGCCCATTTTGACCCCATTACTAAAAAGGCCCAAATTGAACCCATTTCAACTCTAAATGACACCAAACCTTTTCCAAATCACTCATGATACATCCCTAATCTAAACCCAACATTTATTTGAAATGTCCTTCACAAAACTTTCATCCAAAAGCCCATTTTTTAAAATTTAAAAGCCCACTTTCCTAAAGGCTTCAAAAGCCCATTTTCATCAAATTTAAAAGGCCCCAAACTTATTCTAAAGCCCATGTGAAATTCCCATCATCATCCTTTTAATTGAAATGATCCCTTAGTCCTAAATCAATAATAAAATAATTCCAAATCAAGTCTCATGCCAATTTCTCCTAAATCCATCAAAAATCCCAAAATCCATTTTCATGAAATTGAGCAAAGCCATAGGCTAGCCATGAAGCCATCCTTAAGCCCCATGCAAGCCATGTGAGTGGTGTTGATGTGACCATACCATATTGGGCAAAAGGAGGAATTCCTTAATGATTCCCTTAAGAGTGATTAAACCTTTTCATGCTTCCGCTAAACCATGCTTAAACTTAAATATGCTTAGATGGTGACTTCTCCTCACTAAGCTAGCTGACTTACCTGATTCCCTTCAGCCCAAATCAGACCTTGGTGGGTGCACCGAGCCCATTTCCATGGGTTGACCAAACCAAGTCCAAAAGAGCCCGCTCCCCATACCACTTAAATCAATTACTTTACACATGGCTAACCCCCCACTGTTTACACAAAACTTAACCCCTGGACTCACTGAGTCAAGATGGTGACCTGACCCTGCCGGCCAGCCGCCTGAGTCGCCGGAAAACGCCATGGCCGAGAGCTCCATGTGAGCCAAACTCCCAAATTTTCCCTGGCTGAGCTACCCCATGCCCAATGGCCACTGTGGCTGTTCTTCCCTTGACCAAAGCAGCTGATCCCAAGCCCTAAGTCCCCCCTGGGAAGCCCTCCAGCCAGTTCTATTTAAACTCCACCCCCTCGGCCAAACAAGGTGATGAACCAAAACTTAACAAAACTCTGCCAAAATTGCTCCAGGACCTTCTCCTAACCTGCAGCAATCGATTCCCGATGTCCTTCGCCCTAATCCCCATTAACGAGCTCGATTTCTCGGTCAAAATCCACCCAAAACCAGGACAACTCGAAACCTCCACCAAAATCAAACTAAACTCACCCCACCCGCACAAGACCTAGAGGAGTTCCCAGAGTGAAAGCCCCCTCACCGAGCCGACCATCCTCTCTATCGGCCAAGCTTTGAAATCGGCCTTGGTCACTTTCATACTTAGGTAATTCCCGCAGCTAGAGACTTCATCTGGAGCTTCCTTAGGTGCAATCGAATGTGCCACAACTCTCTGATTGAAGCTTCACTTCTCAGAGCCAAGGTATGGACCCCTTCTTCCTCCCGAGCTTCCAGCGATTCTCTATTTTGCTTGGCTTAATTTCATAGCATGTAAACCATAAGGAGGTGTTCGTCTCCTCAAGACGAATCCATAGAGCATAAGAACACAAAAATCTGTTGAGAAATGAGAGAGATCTTAGGGTTTGAGTGTGGACGGCTCTCGGGATACACCAGGCGGAGACGATGATCGGCCGCCGTTGGATTGAGCGTGTATCAAATGGACGGTGCAGATCGCGTCGGACGAGTGAACGGGACATGAACCGCGAGCCCCCAGAGCGCTGAGTCAGATGGCGGCGTCTAATAGGGAGGCGACGCGTAGGCTTTCGGAGCTGCCGAGGATGAGTCGGCGCCGCGTGGATAAGTAGATAAATAGGGTATTTTTGATTTATTTAATTACCTAGAACTTCAAAAATTCATATCTTTGCATAGAAAAATCATAAAAATAAATTAAAAATACCTTCTTGCTCAGTGAACAGAGGAGAATAATGTGAAAAAAAATTGAGTTAATTTGATGAGTATTTTATTTTTAATTAATTATTTACTTATTTCAACGTTTTAATTCTCCATTTTCATAGACAATTCACCATGACATAAGACCATACGGCTTTTGTAGCCTCTTATCTTGGGAACATCCCCTAAATTTTTCAAGGTCAAAGGCCATCTCTATGGTAAGTTATTGATTTTCCAAATTTTTGTGCTTGTTTTGATATTTTAATTCCAGTAATTAGCATGTTGCTTAGAAAATTCTAGGAAAATTTGGGGAAGTATCTTAGGACTAGAGGACCCTAGGAAAATTATGGTTTGAGTTAATTCATTAAGAATAACCCTAATTGGCCTAAATACTCAAAATTGAATTTTAATTAATTAGGATTAACCATACATCAAAATCACTTGAAAACAATTTTCCACGGATCTTTAGGATCAGGGGAACTTGACATAAAAATTTGAAACCAATAGGAGGTGATTAGCCCCACTAAATGGACTAATTAAGTTATATGACCAAAATTAAACTTTAAAAATTCATAACTCTAAAAATACATTTAAAAAATTCACCAAAATGGTTTTGGGTTTCTCTGATGTTAGGGGAGTCTAAGAAAATTGAAATTAAAATTTTCTAAAAATCTTCATTTTTAATCATATTTTAATATTTTAATAATAAAAATAATAAAAATCACAAAAATATTAAAAATCATAAAAATATTATATTTTGCCTCCTAATCACTTAGGAACAAACCTAATATTTTTCTCAAGTCTCTAGGTTAAGATATTGAATTTTAAAGGCTTAAAACAATTTTTAATATTAAAAAATGAATTTCCTTACATTTTCACTAAATTAATTCTAAGAAATCAAAGAAAAATCATAAAAATATAAAATTTATTTCTCTGAACTCCTTGTGGTCAGAGAGATTTATGAAAAATATAAAATCCATTTTTTAATTTTAATTCTATTTTCTAATTAATTAACACTCTAAAACTCAAAATAATTATAATAAATAAAATATAATTTGAAAAATCACCAAAATTGGTCCAAGTGGTCCTCTGGTCAATAGGAACATCCCATAATTTTCTTAAGGACATAAACCTTACATTGGTCATATTGTTGAATTTTTATTGAAAACCCATATTTTTCATAAAAATAAATATATAAATTAAATTAAATTCATAAAAAATCACATTTTCTCCTCTAATGTCTTAATTGACATGTGAGTGAAGTGACGTAAAAATTTGAAGTTCATTTGAGCTTAATTTGATGAGTTATGAAATGAACATGCTTAAAAGGACATAAATGTAATTAAAAAATTTTAACCCTAATTAATATTTAGGTTTAATCAAGGGGAGGGTAAAATATCTGATTTTAAAATTTTTATTAGATGATTGAAACCTAGGGAATTAAATGGTAGGAATCCATTAATCATTTCTAATAATCAAAGAGAAAATGAAACCTTAATTAATTAAATAATTTAAATTTTGGAAGATTAATTGAAATTTGAATTATTAAAATAGGGAGTATAACTTAGGGAGCCTACAACCCTTTAATTTAAGATCCTTAAATAAATTACTTTATTAATACTCAACTCTTAATCAAATTCAAAAATGATAATTGAAATTAATAATTAATAACTAAAAGGGAAATAAACCTTAATTAAATTAAAAGCTTAAAACATTAAGTAATTTAACAATCAAGTTAAAATAAGTTTAAAACATTAAGATTAATTTGAAATCACTTAAAAGAAAATCTAAATCAAACTTGAAACATCAAAATCAACCTAAAAAATAATTCATAATTAAAAATCAAACCAATTAAAAATTAACCTAAAATATTTCAATTAAATTAAAATTAAATCATTAAAATCTATATTGAATAATCTAAACACCTCTTTCAACCCAAATTAATCTAATACATTGAAATCATTTAAAATATAAAGATTTAATTAAATTAAAACAACTTGAACACTATTCCAAACTTAAAATTATTAAATTTTTATAACTAAATCAAACCATTTTAAATCATCAATTCCAATTTTAAATCATTAAAATCTTTAATAAACCGATTTGCCCTTAAAGGCTTGCGTTATCATAACTCTTAAATGGAGCATTAAGTGAAATATCACTTTACTCATAGGATAATCAAACATCCTAATTCACTGAGCAAGAAGCAAAATTTAATTGAATTCTTGGATAATTAATTCACTAGTACAATAAAATTCATTTGGACTCAAAATAATCTCAGAAGTATTGAAAAGATGTTTAGGACTCGTCCTAAACACTTTCTCAATATAATGAGATGTTTTAGAAGAACAACTGAACATAATTGTTCTTTGATGAAGAAAATCATCCTTAACAAAACAAAAGAACCTAGACGTCATAGGAATTGACTAGCTATAGGATTAGGACTTTGGTAGATAACCAAAACCTTCCCTTAGTTTTACCTAGGTGTTTTCTTGCAAATAGATACATATAAAATGCCTTAACATGTACTTTAAGCGTAGCTTGGAATGACGGGAAGACCCTCCAGGTAGGCATTTATTTTATTGCAAGTTACTTACATGTACTGCGCTTTACTTTTCTTGCATGTTAAACAAGATTGTTGCATGAAAACTGAAACCTTTAGGATAGCCACAAAACCGAAACCCAAAACTAAATTAAAAGTCACAACAAGATAAAATCCACCGCCACAACATTTTAAAATATAAAACAGTCTCAAAATTTAATCACAAACGAACACAAAACTACAACTATAACTAAATTAAAACATCTTGTTGGATGATCGGGAATACCTCGGATGATGTAACCTACGTGTTGCTCGCAGGATTTCCCACGGTCTAAATGAAAGTGTGGAACTCATTCGATTGAGTTTAGCAAATTCATCTGGACTAAGTGAATCCGATAAAAATAACGGTGCCGGAATGATGGAACCGTGGAATCTTAACCGGTGTTGTTATAATCAACTTTAAGATTCCCCTAATAAAACATTAAAGACATTTGGACTTTAAGATTTCTCTAAACCAAAACACTTCTCTCATCTCCAGATTTTCACTTTCTAAAACTAAACCTCTGCAACGACAAGGAGCTTGGAGCATAGTGGGCAGCACGACCATCGTCGTCAGCAAAACTGGAATCTACATCAGCAAAACCATTCTTAGAATTAAATAACTAAGCCATAAGATTTTGAGGTAGTTTGCTTAGTGCAACATAAATCATCAACATTTTCGTTAGGCACTTGCATAATCATTTTATGCAAATTAAGTCCTAACCAGTCTTAGGATTCCGAGGTAGTTGTTTAGTACGACCTAAACCCTCACATCTTCTATGCTATTTGTATGATCATGTCATACAAATATAAGTCCTAATTAAATAAAATTGGCAGGATCACAACATTAAATAATAAACTCCCAAATTGAAGCCAAACAATAGAATAGTTTGGGAAGTTTCTAAGATTCTTCTTGGATCCTCAGCTTCTCCTACTTCTCTTCCTTTGGACTCCAAAAATAAATTGTTCCAAACTTGATCCATTCCCTATTGAAATTTCCAAAACTCAAATCTTTGAAAACCTTAAACTTTGAAATTATTGAGAGCAAAACCACTGATCATTATCGAGAGTTTTCTTAAGTGTTTTTAAACATTTAAGATGTAATTAACTATAGGGGCTTGCCTTTATAGGAAACTTTAAGAACCCAGGTAATATAAACCCTGTTTAATTCCTTTATATTAAGCAGGGGAACTTGTCGGCTTATAAAATTGGTTCGCAGACCAAACGGATGTCACAAATCTTCTAGTTTATTTAATCGAGCCCCATCATCAAGCAGTGTGTCTATTCTTCGGGATAGATACACGGTTTGTGATGTGGTGCTCGTTTATATAAACTATTTGGGATGTGAGATCGGTTTGATTTCATATCTTAAAATTTTCAAACTTAAAAATTATTTTCAAAATCAAATGCTACTTTATAAAACTATATATATATATATATATTTAAATTAAATTTAAAATCTAAAATTCACCGACAATTTCGTAGGCGACCCCTTTTCAAAATACAACTTAACTTCGAAAATATGCCGACAACTTCGGCGACTCCGTCGGGGAGTAGTTCCTCTCTCCATTTTGATCAGATGGTTTTGCTTTCATAAATCGGTAGTGAGTCCATACCCCTTTTGGACCAAACTACCATTGTTTCCGTTGGCATACCACGTTCATTTCTGTTTTGAACGGGTATAGCCAACTCATTTTTGATTTTGGAGCCACTGTTTAAACACTCCTAAACAGAGAGGTTCCAAAATCCTTTTGCCTCTTTCTGAGGTGGGGTGGACCCCTAATAGGTGTTAGCTTAGGAGCAGTCCTTCGGGTTGAGAAATCTTACGAGACTTTCTCTTTCTTTCCAATTCTGAATCAAATCCTTTACATTTCCTTTAACCTTCCTCCTTTAATCGTTTTGTGCCTAACAAACAAATCCTCTGATAAACAACCTTTTAGAAAAACGAACTCTTTTAAATCACAAATATACTAAGATAAACTAAAATGTGTTCGGACTCTTTCTTTTTCGTCTTAAATTTTGCAACAAAAGGAATCATAATTCGGGACTGACGTTTGAAATTTACCCTGCAGAAAATGACTGCACCAAAGTTAATTTTTTCCTTCACCAATGGAATGGACTTCGCCGTCTATAAGGATGAACTGCCCGACAATGGAATCATTCGTTTTTGACAAGGGTTCAACAATACATATATTAAGTTTGCTGACGTCACTCTCTTCACACTAATGGACAAAGTGTCAGAAACTGAGGAGCCCGTGATTGAGTTTAACCTGAAGTCGACTCAAGAGTTCCTGATCTATAAAAAAATACCTATTTCTTTATGTCTTAATTCTTATCAATTTCTAAGGATATTATGCTTTAATGAAAGGTATTTTTTTATGTTTTTGGATGTAGGTGATGTAAAAAGGTTCAAAAAGGAAAAAAGAGCAATAAGGAGCAAAAAGGAGCAAAAATGGAGCTAAATACAAAAAGTATGGCTCGGCGCTGGCGCCGAAGTTGGCGCCAGGCGCCAGACTCGATACAAAACTGTCAAGTTTTTGACAACGTTTGAACGGTTATTTTGACGGAGTGAGCGGTTATTGGACATTCTAGAAGACTGACAGTTGTTCCTTGATATTAGGACATGTGATACATTGCATTTGGACGCTCCAAAACGGTTTTAATCGCGAAGAGGTGCGAGCCAAAGTGAAGAGGTGCGAAGAACTGGACGCGGTGTCTGGCACCTAGGCGCCAGATTCCGGCGCCTAGGCGCCAGACAGACCTTCTATAAGATTGATTGAATGTGGACATGTTTTGAAGAGGTGCCTCAAGGCAACCCTTGAAGCCTATAAATATGAGTCCATTTCTTCAGAAAAACGTGCCCCCCATTGTAACTCCTTTCTCTTATCCACTTTAGGATCTCTCATCCTTCGAGAGAGAAATAAAGAGAGAAATTTAGGGCCACTTTTGTTTAGTTTAGTGAGTTTATTTTCAAGTTGTTGCATCTGGAGTTCATTACACTTGTGGAGTCGGTAGGAATCAGAAGATCTGTAGAAGGAATATTTGAGATAAGTATTTTATATTTGATTCAAAGTTTATTTATTATGTTTTGATGTTTATATTCAATGTGTTCTGAGTAGTTAGTTTACTTTATTCCTTCAATTATGAAGAGATAAATAAGATAATAAAAGATTCGATGGAGAATTTAAATTCAAAATATTTTCAAAATATTGTGATGACATTAATACCTAATCTTACTTTACTTTTTAAATTGACCATTTAAATTGTTAAAACCTGTTGAAGAGTTTTTGAGACCTAGAAGGAGAAAAAGTCTTAACTTGTAAGTGTCACATGAATCCTTAGGTAGTCGAAGGCCATGTGCGGGCTATTCAAGGTGAAGTGCAAATAAATAGGAAGATAAGATTTAAATGACGTAGAATTGATAAGTTTTTAGAGTGACAGACTAAATTCTCATAATTTGATTTATAGGTTAGGAACGGGTCACTAGTAGGGCCGACCATAGCCACCCTTGGACATCTAGTAGTGTGAGTTTAGATTAACCCATTCTACTAACAATACATCCGGACCTGATCTGTAAATTAGCCAATGTTCTTTGCCCCTGAATCAAAGGGTAAAGAATATGAATGCTTCTATTTGGCACAATACCATAAATCAAATTCTCCAACGGATATTAAATTATCTTAAAAATCTTAGATTAATTGAAGGGAAGAAAGTTGTTTATTTTATATAGTTTTCATAAAATCATTGTCTTAATATTGTTTTCTTTATTTGCATATAGTAAATTAATAGTAATTTATAGTTAGATTAAAATATAAAAGATTTTTGAAATACAATATTTAGAAAAATTTATTACTATAATTTTTCCCCGTGGGATCGATACCGGGGTCTTTGTTTCAAAGCCCTATATTACTTGAAACTATACGTATACTTGCGTAGTATCCAAAAAAGTATATAAAATATTTTATTTTAAAATTATATTTTACTACATAAACATATATTTAAAAAGTTTTATTTGTTACACATCTATATAGCAAGTTATTCCAGGTCAAGTGTTTCGCGCCTTCGCCAGAAATTAAATTTTCTAGCAGTGGTAACAAATTCTTGTATTTGGAAGTACAAAAATCGGGTCAAGTTTTTGGCGCCGTTGCCGGGGAAGAAATAGAATAGTTATAAATTTTTTAAAAAAATATTATATTTCCAAAAATATAATATATATATATATATATATATATATATATATAAAGATATATATATATATATATATATATATATATATATATATATATATATATATATATATATTATTCCTTGTTTTATGCGAAGATTTGGTTACGAAGAATTAATACCTTTAGATTCGAATTAGAAAGAACAATTAGAAAAATTAAAAAGGGAAAACAAATTCAAAAATTTCAAGAAATGGCTACTTTACAAAATCCAATTGAACTTAATGATCAAAATATTTATAAACCATTAAGGGATTATGCTAACCCTACTGTTGATGAACTTCATAGTAGTATTCAAATACCCACTGTAGATGCTAATTCTTTTGAACTTAAACCGTCTATTATTCAAATGGTGCAAAACAATCAATTTGGTGGACACCAAATGAGGATCCAAATTTACACCTTGTTAGTTTTTTAGAACTTTGTGTTACCTTTAAATATAACAATGTTTCTATGATGCTTATTAGACTTAGACTCTTTCCTTTTTCTTTAAGAGATAAAGCAAAGATGTGGTTAAACTCATTAGCGACCGATTCTATTAAAACATGGGCTGAAATGACACAAAAATTCCTTGCTAAATATTTTCCTCCTTCTAAAACTCGCTAAATTAAGAAATGATATTACTTCATTTAGTCAATTTGACGGGGAGACAATATATGAAACTTGGGAAAGATTTAAAGAACTATTAAGAAAATGTCCTCATCATGCTTTACCCGATTGGTTAATTATTCAAATATTTTATAATGGATTAATTGGATCTTTAAAATCAATTATTGATCTGTCTTCTTGGAGGTTCTTTAATGTCTAAATCATTTGAAGAAGCTTACACTTTAATTGAAGAAATGGCTAATAATAATTTTCAATGGCCTTCTGAAAGGATTAATCCTAAAAAGATGGCAAGTTTTCACGATAATGAAGCCTTTTCTATCTTAGCTTCACAAGTAGCAGCAATGTCTAAGAAATTAGATAATTTTGCAATTAATATTTCACATAATAACTCTGCTAATATTGAAGATTCTAAAACTATTGAAACTTTACAAGCTATTGTAAGTAAAAATAATCCTTTTTCAAATTATTATAATCCTGGGTGAAAAAATCATCCTAATTTTAACTGGAATAATTCACAACAACAATAGGGTAATAATCAATCTCATCCCACTGGAAATTGGAATAATCAAGTTAATCCAAATTATAAACCTCCTGGATTTAATAATCAACAAAAAAAGTTATCAATAGAAGAATTAATTTTACAAATGAATAATCGATTACAAAATTAAAATACTCGCTATTCGTAATATTGAAAATCAAATGGGGCAAATTGCTACTTCAATTAATAACGGACACTCGTAGGAACACTTCCTAGTAATGTTGAAATTAATCCAAAGGAAACTGGAAAAGAACATGAACAAGTTAAAGCCGTGCAACTTAGAAGTAGAAAGGAATTAAAAGAAAGAATGCGAGAATGAAATTGAAAAAGAGATTGAGGTTGAAGAGATTGAAAAACCTAAAGAAACTCTCTCTCCTAATCAAGATCGATCGTTATACTCGTTAATGTGGAAGTTGAAAAACCACCACCACCTTTTCCTCAAAGACTTAAACAACAGAAATTAGATCATCAATTTTCTAAGTTCTTTGAAATTTTTAAGAAACTTACTATTAACATACCATTTGCTGAAGCTTTGAAACAAATGCCAACTTACGCGAAATTTATGAAGGATATTTTAAGCAAAAAACGAAAATTTGAAGCTTTTGAAACTATTGCATTAAGTGAAGAATGCAGTGCAATAATTCAAAAGAAATTACCTAAAAAGCTTAAGGATCTCGGAAGTTTCACTATACCTCGTGCTATTGGAGAAAAATTTTGTGGAAAAGCTTTATGTGATTTAGGAGCAAGTATTAATCTCATGCCATTTTCTATCTTTCGAAGATTGGATATAGGAGATATTACTCCCACCACTGCAACCCTTCAGTTAGCTGATAGATCTATCACTAATCCTATAGGAGTTATAGAGGATGTCCTTGTTAAAGTGGATAAATTTATCTTTCCTGTAGATTTCATAGTACTTGATATGGAAGAAGATAAAGAGATACTTATTATTTTTGGGAGACCTTTTCTAGCTACCGGACGAGCTATGATTGATGTGCAAAAGGGAGAACTAACCATGAGAGTTAATGATCAAGAAATTAAATTCAATATTCTTAAATCGAATGAAGTACCTCGATAAAGAGAAATGTTATCGAATGGATATAATTGATTATTTAATTGAAAAACATTATCAAGAAAAATGTAAAGTCATTTACGAAGAAAAATTTGAATTTTTAAGCGATGAAAATGAAGTAGTAGAAGAAGAAGAGACTCATTTTATTAAAGATAATTGGGAAACTTTAGACATAACTCAAAATGATATACTTTTACCATCAATTAAAAGAGCCACTGAACTGGAATTAAAAATGTTACGTTCACATTTAAAATATGTGTTTCTTGGAAATTCGTTAACTTTACCTGTTATTATTTCTTCTGAACTGAGTAGAGATCAAGAAGAAAAACTAGTAGGTGTGTTAAAGAATTATAAGAAAGCTTTTGGTTGGACTATTGCGGATATAAGAGGAATAAGCCCTTCCATTTGCATGCATAAAATCCTAATGGAAGAAAATTTTAAACCTACTATAGAATCGCAAAGAAGATTAAATCCTATCATGAAAGAGGTTGTTAAAAAAGAAATTATTAAGTGGTTAGATGCTGGTATTATTTATTCTATTTCGGATAGTCAATGGGTAAGTCCTATTCATTGTGTTCCGAAGAAAGGAGGATGCAACTCGTCATTGTTAATAATAAAAATGAACTAATTCCTACTAGACAAGATTACTTGGATGGCGAATTTGTATTGACTATAGGAAATTAAATAAAGCCACTAGAAAGGATCATTTTCCTTTACCTTTCTTGGATCAAATGCTTGATAAATTAGCTGGACACCTATATTTCTGTTTTCTGGATGGATATTCTGGTTATCATCTATTACTTATTGCTCCTGAGGACCAAGAAAAGACAACATTTACAAGTCCTTATGGAACATTTGCTTTTAGAAGAATGCCTTTTGGTTTATGTAATGCACCTGCAACTTTTCGAAGATGTATGATATCAATATTTTGTGATTTGATTGACAAAGGAATTGAAATATTCATAGACGATTTTTCAGTTTTTGGAACTTCTTTTGAATCTTGTTTGGAAAACATAGCCAAAGTTCTGAAAAGATGTGAAGAAACAAATTTAGTTTTTAACTAGGAAAAATATCAATTCATGGTCACAGAGACATTTTACTTGGTCACAAAGTGTCACAAAAAGGGATGGAAGTAGATCAAACAAAAGTGAAAATTATTACTGAATTGCAACCACCTACTACTGTTACTGATGTGAGAAGTTTTCTAGGTCATGCTGGATTTTAGAGAAGATACATAAAGGATTTTTCTAAAATTTCTAAACCTCTTTGTCATTTATTGGAAAAAATGCAAAATTTGAATTTAATAAAGAATGTATTAATGCTTTTAATATTCTAAAAGAAAAATTAATAACTACACCTATCATTGTTGCACCTAATTGGAATAAATCTTTTGAATTAATGTGTGATACAAGTGATTTTGCAATTGGAGTCGTATTAGGACAAAAATATGAGAAAATTTTCAAAGTTGTATATTATGCTAGTAAAACTCTCACCGAAACACAAAGAAATTACACTACCACTGAGAAAGAGCTTCTAGCTATAGTATATGCCTTTGATAAATTTAGACCTTATCTTCTTGGTACTAAATGCATAGTTCATACTGATCATTCTGCTATTAAATATCTATTATCTAAGAAGGATTCTAAACCTAGAGTTATAAGATGGTTTTACTTCTACAAGAATTTGATTTTCAAATAGTAGATAGAAAAGGAACTGAAAACCAAATTGCTGATCATTTGTCTAGAATTAAAAATGATATTATTTCGGAAGAAAATATAAATGAGAAATTTCCTGATGAATCTTTATATGTTATTCAAGGATGCAAAACACTTTGGTATGTTGATATTGTTAATTATTTAGTTAGCAATATTTTTCCTTATGAATTGGATAACAAATTTATTAAGAAATTTAAATATGATGCTAAATCTTATATTTGGGAAGAACCTCATTTATTTAAAATTGGTAAATATTATATGATTCGAAGATGTGTACCTTATGAGGAAACTTTTGCTATTATTCAAAAATGTCATGATTCTGATTTTGGAGGACACTTTGGCATAAATAAAACGGCATTTAAAATTTTAAATTCTGGATTTTATTGGCCTACCTTATTTAGAGATGTGAGACATTATGTGAAAACATGTGATTGATGTCAAAGGTTGGGAAATATTGTTGACCTCATTTTTGATGAGGTCTCATCTTCTTCTCTTTAGTACTTAGGATCTAGCCTTAGGCTTTTCCTTTGACTAATCTTAGAGGATTAGAATTGGGACCCACCACTTAGAAATTCAAACCACTTCTTAACTCCCTGAAAACTTCACAAACTTGATTGTAGACCCCTAATCACCTAAAGGGTTGAAATCAAATGTGGAAGTTTAAAGGATGAGTTCCTATAGGACTCTTTGGCCTTAGGACTGCCCTGGGTGGCCTGGTCTGGTGAAGGGGCTGACTTACACACACACACCTCCTAAAACTACACCCATATCCAACTTGACCTCCTGACTCATGAAGGTGATTCACATGGATGGTCCTTAACCCCTAAGCCCTTGGCTAGGAGGGTTAGGAACAACATAGTGGATGTCTCAAATGAGTCCCTTCATGGCTTATGTGGGCTTGATATGGCTTCATGGCTCAAACAAAATGATTTCATTCCACTTACATTCATCCAATCTTCAATTTTCCAAATTTTCAATTTTTGACCCCCGGGACCCTACACCCGCCTAGCCTAACCCAAAACCCTTAAAAATACCCAAAAATTTGCAAAATCACCTAAATTACCCAAAATTCCTCAAGATCAATCCCAAACATTCCCACATTACTCAAATTGATCATCCATACCCAAAAATACCAAAAATTCCAAAAATACCTCCCAATACCCTCCAAATACCCAAAATGCCCCTCTTAGCCAAAAAATCCAAAAATTCAGAAAATTCCCAGAAAATTCCAGAAAATCCCAAATATTCCCAATTTCATTTTCTTCAACTACACCATGGGCCAATTTTGTCAAGTTACCCCACTTTTGTCAAAACCACCAATTTGACCCATTTTTAACCCAAAGTGAACCCAATGTCAAACCAAACCTACCCAATTGACCCAAATTCTGGTCCAATTCAATTCTAAACTTCAATTCAACATCCCCAACACCAATCTAGACCAAATCCAAGCCCAATTTGATTGACATTTGAATCCAATTTCACTTTTGACCTTAAAGCCCAATTTGGACCAATGACCCAAACCTAGCCCAAACCAAACCAATTTAACTCCAATTAATCCCAAATCTTTTCTAAACCTTCTCTAACATCCCCACAAACAAAACACTAACATGATTTGCCCAAAATTTGGATCTAAACCCCACTCAAATTCAACCTAAAACCAAAAGGCCCAATTTTGATCCAAATCCAACCCTAACCCAAATGAGCCCAAATCCCAAAATCAAAACCCAACCAAAGCCAAAACCTCTTTGAAACATTCCCATAAACATTTCCCAACATTAATTTTACATCAATTTCAACTATAGCCCAACATTGGCCCAAGTTAGCCCAATTTGACCTACATTGGCCCACTTACCAAAGAAGTCCAAATCCAACCCAATTCAAGCCCAAACTACTTCAAATTGATTCCAAATCATTCATGAAACATTCCTAAATTAAATTCAATACTTATTGGATCCAATCCTTTGCAAAATTTTCATCCTAAAATTTGTTTTGAAATCTAAAAGCCCACTCTCTAAACCATCTTGAAAGCCCATCCAAAGTGAAATCTAAAAGCCCAAAGCCCACATGACAATTCCTTCTCATCATCCCTTTAATTGGAATCAATTCCTAAGTCCCAAATCAATCATCAAATCAACCTAAATTAAGCACCATCTAAATTTTTCACTAAATTGCCAAAATCCCCAAATTCCTTTTTCATATAAATGGATCCACTTTTCCTAAGCCAAGGGTGAGCCAAATGAAGCCACATGCAAGCCATAGACAAGCCACATGAAGCCATGGGGGGTTTGACTTGTCACCAAGCCTTTAATGGCAAGTGGAGAGAGTCCTTTCCTAAGCCTTCCTTAAGCCATTTTAACCTCTTTAATGCAACACCATAACCCAAAATTAACTTAAACTATTTTGATGGAGACCACACCATTTTCTCCTAGCCGACCCAAATGGCTCTTTTCTGCCCAAAACCAAGCCTTGGGTGGTGCACCTAGCCCAAAAGGATGGGTTGACCCAAATCAAGCCAAAATGGCCTCTCCCCCATACCATTTTAATCCAAGCACTTTACACATGTCCAAGCCCAATTGACTTCACCATTGCCAAGCCCTGACCTCCCTGGTCAAGATGGTGACCCTTGCCTGCCGGCCAGCCACCTGGGCCGCCGGAAAACACCATGGCCGAGACATGGGCAGGAGCCAAACATTGAAATTCCACCTTGCTGAGCTGCCCCATGCCCAATGGCCACCATGGCTGTTCTTCCCTTGACCTAAGCAGCTGATCCCAAGCCTTGAACCCCCCTGGGAGGCCCTCTATCCTCTCCTATTTAAACACCACCCCCTCTCGGCCATGAGAGGTGCAAAAACAAAAACCTTAAGGAAACTCTGCCAAAATCAATCCAGACCACTCTCCACACATAGAGCACTTGATTCCCACTGGATTCCAGCCCCAATTCCCTCCAGATCGAGCTCGATTTTGAGCTCGAACTTCAAGCACAAAACCGGGACACTTCTCCACGGTGGATCAATCCCCAAATCGATCGGTCCTACACCTTCACCATACCAAGAGGAGAAGTTTCCCATTCGAAAGCCCCATCTCCGAGCCACCCGGTTGTTCCAGACCTCCAAGCTTTGTGATCGAGCTGTGGTCACTTTCATAGCTAGGCAATTCACCGAGCCACGAGGACTTCATCCGGAACTTGCTTGGACCCGATCGAAGGTGACACAACTCTCGGATCGAAGCTTCACTTCTCCGAGCAAAGGTATGGACTCACTCTTCTTCCCGAGCTTACGGAGATTCTCCATTTAATTTGAGTCAATTTAAATACATGTTTACCGTATGGATGTGTTCGTCTCATCAAGACGAATCCATAGAGCATAAGAACACGAAAATCCGTTGAGAATCGAGTGAGAAATTAGGGTTAGAAGGTTGACGGTCACGAGTGCACACCAGTCGTAGACGATGACCATGAGCCGTCGGATCGAGCGTGTATCGAGTGGACGGTCCGGATCGAGTCGGACGCGCGCGTTGGTACGTGATCCGCGGGGCCCCGGATCGCCGAGTCGGATGGCGGCACCGAATCGGGAGACGCCGCGTGGAGCTCGGAGATGCCTAGGTCGACGCGACGCCGCGTGGATAAGTAGGAAATTAGGTTTACTTTCTATTTATTTAATTCCCTAAACTTCAAAAATGCATAACTTTGTGTAGAAAAATCAGAAAAATAAAATAAAAATACCCTCTTGCTCAGTGAACAGAGGAGAATAATGTGGAAAAAAAATCATTTAATTTCATCAAGTATTTGATTTTTAATAATTTATTTACTCTCTGCACATTTTCAATTCTCCATGCATGTGTACAATTCACCATGGCATGAGACCATAGTGCTTTTGAAGCCCCTGAATTTGGGAACATTCCCTGAATTTTCCAAAGTCAGAGGCCATCCCTATGAAGAGTTGTTGATTTTTCAAATTCATGTTACTGTTTTGAGTATTTTAAATCTAATAATTAGCATGTTGTGAAATAAATTCTAGGAAAATTTGGTGATTTTTCTTATGATCAGAGGACCCTAGGAAAAATAGGTTTTGAATTAATTCACTTGGAATAACCCTAATTGGCTTAAACACCCAAAATGGAGCTTTAATTAATTAGAGCTAATCATGCATCAAATTGACTTGAAATCAATTCTCCACTGACCTTTAGGATCAGAGGAACCCACCATAAAAATTTGAAGTCAATTGGACTTGGTTAGCCTCTACTAAATGGGTTGATTAAGCCATTTAGCCAATTTAAACTTTAAAAATTCATAACTTTCAAAATACTTTTAAAAAATTCACCAAATTGGTTTTGGAGTCTCTCTGATATTAGGAGAATTTAAGAAAATTAAAATTTCAATTTTATAAAAAAGTTGATTTTTTGTATTATTCTAATATTTTAATAATTAAAAAAATAATAAAAATCACAAAAATAATAAAATTCACCAAAATGTCACATTTTGAATTTTAATCACTTAGGAACAAATCCCATATTTTTCTTAGGTCTCTATGATGAGATATTAAATTTTAAAGCCCTAGGGTTATTTTAAAATTAAAAAAAATGTATTTTCTAGCATTTCCACTAAAATAATTCTAATAAATCAAAGAAAAATCAGAAAATTGTAAAAGTTGGTTCTCTGATTTCCTTGATACAAGAGAGATTTTTCAAAAATATAAAATTCTTTTTTCAACCTTTATTTTATTTTTAAATTAATTAATACTCAAAAACTCAAAATAATTATAATAAAAATAATATAATTCAAAAAATCACCAAATTGGTCCAAGTGGTCCTCTGGTCATTAGAAATGTCCCATAATTTTCTTAATGACAGAAACTTTCCTTTGGTCATATTATTAAATTTTCCTAGGAAATCCCTATTTTCCACAAAAAATAATTACATAAATAAATTAAATACGTAAAAATCACATTTTCTCCTCTCATGTCTTTATTGACATATGAGTGAAGTCACATAAAAATTTCAAGTTCATTTAAGCTCAATTTAGTGAGTTATGAAATTATTAAGCTTGAAGGGCAAAATGGTAATTAAAATTTTAACCCTCGATTAAAACTTTAGGTTTAATAAAATTAAAGAGTAAAATATTTGATTCTAATCGAATCGGATGATTGAAATTTAAATAATTAAAGGGTAGAAACCTATTAAACAATTTAAAAATAATTGAAATGAACTTTAATTAAATAATTGATTAAATTTGGAAGAATAATAAAATTGGAATTATTAAAATAGGGATGTTATTAGGAAGAAATTTGTTCTTTAATTTAAGAATCCCTAAATTAATCATCTCAATAATATTTAATTACTAATTAAAATGATAATTCAAATTTAAGATTTAAAAATGCTAAAAGACTTAATCATTAAATTGAATTAAATTAAATTGTATAAATTAAACCCTTTTAAAATAAAATATTAAAATTAAAAATAAAATCAAATTAAAATTTAAATTAAATTAAATTAAATTAAATCAAATTAAATTAAATTAAATTAAATCATATTATATTAAATTAACTTAAATTAAATGAAATTAAATTAAACCACATTAAATTAAAATTGAATTAAATTAAATTAAGTTGAACTAAGTTAAATTAAATTGAATTAAATATAACATCACCTAAGACATAAAGAATTCAAAAATAAATCTAAAACAACTTGAACACTATTCTAAACTTAAGCCCATTAATTGAAATTAAATTAAATCATAAATCACTTGAACATCAATTTGCCCTCAAAAACTCATGATGTCATAACTCTTAAAAGGAGTGTTAAGTGAAGTGTTACTTCACTTATAGGATATTCAAATGTCCTAGTTCACTGAGCAAGATAAGAAAACTTGAACTCCCGGACGATTAATTCATTTGTATAATTAAATTCTCTTAGACTTAAAACAATCCTAAAAGTATTGAAAAGATGTTTAAGACTCGTCTTAAGCACTTCCTCGATATGATAGGATATTTATAAGAACAATTGAACTTAATTGTTCTTTGATGAAAAAAATCGTCCTCAAACCAAAATACAAGAACCTAGACGTCATAGGAGATGACTAGCTATAGGATTAGGAACTTGGTAGAAAACCATAACCCTTCCCTTAGCTTTACCTAGGAATTTGCTTTAAATGCTTAAATATTCTAATTGTGTTTTAAGTGCAGCTTGGGATGACGGGAAGACCCTCCAGGTACACTTTTATTTTATTGTAATTTTCCTTATTGCAATTTATTTAATCGCATCGCACTTAGTTTTTCTTGCATGATAAACAACTGTTGCATGAAAACCCACACCTTTAGGATAGTCCCTAAAACTGAAACCAAAACTAAATTAAAAGTCATTACAAGATAAAATTCACCGCCACAACATTTCAAAATATAAAACAACTCAAAATTTAATCACAAACAAAACAACAAAACTACAACTACAACTAAATTAAAACGTCTTGTTGGATGATCGGGAATACCTCGGATGATGTAACCTACGTGTTGCTAACGGAATTTCCCACGGTCTAAATGAAAGTGTGGAACTCATTCGATTGAGTTTAGCAAATTCATCTGGACTAAGTGAATCCGATAAAAATAACGATGCGGGAAGGATGGAACCGTGAGATCTTAACCGGTGTTGTTATAATCAACTTTAAGATTTGTTTTAATTAAAACATAAAAAAAACACCTGGATTTTAAGATTTTCTCTAAACCAAAACACTTCTCTCATCTCCTGATTTATGATTTCTAAAACTAAACCTCTGCAACAACAAGGAGCTTGGAGCATGGTGGGCAGCACGGCCATCGTCATCAACAAAACCTAAGTCTACTGCAGCAAACTTTCTTAGAATTAAATAACCAAGCCATAGGACTTCGAGGTAGCTTGCCTAGTGCAACATAAATCCTCAACTCTTCGTTAGGCATTTGCATGATCGTATCATGTAAATTAAGCCCTAACCGGTCTTAGGACTCCGAGGTAGTCGTCCGATAAGACATAAACCCTCACATCTTCGAGGCTATTTGTATGATTTTATCATACGAATATAAGTCCTAATTAATTAAAATTGGCAAGATCAAAACATTAAATAAATATTAGGACTTTCCTAAGTTCAAGCCAAACAAGTAGGATAGTCGGGAAATTACCGAAGTTCGCTTCGAATCCGTGATTTCTCCTACCTTTCTTCCTTTGAATTCCCAAAATAAAATGTTCTAAATTTGATCCATTCCCTATTGAAATTCCAAAATTCAATCCCTCGAAGACTTAAACTTCGAAATTCTTGAGAGCGGAACTACCGATTATTATCGAGAGTTTTCTTAGGTGATTCCCGTCACTTAAGTTGTAATTAACTATAGGGGCTTGCCCTTATAGGGAACTTTAAGAACCCAGGTATTATAAACCCTGCTTAATTCATTTATATTAAGCAGGGGAACTTGTCGGCTTATAAAAATTGGTTCGTAGACCAAACGGATGTCACAAATCTTCTAGTTTTTTTAACCGAGCCCCATCATCAAGCAGTGTGCCTATTCTTCGGAATAGACACGCTGGCTTGTGGTGCGGTGCTCGTTTATATAAACTATTCGGGATGTGAGATCAGTTTGATTTCATATCTTAAAATTTTCAAATCTAAAATTATTTTCAAAATCAAATACTAATTTTCAAATTATTTATTTAAATTAAATTAAAAATTTGCCGACAATTTCTGTAGGCGACCCCTTTTCAAAATACCACATTTAACCCTAAAATATGCCGACAATTTCTGGCGACTCCGCTGGGGAAAGTTCCTCTCTCCATTTTTAATCAGATAGTTCTGCTTTCAAAAATCGGTAGTGTATCCATGTCCCTAATGGATCAAACTACCCTTCTTTCCGTTGGAATACTATGATCATTTCTACCTTGAACGAGTATAGCCAACATTCTCTCGGATTTAGGAGCCACTGTTTAGACACCCCTAAACGGAGAGGTTCCGAGATCCTTTTACCTCATTTCTGAGGTGGGGTGGACCCCCAATAGGTGTTAGTTTAGGAGTGATCCTTCGAGTCGAGAAGTCTTGCATAAGACTTTCTTTTCCTTTCCAACTCTAAATCAGATTCATTACCTTCCCTACACCTTTCGAACATTCCGTTCTAAATAAACAAACCCTCTAATGAATGACTCTTTTAACAAATAACTCCTTCTTATAAATACATGAACAAGAATGTGTTCGGACTCTTTTTTATTCCTTTCTTTTCGTCCTGATGAGAAGAAGCATAACTTGGGACTGACAATCAGAATCTACCTTGCAGAAATGGAAGCCCCAAAACTGATTTTCTCCTTCACCAACGGACTAGACGATCATCCGGTTTGGACAAGGATTCGAGAACACAAATGTCAAGATCACTGACGTTACCCTTTTCGCACTGACAGACAAAGTATCTGAAACTGAAAGACCCTTGATCGAGTTCAACCTTAAGTCAACTCAAGAGTTTCCTCCCCTGCAAAGGGTTCCAGTCGAGAGGAGTACCGCTGTCCATGGAAGGACCGTTATCTCTACCCCCACCGGTCTAGTCGTCTCCGCACCTACCCCGGCTCCCGCCAAGCCGAAGGGGAAGGAAGTTCAAATTTGTAACGAGCATGTTATCGTGGAGGGTACGGATTTCCGTGTAAGACCTTCGTTTTTGAAATTGGGTCCAGCTTAAGGGTTCCACCCCTAACACGGACTCGGAGAAGAAACAGAGGTAGGAAGATCGCCGTGAAGGCCGTAGCCGCCGAAGTCGCTTTCTTAGAAGAAATCTCCGAGTACACACCATTACCCGAATACATACCATTGCCTGAATATACACCCCTTTTGGAAGGAAGTAGATTCCATCCCCTTTCCGCCGCAGCTGACGAGGAAAATGTCCACAGGTTTGCCTCCACATTACCTCGACCTGCATACTATAGCGACAAAAGAAAGAAAAGGGCAAGGATTACACCATTTGCCCGACTACAGACTGTGATTGAGAAGTTAGCAAAGAAAGAAAAATGCCCTATATCGGAGATTTTAAGAAGGATAGGGCGGGTGCCGGCCAAATCCCGTCTTGGGCTACGAGTAGAACCTGCTATCGCTGCAGAAGAGCCGAATAAGAAGATGAAGGCTAGTCCACCTGTTGTTGTTTCAGGTTTACAGATTAGGGAGGATACCACCTTCCAGCATTCAGCCGACAGACCATCCGGTCCTAGGCCTTCTACTGCTAGAAGGATGGTATGGCGTCCCACTACCGGCCAATTAAGACCGAAACAACGACCAGAAAAGGAAAGTCTCGTCAGGAGACTTGAGTCCGAAGAAAGTGCTACCGCGATAAAGGGGACTCATGAGAAGGAAACCCGACAATTATCACATGACAACCGCAAGGATACACGGAAAAGACCACTAGAAGATGCTATGGAAAAGCTAAGAACTGATATTCGGCGACTAGCAAGGGAAAGAGAAGAGAAATTCGGAGATGAAGTTGACTCGTCAGAGTTCATGGATGATGAATATGCAGAAATTAACATGGTTGAAACGCGAGTTTCGTCAGCTTCACAAGGTGCTCCTGCAGCCGCAGAAAGAGAGGAGCCGGAAGTAATGAGGAGGCAGCTTCAAGAGAAAGATGATACGATCGCCCAAATGGCAAAAAGGATGGAAGAGATGGCTGTAGCCCTAGCCACTCTCCAGAGTCAAGTTCAACCCCAAAGAGAGACACCCCCAGAGGTCATTCACATCGTAGACGGAGGAAAGGAGATTACATCCGTCAACGGGGATGATCAATTAAAGAAGGATACAACACAAAGCATGATTCCAGAAAAGGATATCAAGAGCTTGGTGGAACAGCGAGTGCGAGAAGCCTTGGCACAATCAAAGAGCGGGACATCCATTCGGACGGGTAGACCTTACCCCGAAGAATTCGACGCCGTCCAATATCCGAAAGGCTTTGTACCACCTCTCGTTCAAGACCTTTGATGGAACCGGAAACCCTCGGCAAAGCATGTTGCACATTTTCGTGCCGCTTGTTGCAATGCCGGCGGAAGTGATGCCTTACTCTTCGGACAATTTGTCGACGGACTGTCGGGGATCGCCTTTGATTGGTATGCGGAATTACCAAACGGTTCGGTGAAGACATTTTCGTAACTAGAGAACCTCTTCATCAAGCGATTTGCGGAGCTTCGGCACCACATCACTATAGGTGATTTAGTGGTAGAGAAGCAGAAGCCGAACGAAACTTTGGTGGACTACATACTTTGATGGAGGAACCTAAGTATGAAGTGTAAGCCGCAGCTACAAGAACAACATGCAGTCGGCATTTTACGAAAAAGCATCCATGGCCCAATAGCACTTCTCCTCAAGGGATTTACTATTAAGACTTTCGAGAAGTTGTTAAGCAAGGCCGAAAGCCTGCAAGAGGAGGCGAAGCAATTAAGTTTCACCGACAAAACAGACAAACAGAAGCCCGTAAAAACTTTTGAAAAGAAGTCCGGGATCGTTGCAGCGGTCGATAAAGGCAAGCAACCGATACAAATATCGTCAGAACGGCCGCAGCAACCTCAACAGAATTACCAGCAACCCCGACCCAGCTATCAGTCATCTCAATAGTATAAACAATCGCCTCGTCCGCAACGTACTTTAAGGGAACTTCTGAGCAGGGAGTATCCGTTCAAGAATGAGGTAGTGTCGAAAATGTTCCGCAGTCTGATGAAGAATCCAGATTTCCAACTGCCAGAGCCTAAAAGACCGGAAGAAGTTGACAAGAAAGGTGATCCCAACTTTTTCCCTTACCACCGGATGCTTGGGCATAAGATAGAAGATTGTATTACCTTCAAGAGTTGGCTCAACGACAATCTTTGGAAAGGGAATATAACGATCCCGAAGGAGTACATGAAGGAACCCCAGAAAGGAGGTTCCGTCAATGTTATCTCAACGGATCTCATTGTTCCAATAGATCCCTATACGATTGATGATGGATGGACTACCTCTTGGACAAAGTCTTCAAAGAAGATTTTGGATCACATCCAAACCGCTTCAGTCAAGCCTCGATTCGGAGTTCGAAACCCGTCAAGTCGACACTATCACTTGCGATAGAAGAACCACCTCAACAAGAGACGACTGAAGAAAAGAAGAAAATCGACGAAGAAGAGAAGACTGAGGCTCCTAAGGCTAGACTAGGGGCTGCTTATCCTAGGATAGTTATTTCCGATTCGGGGGAGAAATCCCTAGAACCTCTGACTCTGTATGATTATCTGCTCACTCCGGTGGGATCTTATAATGATGAGGGTTATGGCGTTGGCTACGTTTTGACTGTTTCTAACGATTACGTAACTAGCGACAATCAACCTAATCCGGACATCGATTCCGATACAAATGACAATTCTCAAATCATACACAAACTCGACGATCATAATGACGAAAAAGACATCCACCAAGGAGGCTACGAGAGTTCAACAAGCAACGAATCTATTTGCGAGTTTCGAGGAGCTCCAGTCACAATAGAGTTAGAACCTTCAGATTCCGAAGCTAATCCCGAAGAACCCGTCGATCCAATTCGAAGGAGACATCGACAAACTCAATACTAGATTCAGAAGAAATCACAGAAGTCAACTTAAGAAGTAGAAGAGTCCTACCTCCGAGAATGGGTCCAAAGGACAAAGGAAAGCAGGTGATTGTTCAGGAAGAACCAACCCCGGCAGAAGAAATACTCATCCGGGAAGAAAACGAGACACATGAAAATAAAGTGGACTACAACGTGCTAGCCCATCTTAGGAAACTACCGACCAAACCGAGCATCTACGATGCTCTCATCTTATCAAAGGAGATGAGAGAAGCTCGATCAAGGCCTTACTCGATCCGAAATTTGCTTAGCTCGAATGACCGGAGATTCCTTAGATGAGGTTTGCTCGTTAAAAGAACAGCGAGGTGTCACCTTCACGGACAATGATCTACTACTTGGGACAGCAGACCACAACCGACCGTTGTACATTTCAGTTACAATTGGGAAGTTTACACTCTCCAGAGTATTGGTGGATCCAGGAGCATCAATCAATATAATGAATCTCTGAACGCTAGCATACTTGGAAATTGATGCTCGTGAACTCGAAGCAGACAAAATGTTATTAAGAGGATTCAACCAGAAAGGAGAAAGAGCCCTCGGCTCAATACCACTGCTAATGAAGACCGGTGACTTAGCAAAGACAACCGCGAAATTTCATATAATTGATTCAGAAACATCGTTCAACGCTCTACTGGGCCGACCGTGGATACATGAAAATCGGATGGTACCATCATCTCTACATCAGTGCATCAAATACTACGATGGAGGGGAACAGTGCATCAAAGGTGACTTACAACCATTCTCCGTACATGAAATTGGAATCCATGAAGATGCAGCTTATTACGCACCCCCGAAGAAAACAATCTTCTCCAGAGATACCATAACAAATGAAGCAAAGGAAATTTGGGACGATGAAGAACCTGAAGTTCTAGTCCAACAGTCACTCACCACTCCCTTACGGCGAGATGGTGAAGGTTTCTCCACAACTCGCATCCGAGGTCGAGGCCGGGGACGAGGTCGTGGCAGAGACGTTAGGACAGTTGGACAGAGGAAACCAGCCATCAATGTTGAATGGGAAGATAGCTCTGAAGAAGAAAAAGAAATCAAGCAAGAAGCAGCGACAATAAGTCGGAAGAAGCCACAATTCAGGATCCTTCTCGAAGATGAAAAGAACGAAGAATATAAATCGATGTACAAGAAGATTAACCACTATGTACATACTATGACCCTGACCCCGATCCATTCTAATAAGATCGAGGGTATGGTGGTCAAAGAGGTACGCAGCGGCAGTACAAAGCCCATCAAGTTCTACCGTGGTGTTCCTTCCTCCAAAATTGAAAACAATGTACAATTTGAAGATGCTACTTCATCAGAATTAATGGAATTACCTTTTGAGTGGTACTCTCCCCGTGTTCAAAATTTAATTCGGCGTGGTTTCTTACCTCGACAATGGACAAAAGGTCAATCACAACATTTTGAAAACTTATGGAATAACTCCGGTCGTCCACCCAATTCAAAGCATGGTCTCGGGTTCGGCACAGTAGGATCAGTTGACGATACTGAATTTTGCATGGTTGTCACTTGCAAGTCCAATGAAGACTGCATGGAAGCTACAGAAGAACTTGAAGATTTACAAATCGGAGACGCTCCACCGCAGTTCGAAGAAGAGATCAAATCTACAATAGATGAGTTAACGGAAGTTAACTTAGGTACTAGCAAAGAACCTAGAACCTACCTTTGTTAGCTCCTTACTCAATAAAGAAGACTCCGAAGAAATAATCAAGTTATTAATGGAATTTAAAGACTCGTTTTGCTTGGAGCTACGATGAGATGCCGGGATTAGCTCCGGAGGTTACAGTCCATAAGCTAGGAGTGGATCCTACTGCTCCAGTCGGACAAGGTTCCAGGAGAATGCGTCTAGATATCGAACGACAAGTCATAGTCGAAGTTAAAAAGCTAATAGACGCCAAATTTGTCCGTGAAGAACAATACCCAACTCGGTTAGCCAATGTGGTACCGATCAGGAAGAAGAATGGTCGATTAGAATTTGTGTGGATTTCGTAGATTTAAACAAGGCATGTCCGAAAGACGAATTCCCTCTATCGATCCCGGAATTAATGATCGACATTGCTTCAACACATGAAATATTCTCATTCATGGATGGATCTTCGTGATACAACCGGATAAAAATGGCTCCGTAAGATGAAAAACTTACGACGATTCGAACGCCGATCGGAGTATATTGCTACACAAGTGATGCCATTCGGACTAAAGAACGCGGAGCAACCTACCGTAGAGCGATGACAAGAATTTTTGATGATCTCATCCACAATCAAGTCGAATGCTACGTGGATGATGTGGTCATCAAAAGCAAAGTAAAGGAAAACCACTCGTATGATTTGAGAATTGTTTTCGAACGATCGAGACAATTTAACCTTAAGATGAATCCCTTAAAATGCGCCTTCGGCGTCACCTCCGGAAATTCTTAGGATTCGTTGTCCGACATCGTGGAATTGAAATCGACCCGGAAAAGATTAAAGCTATCTTAGAAATGCCGCCTCCCAAAACCTTAAAACAACTACGATCTTTTCAAGGGAAGTTGGCATATCTTCGACGCTTTATCTCAAACTTGTCGGTAGGTGTCGACCTTTCTCGGCACTAGTTAAAAAGGACGCCAAATTTATTCGGGAAGAGAAATGCCGAAGGCCTTCGAGGACATTAAACAATATTTAATGACACCTCCCGTCTTAGCGACCCCGGCCTCGAGTAGACCGGCGATACTTTATACCGCGGCTTTAGACGACTCTCTCGGAGCCTCGTTAGCCTGTGTCAATGATGGGGGCAAAGAAAATGCTCTTTACTACCTAAGCCGTCGTTTACTTCCGACGGAAATAAAGTATCCCGCGATCGAAAAGCACCTGTTTGGCCCCGATCTTTGCCGCTCAAAAGCTCGTGCACTACATGCTTTCTCATAAGGTCAACCCGATCTCGAAATTTAATCCATTGCAATACTTCGATGACCCGTCCAATGCTTTCCGGCGGACTTGCCGGATGGTCAATGATATTATCGCAATTCGATATAACTTTCGTGCCTCTTCGTGCCGTAAAGGGACAAATCCTAGCAGACTTCCTCGCAAAGACACTCTTTGCCGGCGAATCTCCTCTAAATGATGACTTGCCGTACGAACAAATAATGAGCTTAGAAGACCCCGATGATCGACGTTGGGAATTATATTTCGATGGAGCATCTTCAAGCACACAAAGACGAAGAATCGCAAGTGATAGTGCTCTGTAAGGCAGGGATCGGATTAATCTTTATAACACCGGAGCGGGGGATGTCGAGATACTCCTACCACTCGACGAGCCGTGTACAAACAACGAAGCGAATACGAAGCCCTCATAACGAACCGGAATTAACTATTCAAATGGGGATAACAAACATCAACATCTACGGGGATTCGCAGTTAATCATTCAACGTATCGCCGGACAAGTACGAATTTTAAAACCAAGACTCGAGCAATACTTCCAGTATGCCATATAATTGTTGGAACAGATTCCAAATGTGACGATCTACAAAATTCCCAGAAAAGAAAACGCTTTAGCAGATGCGTTGGCCCGCCTCGCAAAAGAATTTTCCTGCTTGCAAGATGAATCGCTGGAAGTGTCGGCTCACGGACGTCGGGTCCTATCACGGCTCGACATAGACACAATACACAAATCGAAAAAGGAGAAGAATCGACATGCAGCAGTGACGAGAGAACACGAAGATCGGCGACGACCATTAATGACTACCCGCAAACGGGAAAACTACCGGACGATAGGTCGTTAGCCTCATCGTATCAAGAAAAGAACTCCGTCTTACGCATTAATAAACAATACATTATACGGAAGGTCTTTTGATCGATGCGGCTAAGATGCCTAAGTGGGTCCGAGGCTCGTGAAATCGTTAAAGAGGTGCATTCGGGACTCGTGGCGCTCACCGATCGGGTCCGAAGATTAAAATGAAAATTAAAAGACTAGGGTACTACCGGCCCTCGATGATGACCGACCGCATGAAAATCGCCAAGAGCCGTCACCAATGCCAAGTGCACGGAGTGGTTCTACACTAACCTCCAAATGTGCTACATCCGACAATTGCGTCGTGGCCATTCGAATGTTGGGGCACGGATATAGTGGGTCCGATAGAACCACCATCTTCAAAAGGACATCGCTTCATCCTTGCGGCTACGGATTACTTTTCCAAGTGGGCGAGGCGAGCTCCACTTAGAGAAGTGAAAGCACACCACGTGCTACAGCTTTTTAAGAACCAAGTTGTCTACCGTTTTGGAGTGCCGCGCAGATCATCTCGTATAATGGGTCGCATTCGAAGCACACAAATCAACAATTTTGTCGTGAGACACGGAATCGACTGGCGCTATTCAACAATTTACTACCCAAGAGCAAACAGCCTGGCTGAGGCTTTTAATAAAACTCTCATTCAAATCTTAAAGAAAATCTTGGACGATAATAAGAGAAATTGGCACGAGAAATTGTTAGAAGCCTTATGGGCCTACCGGACAACCTTCGAACTCCTACTCAAGCTACACCTTACGCTCCGGTATATGGGTCCGAGGCAGATGTTACCTTTAGAGGTCCAGACTTCCTTCACTTAGGATTGCAGCTTGCAAACAAAATCACGACAGAAGAGAATGCCAAATTACGACTAGAAGAATTGGAAAGCTCGGAAGGGAAAAGACTTGCGACGCAACAGAACTTAGAACTATACCAAGCTAAGATGGTTCAAGCCCATGACAGATCGGGTCCGCCCAAGAACCTTCAAAGTTGGTGACTTAGTTCTCGTTCTCAAGAGACCTATCCTCGCACACCGCAAGATAGGAGGAAAATTTGAACCCACTCGGGAAGGACCGTTTGTTGTTAAGGCGCTCTACTCAGAGGCTCCTACCAGCCTAGTGAACTGCCAAGGGGAACGATATATGCTTCCGATCAACGGACGATACTTGAAAAAGTATTACGCTACCTGATGTTTCGAAGGAATGAATTCTTCATCCCTAGAAGCACGGGCGAAGTAGTTACTTATGGCTGGGTCCGAACCCAAAAAATAATAAAAATGTGCTAAAATAAATAAAATCATGATAATAAAGTTTTTTTTCTTGTTTTCTCTTCCAAATCAAAATCTCTTTCCTGATATTTTCCCACTTCATCCTTGTTGAATTCAAAAAAAAAAGAGGTACAAAAGTAATAATAATAAAAAAAAAGAAGAAAACTCTGTCTTTAATAAACATTTTCTTAATGTTCTTGTTCTTAGTACAGCCCCTGATCATTTTCCTTGTCTTTTCGAAGGGAAATGTCGAACGGGCGGTTGGTCCTGAACTTTAGAAATGGTGTAAGCCTTGCACTCGAAGAAAAGAGGATGAAAGATGGAGCGATAATAGAGATTGACTAAGATTTCCCACCAGCAGGCCTGCAATATGAGGAAGGTGACTGGGTCCCACCGACCGAGAGGAGCCGCCCGGCCGACAAGCATGAAAGTGGGTGGCCCAAGCCACCAATCCAAAGAAGAAGAAAAGAAAAACAAACGCTGAAGAAGACAAGATAATCAAGTCTGTAGTCGCTACAGCAGAGGGCAGGCTTGTCAGCGCCGCGCCCACAGAGATTCAGGAAGTACGAAGAGCTACTCTCACAGCAACTCAACGAAGAAACAAAAATCGCCGTATCTTTAAGATGTTAACCAAACTAGCAACGGACCAGCGCGACGAGGCAGTTGCTACTGCCAGTACATACACTTCAAGGACACCAGTTCACCAGGGACCTGAAGAAAGGAGGCCAGCTCCGAGGATAACAGAAGAGACCGTGGAAATCTCAAGAAAAACAGAGGAAAGAAGGCTACAACGCCACCGGACAAAGCCACCGTAATGCATAACCTTGTTGCGGAAGCAACCCCGGAGGATGTCCCGACGGACACCATCCCCGAGGAGCCGAGGTATGCGGGGAGAACGTGAAGGGATTGAACCATATATCCCACAATACGTCACTGTGCCTCGCCATTTGCAAATTATTCCGGAATACGAGCTAGAAAGGATGCGTAATGTCGAGAAGAAAACTTTGAATACTTCGAGAGAATCAGAGGCAGGAGGATCAATATACTAGAAGGCCTCGAGCTACATACAGACGTGTTCTCAGAGCACGAACAACAACAAATCGTGGACTGCATCCGGGATTTGAAAAGAATGGGTCGAGCAGGCCGCCTAAGAGAAAACACTTACTCAGAACCCCGGAGATGGCTGCCAGGGAAAGGTAGAATTACCATACAGTGTGGATGCTGCTACAACTTCGCAGAAGACAGGAAAGGAAACCCGCCGGGGATACTCCGTCATGGCCAGGTGGATCCAATGTCATTAGTCATCAAAAGGATGGTAAAAAGAATGATAAGCATGGAAGGTATTGCCAGGCGGATTGCATACCCAACAGCTTGCATCATTAACATTTACAAGAAGGGTGATCGCATACCCCCGCACATAAATCACCACGATTTTGTCGACCTTCTGCACAGCTTCTTTTCCGAACGAGTGTAATATCATGTTCGGATCCGACCTCCGGATAGCGGGCCCGTGTGAGTTCCGAGGGCCGAGAAAGATACCATTACCGGTAGGTTCCGTCATGATACCGAAGGGCAACGGAGCGGATGTCGCTAAACATTGCATACCGGAGTACCAATGAAGCGGATCTCGCTTACTTTCGAAGGATGGATGACAGGAAAGCACCTTACCACTTCCAGCTGCACCGGAGCTGGAAAGCCTCCGCCTTACGAGCCGTGAGTTACATGGAAAATATCACACCTCCAACGTACATCCATACAGAGCATCCTCGCTAAGGGTGGCCCGGAAGGTGATGTTATCGACCATGTACCTCACTATTCGGACATGGATTTTTGACGGATGCCTTTTTGGATAGATCGACAAAGATCATATATATCCATTTCGAGTCTATATGGATTGTATGAGATGTATTCCGGATCGAGTTGTATGATGTATCTTCAAGATGATTGGAATGAAAGTGACCATGTCACATTTTTGGCTTTCACCTCTTTTGTGCAAGTTGACTAAGAAACGCCATTAAAGTTAAATGAACTTCGAACAAAGAACAGAAAAGAAACAAAAAGAATAAACAAAAACTTTCCTTGAAAATCTAAAAAATAATAAACTCCAAATTCACGATAAAATAAAATTTGAATCGTTAAAAGACAAACAAAATGACCACAAATTTTAAATCAAATTTCAAATTCGGTCTTCCAGATCTCAAATCAAATCTCAATCAAATTTCAAATTCAATCTTTCCAAATCACAAATCAAACCTCAATCAAATTCAAACTCAACCTGCCAAATCTGAAATCCAATCCGTTCTACTCTCTCCCTCGTCCGGGATGGAAGCGGTCGATTCCATTGACACGGAGCCACGAGGTTTTCGATTCGGATCTAGTGGCGAGGAATTGTATCTAATCTAAACCAGCAACTTTCGATCAACTCTTTTGAATGAGATATGTAGCATCTACATATTCCCTCCTAATCTATTTCCTTCCATAAAAGTCTTTTACAACTTTCATGAAATTCTCAAAACACCAAAATTCCACACTTTTCAAATCAACACTACAAATCTTTGCTATATCAATTACCATTCAAAATCAAACTTTTGGGGTTGAGGATTTAACATCCGAGACTGCATTGCTTTAGGATTCTTTCCCTATCGCAATGAAATACATCAAAATCAAATTCTTGGGGTTGAGGATTTTACATCCGAGATCGCATTGTTTTAGGTTCTTTCCCTATCGCAATGAAATACATCAAAATCAAACTTTTGGGGTCGAGGATTTTACATCCGAGACCGCATTGCTTTAGGTTCTTTCCCTATCGCAATGAAATACATCAAAATCAAATTCTTGGGGTTGAGGATTTTACATCCGAGACTCGCATTGCTTTAGGATTCTTTCCCTATCACAATGAAATACATCAAAATCAAATTCTTGGGGTCGAGGATTTTACATCCGAGACCGCATTGCTTTAGGATTCTTTCCCTATCGCAATGAAATACATCAAAATCAAATTCTTGGTGCCGAGGATTTTACATCCGAGACCGCATTGCTTTAGGATTCTTTCCCTATCGCAATGAAATACATCAAAATCAAATTCTTGGGGTCGAGGATTTTACATCGTAGACCGCATCGCTTTAGGATTCTTTCCCTATCGCAATGAAATACATCAAAATAAAATTCTTGGGGTCGAGGATTTTACATCCGAGACCGCATCGCTTTAGGATTCTTTCCCTATCACAATGAAATACATCAAAATCAAATTCTTGGGGTTGAGGATTTTACATCCGAGACTCGCATTGCTTTAGGATTCTTTCCCTATCGCAATGAAATACATCCAAATCAAATTCTTGGGGTTGAGGATTTTACATCCGAGACTGCATTGCTTTAGGATTCTTTCCTATTGCAATGAAACACATCAAAATCAAACTCTTGAGGTTAAGGATTTTACTCCCAATACCGTATTTCTCTGAGATCTCTCCTCTTTGTAATGATTTAATTGAATCAATCCAATTTTCTTTTGAGGTTGAAGATGTTACATCTAAAACCACAAAATTCCAATTTTCATTTCAAGTTCAAATCCCTTCAAATTAATTTTGACAAATTTCAATTTAAATTGAAACTAAAATTGAAATCTAAACTCACACATCAAAAACTTAAGCCAAAGCAAAACAAAATTTAAATCGAAATTTCCTCGGATCTTGTGATTTGGAATTCACCTCCTTTTCCTTTCCCAGCGAGAATTCAGGAATCTCCAGTCTCAGAGAGATACTTGACACTCCCCAGCGGAAACTCTCCTACTCTGTCCTAAGTTTATCACTTGGACTTTTGTGTTGGTTTCGTTGATCGCTTCGATCAACACCAATACGCGCGGTGTGCCGGGTTAGCACACCACACCTATTGGGGTCCATTTGTTGACCTCATTTTCGATGAGGTTTCCTCTTCTTCTCTTTAGTACTTAGGATCTAGCCTTAGGCTTTTCCTTCGACTAATCTTAGAGGATTAGAATTGGGACCCACCACTTAGAAATTCAAACCACTTCTTAACTCCCCGAAAACTTCACAAACTCGATTGTAGACCCCTAATCACCTGGAGGGTCGAAATCAAATGTGGAAGTTTAAAGGATGAGTTCCTATAGGACTCTTTGGCCTTAGGACTGCCCTGGGTGGCCTGGTCTGGTGAAGGGGCTGACTTACATACACACACCTCCTAAAACTACACCCATATCCAACTTGACCTCCTGACTCATGAAGGTGATTCACATGGATGGTCCTTAACCCCTAAGCCCTTGGCTAGGAGGGTTAGGAACAACATAGTGGATGTCTCAAATGAGTCCCTTCATGGCTCATGTGGGCTTGATATGGCTTCATGGCTCAAACAAAATGATTTCATTCCACTTAAATTCACCCAATCTTCAATTTTCCAAATTTTCAATTTTTGACCTCCGGGACCCTACACCCGCCTAGCCTAACCCAAAACCCTTAAAAATATCCAAAAATTTGCAAAATCACCTAAATTACCTAAAATTCCTCAATATCAATCCCAAACATTCCCACATTACTCAAATTGATCATCCATACCCAAAAATACCAAAAATTTCAAAAATACCTCCCAATACCCTCCAAATACCCAAAATGCCCCTCTTAGCCAAAAAATCCAAAAATTCAGAAAATTCCCAAAAAATTCCAGAAAATCCCAAATATTCCCAATTTCATTTTGTTCAACTACACAATAGGCCAATTTTGTCAATTTACCCCACTTTTGTCAAAACCCCCAATTTGACCCATTTTTAACCCAAAGTGAACCCAATGTCAAACCAAACCTACCCAATTGACCCAAATTCTGGTCCAATTCAATTCTAAACTTCAATTAAACATCCCCAACACCAATCTAGACCAAATCCAAGCCCAATTTGATTGACATTTGAATCCAATTTCACTTTTGACCTTAAAGCCCAATTTGGACCCATGACCCAAACCTAGCCCAAACCAAACCAATTTAACTCCAATTAATCCCAAATCTTTTCTAAACCTTCTCTAACATCCCCACAAACAAAACACTAACATGATTTGCCCAAAATTTGGATCTAAACCCCACTCAAATTCAACCTAAAATCGAAAGGCCTAATTTTGATCCAAATCCAACCCTAACCCAAATGAGCCCAAATCCCAAAATCAAAACCCAACCAAAGCCAAAACCTCTTTGAAACATTCCCATAAACATTTCCCAACATTAATTTTACATCAATTTCAACTATAGCCCAACATTGGCCCAAGTTAGCCCAATTCGACCTACATTGGCCCACTTACCAAAGAAGTCCAAATCCAACCCAATTCAAGCCCAAACTACTTCAAATTGATTCCAAATCATTCATGAAACATTCCTAAATTAAATTTAATACTTATTGGATCCAATCCTTTGCAAAATTTTCATCCTAAAATTTGTTTTGAAATCTAAAAGCCCACTCTCTAAACCATCTTGAAAGCCCATCCAAAGTGAAATCTAAAAGCCCAAAGCCCACATGACAATTCCTTCTCATCATCCCTTTAATTGGAATCAATTCCTAAGTCCCAAATCAATCATCAAATCAAACTAAATTAAGCACCATCTAAATTTTTCACTAAATTGCCAAAATCACCAAATTCCTTTTTCATATAAATGGATCCACTTTTCCTAAGCCAAGGGTGAGCCAAATGAAGCCACATGCAAGCCATAGACAAGCCACATGAAGCCATGGGGGGTTTGACTTGTCACCAAGCCATTAATGGCAAGTGGAGGGAGTCCTTTCCTAAGCCTTCCTTAAGCCATTTAAACCTCTTTAATGCAACACCATAACCCAAAATTAACTTAAACTATTTTGATGGAGACCACACCATTTTCTCCTAGCCGACCCAAATGGCTCTTTTCTGCCCAAAACCAAGCCTTGGGTGGTGCACCTAGCCCAAAAGGATGGGTTGACCCAAATCAAGCCAATATGGCCTCTCCCCCATACCATTTTAATCCAAGCACTTTACACATGTCCAAGCCCAATTAACTTCACCATTGCCAAGCCCTGACCTCCCTGGTCAAGATGGTGACCCTTGCCTGCCGGCCAGCCACTTGGGCCGCCGGAAAACACCATGGCCGTGACATGGGCAGGAGCCAAACATTGAAATTCCACCTCGTCGAGCCGCCCCATGCCCAATGGCCACCTCGTCGTTCTTCCTCGACCTAAGCAATCGATACCAAGCCTTGAACCCCCCTGGGAGGCCCTCTACCCTCTTCTATTTAAACACCACCCCCTCTCGGCCATGAGAGGTGCAAAAACAAAAACCTTAAGGAAACTCTGCCAAAATCAATCCAGACCACTCTCCACACATAGAACACTTGATTCCCACTAGATTCCAGCCTCGATTCCCTCCAGACTCGAGCTCAATTTCGAGCTCAAACTTCAAGCACAAAAACCAGGACACTTCTCCACGGTGGATCAATCCCCAAATCGACCGGTTCTACACCTTCACCATACCAAGAGGAGAAGTTTCCCACCGAAAGCCCCATCTCCGAAGCCACCCGGTTGTTCCAGCCTCCAAGCTTTGTGATCGGCCGTGGTCACTTTCATAGCTGAGCAATTCACTGTGCCAATGGACTTCATCTGGAACTTGCTTGGACCCAATCGAAGGTGACACAACTCTCAGATCGAAGCTTCACTTCTCTGAGCAAAGGTATGGACTCACTCTTCTTCCCGAGCTTACAGAGATTCTCCATTTAATTTGAGTCAATTTAAATACATGTTTACCGTATGGATGTGTTCGTCTCCTCAAGACAAATCCATAGAGCATAAGAACACGAAAATCCGTCGAGAATCGAGTGAGAAATTAGGGTTAGAAGGTTGACGGTCACGAGTGCACACCGGCCGTAGACGATGACCATGAGCCGTCTGGATCGAGCGTGTATCGAGTGGACGGTCCGGATCGAGTCGACGGCCGCGTTGGTACGTGACCCTCGGGGCCCCGGATCGCCGAGTCGGATGGCGGCGCCGAATCGGCAGACGCCGCGTGGAGCTTCGGAGATGCTCTAGGTCGACGCGGCGCCGCGTGGATAAGTAGGAAATTAGGTTTATTTTCCTATTTATTTAATTCCCTAAACTTCAAAAATGCATAACTTTGTGTAGAAAAGTCAGAAAAATAAAATAAAAATACCCTCTTGCTCAGTGAACAGAGGAGAATAATGTGGAAAAGAAATCATATAATTTCATTAAGTATTTGATTTTTAATAATTTATTTACTCTCTGCACATTTTCAATTCTCCATGCATGTATACAATTCACCATGGCATGAGACCATAGGGCTTTTGAAGCCCCTGAATTTGGGAACATTCCCTGAATTTTCCAAAGTCAGAGGCCATCCCTATGAAGAGTTGTTGATTTTTCAAATTCATGTTACTGTTTTGAGTATTTTAAATCTAATAATTAGCATGTATTGAAATAAATTCTAGGAAAATTTAGTGATGTTTCTTATGATCAGAGGACCCTAGGAAAAATAGATTTTGAATTAATTCACTTGGAATAACCCTAATTGGCTTAAACACCCAAAATGGAGCTTTAATTAATTAGAGCTAATCATGCATCAAATTGACTTGAAATCAATTCTCCACTGACCTTTAGGATCGTAGGAACCCACCATAAAAATTTGAAGTCAATTGGACTTGGTTAGCCCTACTAAATGGGTTGATTAAGCTATTTAGCCAATTTAAACTTTAAAAATTCATAACTTTCAAAATACTTTTCATTCACCAAATTGGTTTTGGAGTCTCTCTAATATTAGGAGAATTTAGAAAATTAAAATTTCAATTTTATAAAAAAGTTGATTTTTTGTATTATTCTAATATTTTAATAATTAAAAAAATAATAAAAATCACAAAAATAATAAAATTCACCAAAATGTCACATTTTGAATTTTAATCACTTAGGAACAAATCCCATATTTTTCTTAGGTCTCTATGATGAGATATTAAATTTTAAAGCCATAGGGTAATTTTAAAATTAAAAAAAAATGTATTTTCTAGCATTTCCACTAAAATAATTCTAATAAATCAAAGAAAAATCAGAAAATTGTAAAAGTTGGTTCTCTGATTTCCTTGATACCAGAGAGATTTTTGAAAAATATAAAATTCTTTTTTCAACCTTTATTTTATTTTTAAATTAATTAATTCTCCAAAACTCAAAATAATTATAATAAAAATAATATAATTCAAAAAATCACCAAAATTAGTCCAAGTGGTCCTCTGGTCATTAGAAATGTCCCATAATTTTCTTAATGACAGAAACTCTCTTTTGGTCATATTATTAAATTTTCCTTGGAAATCCCTATTTTCCACAAAAAATAATTACATAAATAAATTAAATACAGAAAAATCACATTTTCTCCTCTCATGTCTTTATTGACATATGAGTGAAGTCACATAAAAATTTCAAGTTCATTTAAGCTCAATTTAGTGAGTTATGAAATTATTAAGCTTGAAGGGCAAAATGGTAATTAAAATTTTAACCCTCGATTAAAACTTTAGGTTTAATAAAATTAAAGAGTAAAATATTTGATTCTAATCTGACTTGGATGATTGAAATTTAAATAATTAAAGGGTAGAAACCTATTAAACAATTTAAAAATAATTGAAATGAACTTTAATTAAATAATTGATTAAATTTAGAAGAATAATAAAATTGGAATTATTAAAATAGGGATGTTATTAGGAAGAAATTTGTTCTTTAATTTAAGAATCCCTAAATTAATCATCTCAATAATATTTAATTACTAATTAAAATGATAATTCAAATTTAAGATTTAAAAATGCTAAAAGACTTAATCATTAAATTGAATTAAATTAAATTGTTTAAATTAAACCCTTTTAAAATAAAATATTAAAATTTAAAATAAAATCAAATTAAAATTTAAATTAAATTAAATTAAATTAAATCAAATTAAATTAAATTAAATTAAATCATATTATATTAAATTAACTTAAATTAAATTAAATTAAATTAAACCACATTAAATTAAAATTGAATTAAATTAAATTAAATCGAACTAAGTTAAATTAAATTGAATTAAATATAACATCACCTAAGACATAAAGAATTCAAAAATAAATCTAAAACAACTTGAACACTATTCTAAACTTAAGCCCATTAATTGAAATTAAATTAAATCATAAATCACTTGAACATCAATTTGCCCTCAAAAACTCATGATGTCATAACTCTTAAAAGGAGTGTTAAGTGAAGTGTTACTTCACTTATAGGATATTCAAATGTCCTAGTTCACTCGAGCAAGATAACAAAACTCGAACTCCTGGACGATTAATTCATTTGTATAATTAAATTCTCTTGGACTTAAAACAATCCTAAAAGTATTGAAAAGATGTTTAAGACTCGTCTTAAGCACTTCCTCGATATGATAGGATATTTATAAGAACAATCGAACTTAATTGTTCTTCGATGAAGAAAATCGTCCTCAAACCAAAATACAAGAACCTCAGACGTCATAGGAGATGACTAGCTATAGGATTAGGAACTTGGTAGAAAACCATAACCCTTCCCTTAGCTTTACCTAGGAATCTGCTTTAAATGCTTAAATATTCTAATTGTGTTTTAAGTGCAGCTTGGGATGACGGGAAGACCCTCCAGGTACGCTTTTATTTTATTGTAATTTAGCTTATTGCAATTTATTTAATCGCATCGCACTTAGTTTTTCTTGCATGATATACAACTGTTGCATGAAAACCCACACCTTCAGGATAGTCCCTAAAACTGAAACCAAAACTAAATTAAAAGTCATTACAAGATAAAATTCACCGCCACAACATTTCAAAATATAAAACAACTTAAAATTTAATCACAAACAAAACAACAAAATTACAACTACAACTAAATTAAAACGTCTTGTTGGATGATCGGGAATACCTCGGATGATGTAACCTACGTGTTGCTAACGGGATTTCCCACGGTCTGAATGAAAGTGTGGAACTCATTCGACTGAGTTTAGCAAATTCATCCGGACTAAGTGAATCCGATAAAAATAACGATGCCGGAAGGATGGAACCGTGGGATCTTAACCGGTGTTGTTATAATCAACTTTAAGATTTGTTTTAATTAAAACATAAAAAAAACACCTGGATTTTAAGATTTTCTCTAAACCAAAACACTTCTCTCATCTCCTGATTTATGATTTCTAAAACTAAACCTCTGCAACAACAAGGAGCTAGGAGCATGGTGGGCGACACGGCCATCGTCATCGAGCAAAACCTAAGTCTACTCGCAGACAAACTTTCTTAGAATTAAATAACCAAGCCATAGGACTTCGAGGTAGCTTCGCTCAGTGCAACATAAATCCTCAACTCTTCATTAGGCATTTGCATGATCGTATCATGTAAATTAAGCCCTAACCGGTCTTAGGACTCCGAGGTAGTCGTCCGATACGACATAAACCCTCACATCTTCGAGGCTATTTGTATGATTTTATCATACGAATATAAGTCCTAATTAATTAAAATTGGCAAGATCAAAACATTAAATAAATAATAGGACTTTCCTAAGTTCAAGCCAAACAGTAGGATAGTCGGGAAATTACCGAAGTTCGCTTCGAATCCGTGATTTCTCCTACCTTTCTTCCTTTCGAATTCCCAAAATAAAATGTTCTAAATTTGATCCATTCCCTATTGAAATTCCAAAATTCAATCCTCGAAGACTTAAACTTTGAAATTCTTGAGAGCGTAACTACCGATTATTATCGAGAGTTTTCTTAGGTGATTCCCGTCACTTAAGATGTAATTAACTATAGGGACTTGCCCTTATAGGGAACTTTAAGAACCCAGGTAATATAAACCCTGCTTAATTCATTTATATTAAGCAGGGGAACTTGTCGGCTTATAAAAATTGGTTCGTAGACCAAACGGATGTCACAAATCTTCTAGTTTTTTTAACCGAGCCCCATCATCAAGCAGTGTGCCTATTCTTCGGAATAGACACGCGGTTTGTGGTGCGGTGCTCGTTTATATAAACTATTCGGGATGTGAGATCAGTTTGATTTCATATCTTAAAATTTTCAAATCTAAAATTATTTTCAAAATCAAATACTAATTTTCAAATTATTTATTTAAATTAAATTAAAATTTTGCCGACAATTTCTGTAGGCGACCCCTTTTCAAAATACCACATTTAACCCTAAAATATGCCGACAAATATATCTAGGAAGAATGAAATGCCTTTAATTTATATATTGGAAGTTGAAATTTTTGATATATGGGGTTTAGATTTTATGGGACCATTTATTCCATCTTCTGGAAAAATTTATATTTTATTAGCAGTTAATTGTGTTTCAATGTTGATTGAAGCTGTTGCTTTACCAAACTGTGATTCCAAAAGTGTTTCCAAATTTTTAAAGAAAATGATATTTTCAAGATTTGGAATGCCTAAGGTAATTATCACTGATGGTGGAAGTCATTTCAGGTATATAAGAATTCAATCATTACTACAAAAATTTGGAATCAAACATAGAATTGCAACTGTTTATCACCTACAAACAAGTGGAATGGCTGAAGTTTCAAACAGAGAAATTAAAAGAATTTTTGAGAAGACTGTTATTCCTAAAAGAACTGATTGGGTTGATAGACTTGATTCTGCATTATGAGCTTATAGAACAGCTTATAAGACACCAATCGGAATGTCACCTTACCGGTTAATTTATCGTAAACATTGTCACTTACCTGTAGAACTTGAACATAAAGCTTATTGGGCGATAAAGGAGTTTAATATTAATTTGAATAAAGCAGGAGAAAAGCGATTATTGCAATTAAATGAGATGGAAGAAATAAGAAATGAAGCATATGAAAATGCGAGGATTTATAAAGAGAAAATGAAGATGTTGCATGATAAGAAAATTTCAGGAAAAATTTTTGAACCCGGACAAGAAGTATTACTGTTTAACTCTCGTTTAAAACTTTTTCCTGGAAAATTAAGATCTAAATGGATTGGACCTTATATAGTTGAGAAAGTATACCATTATGGAGCTGTGGATATTAAAGATCCCAAAACAGGAAAAATTTTTAAAGTAAATGGATTAAGATTGAAGCCTTATTTGGGAGATATTAAAAAGATTTATAAAGAGGCTTATGAATTGAGTCAACCTGATTAAAGATTTAGTTAAGTCGGGCTGACGACGTTAAACCAAGCACTTCGTGGGAGGTAACCCATAATTATCTTTTGTTATGAGTGTTTTTGTGTTTTAATGTAAGGTTATGCCTCGATCTTGATTAGTTTTATATTACTTTAGAAAAAATTGATGCTCATAAGTCTTTGTTGACTTAGGCTAAAAATTATTTTAAAGTATGTAAGATTTAGAAATTGGATCACTCTATTCTGAATATGAGTAAAAATGAGATCAAGTTAACCTTCATTATGATTGTTTACAATGTGAGTTATTGAGTCTAAATTACTCTTACCAGTATAATTTACCTATCTTGGAGAACGAAATTTTGAAATTTGACGATTAGGCGAAACAGAGTTGAACATAGTTCCGGCGCCTAGGCGCCAGAATTCGGTGCTAAGCGCCAGAATCAAACTATGTATCAATAGGTCCGGCGCCTAGGTGCCAAATTCGGCGCCTAAGCGCCACGGTTACTGGGTCGTGCAAAAACCGAAAATTTTCAGTTTTTCACATGATTTTCACCTTTAAATCAACCTATCTTCTTCCCTAACCATCAAGCAATCAAAATTTCGTCCTCGCACTTCATTCTTGAGAGATTTGAGAAATTTTTGAAGAATATGGAAGGAAGAAATCATGGAGAAGAAGCTAGGGACAAGGTCTCAAAGGATCCTCAACCCTACTTCAATGGTTTCATCGCTGTAAGTTTAGAGAAAATTTCTAGTCGTTTGGATAAGTTTGAAGCGGAGTTTAAAAGCATTGGAGATCACCTTCATGAGATGTTTTATCAAATTGAACATCTAGAATGGCAAATGAAACTTCAATTTGATCATTTTGCAGCTTATCAAGATGCTTAAGTTGAAATGTATGCAAAGAACAAGTGGATTGACGAAAAGACGGCTACGGATTTCCCGAGAGCGTTAGTGTTCTTTCCAAGTGGAATACACAATTTCCCTTGTGAAGATTAGAATATTCTGGTAATGAGATAGTTATTATATGGTTTCGTCGAGTCGTTGTATCGATTTAGAGAATCGATTGTGTTTGTTTATGTATTTGCTTTCATGTTCAATGTGTGTTGTTTTTGCTTAGAAATTGTTGTGTTTGAGTGTGTATTAGGAACTTGAATCAAGTATAATTCTTATCTGGAATGTATTGAGTCAATATTGAAGATTATAAACAGAATTTAGTGAGTTTGATTTAAACCTTATGTTTGATTGGTGGATTAAATATTTAATTTTTATAAATTTTTGAAAAAAGTTGTGGAAGTTAGAAACTGAAGCCCTACTCTGATATGAGTAATTGGAAGTTGAATTTATGAATTTTGATGGAAAATTAAATTTAAAAATAATTTTTTGTTAAAGGCGAGTCTGGCGCCTAGGCGCCAGAATTCGGCGCCTAAGCGCCAGTTCTGCCTGTACCTGAAAATTTACTTAAATAACCCCCAAAAGCCATTTTTGACTCCTAAGCTTCATCTTATTCCCCATTTTCACGAAAATACACCTTTTAGATCCATTTTGAGGTCAAAACATCAAGGATTTGAGCGCGAAACAACTCGATTTCTTCGTCTCAAGGTCAGATCTACACTTTAAACCATTTATTTTCGATTTTCACCATAGATTTCCCTAGTTTTGCTAAGAACCGAAATTTTGAAATTTTTTTTTGATTTTTAGTGATTTCTTTGGATTTTTAAACTTATTTTAAGTTTTATAAACTTAAAAAGAGTTTAATTCTTTGATTCCTAAATTTGTTCTTGTTTTCTTTCACTTTTAGATGGCTCCAAAATTTAAACGCGGGAAGGCATGAGATAACTTTGTTAGCAGCAAATTTTCTACTCCGGCTGCGCATTTTCGCTTCCACGAATTTGCGACGTCCAGGAAGTTCATTTCAGAACGAAGTTTCTATCATCCTGGAAAAATGATTGAAAACACTATCGTTGCACACAATTGGCAACGATTCTATTATTTCACTGCTGTTGCTGTTATCCCTATTGTTCGAGAGTTTTATGCAAATTTTCTGGATGCCAAAGATTATGAAGACTTTGTCAGAGGTATCGGAGTAGGATTTAGTCCTGAGAGAATCAATATATTTGATGGCCTGCCACCAACTATTGAATGCCATTATTCTAGATTATCACCATCTGAGGGAGATTTGGATATAATCATTACTTATTTGACTGACGGTACTGGATCTTGGAAGATCAGGAACAGAAAAAGGGTAAATTTCAAATCCTCCAAATTAAATGGTATTTCTAAAGCATGACACTATTTTATTTCTGCTAAATTGTTACCTTCCAACCATCTGAGTGAAGTGACTAGAGATCGAGCGATCTTAAACTACTGCATTCAGGAAAGGAAACCTATTGATGTCGGCAGTATTATTTATGATTTTGTGGATTCTACTGCGAGATCTAGCACTTCTGTTGGATTGGGATTCCCATCTCTGATTTATTCATTATGTGTTAGTAATGGAGTCACTGCTGATATTTCGAGGAGAAGTTAAAGTCTACCAAGCCAATCGGGCGGGACGGTGTTAGTATTTATGATCGTCTTCGAGGGAAGAGATCGAGCGCTCCTTCTACTTCGCACATACTCCGGGTAGACCTTCTACTTCTCGACCCTCTACTTCGCCGAGCCACCATCGAGTTTCGGGAATCAATGCATGATCGGCTTTTAGAGCGACGAGCAGGAGTTATTTCAAACTCACTTGCGGGATTGATACTATTGATAGGAAACTTGATCATTTATCCGATTATACCCGCAGGAAGAGTAGTTATGATGTTGAGTATGATGAAGCCCTAGTCGATTTCTGAAGGGTGAACATGATGTTAGTTTCCCTACTTTTCCTAGTTTCACACCATTTGTTGATCCTAAGGATGTAGAATTTTCCTTTGGTGATGATGATGATGATGAGGCTACAACTAGTGACTAGTAGTTATAGATCTTTATGATGAGCTACTCTGTTAGTTTGTTTTATTTGGATTGTTTGTTTAGTTTTGTGTTTAATGTATGTTGATTTGTTTAAATATCTGTGTGGATTGATTAGTGTTAAAATTCTGTTGTTAAAATATTCTTAGTATATTGTGTTGAGGGTGAAGTTAGAGTTAATTTATGATATGTTTGTTTCAGTTTACTATTTAGTAATTAGTAATTTTGCTCTGCTTTAATTTTGTTTCAAATTTAGTATAATCATAAAAATTAGCCTGCTTACTTTTTATACATGCTTCAATTTTATCTTAATTATTCATAAAAGCATGAGTATAAGTCAATTTTTCTTTTTAAGATTGTTTTTACATACTTATAAAAATTCTTATGATTTTCTTTCTCTCATACTTTCAAATTATCATAGTATACCAAAACTTAAGTTTGGGGGAAGGGAAAATACATTCAAATTTAAATTTTATTTGTCCTTAAAGAGCTAATATTTTCATAAAAATAAAAACTTTTTAACATAACTTAAGGAATAAAGAATTTATTTGAGATCACTTTTATTTTTGAAATTATAAACAATTTAGTAAAATTAACCAAAATTTTAATAACTTTGATTGATTTTAAGAATAGGATTATTTAACTTAAAGAAGAATAAGATTAAGAAATTTTTCTATTCATGATAGAAATAATAGAATTTTAGAAATATTAAGTAATAAAAAATTATCACTCGAAAAAGAAAGGATTGGAAATCTTTTTGAATTCTTATTCATGTTATAATAATTAAGCTGGGAATGTATAAGTTTTGAAAATATAAGTTAAGGATAGTGAAGTTCAAAACCATTAACGTACTATCCAGATATAGTAATCCTCTATATATATATATATATAAAAAGAAGAAAAGAAGAAAAAAAAAAAGAAAGAAGAAAGGAGAAGCTTGAGGAAATGCCTTAATAAAAAATTGGCTTCACTTGAATTATCTTATAGGAAGAAAACTAATTACATATTTTACTTAATTTTTATGCATTAATATTTATTTAGGGAAGATTTTTCAAGAAGATTTTTTTCTTGTAAATAATCTATGAGATCTTAATATAATAAACTTCTATTATTTTCAAAATGGATGAAAAGTTTGAAATCTTATGATTTGGTAGTTAAATACTCTTTAAATTCTTAAAATTAAACTTAGTTAGTGAAATTGGGTTAATAATTTACTAAAAACTTTATAAAATAAAAAATTATAAGGAATCTTATATATTTATCTTTTATTTCAAAGGATATATATTTTATATAGTAGAAAGAGTTACTTGAGGACAAGTAACATTTAAGTTTGGGGGATTTTGATCTATAAAAAATACCTATTTCTTTATGTCTTAATTCTTATCAATTTCTAAGGATATTATGCTTTAATGAATGGTATTTTTTGTGTTTTTCGATGTAGGTGATGTAAAAAGGTCCAAAAAGGAAAAAAGAGCAAAAAGGAGCAAAAAGGAGCAAAAAGGAGCATAAATGGAGCAAAATACAAAAAGTATAAAAAAATATGGCCTGGTGCCTAAGCGCCATACTCGATACATAAACTGTCTAGTTTTTGTCAACGTTTGAACAGTTATTTTGACGGAGTGAGCGGTTATTGGATATTCTAGAAGACTAGCAGTTGTTCCTTGATATTAGGACATGTGATACATTGCATTTGGACGCTCCAAAATGGTTTTAATCGCGAAGAGGTGCGAGCCAAAGTGAAGAGGTGCGAAGAACCGGACGCGTGTCCGGCGCCTAGGTGCCGCATTCCGGCGCCAGGCGCCGACGTACTTTCTAGAAGATTCATCGAATGTGGACATGTTTTGAAGAGGTGCCTCAAGTCAACACTTGAAGCCTATAAATAGGAGTCCATTTCTTCGAAAAACGTGCCCCCATCGTAACCCCTTTCTCTTATCCACTTTAGGATCTCTCATCCTTGAGAGAGAAAGAGAGAGAGAAATTTAGGGCCACTTTTGTTTAGTTTAGTGAGTTTATTTTCAAGTTGTTGCATCCGGAATTCATTACACTCGTGAGTCGAGTAGGAATCGAAGATCCGTAGAAGGAATATTTGAGATAAGTATTTTATAATCGATTCAAAGTTTATTTATTATGTTTCGTCGTTTATATTCAATGTGTTCCGAGTAGTTAGTTTACTTTCTTCCTTCAATTATGAAGAGATAAATAAGATAATAAAATATTCGATGGAGAATTGAAATTCAAAATATTTTCAAAATATTGTGATGACATTAATACCTGATCTTACTTTACTTTTTAATTTAGCCATTTAAATTGTTAAAACCTGTTGAAGAGTTTTTGAGACCTAGAAGAAGAAAAACTCTTAACTTGTAAGTGTCACATGAATCCTTGGGTAGTCGAAGGCCATGTGCGGGCTATTCAAGGTGAAGTGCAAATAAATTGGAAGATAAGATTTAAAGGGCGTAGAATTGATAAGTTTTTAGAGTGACGATACTAAATTCTTATAACTTGATTTATAGATTAGAAAAGGGTCACTAGTAGCGCTGACCATAGCCACCCTCGGACATATAGTAGTGTGAGTCTAGATTAACCCATTCTACTAACAATACATCCGGACCTGATCTGTAAATTAGCCAATGTTCTTTGCGCCTGGATCAAAGGGTAAAGAATAGGAATGCTTTTATTTGGCACAATACCATAAATCAAATTCTTCAACGAATATTAAATTATCTTAAGAATCTTAAGATTAATTGAAGGGAAGAAAGTTGTTTCTTTTATATAGTTTTCATAAAATCATTGTCTTAATATTGTTTTCTTTATTTGCATCTAGTAAATTAATAGTAATATATAGCTAGATTAACATATCAAAAGATTTTTGAAATACAATATTTAGAAAAATTTATTACTATAAGTTTTCCTCATGGGATCGATACTGGGGTCTTCGTTTCAAAGCCCTATATTACTTGAAACGATACGTATACTTGCGTAGTACCCAAAAAAGTATATAAAATATTTTCTTTTTAAAATTATATTTTGCTATATAAACATATATTTAAAAAGTTTTATTTGGTACACATCTATATAGCAAGTTATTCCAGGTCAAGTGATTCGCGCCTTCGCCAGAAATTAAATTTTCTAGCAGTGGTAACAAATTCTTGTATTTGGAAGTACAAAAATCGGGTCAGTTCCCTCCCCTGCAAAGGGTCCCAGTTGAAAGAAACACTGCTGTTCATAGGTGGTTAGCTACTACCCCCAGAACTGTCATCTCTACCCCCACCGGTCTGGTTATCTCTACACCTGCCTCGGCTCCCGCCAAACTGAAAGGGAAGAGAGTCCAAGTTTATGATGAACCTGCCACCATGGAGGGTGCAAATTTCATTGCAATACCGTCTGTTTTTGCAATACCGTCTGTTTTTGTAAAAACCTCTTCGTTAAGTGGTTTGCAGGAGCTCGACACCACATTACTATCGGTGATTTAGTGGTGGAGCAACATAAACCGAACGAAACTTTGGTGGATTACATACTTCGATGGAGAAACATAAGCATGAAATGTGAACCACAACTTCAGGAACAACATGTGATCGGTATTTTGCTGAAAAGTATCCATGGCCCGATAGCACTTCTCCTTAAAGGATTTACAATCAAGACTTTCGAGAAGTTGCTTAGCAAGGCCGGGAGCTTGCAAGAGGAGGCAAAGCAGTTGAGTTTTGTCGACAAGACTGACAAGCAGAAGCCTGTAAAAGCATTTGAAAAGAAATCCGGGATCGTCACGACAGTATATAAAGGCAAGCAGCCAGTGTAGATACACCCAGAGCAACCACAGCCTAGTTATCAACCACCGCAATGGACTTACCAACAACCACAACAGATTTATCAGTAACTTCAGCAGGGCTATCAACAGCCTCGACCGAGCCACCAGCCATGGCAGCATAGTCAACCACTACCTCGTTCGTCACGTCCCTTGGAGGAACTTCTGAACAAGGAATATCCATTCAAGACGGAAGCAGTAGCTAAGATGTTTGCAGCTTGATGAAGACACCCGATTTTCAATTACTAGAGCCCAAAAAGCCGAAGAAGTCAACAAGAAAGATCATCCGAACTACCGCCCTTACCACCGGATGATCTGACACAAGATTAAGTACTGCTTCACTTTTAAGAATTGGCTCGAAGGTAATCTCCGAAGAGGGAACATAACGATCCCAAAGGAATACATGAAGGAACCCCAAAAAGGAGGTTCCATCAATGTCATTTCAACGGATCCTATTGTTCCGATAAACCCATACACGATCGATGATGGATGGAATACCGTCTGGACAAAGTCTTCAAAGAAAATCTTGGATCATATCCAGAACGCTTCGGTGCACGCTTCAACTCAGAGTTTGAAACCTATCGAGCCGGTGCTATCGCTTGCAATTGAAGAACCACCCCAGAAGGAGGAGAAGATCGTGGAAGAAAAGAAGACCGAGGCCCCAAAGGGTAGGCTAGGGGCTGCTTATCCTAGGATGGTTGTTTCCGATTCGGGGGAGAAATCCCTCAGACCTCTGACTCTGTATAATTATTTGCTCGCCCCCGCGGGATCTTATAATGATAAGAATTTTGGTGTCGGCTATGTTTTAACTATTTCTAACGATTATGTAACTAACGACAACCAACCTAATCCGGATCTTGATTCCGATACGATAAATGATTCTCAAATCATACAAAACCTCGATGACCACGGCGAAGGAGAAGACGCTCACAAAGATGGCTACGAAAGCTCAACAAGCAACGAATCTATTTGTGAATTTCGAGGAGCTCCAATCGCTATAGAATTGGAGTTATCAGATTCCGAAGCAATTCCAGAAATGTCAGTCGTTCCGATTTAAGAGGAGACACCGGCAGATTCAACACTAGATGCAGAAGAAATAACTAAAGTCAACCTAAGAAGCGGAAAAGTTCTACCCTCGAGAATGGGTCCAAAGGTTAAAGGAATGCAGGTGGTTGCTCAGGAAGAGCCAACCCCAACAGAAGAATTACCCGTTTGGGAAGATATCGAGGAACATGGTAATAAAGTGGATTATAACGTGCTAGCCCATCTTAGGAAGCTACCAGCTAAATTGAGCATCTACGATGCTCTGATCCTGTCAAAGGAGATGAGGGAAACTCTGATCAAGGTCTTACTTGATACAGAGATTTGTTTAGCTCAAATGGCCGGTAATTCCTTAGACGAGGTTTGCTCGTTAAAAGAACAGTGATGTGTTACCTTCACGGACAATGATCTGCTACTTGGAACAGCTGATCACAATCGACCGTTGTACATTTCAGTCACTATTGGAAAGTTTACGCTCTCCAGAGTGTTGGTTGATCCAGGAGCATCAATCAACATAATGAATCTTCAGACGCTAGCATATTTGGAGATTGATGTTTGCGAGCTTGAAGTAGATAAGATTTTACTAAGAGGCTTCAATCAAAAAGAAGAAAGAGCCCTTGGATCGATAACACTATTAATGAAGACCGGTGATTTAGCAAAGACAACCGTAAAATTCCACATAATTGATTCTGAGACATCGTTTAACGCTCTACTGGGTCGGCCATGGATCCATGAAAACCGGATGGTACCGTCGTCTCTGCACCAGTGCATAAAGTATTACGAAGGAGGAGAACAATGTATCAAAGGTGACTTGCAACCATTCTCCGTACACAAGATTGGAATTCATGAAGATGCAGCCTATTACACGCCTCCGAAGAAAACAATCTTCTCCAGAAATACCGTTCCAAACGAAGCAAATGCAGTTCAGGACGACGAAGAATCTGAAATTCTAGTCCAACAGTTATTCACCACTCCCTTACGACGAGATGGTGAAGGTTTCTCCAGAACTCGCACTCGAGGTCGAGGCCGGGGACGAGGTCGAGAAAGAGACGTAGGAACAGTTGGACAGAAGAAATTGATCATCGACGTTGATTGGGAGAACAGTTCCGAAGAAGAAGAAATCAAGAAAGAAGCGACAACGATAAATCAAAAGAAACCCCAGTTCAAGATATCTCTCGAAGATGAAAAGAATGAAGGATACAAATCAATGTACGAGAAGATTAACCACTATGTGCATACTATGACCCTGACCCCGATCCATTCTAATAAGATCGAGGGTATGGTGGTCAAGGAAATGCATGGTGTTGGTGCTAAGCCGATCAAATTCTACCATGGTGCTTCTTCTTCCAAAACTGAAAATGATGTACAATTGGAAGCTGTTGCTTCTTCTGAATTAATGGAATTGCCTTTTGAGTGGTATTCTCCCTGTGTTCAGAATTTAATTCAACATGGTGTCTTACCTAAACAATGGACAAAAGGTCGATCACAACACTTTGAAAAATTATGGAATATTGCCGGTCAGCCTCCCAATTCAAAACATGGTCTCGGATTCGACACAGTAGGATCAGTTGACGACTCAAAGTTTTGCTTGATTGTCACTTGCGAGCCTAATGAAGACTGCTTAGAAACCTCTGATGATCTCGAAGATCTGCAAATCAAAGACGCTCCGCCAGAATTTGAAGAAGAAATTAAATCTACAATAGACGAGTTAATGGAAGTTAACTTAGGTACTAGCGAAGAGCCTAGGCCGACCTTTGTTAGCTCCTTACTCAACAAAGAAGACTCCAAAGAAATGATCAAGCTACTGATGGAATTCAAGGATTGTTTTGCTTGGAGTTACGATGAAATGCCAGGATTAGCTCCAGAGGTTGCAGTTCACAAATTAGGAGTGGATTCTACTGTCGTTCTAGTCAGACAAGCTCCAAGAAGAATGCGTCTAGAAATCGAACAACAAGTTATAGTTGAAGTTAAGAAACTAATAGACACTAAATTCGTCCGTGAAGAACAATATCCAACTTGGTTAGCCAATGTGGTACCCGTCAGAAAGAAGAATGGACAGATCAAAATCTGCGTAGACTTTAGAGATTTAAACAAAGCATGTCCTAAGGATGAATTCCCTCTACCAATTCCAGAACTGATGATCGACATCGCTTCGACACATGAAATCTTCTCTTTCATGGATGGATCATCAGGATACAACCAGATAAAGATGGCACCGAAAGATGAAAAGCTCACAGCCTTCAGAACGCCAATCGGAATATACTGCTGCACAGTGATGCCTTTCAGATTGAAGAACGCGGGAGCAACATAACAAAGAGCTATGACGAGAATTTTTGATGATCTCATTCACAACCAAGTTGAATGCTACGTGGATGATGTAGTCATCAAAAGCAAACTGAAAGAAGATCATTTGTATGATTTGAGAATTATTTTCGAGCGATTAAGACAATATAACTTTAAGATGAATCCCTATAAATGCGCCTTCGGCGTCGCCTCTGGGAAATTCTTAGGATTTGTTGTCCGACATCGTGGAATTGAAATCGATCCGGAAAAGATTAAAGCTATCTTAGAAATGTCGCCTCCCAAAACCTTGAAACAATTACGATCCTTTCAAGGGAAGTTGGCATATCTTCGACGCTTTATTTCGAATTTGTCAGGAAGGTGTCAGCCTTTTTCTGCTTTGGTTAAGAAGGATGCCAAGTTTACTTGGGATTCCAAATGTCAACATTGCCTTCGATGACATCAAATAATATTTAATGATACCTCCTGTCTTAGCAGCCCCAGTCTCGGGTAGACCATTGATTCTTTATACCGCAGCTTTAGACGACTCCCTTGGAGCCCTGCTAGCCCAGGTCAATGACGAGGGGAAAGAAAATGCTCTCTACTACTTAAGTCGTCGTCTAATTCCAATGGAAGTAAAGTATCCCCTGATTGAGAAGCATTGTTTGGCCCTGATCTTCGCCGCTCAAAAGCTCAGGCATTACATGTTTTCTCATAAGGTCAACCTTATCTCGAAAATTAATCTATTGCAATATTTGATGACTCGCCCGATGCTTTCCGGCAGATTTGCTAGGTGGTCAATGATACTATTACAATTCGATATAACTTTTGTTCATCTTCGTACAGTAAAGGGACAAATCCTAGTAGACTTCCTCGCAGCACACCCTTTACCGGCAGAATCGCCTCTCAACGAAGACTTGCCAGACGAGCAGATAATGAGCCTAGAAGACTCCGACGATCGACGCTGGGAACTGTACTTCGATGGAGCATCTTCAGCACAGAGAAATAAATAGTTGCAAACGATAGTGCCTGGTAAGGCAGGAATCAGACTAATATTTATAACACCGGAGCGGGGGATGTTAAGGTACTCCTACCACTTAACATAACTGTGTACAAATAACGAAGCAAAATACGAAGCCCTTATAACTGGATTGGAATTAACCATTCAGATGGGGATAACGGACATCAACATCTATGGGGATTCTCTGTTGATAATTCAACAGGTCGCAGGACAATACAGAATTCTAAAGCCAAGACTCGAGCAGTACTTTCAGTATGCCATGAAATTGTTGGAGCATATTCCGAATGTAATCTACAAGATTCCCAGGAGAGAAAATGCCCTTGCAGATGTGTTAGCCCGCCTTGCAAAAGAATTTGCCTGCTTGCAGGATGAATCAGTTAAAGTGTCAGTTCAGGGACGCCAGGTTCTCTCACAGCTCGACATGGAAACAATATACAAGTCAGGAAAAGAAGAAGAAACGATTACGACGAGTAACAAAAATGCGAAGATCGGCGTCGGCACTCGTAATGTAACTACTTGCAAACAGGAAACCTACCGGACGATAAGTCATTAGCTCATCAGATTAAGAAAAGAACTCTGTCTTACACATTAATAAACAATAAATTATACATAAGGTCTTTTGATTAGATGTGGCTAAGGTGCCTGAGCGATTCAGAGGCTCGTGAAATTGTTAAGGAAGTGCACTCAGGACTTTGTGGCGCTCATCAGTCTGGTCCAAAAATGAAGATGAAGATTAAGAGACTAGGGTACTACTGGCCCTCAATGATGACCGATTGCATGAAGGTTGCCAAAAGTTGTCACCAGTACCAAGTGCATGGAGTGGTTTTACATCAACCTCCAAATGTGCTACATCTGACAATCGTGTCATAGCCATTTGAGTGTTGGGGCACAGATATTGTGGGTCCGATAGAACCGCCTTTTTCAAGAAGACATCACTTCATTCTTGCAGCTACAGATTACTTTTCCAAATGGGCAGAAGCAGTACCGCTCAGAGAAGTGAAGGCAAACCACGTGCTACAGTTCTTCAAGAATCAAGTTGTCTACCGTTTCGGGGTACCGCGCAGAATCATTTCAGATAATGGGTCCACGTTCAAGAGTACGAACATCAACAATTTTGTCAGGAGACACGGGATCGACTGGCGCTATTCAATAATTTACTACCCAAGAGCAAACGGCTTGGCCGAAGCTTTTAATAAAACTCTCGTCCAAATATTAAAGAAAATTTTGGATGACAACGAAAGAAATTGGCACGAGAAGTTGTTAGAAGCTTTATGGGCCTACAAAACAACTTTCAGAACTCCTACCCAGTCTATGCCTTACGCCTTAGTGTACGGGTCCGAGGCCGTTTTACCCTTAGAGGTTCAGCTTCCGTCACTCAGAATTGCAGTTGCGAACAAGATCACTACAGAAGAAATAGCCAAATTACGACTAGAAGAATTGGAAAGCTTAGAAGGGAAACGACTTTCAGCGCAGCAAAATTTGGAACTGTATCAAGCCAATATGATCTAGGCCCACGATAAACTGGTCCGCCCAAGGACATTCAAAGTCGGTGATTTGGTTCTAGTACTCAGAAGACCTATCCTTGCACACCGCAAGATAGGAGTTAAATTTGAATCAACTTGGGAAGGGCCGTTCGTGGTCGAGACAGTCTACTCAGGGGGTTCCTACCAGCTTGTTAACTGTCATGGAGAACCACATATGCTTCCAATTAATAGACAATATTTGAAGAAGTATTACGTGACCTGATGTTTCGAAGAATGAATTCCTATTCCTAGAAACACGGGTGGAGTAATCATTCGTAGCTGGGTTCGAACCCAAAATAAAAAAAAGGATGATAAAATAAAAATAAAAAAAAGTGTTAAAAAGAAAATATGTGAAATGATAAAATTTTGATCTTTTCCTTTAAATTAGCTCATTCCTGATCTTTCCTCATCTCTTCCTACTTTCTTTAAAATTTAAAAGAAATAAATAAAATTTTTCATTAATAAATGTTTTCTTATTGTTCTTGTTCTTAGTACAGCCCCTGATCCTTTCCTTATTTTTCGCAGGGAAATGTCGAACGGGCGGTTGGTTCTGAGCTTTAAGAATGGCATGAGTTTGACACTCGATGAAAAGTGGATGAAGGATGGAGCCGTGATTGAAATTGACTCTGATTTCACACCGGGCGGGCTACAATATGAAGAAACTGATTGGACTCTGATTGATCGGGAAGAGTTCCACAATCGGACAGTGATGAAATTAGGTGGCCCGAGTCAGCCGTCTACTAGCAAGAAGAGAAAAGCAAACACCGCTCATGCAACGGGAGAGGATAATAAAGTTAAGTCCGTGGTGGCTACAGCAGAAGGCAGACTTGTCAGCTCCATGACTACAGAAATTCAAGAGGTGAGGAGAGCCACTCTCACTCCTACTCAACGAAGAAACAAGAACTGTCGCATTCGCAAGATGCTGACCAAGCTGGCAGCAGATCAACATGAAGAGACAGTTGCTACCGTCAATGCAAGTACTTCGAAGAAATTGGTTCGTTAGGAGCCAGAAAGGAGGAAGTCAATTCCAAGAACAGCAGAAAGGATGAAAGAAATCCCGAGGAAAATAGAAACGGAGATAGTACCACGACGCCAGACAGAGCTACCAGTTTTAAAGAGTCTTGTTGCGAAAGCAACCCTGTAGGATATCCCGACAGAGACTATCCCCGAGGAGCCGAGACATGCAGGAGAGCGTGCTGGGGCTGAGCCGTACATCCCGCAGTATGTTACCAGACCCCGAGGACTTCAGATAATCTCAGAATACGAACTGGTGAAATTACAACAAGCTGAAAAGAAAACTTTTGAATACTTCGAGAGAATTCGAGGCAAGAAGGTCAACATCTTAGAAGGCCTTGAGCTGCATATGGATGTATTCTCAGATTACGAATAACAACAGATTGTGGACTGCATTATCGAGCTTCAGAAAATGGGCTGAGCTGGTCGTCTGAGGGAGAAAACCTATTCAGAACCCCGAAGATGGATGCCAGGAAAAGGAAGAGTTACTATTCAGTGCGGGTGTTGTTACAACTTCGCAGAAGATAGAAAAGGAAATCCACCAAGGATACTCTGTCACAGTGAGGTGGATCCGATGCCGAGAATTATCAAAAGAATGGTAAAAAGGATGGTGACATGGAGGGTATTGCTTGCAGATTGCATACCCAACAGCTGCATCATTAACATTTACAAGGAGGGCGACTGCATACCTCCACACATAGACCATCATGACTTTGTCAGACCTTTCTGCACAGTCTCTTTTGTCAACCAGTGTAATATCATGTTAGGATCTCACCTCCGGATAGTGGGCCCCAGAAAATTCCGAAGGCCGGTAGAAATACCACTACCAGTAGGTTCTGTCATGGTATTAAAAGGAAATGGACCAGACATAGCAAAACACTGCATCCCAGGAGTGCCTGTTGAACGAATCTCAGTCACTTTCAGAAGGATGGATGACAGAAAGATGCCTTTTCAATTTCGACCGGATTCGAGTTAGAGAGTCTCCGGCCCTACGAGCTGTGAGTTACATGGGAGATAGCACACCTCCAATGCACATCCGTACGACATTCCTGCCAAGGGTGACTTGGAAGGTGATGTTATTGTCCATCTATCTTACTATTCAGATATGGATTTTTACAAATGCTTTTGGAAGAATCAACAAGAATCTTACACAATCCGTTTTGGATTTATGGGGATTGTATGAGATACTGAATTTTTGAGAAAAATATCATCATGTTTTGGATTAAGTTGTATGATGAATTTTCAACATATTGGAATGAGAATGATCATGTCATGTTCTGCCTTCACCTCTTTTTTGTGCAAATTGACTGGGAAACGCCATCAGGCTAAATTAACTTCGAACAAAGAACGAAAAGAGAAATAAAATGAATAAGGAACTCCTTCTTTTTAAGAATTTGAATGTTAAAATAAACTCCAAATTAACACGAACTCTAAATAGACGAAAATGAAATCAAATCACTAAAAAAAATTTAAATCTCAGACTGATTTTCATTCTGAATCCTTCAATTCCAACCTTTCAATTCTCCTTCCTCTGTGTGTTAGAGGATCGACTAGTCCTATTAATACGGAGCCACGAACTTTGTTTGATTTGGTTCTGATGGCATGGGATTGGGTCCCTCTTCAAACAGATCAAACTTCCGAGACTAGAGCCAAACTTCCAGTTCTTATGGGGGCTAGAGCCGAACTTCTAGCTCTCTTTCAAATTTCCGAGGCTGGAGCCGAACTTCCAGTTCTTATCGAGGCTAGAGCCGAACTTCTAGCTCTCTTTCAAATTTCCGAGGCTGGAGCCGAACTTCCAGTTCTCTTCGAGGCTAGAGCCAAACTTCTAGCTCTCTTTCAAACTTCCGAGGTCGGGGCCGAACTTCCGGCTCTCTTCGAGGCTAGAGCCGAACTTCTAGCTCTCTTTCAAACTTCGAGGTCGGAGCCGAACTTCCAGTTCTCTTCGAGGCTAGAGCCGAACTTCTAGCTCTCTTCAAACTTCCGAGGCCGGAGCCGAACTTCCGCTTCTCTTCGAGGCTAGAGCCGAACTTCTAGCTCTCTTTCAAATTTCGAGGCCGGAGCCGAACTTCCAGCTTCTCTTCGAGGCTAGAGTCAAACTTCTAGTTCTCTTTCAAAATTCGAGGCCGGAGCCGAACTTCCGATTCTCTTCGAGGCTAGAGCCAAACTTCTAGCTCTCTTTCAAATTTCCGAGGCTGGAGCCGAACTTCCAGTTCTCTTCGAGGCTAGAGCCGAACTTCTAGCTCTCTTTCAAATTTCTGAGGCTAGAGCAGAACTTCTAGCTCTCTTTCAATTTTCGAGGTTGGAGCCTAAATTCCAACTCTCTTCTTTGAGACTAGAGCCTAAATTCTAGTTCTCTTCAAATTCCAACTCTCTTCTTCGAGACTAGAGCCTAAATTCTAGTTCTCTTCAAATTCCAACTTTCTTCTTGAGGCTAGAGCCTAAATTCTAGTTCTCTTCAAATTCCAACTCTCTTCTTGAGGCTAGAGCTTAAATTCTAATTCTCTTCAAATCCCGAGGTTGGAACCTAGGTTCCGACGCTCACCTCAAATCCCGGATTTCCACGAAATCCCTCTTGAAATAAATCTTGAATCGAACTTTAATAGGAATTGAAACTCAAAAAAAATCCAAACTCACACATTAAAACTTAAAACAGAAAATGAAACGAATCTAAAATCAAATCTCTCTAGATCTTGTGATCTAGAATTCACTTCCCTTTCTCTTCCTCAACGAGAGTTCTGGAATCTTCAGTCTTGGAGGTTTACCTGTTACTCCCCAGCGGAAATTTTTTTTTATACTTCGTTCTAAGTGTGTCACTTAGACGTCTGTGTTGGTTCTGTTGATCTTTTCGATCAATGCCAATATGAGCGGTGTGCTTAGTTAGCACACCACACCTATTGGGGGTCCATTTGTTGACCTCATTTTTGATGAGGTCTGATCTCTCTCCTTAGTACTTAGGATCTAGCCTTAGGCTTTCCCTTTGACTATCATAGAGGACTAGAGATGGAACCCACCACTTAGAAATTCAAAACACTTCTTGACTCCCTTTAAACCCCACAAGTTTGATTGTAAAACACTAAGTCACTTGGAGGGTTAAAATCAAATGTGAAGGTTTAAAGGATGAGTTCCCTATTAGACTCTTTGGCCTTAGGATTACCTTGAGTGGCCTGGTCTGGTAAGGGTTGAATTGCACACACTACACTCCCACACACACATTCCAAACCCTAAAACTACCTTTAGCCAATTTGACTCCCCAACTCATGTAGGCAATTCATATGGATGGACCTCAACCCCTAGGCCCCTGGCTAAGAGGGTTAGGAACAACCTATTGAGTGCCTAAAATGAGTCCTCTCATGGCTTTTGTGAACTTAATATGGCTTCATGGCTCAACCAAAATGATTTCATTTCACACACACTTGATCAATCTTTATTTTCCCAAAATTTCAATTTTTGACCCCCGGGACCTACACCCGCCAAACCTACCAAATGCCCTTGAAATTGCCCAAAGTTTGCAAAATTGCCTAAATTACCCAAAATTCCTCAAAATCAATCCTAAACACTTCCCCCCACTCAAATTGATCATCCATGGCCAAATATACCAAAAATTCCAAAAATACCTCCCAATACCCTCCAACTACCTAAAATACCCTTTTAACTCAAAAATTCCAAAAATTCATAAAATTCCCAAAAAAATTCCAGAAAATCCTAATTATTCCTAGTTGCATTTTTTTCAACTACACCATAAGCCAATTTTGTCAATTTAGCCCACTTTTACTAAAACCCCCAATTTGACCTATTTTTAACCTAAGTGGACCCAATGTCCCACCAAACCAACCCAATTGACCTCAATTTTGATCCAATTCAATTCTAAACTTCAATTCAATATCCCTAATACCAATTTAGACCAAATCCAAGCCCAAATTTGATGAAAATTTGGATCCAATTTCAATTTGAAGCCTAAGGCCCAATTTTGGCCCATGACCTAAACCTAGCCCAACCCAATCCAATTCAACTCCAATTAGCCCTAAATCTTTTCTAAAACCTTCCTAACACCCCCCAAAAACAAAACACTAACTTGATTTGCCCAAAATTTGAACCCAAACTTCATTGAAATCTAACCTAAATAAAAAATCCCCAATTTGGCCTAAAACCTAAACCTAACCCAAATAGGTCAAATCCCTAAATCAAAGCCCAATAAAAGTTGAAAACTGTTTGTCACACCCCCATAAACATTTTTCAACATCAATTTTACATCAAACCCAACATTAACCCAACCTAAGTCCACGTTAGCCCAATTTTTCCCATTTTGACCCCATTACTAAAAAGGCACAAATTGAACCCATTTCAACTCCAAATGACACCAAACCTTTTCCAAATCACTCATGATACATCCCTAAACTAAACCCAACATTTATTTGACATGGTCCTTCACAAAACTTTCATCTAAAAGCCCATTTTTTAAAATCTAGAAGCCCACTTTCCTAAAGGCTTTAAAAGCCCATTTTCATCAAATTTAAAAGGCCCGAAACTTATTCTAAAGCCCATGTGAAATTACCATCCTCATCCTTTTAATTGAAATCATCCCCAAGTCCTAAATAAATAATCAAATAATTCCAAATCAAGCCTCATGCCAATTTGCCTTAAATCCATCAAAAATTTCAAAATCCATTTTCATGAAATTGAGTCAAGCCATAGGCTAGCCATGAAGCCATCCTTAAGCCCCATGCAAGCCATGTAAGTGGTGTTCACGTGACCATACCATATTGGGCAAAAGGAGGGAGTCCTTTAATGATTCCCTTAAGAGTGATTAAACCTTTTCATGCTTCCCCTAAACCATGCTTAAACTTAAATATGCTTAGATGGTGACTTCTCCCCACTAAGCTAGCTGACTTACCTGATTCCCTTCAACCCAAATCAGACCTTGGTGGGTGCACCAAGCCCATTTCCATGGGTTGACCAAACCAAGTCCAAAAGAGCCCTCTCCCCATACCACTTAAATCAATTACTTTACACATGGCTAACCCCCATTGTTTACACAAAACTCAACCTCTGGACTCACTGAGTCAAGATGGTGACCTGACCCTGCCGGCCAGCCGCCTGGGTTGCCGGAAAACGCCATGGCCGAGAGCTCCATGTGAGCCCAAACTCCCAAATTTTCCCTGGCTGAGCTGCTCCATGCCCAATGGCCACTGTGGCTATTCTTCCCTTGACCAAGGCAGCTGATCCCAAGCCCTAACTCCCCCTGGGAAGCCCTCCAGCCAGTTCTATTTAAACTCCACCCCCTCTCAGCCAAACAAGGTGATGAACCAGAACTTAACAAAACTCTGCCAAAATTGCTCCAAGACCTTCTCCTAACCAAGAGCAATTGATTCCCAGTGTCCCTTTGCCCTAATCCCCATTAACAGAGCTCAATTTCTCAGTCAAAAATCCACCCAAAAACCAGAACAACTCTGAAATCTCCACCAAAATCAAATTAAACTCACCCACACCCGCACAAGACCTAGAGAAGGAGTTCCCCAGGTGAAAGCCCCCTCACCGAGGCCAGCCATCCTCTCTATCGGCCAAGCTTTGAAATCGGCCTTGGTCACTTTCATACTTAGGCAATTCCCCAGAGCTAGAGACTTCATTTGGAGCTTCCTTGGGTGCAATCAAAGGTGCCACAACTCTCTGATTGAAGCTTCACTTCTCAGAGCCAAGGTATGGACCCCTTCTTCCTCCCGAGTTTCCAGCGATTCTCTATTTTGCTTGGCTTAATTTCATAGCATTTAAACCATATGGATGTGTTCGTCTCCTCAAGACGAATCCATAGAGCATAAGAACACAAAAATTTGTTGAGAAATGAGAGAGATCTTAGGGTTTGAGTGTGGACGGCTCTCGGGACACACCAGGCGGAGACGATGATCGGCCGCCGTTGGATCGAGCGTGTATCGAATGGAAGGTACAGATCGCGTCGGACGAGTGAACGGGACATCAACCGCAGGCCCCCGGAGCGCTGAATCAGATGGCGGTGTCTAATAGGGAGGCGACGCGAGGGCTTTCAGAGCTGCCGAGGATGAGTCGGCGCCGCGTGGATAAGTAGATAAATAGGGTATTTTTGATTTATTTAATTACCCAGAACTTCACAAATTCGTATCTTTGAATAGAAAAATCATAAAAAAAAATTAAAAATACTCTCTTGCTCAGTGAACAGAGGAGAATAATGTGGAAAAAGAATTGAGTTAATATGATGAGTATTTTATTTTTAATTAATTATTTACTCATTTCAATATTTTAATTCTCCATTTGCATAGACAATTCACCATGGCATGAGACCATGGGGCTTTTGTAGCATCTGATCTTGGGAACATTCCCTGAATTTTCCAAGGTCAGAGGTCATCTCTATGGTAAGTTATTGATTTTCCAAATTTTTGTGCCTGTTTTGATGTTTTAATTCCAGTAATTAGCATGTTGCTTAGAAAATTCTAGGAAAATTTGGGGAAGTATCTTAGGACCAGAGGACCCTAAGAAAATTATGGTTTGAGTTAATTCATTAAGAATAACCCTAATTAGCCTAAATACTCAAAATTGAATTTTAATTAATTAGGATTAACCATACATCAAAATCAGTTAAAAACAATTCTCCACTGATCTTTAGGATCAGGGGAACGTCACATAAAAATTTGAAACCAATTGGAGGTGATTAGCCCCACTAAATGGACTAATTAAGTTATATGACCAAAATTAAACTTTAAAAATTCATAACTCTAAAAATACATTTCAAAAATTCACCAAAATGGTTTTGGAGCTTCTCTGATATTAGGGGAGTCTATGAAAATTGAAATTAAAATTTTCTAAAAATTTTCATTTTTATTCATATTTTAATATTTTAATAATTAAAAAAATAATAAAAATCACAAAAATATTAAAAATCATAAAAATGTTATATTTTGCCTCCTAATCACTTAAGAACAAACCTAATATTTTTCTCAAGTCTCTAGGTTAAGATATTGAATTTTAAAGGTTTAAAACAATTTTTAATATTAAAAAATGAATTTCCTTACATTTTCACTAAATTAATTCTAATAAATAAAAAAAAATCAGAAAAATATAAAATTTGTTTCTCTAAACTCCTTGAGGTCAGAGCGATTTATGAAAAATATAAAATCTATTTTTCAATTTTAATTTTATTTTCTAATTAATTAACACTCCAAAACTCAAAATAATTATAATAAATAAAATATAATTTGAAAAATCACCAAAATTTGTCCAAGTGGTCCTCTGGTCAATAGGACATCCCACAATTTTCCTAGGGACAGAAACCTTACATTGTTCATGTTGTTGAATTTTTATTAAAAACCTATATTTTTCATCAAAATAAATATATAAATTAAATTAAATTCAGAAAAAATCACATTTTCTCCTCTAATGTCTTAATTGACATGTGAGTGAAGTGAAATAAAACTTTTAAGTTCATTTGAGCTTAATTTGATGAGTTATGAAATGAACATGCTTAAAAGGACATAAATGTAATTAAAAAATTTTAACCCTAATTAATATTTAGGTTTAATCAAGGGGAGGGTAAAATATCTGATTTTAAAATTTTTATTAGATGATTGAAACCTAGGGATTTAAAGGGTAGGAACCCATTAATTATTTCTAATAATTAAAGAGAAAATGAAACCTTAATTAATTAAATAATTTAAATTTTGGAAGATTAATTGAAATTTGAATTATTAAATAGAGAGTATAACTTAGGGAGCCTACAACCTTTTAATTTAAGATCCTTAAATAAATCACTTTATTAATACTCAACTCTTAATCAAATTCAAAAATGATAATTGAAATTAATAATTAATAATTAAATGGAAAATAAACCTTAATTAAATTAAAAGCTTAAAACATTAAGTAATTTAACAATCAAGTTAAAATAAGTTTAAAACATTAAGATTAATTTGAAATCACTTAAAAGCAAATCTAAATCAAACTTGAAACATCAAAATCAACCTAAAAAATAATTCATAATTAAAAATCAAACCAATTAAAAATTAACCTAAAATATTTCAATTAAATTAAAATTAAATCATTAAAATCTAAATTGAATAATCTAAACACCTCTTTCAACCCAAATTAATCTAATACATTGAAATCATTTAAAATATAAAGATTTAATTAAATTAAAACAACTTGAACACTATTCCAAAATTAAAATTATTAAAATTTCATAACTAAATCAAACCATTTTAAATCATCAATTCCAATTTTAAATCATTAAAATTTTTTATAAATTGATCTGCTCTTAAAGGCTTGCGTTATCATAACTCTTAAATGGAGCATTAAGTGAAATGTCACTTTACTCATAGGATAATCAAACATCCTAATTCACCGAGCAAGAAGCAAAATTTAATTGAATTCTTGGATGATTAATTCACCAGTACAATAAAATTCATTTGGACTCAAAATAATTTCAGAAGTATTGAAAAGATGTTTAGGACTCGACCTAAACACTTTCTCAATATAATGAGATGTTTTAGAAGAACAACGTAACTTAATTGTTCTTTGATGAAGGAAATCATCCTTAACAAAACAAAAGAAGCTAGACGTCATATGAATTGACTATCTATAGGATTAGGACTTTGGTAGATAACCAAAACCTTCCCTTAGTTTTACCTAGGTGTTTTCTTGCAAATAGATATATATAAAATGCCTTAACATGTGCTTTAAGTGTAGCTTGGAATGACGGGAAGACCCTCCAGGTACGCTTTTATTTTATTGCAAGTTACTTACATGTACTGCGCTTTACTTTTCTTGCATGTTAAACAAGATTGTTGCATGAAAACTGAAACCTTTAGGATAGCCACAAAACGAAACCCAAAACTAAATTAAAAGTCACAACAAGATAAAATCCACCGCCACAACATTTCAAAATATAAAACAGCTCAAAATTTAATCACAAACAGAACACAAAACTACAACTATAACTAAATTAAAATATCTTGTTGGATGATCGGGAATACCTCGGATGATGTAACCTACGTGTTGCTAACGGGATTTCCCACGGTCTAAATGAAAGTGTGGAACTCATTCAGTTGAGTTTAGCAAATTCATCTGGACTAAGTGAATCCGATAAAAATAACTGGTGTCGGAATGATGGAACCGTGGGATCTTAATCGGTGTTGTTATAATCAACTTTAAGATTCCCCTAATAAAACATTAAAGACATTTGGACTTTAAGATTTCTCTAAACCAAAACACTTCTCTCATCTCCTGATTTTCACTTTCTAAAACTAAACCTCTCGCAATGAAGAAGGAGCTTGGAGCATAGTGGGCAGCACGACCATCGTCGTCAGCAAAACTGGAATCTACATCAGCAAAACCATTCTTAGAATTAAATAACTAAGCCATAAGATTTTGAGGTAGTTTGCTTAGTGAAACATAAATCATCAACATTTTCATTAGGCACTTGCATAATCATTTTATGCAAATTAAGTCCTAACCAGTCTTAGGATTCCGAGGTAGTTGTTTAGTACGACCTAAACCCTCACATCTTCCAGGCTATTTGTATGATCATGTCATACAAATATAAGTCCTAATTAATTAAAATTGGCAGGATCACAACATTAAATAATAAACTCCCAAATTGAAGCCAAACAATAGGATAGTTTGGGAAGTTGCCAAGATTCTTCTTGGATCCTCAGCTTCTCCTACTTCTCTTCCTTTCGACTCCAAAAATAAATTGTTCCAAACTTGATCCATTCCCTATTGAAATTTCCAAAACTCAAATCCTTTGAAAACCTTAAACTTTGAAATTCTTTAGAGCAAAACCACTGATCATTATCGAGAGTTTTCTTAAGTGTTTTCGGACATTTAAGATGTAATTAACTATAGGGGCTTGCCTTTATAAGGAACTTCAAGAACCCAGGTAATATAAACCCTGTTTATTTCCTTTATATTAAGCAGGGGAACTTGTCGGCTTATAAAGTTGGTTCGCAGACTAAACGGATGTCACAAATCTTCTAGTTTATTTAATGGAGCCCCATCATCAAGCAGTGTGTCTATTCTTCGGGGTAGATACACAATTTGTGATGTGGTGCTCGTTTATATAAACTATTTGGGATGTGAGATCGGTTTGATTTCATATCTTAAAATTTTCAAACTTAAAAATTATTTTCAAAATCAAATGCTACTTTCTAAATTATATATATATATTTAAATTAAATTTAAAATCTAAAATTTGCCGACAATTTCTATAGGCGACCCCTTTTCAAAATACAACTTCACCTGAAAATATGCCGACAAATCCCAGTCCCCCCGTTTGATACACGTGCAATCCAACGGCGCCTTTTCTTTGTCCCCAACTAGTTAATCCTACGAGCCGTCCACCTTCTAGGCTTAAGAACTCGAGCTAGACCTTACCAAATTACTTGGGGTTTGTTTCTATAGACTCATCTGACCTAGACGAACCTATCCTTACAGTTTATACAGTATGAAATATAGTCTACAAATATATATGATCAAAATAAGCTCGGGATGAAGAGTGAGTTCAATACCTTGCTCTGAGAAGTGAAGCTTCAATCAGAGAGTTGAGGCAGCTTCGATTGGTCCTAACAAACCTCCAGACGAAGTCTTTTGTCCTTGTGAAATTTCTGGACCTGAATTTGACAAAGGCCGATTTCAGGTGTTGATCAAAGTCTAGTGTAGAGGCTTTATGTGATGGGACTTTTATGGGGAAACTTCTTCTTTCACTCTGGTGATGGTGTAGAGCAAGTTGGTTTGGAGTTTTGGGAAGTGGGGAGATGCAATTGCAACTGTCTTGGTTCCAGCTGAAATTTCAATGGGGAAATTACCTCAGGGCAGTGGGGATGAGTGGTTGAGGATGGTAGGCTTGCACTCAGGATTTCTCAGGAAAGCTCTAGGAGCAATTTGGCAGAGTCTCCTTAGGAAATTTTTAGCACACTCCCCTTTGGCCGTGAAGGGTGGCTTTTATAGTCATGGACAATGGGCTGAGCTCAGGGCTTGGCTTTGGGTGGGATTTGCTGCTTAGGTGGAAGGCAACAATGCACAAGTGATTAGTGAGGGGATGCCACACTGACAAGGCCCAAATTTTGAATTTAGAGCGTATGGGGGCGCTCAGTTTTAGTTGTTCCGGTCGCCTAGGTTAGCCAGCAAGGACAAGGATGGCGGCTGCCAGGCTGATGGGAGGTAAGAGAAGGGTTCAGTGTCATTAATTGGATTGCTTACTTGAGGGTTATGGAAAGTTATGGGTTAGCCGAAAAGTGGAAGATCCATTGGTTTTAAGTGGGAGACCTTTGGTCCATGGCTCAATGGGCTTGGGTTGGGTTAGCCTAGAATAGTCCTAGGGGTCCTAAGGTTGGCTGCCATGGAGTTAATTTGGTCCATTTGATTCAACTTAGGTGACATGAGTCATATGGTCAATTTTGGTCACTTAAGTTCAAGGTTGCGCTAGCTTTGGTTTAATCTTGGGTTGAGCCCAATTGATTGAGCAATTTTGTGTGTATGATTGTCATGAAGAGTTTAGAAAATGATTGGTGTGGTTTTGAATTGATTTGGGGGTTCAATTTGGTTTAATTTAGGATTTTGGTCAATTTGGGGCAATTTGGGCTAGCATGAGTCTAGGTTGGGCTAGAGTGGGGTTTAGGCCAATTGATTGTTCAAAAAGGTCTAGGGGGATGTGGTGAAGAGTTCCCAACAAAAATTGGGTGGCAATTTTGAGATTGAGACATTCAATTTGGTGTGATTTGGTCATATGTCCAATTTGGGGCAAAATTAGGGATTTTGGATTTGGGTTGACTTGGGTGAGACTTGAGCTCAAATTGGAGGCAATTGAATGTTTCATTTGGCCTAGGGGAGTGTCATGAGAAGTTTAGAATTCAAATTGAGGGGAAATTGATTGACATTAGGCTTAATTTGGGTGAAATGGGTCACTTGGTCAAAATTGTGGATTTTGGAATTAAAGTGAAATTGAGCTCAAATGTGGGTCAAATTAGGTTTGGATTTGGTTTAGATTGAGGATAGGGATGCTGAATTAAATTTTGGAATTGAAATTGGGCAAGATTGGGGTCAATTGGGTGGATATTGGGTTTAATTTAGGTATTTTTTGGTTAATGAGTCAAATTGGGGCTTTTGGTTAAATTGGGCCAAATTGGTCCAATTGGGTCATGTGTTAGTTGTGAGAAATGAAATTGAGAATATTTAGGAGGTTTTGGAAATTTTTGGAAATTTTTGAAATTTTTAGATTTTTGGGCTAGGAGGGCTATTTTTGGGGTTTTTAGAAAAATTGGGTCAAATAGGTCAAATTTGGTCAATGTGATGGTTCCAAACTGAAATTGGGATTTTTGGAGAGTTTTGGGAATTTTTGGGAAATTTTGCAATTTTTGGAATTCAGGATATACTTGGGGTATTTTTAGGATATTTTTGGGTATTTGGGTATTTTGGTAGATTTGAAGTGTTTTAGGTATTTTGAGTGATGAAGAAAATGTTTTGGGGTGATTTTTTGGGCAGATTTAGTGGTAGGGGGGTCAAAAATTGAAATTTTGGAAAAATTGAGGTTGATTAAAGGTGAGTAGTATGGAATTGTTTATGTTGAGCCATGGACCAAGGGCAACCCTCATTTGGTCCTCTATACTAACTAAACCTTAGCTTGGGGCTAAGAGCTTGGAAAGACCACACACACGAGTTTCCAAAAGAGTTAGGGGATCAAAGTGCTATGTGCTTTGTTTAGGGTTGTGAGTGTAAAGTGTGTGTATTGTGTAAGCTCGTGACCTGCCAGGGTAAATCCTAAGGTCTGCCCACCTATAGGAGACTTCCCCTGGGCTTCCTTATACTTGGTCTCTTCCTCCCAGAAGCTGGAGGTTAAACTTTAAGCATATGAAAACTCTCAGTGAAGCAAAGAAGATTTGAATTTATAAGGGGAAGGATTCCAAGACTAGTCTTTTAAGAACGTTTTTAGGAGAGTCCTATAGCTAGACCCTATGCTATTATTTAGAGAGACTAGACCTCAACCACAAGTAAGGTCAATAACATTTTATTAAGATATTAGTTGTAATTTTAGATATGCAGAGAGAAGATTCGACTCAATGAGAATAGGTAATTTTGATTGAAGGGGGTAAGATTTGGGTTACAACACCGCAATTATCACCCATTTGATAAAATCAATGAGGAATATCGTTGGATAAGATTTCAAGCATCATTACAAAAATAAAAGAATATTTTTTTCTAGCATTTATAACAAGAAATGCTTTATTCACGGCTTCATTATAAGTCTAATTATTAAAAGAAATAGTTTTTCTAAATTGAGATTCACGATGTTTATATTCGATTATTTTAATTTGATGTGGACTAAGACCTCATTTTTTATGATATTCTATGAATTGTAGCTTTATTAGATGCGTGTTGACCTCATTTTTACAATAAGTCAACCTTTTTAACTAAAATGACAACTTTGGCCAAAATGGTCAATCCTGACCCAATGACCAGCCCTGTTGACCCCACAGGTCAACCTTTTTACCCAAAATGACAATTTTGGTTAAAATGGTCAATATAGACCCAACACCAACCCTATTGACCCAACAGGTCAACCTTTTTACCTAAAATGACAATTTTGGTCAAAATGGTCAATCCTAACCGAATAACTAACCCTGTTGACCCCATAGGTTAACCTTTTTATCCAAAATGACAATTTTGGTCAAAATAGTCAATCCAGACCCAATGACCAACCCTGTTGACCCCATAGGTCAACTTTTTTACCTAAAATGACAATTTTGGTCAAATGGTCAATCCAGACCCAATGACCAACCCTATTGACCCCACAGGTCATCCTTTTTACCTAAAATGACAATTTTGGTCAAAATGGTCAATCTAGACCCTATGACCAACCCTCTTGACCCCATAAGACAACGTTTTGACCTAAAATGACAATTTTGGTCAAAATGGACAATCCAGACCCAATCACCAACCTTATTGACCCAATGGGCCAACACATGACCTAAAAAGTCAATTTTGGTTAATATGATCAATTTTTGATCAAATAACCAATGACATGTTGAAGACCTCACAATGACAAAAATTAATCAAATTAATTTCAAAAATTATTTTGATATTTAAATTGACTAGTAATTTAATTTTCAATATTTTAATTAATCAAATGACATGTTAATTAAAATGTAAATTAAATTAAAAGTCATAAAATGAAAAAATTAATCAAATAATTAATCTCAAAATTATTTTTATTAATTAATTGGCTAATGAATTAATTTTCAAATTTTAATTAATGACATAATTAATTAAAATGAAAAATTAAATTCAAAAGCCATAAAATCTCGAAATCAGCAAATTGATTAAAAATAAGGGAATTTATCAAATAATTAATTCCAAAATTATTTTAATTAATTAATTGACCAATAATTTAATTTTCATGTTTTAATTAATGACATAATTAATTAAAGTGAAAATTAAATTGAAAAGTCATGAAAAGAGACAAAAATCAATTTTAATGACATGGATATTAATTAAATAATTAATTTGGAATAATTTCCAATTAATTATTGATTAATAAAATAACTTTCAATTTTTAATTAATGACATAATTAATTAAATATGGAAATTAAAATTAAGAGGCATTAAATGGAATTTTTAAAACCTATGACATATGGTTTCTAAAAATTCTAAAACTCTTTTCTGACATCACACATGACCTCATATGGGTGAGACACAACCCATATGACCCATTAAAGAGAAAACAACACATGAATCACTCACATTTAACAATGGTAAAGGGCCATCATGACATGAAAAATGAGGTGGCAAAACCATGGTCATTTAAAGTGTGAGGTGTCTTGCCATGGTAAGGTTAGTTTAGCCACCCCCCTAGCCACCCAATAGTGAGGAGACAAAGCTCTACCATCCTTCACACCATGGTTAAACTCATCATAATATTTCATGAAAAATATTAAGAGAGGGGCTAATGTGTCACCACCTCATGAAATGATAAATGAGGTGTTGCAAGGAGAGGGTCTCAACCATTTGAGTCACCACTTAGCCAATGGAATGGAAACAAAGAGGTTAAAATCCATCATGACAAATTTTAAGCCAAAATTGCAATGAAATGTGCACTTTCTTAAGTGGCAAAATTCTCATGGAGGAAGAAGAGGTGAAGCTTGGTTTACATGGGGGAGGTTGTACTCTACAGTCCTAAACATACTATAATCAAATCCAAGCTAACCAAGGTTAATCCATAGCCATTCATGGCTATAAATACCCCCCTTGGCTGAAATACCAAGAGGAGAGAATGATCCCATAGAAACCTATAAGCTGCCCAAATCCCTTAGCTCCCAACACAAAAAATCTTCCTGGGGACCTCAGCAATCTGTTCCAATCAAACCCAAGCCATAGGGTTAGCCCAATCAAGCCAATTTGGCCAATATCCAAAATCAGCCCAAACTAGCCATTTTGCCAAAATTGCTCTCCAAGGCTAGCTACAAAACCAAATTGAAGTGACATGGATCTTCTTTGGGAGTCCTAGAAGCTGAACATCAAGCCTGATCAAGCTCGACAAACTTGTGGCTAAGGTATGGATTTATTTTCTCAAAATATTTCATATATTCGAAATATCATAGGTTAAACTAGACCAGAAATGTATCATCACCGTATAGATACATTCTATACGTCCAGATGATTCCATAGGTTCAAAAATCACTCAATTTCGTTGAGAAATGAGTGAGATATTGAACTTTGAAGTTTAACGGTTCGAAAATTTTCGAATTAAATGAGGGAATTATTTCCGTCGTCCGTTCATGTGTTTTGGAACGGACGGCGCTGATCTAAGCCAGCCGTGATTGCTGTTCCATGCCATACACGGGATCATCCGCCCGTTCGACGCGTATGAGGACGCATGGCGCATCCTAGTTTTTCTGGGTTAAATTCATTCAGAAAAACCATAAAAACTTCAAAATTTCATATCTTTTGATCCAGAGGTCATAAAAATAAAATAAAAATATCTCTGGAAAGCTCTTGAAGAAAAGAAAATTATGAGACCAAAATCATAATTTTATTCTCAGTATTTAATGTTTAATTAATTAAATAATCTCTCGATTATTTTAATTATTAAAAATTATTTACAAGTCAGAAAAATATGAAATTTTTAGATAAGAATGTTTAAGTCCATAGACACATCTTCTGATTTTTTTAAGGCTAGGATAACTCTCTAGGATGTGATTTCCTAATTTCCATGATATTTTGTAATTATTTTCAAAAATAATTATAAAATTAGGAAAATTGAAAAATTTAAATGCAAAATGATTGAGAACCTTAGGATAACTGACAACAATCCTAAAACAACAATTCTCAAGTCATCAAATCAATCTAAAAGATATTTTGAAACAAGGTTAAGATTTATTAATTTTAAAATTAGTAATTCAAAACCTCCTCTTCACATATTTAATCCATCTCATCATGGATTAAGCAAGTGATGAATCCAAACTTAAATGAACTTAAATCAAATAATAATTAGGTTTAAAGACAACTTAAACCTAGTTAAACCATTAAACCTTAGGGTTTAAGACAAAAATCAAAACCTTTTAATTAAGTTTAAGGACATATTAAACTTAATTAATCAAAATCAAATCTTTTAATTAAGTTTAAGGACATATTAAACTTAATTAACCAAAATCAAAACTTTTAATTAAGTCTAAGGACATATTAGACTTAATGAATTCAAAATCAAAACCCTTTAATTAAGTTTAAGGACATATTAAACTTAATTAATCAAAATCAAACTCTTTAATTAAGTTTAAGGACATATTAAACTTAATTAACCAAAACCAAAACCTTTAATTAAGTTTAAGGACATATTAAACTTAATTAACCAAAATAAAACCTTTTAATTATGTTTAAGGACAAATTAAACTTAATTAACCAAAATTAAACCTTTAATTAAATTTAAGGACATATTAGACTTAATTAATCAAAAACCAAACTTTTTAATTAAGTTTAAGGACATATTAAACTTAATTAACCAAAATCAAACCCTTAATTAAGTTTAAGGACATATTAAACTTAATTAATCGAAAACAAAACCCTTTAATTAAGTTTAAGGACATATTAAACTTAATTAATCAAAATCAATCCTTTTAATTAAGTTTAAGGACATATTAAACTTAATTAAACAAAATCAAACCCTTTAATTATGTTTAAGGACATATTAGACTTAATTAATCAAAATCAAAACCCTTTACTTATGTTTAAGGACATATTAAACTTAATTAATCAAAACCAAACCCTTTAATTACGTTTAAGGACATATTAAACTTAATTAACTCATTGAACCTTAGGGTTTAATTCAAAATCAAATTTTTAATTAAGTTTAAGGACTTGTTAAACTTAATTAACCCATTAAACCTTAACTAAATTAGGTTTAATACAAAACAAAACCTTTAATTAAGTTTAAGGACATATTAAACTTAATTAACCTCCTTACACATTAGGTTTAAGACAAACATAAACCCTAATTAGGTCTAACCCATTAGACCTAATTAAACCATTAAACCTTAACTAACTAAGGTTTAATGAAACATAAACCCTAATTAGGTCTAACCCATTAGACCCAGTTAAACCATTAAACCTTAACTAACTAAGGATTAATCAAACATAAACCCTAATTAGGTTTAATCCATTAGAACTAATTAAAACATTAAACCTTAACTAACTAAGGTTTAATCAAACACAAACCTTAATTAGGCCTAACCCATTAGACCTAATTAAACCATTAAACCTTAACTAACTAAGGTTTAATCAAACACAAACCCTAATTAGGTCTAATCCATTAGACCTAATTAAACCATAAAACCTTAACTAACTAAGGTTTAATCAAACATAAACCCTAACTAGGTCCAACCCATTAGACCTAATTAAACCATTAAACCTTAACTAACTAAGGTTTAATCAAACCCAAACCCAAAATACACTTAACTTAGGTTCAACCTAACTTGAACCTAACTTAACCCAAACTCAAACCTTAACTTAAATTCAACCCATATTGAACTTAAGTCAATCTTAAGTCTAGGTTCAACCTAACTTGAACCTAACTTAACCTAAACTCAAATCTTAACTTGAGTTCAATCCATATTGAACTTAAGTTAACCTTAAGTCTAGGTTCAACCTAACTTATTTCAAACCCAAATCCGACATAAACCTTAATTAAGTCTATCACATTAGAGTTAATTAAATCATTAAACCTTAATCAACTAAGGTTTAAATAAACACAAACCATGATTAAGTCTAATTCACTAAGACTTAATATCTAAACAAATCTCGGTTAAATCAAATTAGACTTAATTAAAACTTAAGCCTTACCTAAAAAGGACTTAGATGGTTTGCAATTCTAATTAAGTCTAATTTATTAGACTTAATTAACCTTTATGTCCTATTTAAACAAGACTTAAAACTTAATTAGGTCTATTCTGATTAAACCAAACCTTTAACTTAAGTTCAGACAGGCATGAACTCAAGTTAATTCAACTTAGGTTCAACCAGACATGAACCCAAGTTAACTCAATCAATATTGAATCTAACTTCCAACCTTTTAACTTAAGTTCAGACAAACATGAACTCAAGTTAATTAGATTCAATCAACATTGAATTTAACTCAAGTTCAACCACACATGAACCCAAGTTAATTCAATCAACATTGAATCTAACTTTTAACCTTTTTAACTTAAGTTCAGACAGACATGAACTCAAGTTAATTAGATTCAATCAACATTGAATTTAACTTAAGTTCAACCAGACATGAACTCAAGTTATTTCAATCTATATTGAATCTAACTTTAACCTTTTAACTTAAGTTCAAACAGACATGAACTCAAGTTAAATAAATTCAATCAATATTGAAATTAACTTAGATTTAACCAGACATGAACTCAAGTTAATTCAATCTATATTGAATCTAACTTTAAACTATTAACTTAAGTTCAAACAGACATGAACTCAAGTTAATTCAACTTAAGTGCAGACATACATGAACTCAAGACTTAAGTCAAGACATAAATTCTACATTTCAAACAAAAATCGACATAACCGACATAAATTCGACATTTCAAACCAAAATCGACATAACCGACATAAATTCGACATTTCAAACAAAAAATCAACATAACCGACATAAATTCGACATTTCAAACCAAAATCAAATCCGACATTTCAAACCAAAATCAAATTTGACATTACAAACCAAAAAATACATATTCGACATAAATTCGACATTTCAAACCAAAAAGGACATAACCGACATAAATTCGACATTTCAAACCAAAAATCAACATAACCGACATAAATTTGACATTTCAAACTAAAATCAAATTCGACATTTCAAACCAAAATCAACATAAATTTGACATTCCAAACATTCCATCGACAAAATCGACATAAATCTGACATTTCAAACATAATCGACATAAATTTGATATTGCAAACCTAAATTGACATAATTGTCATAAATTTGACATTTCACTGATATCAATCCAAACATTTCAAACGACATTAACTGACATTCAAGATATGTTAAATCAAAACATCCTACAAAATTCTGAGATAATGAATGTGACACTATTTCTGACAATGTTTTCTTTGCAGGATGAAGACAAATTTTGTTTAGATTTCCTTTGCATGTTATAGGGTGTGCTAACTCTGTTTTGCAGGACGACATTCTGGACGAACAATGACAAAACCAAAACTTTTAGGTTAGCCACAAAACCTAAAACTTTCAACAAAACAACGACATCGACAACAATGACAAAACCAAAACTTTTAGGTTAGCCACAAAACCTAAAACTTTCAACAAAACAACGACATCGACAACAATGAAAAAACCAAAACTTTTAGGTTAGCCACAAAACCTAAAACTTTCAACAAAATAACAACATCAACAACAATGGCAAAACCAAAACTTTTAGGTTAGTCACAGAATCTAAAACTTTCGACAAACAAAACAACATGACATGAAAATGACATAACACAACGACATTTGGGATTGATAATGGGTACATCTTTCCCTAAAAATAAAAAATTTCCAGAAAACTAGTGATCAACATTAATCAGAAGTTTTCTTAGACAATTATAAATTGTCTAAGATGTAATTAACTATAGAAGCTTGCTTCTATAGGAGAATTAAAGAACCCATGACAGAATCTCTGGTTGACACTTCACGATCTTCTTTATATAGAAACTTTAGGATATGACATTCTAGGATCTTCTTTATAAGGATTATCACAAAACATCTTCTTTTTCTCTGTTTTATATTAGCCCTAAATTACTTGATTCCTTTATAGGATTCATAGAAATAAGATTAGGGCAATATCAAAACAGAGTGGCGACTCCATGACATAGAAATGAGAATTGACGGCGATGACATCCAAGTGACCAGATCCGCTCTCCATCAAAGAGAGTTTGGCGACTCAGCTGGGGATTTTCTTTCTTCTCATCTTTTGTTATCATATGTTTTCATTTGACATTTCATTCTTTGACAAATAAGAACTACAAAACTTAAAAAAAAAAACCAAACTCCCAGTTTATAAACAAGTCAATAATATTCGTCTTGCTTGAAATTTCAGAAAAGTTGCAATGGATTCTCCGAATTCAATCTTTTCTTATTTTCAATACTTCAATATACCAATGGAGGAAGACTTTCCCTTTTATCAGAATGATTATGGATTGTTTAATGAAACAAACTTTACAATCCATATCAAACTGATATGCAATCTTTTGAAGAATTTGACCTGCAACCTTATCAAGACTTTCTGAATTTTACAGAGGATCCACTTGAGTATTTACCTGAAGATCCTTATGTTCCTGAAGAAATGAAAAGAAAAATTGATGGCAAAGGAAAACAAATCTATGATGAGGATGATGTTCCGCCACCATCCACATATGAAGTTGGATCATGTTCCAAAAACATTCACAAAAACAAAGCTCGTCCGCTTAAAAGAAAGAAAAGATGGATTGAGAATGATAATTTTGAAACACCTAAATTTGAACGAAGTGTTTTCAGAAATCCTTCCTTTTCAGAAAATCGGTATATCCCGATTCCTGTTGAATCTACTGACAATTTCATTCAACCAAAGAGTTCTCCCTCAATTCATGCTATACATTCAGTGTTTAAAAGACTGGCACGAAAGGATAAATGTTCAATTTCTCGATTGTTGAACAAAATGGGATGTGCAGTCTCCAAAACAATGAAAATGAGAATTCTAGCAATAGAAGATTCTGTTTATGAAGAAACAGGTTATCAATCTCCGACAGAAGATCAACGTACTCGAATGCCTGTGAAGTTTCGACTAGGGCAAAGGGTGAAAAATGTGACAATCACAAAAGACAAGGCCAAATATGACAAACTTATGTCTGAAGTGGAAGATACATCCACTAAAATGACAGATTTGTTTTATATGCTACAAAAAGCAAATTATCCATATGATGATACACCGCCTAGAGGATCTTGTCCCATACTAAAAGACAATGTATGGAAACGAAGATCGTCTGAACGAAATTTAGATGCTACAAGCACCCCTGCAGACAGTTTACAAGAAGGAACTTGTAAAGAAAATCTTGCAAAATCATTTGAAGAAAGATTGAAAAAATTTAAAAATGATATCAAACAATTCTCGGTGCAAGTAAAGAAAAACACTTCTGACAGCTCAAATGAAAACGTTGCCAATATTAATGTGATAGAAACACGATCTACTTCCTTAGTGCGGGAACTAAATGAAGAAGAAGCAACGAATGAATTATGATCAATTATACGACAGCGAGAAGAGCAAATCACTCATCTTGAGCAAAGAATGGAAGAGTTGGTAGCAGCTTTGCAAAATCCACCAACAAATCCATCACCGGCCATTGAAATTGTTAGGCCAGAGGCTGTCCACATTTTAGAAGACAGAGGAGAGCCAATAGACGTTGAAGAAAGAACTCAAAAGAAAAAAGATTCCCCTCATAGCGAAATTCCAGAAAAAGATATCACTCAACTCGTGGAACAAAAGATAAAAGAAATGATGGCTCGGGTAAAGGCTGGATCACTAATTCCAAAGGGTAGACCATATCCAGAGGAATTTGATTTTGTCCAATACCCTAAAGGTTTTGTTCCTCCTGTCTTCAAAATGTTTGATGGAACAGATAATCCCCAACAACATCTAGCACATTTCAGAGCAAGCTGCTGTAATGCGGGGGGAAGTGATGCTCTTCTATCCCGACAATTTGTTAAGAGTCTCATAGGAGTTGCCTTTGACTGGTATTCGAAACTTCCTAATGGGTATGTTAAAACTTTTGTAGAGCTTGAAAGCCTCTTCATTTAAAGATTTGTTGGAGCTCAACATCACACTGCAGTTGGTGATCTTGTAGTGGAAAAACATAAAATAGGTGAAAGCTTAGTGGATTACATTTTACGCTGGAGAAATCTCAGCATGAAATGTGAACCACGACTCCAAGAACAACATGCTATTGAAATCCTGCTTAAGAATATTCATGGTCCTATAGCATTTATGCTTAAAGAATTTACAATAAAAACTTTTGAAAAATTGCTCAGCTAAGCTGCCAATCTTCAAGAAGAAGCTAAGCAGATGAGTGTAACGGAAAAGACTGAAAAGACAAACACTGTCAAGACATTTGAAAAGAGACCGGGGAATGTTGTGGAAAAAGGCAAACAAGTGATGCAGGTTCAACATGATCAAAAGAAACAATGCCAGATCCCGTCAACATCACAGACATCACCTCAATTACAACTTCAACAACCAATCCTAGCACCGACAGACAAGAGAACAATGGCTGAAATAATGAATAAAGAATTCATTTAAAATGGAAGCCGTCGGCAAAATATTCCGTAGCTTGCTTAAAATACCCGAATTTAAGCTACCAGAAGCTAAAAGGCCAGCAGAAGTCGACATGAAGGACAATCTCATTTATTTTCCTTATCATAGAATGCTCGGACACAAGATTGCAGAATGTTTTGTCTTCAAAGACTAGTTAGAGCGCAATTTTAAACAAGGAAATATAGTAATTATGAAAGAATATTTGAAAGAACCTGACAAAGATTCAATCAATATGATTTCGGTGGAAAAATTCAAATCCAAAAACAAGAATAAAGACAACATTGTTCGAGGTGAATCTTCTGAGGAGATCCTTACTGAATATCGGGTTACCAAGCCTCCAAAGAAGGAAAAGAGAAAGAAAGACAAAGAACAAAAAAGATCTAGACGTCTTCTAGATATAGGGGCTGCAATTCCTATTTTACCTTCTCGTTCTTATGTTTCCCCATCTTCTACTAGGATAGTTATATCAGATGAAGGACGAAAAATCCTTGAACCGATGACTTTGTATGACTTCCTTTTTGCTCCTACTGTAAATATAATAATTCCAGTTATGCTTACATTTTGTCTATTTTGGGTGATGCTTCTGAAAATGATCATTCAAATCCTAATCCCGTAGAGAATGCTCAAATCGTATATGATTTTGATCAATCTAATGACAATCAAAATGACAAAAACATTGATGAAAATTCTGACAACGAAAAAGATGAAAATGACATTGCTATGCTCCAATTACAAGGAACTCTGATTTCCATAGATTTGGAATCTTCAAACTCGGAGACAAAAGAGTTAGATAACCAATTTGAAGAAATAGTTGAAATCAATTTAAGAAGTGGAAAGGTTCTACCTCCCAGAGTGACTCCACAAGAAAAGGAAAAACAAACAGTCACATTTGAGAAGATTATTCCTCCAACACATCCACTAATCCCTGAAAGAGATAAGGATGATCTTCACAACAAAGTGAACTATAACGTACTAGCCCATTTGAGGAAATTACCAGTAAAATTGAGCAATTATGACGCTCTTATGCTCTCCAAAGAAATGAGAGTCATTGATAAAAGCCCTTCTAGACCCAGACATTTGCTTAGCTCAACTTGCTAGTGTTACTCAAATGAAGCTTGTCCAGTAGAAGAATCAATGAAGATTACCTTCTCTGACAATGACTTGTTGCTCGGAACAAATGAACATAATATTCCACTGTATATCACAGTAAACATAAATGACACAACACTTTCAAGGGTTCTTATTGACCCAGGCGCCTCAATTAGCATTATGAATTTGAGAACTCTTGTATATCTGGATATTGATGCCTCTCAACTATCAAGAGATACAATGATGTTACGGGGATTCAATCAGCAAGGAGAACGAGCTCATCGATCAATAACATTACTCTTAAGGATAGCCGACTGGACGACAACGGAAAAATTCCATATCATTGATTCAGATACCTCTTTTAATGCCTTACTCGGTAGACCATGGCTTCATGAACATAAAATGGTTCCTTCTTCGTTGCATCAGTGCATAAAATATCTACGAAAAGGACAAGAATGTCATATTGTAGGAGATTTGCAACCGTTTTCAATCCATGACATTGGTATACATGAAGATGCAGCATATTACACTCCTATAAAGAAAACAATATTCTCCAAAGACACAATGGTGGAAATGACAGAAAAAGACAAAGAAAAGAAAATAAATTAAAAAGATCATTCTTCTTCAACAAAGACAAAAGGAACTAACTCCCGTCAGACTCAAACTCGAGGCCGAGGCCGAGGACGAGGACGAGGGAAAGAAGATCCAATTGTCACAATGAAGAAACCATATAAATTCAAAATCCACCTAGACTTTGAAGAAGAAACAACATCTGTGGTTTTAAAGGAACCTCAATTCAAAATATCTCTAAAAGAAGAAGACAAAGAAAGATAATTTGAATCTATGTATGACAAAATCAATCATTATATACATTATATGACTCTGACTCCAATCTCCACTGCTAAAATTGAGAATTTAATAGTCAAAGAAGTATGTAATAATGACAAAAAGCCAACTAAGTTTAGACTTGGCTCTACTTCTTCTAGTACTGAAAATGATGTAAAAATAGAAGATGAAAATCTTCCAAAATCGAAAATTCCTTTTGAGTTGTACTCTCCTTGGGCACAATAATTTATTCAAGATAGTTTAATTCTCAAACAATGGTCTTTGAAACAATCACATTTCATTGAACAAATGTGGAATAATAACAAACGAAATCCTAACTCCAAAGAAGGTGTTGGATTTGGTACTCTGGAACCACTAGATGATACGGAATTTTGCCTAGTCGTCACTGAGGAACTGACACCTGATCTTCCAATCGAAGATGCCCCTCCAGAATTAGAAGAAGAAATTAAATCAATAATTGATGAATTAAAAGAAATAAATTTAGGAAATAATGAAAATCCGAAACCAACTTTCATTAGTTCATTCCTTAATGATGAGGAAGCAAAAGACATAATCAATTGTTGACAGAATACAAAGACTGCTTTGCTTGGACTTATGACGAGATGCCCGGCTTATCTCCAGAAATCGCAGTCCATAAACTTGGAATAAATCAAATCTCGATCCCTATTAAACAAGCTCCAAGAAGGATGCGTGTTAAAATAAAGCAAAAAGTCATCGCAGAAGTCAATAAATTGATAGAAGCTGACTTCATACGAGAAGAAAATTATCCGACATGGTTGGCCATTGTGGTGCCAGTTAAAAAGAAAAATGGTTAGATAAGGGTCTGCATAGACTTCAGAGATCTGAACAAAGCATGTCCAAAAGATGAATTCTCTTTACCAATTCCTGAATTAATGGTTGATATAGCATCGAAACATGTAATATTTTCCTTTATGGATCATCAAGATATAATCAAATAAAAATGTTTTTAGAGGACGAAGCGAATACAAATTTCCGAACACCCATGGGGATATATTTTTATAAGGTTATGTCATTTGGACTGAAAAATGCCAGTGCAACCTATCAAAGAGCCATGACACGGATCTTCGATGAATTAATACACAATCAAGTCGAATGTTATGTGGACGATCTGGTTGTCAACAGTAAACAAAAAGATGATCACATATACGATTTGAGAATTGTCTTTGAACGACAACGACAATACAATCTTAAAATGAACCCGTTAAAGTGCGCTTTCGGTGTCACTTCAGGAAAATTTTTAGGATTTGTGGTTCGACATTGTGGGATAGAAATTGATCCTCTCAAAATTGAAGTTATCCTAAATATGCCTCCTCCTAAAAATCTAACTCAATTGAGATCATTTCAAGGAAAGTTAGCATATATACGACGTTTCATTTCTAATCTATCAGGTAGGTGTCAGCCTCTTACTGCTCTTACCAGAAAAGATACCAAATTTATGTGGGACGAAAAATGCCAACACGCCTTTGAAAAGATCAAATAATACCTGACAACCCCTTCTGTCTTAACATCCCCTGTATTAGGAAGACCTCTAATCCTTTACACCGCGGCATTGGACAACTCCCTTGGAGCATTATTAGCACAGATAAATGACGAGGGAAAAAAAAATGCATTATACTATTTAAGCCGTTGTCTGGTTCTGACAGAAATAAAATACCCGACAATCGAGAAGCATTGCTTAGCCTTGATTTTCGCAGTTCAAAAACTAAGGCACTATATGCTTTCTCATAAAGTAACTCTTATTTCAAGAGTTAACCCACTACAATACTTAATGACAAAGGACAAATCATGGCATAACATTTGTACCATTGCGTGCTATTAAAGGATAAATCTTGGCAGATTTCTTAGCAGCACACCCAATTCCAACTGGATCACCTCTCAATGATGATTTACCTAATAAACAAATATCATAAATAAAAGATTCCAATGTGCAACGATGGGAACTGTACTTTGACAGAGCATCATCTGCATGGAAAGGCAAAGACAAACAGACAATTGTACCAGGAAAAGCTGGAGTAGGATTGATTTTCATCACTCCAGACAAAACGATGATGCCTTTTTCCTATCATTTGACAGAATCGTGCACAAATAATGAAGTTGAATATGAAGCGCTCATAACCGATATGGAATTGACAATACTAATGGAAATTAAAAATATTGACATCTACGGAGACTCCCAGTTGATTAACAATCAAATCGCTGGTAAATACAAGGCTTTGAAACCTCGACTCGAACAGTATTCTCGTTACACTTTGAAACTGCTTCAGCAAATTTCTGACGTGACATTCTTCTTAATCCCGAGACGAGACAATTCTCTAGCGGATGCTCTGGCAAAACTTGTAAAGGAGTTTGCCTGTCTAGAAGAAGATGACATACAGATTTCTATAAAAGGACGACAAGTTCTTTCTCAAATTGACATGGATAATCTGCATAAAATTGGTGAAAATATGACAATGACAATAAATGACGAAAAGGATGACTGGCAAAAACCAATTATTCAATATTTACGAACTATAAGGTTACTCGAAAACACTTCTATTGCCACTCAAATTAAACATAGAGCATTATCATATGCTCTAATAAATGATGTCCTTTATAAACGATCTTTTGATCAAATGTGGTTAAGATGCCTAAACCAAGTTGAAGCTCAAGAGATTGTTAATGAGGTCCATTCAGGTTTATGTGGCGCACATCAATCTGGACCTAAAACGAAAATGAAAATAAAAATGATGGGTTATTATTGGCTGACAATGATGACCGTTTGTCTTGACATTGCAAAGAAATGTCATCAATGTCAGATACATGGGGTAGTTTTACACAAGCCTCCAAATGTTTTACACCCAACTATTGCATCTTGGCCGTTTGAATGTTGGGGCACCGACATAGTGGGTACTATAGATCCTCCATCCTCCAATAGACATCGATTTATTCTGGCAGCCACTGACTATTTTTCCAAATGGGCAGAAGTGATACCACTTACATAAGTCAAGGCAGAACAAGTCCTTCATTTGTTTAAGACACATATCATTTATAGATTTGGATTTCCTTGAAGGGTCATATCAGACAATGGATTGGCCTTTAAAAATGCAAAAATCAACAACTTTATTCAAAGACATGGGATAGACTAGAGGTATTCCACAATCTATTATCCTAAAGCCAATGGTTTAGCTGAAGCTTTCAATAAAACGTTGGTTCAAATCTTGAAAAAGACGTTAACCAACAGCCCAAGACAGTGGCATGAACGATTGATAGAAGCTTTATGGGCTTATAGAACTACATATCGAACGCCAACACGGTCTACACCGTTTGCTTTGGTATATCATTCTGAAGCTATTTTACCACTTGAATTTCAAATCCCTTCTCTCAGAGTTGCGATAGCAAATAAGATAACTGAAGAAGAAAATGCCAGACTACGAATTGAAAAACTTGAGAGTTTAGAAGGCAAACGTCTACAAATTTAACAAAATCTTGAACTGTATCAAGCAAAAATGATACAGACCCATGACAAATTAGTTCGTCCCAGAACCTTTCGAAACACCATTTTGCACTCTCTCTCCCTTATGAACAGATATTCTATTCTGTTTGGAAGAGAAATACAGATTGTGGGCCTTGGAGAATTTCATGGATCTTATCAAATTCTCTTACCACGGGATCAGTTTTAGTCCTACAAGACAATGAAGCTGATGTCTCGAAACACTGCATACCAAGTGTGAGTCGACAACGCATATCAATAACACTAAGAAGAATGCGCCCTGAAAAACATCTTGATGGATATAGACCAATACCAGAATTGGAGGATCTACAACCCTTGGAACTGCCATGACCCCATGAAGGTTTAAACACCTAAGAAATATTCTATGAACAGTGTCTCAGACTGTTAGACATTTTGTGGTAGGTCTAGCAGTATCTGAGAACTTTGATATAGTAGTTTGCAGTGTGTATGTGTGTATTGTGTAATACATCATGTACCCTGAACTTTTGACATCTATGTACATTATTGGAAGTGGAATGAAATCTTATGAGATATTTTTAAATTGATACATCGTTAGGTCCAAAAATTCCAAAATGAACTAAAATGACATGATGAATAACTTGTGATAACTAAAATAAGAATTATCATTCGACCTATATAGGTCAAATCCCCAGCGGATATCCCCAGTAAATATCTTAGTGTGTTCACCACTCTCTCTGGTTATTAGATGTAAGCCCTTTCGTGACACGAAAATTACGGCATTCTTTTAACCAAATATCGACATCCACATTTTGAGAAATGGAAAATGATATCCATTTTCTCTCTCTAGTTATGGATGTAAGTCCTTTCCTGACATGAAAATCATGGCTTTCCTCTAACTAAAATCGACATTGACATTTTGAGAAATGGAAAATGACATCCATTTTCTCTCTCTGGTTATTGGATGTAAGTTCTTTCCTGACACGGAAATCATGGCTTTCCTTTAACCAAATCTTGACATTAACATTTCGAGAAATGGTAAATGACACCCATTTTCTCTTTCCGGTTATTGGATGTAAGTCCTTTCCTGACACGGAAATCATGGCTTTCCTTTAACCAAATCTTGACATCAACATTTTGAGAAATGGAAAATGACATCCATTTTCTCTCTGGTTATTGGATGTAAATCCTTTCCTGACACAAAAAATCATGGTTTTCCTCTAACCAAAACTTGACATTGACATTTTGAGAAAATGGAATATGACATCCATTTTCTCTTTCCAGTTATTGGATGTAAGCCCTTTCCTGACACAAAAATTACGTCATTCCTTTAACTAAATATTGACATTGACATTTCGGGAAATGGAATATGACATTCATTTTCTCTCTCCGGTTATTGGATGTAAATCATTTTCTTGACACAGAAATCACGATTTTCCTTTAACCAAAAATCGGCATTGATATTTTGAGAAATGGAATATGACATCCATTTTCTCTCCAATGACCAACCCTGTTGACCCCACTTGTCAACCTTTTTACCTAAAATGACAATTTTGGTCAAAATGGTCAATCCTGACCCAATGACTAACCCTGTTGACCCCATAGGTCAACCATTTTATCCAAAATGACAATTTTGGTCAAAATAGTCAATCTAGACCCAGTGACCAACCCTGTTGACCCCACAGGTCAACTTTTTTACCTAAAATGATAATTTTGGTCAAAATGGTCAATCCATACCCAATGACCAACCCTGTTGACTCACAGGTCAGCCTTTTTACCTAAAATGACAATTTTGGTCAAAATGGTCAATCCAGACCCAATGACCATCCCTGTTGACCCCACAGGTCAACCTTTTTACTTAAAATGACAATTTTGGTCAAAATGGTCAATCCAGACCCTATGACCAATCCTGTTGACCCCATAAGACAATCTTTTGACATAAAATGATAATTTTGGTCAAAATGACCAATCCAGATCTAATCACCAACCTTATTGACCCAATGGGTCAACACATGACCTAAAAAGTTAATTTTGGTTAAAATGATCAATTTTTGATCAAATAATCAATGACATGTTTAAGACCTCACAATGACAAAAATTAATCAAATTAATTTCAAAAATTATTTTGATTAATTAAATTGACTAATAATTTAAATTTCATTATTTTAATTAATCAAATGACATGATTAATTAAAATGAAAATTAAATTAAAAGTCATAAAATGATAAAATTAATCAAATAATTGATCTTAAAATTATTTTGATTAATTAATTGGCTAATAAATTAATTTTCAAATTTTAATTAATGACATAATTAATTAAAATGAAAAATTAAATTCAAAAGACATAAAATCTCAAAATCCACAAATTGATTAAAAATAATGGAATTAATCAAATAATTAATTCCAAAATTATTTTTAATTAATTAATTGACCAATAATTTAATTTTCATATTTTAATTAATGACATAATTAATTAAAGTGAAAATTAAATTGAAAAGTCATGAAAAGAGACAAAAATCAATTTTAATCACATGGATATTAATTAAATAATTAATTTGGAATGATTTCCAATTAATTATTGATTAATAAAATAATTTCCAATATTTAATTAATGACAGAATTATGTAAATATGGAAATTAAAATGAAGAGAGCATTAAATGGAATTTTTAAAACCTATGAAATATGGTTTTCTAAAAATTCTAAAACTCTTTTATGACATCACACATGACCTCATATGGGTGAGACACAACCCATATGGCCCATTAAAGAGAAAACAACCAATGAATCACTCACATTTAACCATGGCAAAGGGCCATCATGACATGAAAAATGAGGTGGCAAAACCATGGTAATTTAAAGTGTGAGGTGTCTTGCCATGGTGAGGTTAGTTTAGCCACCTCCCTAGCCACCCAATAGTGAGGAGACAAAGCTTTAACCATCCTTCACACCATGGTTAAACACATCATAACATTTCATGAAAAATATTAAGAGAGGGGCTAATGTGTCACCACCTCATAAAATGATAAATGAGGTGTTGCAAGGAGAGGGTCTCAACCATTTGAGTCACCATGAACCTCCAACTTAGCCAATGGAATGGAAACAAAGAGGTTAAAATACATCATGAAAAAATTTAAGCCAAAATTGCCATGAAATGTGCACTTGCTTAAGTGGCAAAATTCTCATGGAGGAAGAAGAGGTGAAGCTTGGTTTACATGGGAGAGGTTGTACTCTACAGTCCTAACCATACTATGATCAAATCCAAGCTAACCAAGGTTAATCCATAGCCATTCATGGATATAAATACCCTCTTGGCCGGAAATACCAAGAGGAGAGAATGATCCCATAGAAACCTATAGGCTACCCAAATCCCTTGGCTCCCAACACAAAAAATCTTCTTGTGGACCTCAGCAATCTATTCCAATCAAACCCATGCCATAGGGTTAGCCCAATCAAGCAAATTTGGCCAATATCCAAAATAAGCCTAAACTAGCCATTTTGCCAAAATTACTCTCCAAGGCTAGCTTCAAAACCAAATTGAAGTGACAAGGATCTTCTTGGGAGTCCTAGAAGCTGACGATCAAGCCTGATCAAGCTCGACAAACTTGTGGCTAAGGTATGGATTTATTTTCTCCAATATATTCAAAATATCATGGGTTAAACTAGCCCAGAAATGTATCATTACCATATATATACATTCTATATATTCAGATGATTCCATAGGTTGAAAAATCACTCAATTTCGTTGAGAAATAAGTGAGATATTGAACTTTGAAGTTTAACGGTTCAAAAATTTACGAATTAAATGGGGAATTATCTCCGCCGTCCGTTCCAGTGTTTTGGAACAGACGTCACTGATCTAAGCCCGTCGTGTTTGCTGTTCCGCGCCATACACGGGATCATCCCGCCCGTTCGACGCGTACGAGGACGCGTGGCGCATCCTGGTTTTTTGGGTTAAATTAATTCAGAAAAACCTTAAAAACTTCAAAATTCCATATCTTTTGATCCAGAGGTCATAAAAATAAAATAAAAATACCTCTGGAAAGCTCTTGAAGAGAAGAAAATTATGAGACTAAAATCATAATTTTATTCTCAGTATTTAATTTTTAATTGATTATAAACTCTCTAGATTATTTTAATTATTAAAAATTATTTGAGTCAAAAAAATATGAAATTTTTAGGGAAGAACCTTTAAGTCCTTAGACACATTTTCTGATTTTTTAAAGGTTAGGATAACTCTCTAGGATGTGATTTCCTAATTTCCATGATATTATGTAATTATTTTAAAAAATAATTATAAAATTAGGGAAAATGGAAAATTTAAATGCAAAATGATTGAGAACCTTAGGATAACAGACAACAATCCTAAAACTACAATTCTCAAGTCATTAAATCAATCTAAAAGACATTTTGAAACAAGGTTAAGATTTATTAATTTTAAAATTAATAATTCAAAACCTCCTCTTCACATATTTAATCCATCTCATCATGGATTAAGCAAGTGATGAATCCAAACTTAAATGAACTCAAATCAAACAATAATTAGGTTTAAAGACAACTTAAACCTAGTTAACCATTAAACCTTAGGGTTTAAGACAAAAATCAAAACCTTTTAATTAAGTTTAAGGACATATTAATCTTAATTAATCAAAATCAAATCTTTTAATTAAGTTTAAGGACATATTAAACTTAATTAATTAAAATCAAAACTTTTAATTAAGTCTAAGGATATATTAGACTTAATGAATTCAAAATCAAAACCCTTTAATTAAGTTTAAGGACATATTAAACTTAATTAACCAAAATCAAACTCTTTAGTTAAGTTTAAGGACATATTAAACTTAATTAACCAAAACCAAACCTTTTAATTAAGTTTAAGGACATATTAAACTTAATTAACCAAAATCAAAACCTTTAATTAAGTTTAAGGACATATTAAACTTAATTAACCAAAATCAAACCTTTTAATTAAGTTTAAGGACATATTAAACTTAATTAACCAAAATCAAACCTTTAATTAAGTTTAAGGATTAAGTTTAAGGACATATTATGCTTAATTAACCAAAATCAAACCTTTAATTAAGTTTAAGGACATATTAAACTTAATTAATCAAAAACAAAACCCTTTAATTAAGTTTAAGGACATATTAGACTTAATTAATCAAAATCAAACCTTTAATTAAGTTTAAGGACATATTAAACTTAATTAATCAAAATCAAACCTTTTAATTAAGGTTAAGGACATATTAAAGTTAATTAACCAAAATCAAACCCTTTAATTAAGTTTAAGGACATATTAGACTTAACAAATCAAAATCAAAAACCTTTAATTAAGTTTATAGACATATTAAACTTAGTTAATCAAAACCAAACCCTTTAATTAAGTTTAAGGACATATTAAACTTAATTAACTCATTGAACCTTGGGGTTTAATTCAAAATCAAATCTTTAATTAAGTTTAAGGACAGATTAAACTTAAGTAACCCATTAAACCTTAATTAAATTAGGTTTAATACAAAACAAAAACCTTTTATTAAGTTTAAGGACATATTAAACTTAATTAACCTCCTTACACATTAGGTTTAAGACAAACATAAACCCTAATTAGGTCTAACCCATTAGAACTAATTAAACCATTAAACCTTAACCAACTAAGATTTAATCAAAACCTAAACCCTAATTAGGTCTAACCTATTAGACCTAGTTAAACCATTAAACCTTAACTAAGTAAGGTTTAATCAAACACAAACCCTAATTAGGCCTAACCCATTAGACCTAATTAAACCATTAAACCTTAACTAACTATGGTTTAATCAAACACAAACCCTAATTAGGTCTAATCCATTAGACCTAATTAAACCATAAAACCTTTACTAACTAAGGTTTAATCAAACATAAACCCTAATTAGGTCCAACCTATTAGACCTAATTAAACCATTAAACCTTAACTAACTAAGGTTTAATCAAACCCAAACCCAAAATACACTTAACTTAGGTTCAACCTAACTTGAACCTAACTTAACCCAAACTCAAACCTTAACATAAGTTCAACCCATATTGAACTTAAGTCAATCTTAAGTCTAGGTTCAACCTAACTTGAACTTAACTTAACCTAAACTCAAATCTTAACTTGAGTTTAACCCATATTGAACTTAAGTTATCCTTAAGTCTTGGTTCAACCTAACTTATTTCAAACCCAAATCCGACATAAACCTTAATTAAGTTTATCACATTAGACTTAATTAAATCACTAAACCTTAATCAACTAAGGTTTAAATAAACACAAACCATGATTAAGTCTAATTCACTAAGACTTAATATCTAAACAAATCTTGGTTAAATCAAATTAGACTTAATTAAAACTTAAGCTTTACCTAAAAAGGACTTAGATGGTTTGCAATTCTAATTAAGTCTAATTTATTAGACTTAATTAGCCTTTAACTCCTATTTAAACAAGGCTTAAAACTTAATTAGGTCTATTCTAATTAAACCAAACCTTTAACTTAAGTTCAGACAGACATGAACTCAAGTTAATTCAACTTAGGTTCAACCAGGCATGAACCTAAGTTAATTAAATCAATATTGAATCTAACTTCCAACCTTTTAACTTAAGTTCAGACAGGCATGAACTCAAGTTAATTAGATTCAATCAACATTGAATTTAACTTAAGTTCAACCAGACATAAACCCAAGTTAATTTAATCAATATTGAATCTAACTTTCAACCTTTTTAACTTAAGCTCAAACAGACATGAACTCAAGTTAATTAGATTCAATCAATAAGTTTAACCAGACATGAACTCAAGTTAATTCAATCTGTATTGAATCTAACTTTAACCTTTTAACTTAAGTTCAAATAGACATGAACTCAAATTAAATAGATTCAATTAATATTGAAATTAACTTAGGTTCTACCAGACATGAACTCAAGTTAATTCAATATATATTGAATCTAACTTTAAACTATTAACTTAAGTTCAAACAGACATGAACTCAAGTTAATTCAACTTAAGTGTAGACAGACATGAACTCAAGATTTAAGTCAAGACATAAATTCAGCATTTCAAACCAAAGTCGAGATAATCGACATAAATTCGACATAACTGACATAAATTCGACATTTCAAACAAAAATCAACATAATCGACATAAATTCGACATTTCAAACCAAAAATCAACATAACCGAAATAAATTCGACATTTTAAACAAAAAATCAACATAACCGACATAAATTTGACATTTCAAACCAAAATCAAATTCGACATTTCAAACCAAAATCGACATAACCGACATAAATTCGACATTTCAAACCAAAGATCAACATAACCAACATAAATTCGACCAAAAATCAACATAACCGACATAAAATCGACATTTCAAACCAAAATCAAATTCGACATTTCAAACCAAAATGAACATAAATTTGACATTCCAAACATTCCATCGACAAAATCGACATAAATCTGACATTTCAAACATAATCGACAAGATTTGACATAATCGACATAATTTGATTTTGCAAACCTAAATCGACATAATTGACATAAATTTGACATTTCAAACAAAATTTGACATAAAATTGGCATTTCAAATGCAAATTTAACAAACACCGATATCAATCCAAATATTTCAAACGACATTAACTGACATTCAGGATATGTTAAATCAAAACATCCTACAAAATTCTGATACAATGAATGTGACACTATTTCTGACAATGTTTTCTTTGTAGGATGAAGACAAATTTCGTTTAGATTTCCTTTGCATGTTATAGGGTGTGCTAACTCTGTTTTGCAGGACGACATTCTGGACGAGCAATGACAAAACCAAAACTTTTAGGTTAGTCGCAAAACCTAAAACTTTAAACAAAACAACGACATTGACAACAATGACAAAACCAAAACTTTTAGGTTAGCCACAAATCCTAAAACTTTTAACAAAACAATGACATCGACAACAATGACAAAACCAAAACTTTTAAGTTAGCCACAAAATCTAAAACTTTCAACAAAATAACGATTTCAACAACAATGAGAAAACCAAAACTTTTAGGTTAGCCACATAACCTAAAACTTTAGACAAACAAAATAACATGACATGAAAATGACATAACACAACGACATTTGGGATTGATAGTGGGTACATCTTTCCCTAAAAATAAAATATTTCCAAAAAAACTAGTGATCAACATTAATCAGAAGTTTTCTTAAATAATTATAAATTGTCTAAGATGTAATTAACTATAGAAGCTTGCTTCAATAGGAGAAGTAAAGAACCCATGATAGAATCTCTGGTTAACACTTCACAATCTTCTTTATATAGAAACTCTAGGATATGGCATTCTAGGATCTTCTTTATAAGGATTATCACAAAACATCTTCTTTTTCTCTGTTTTATTTTAGCCCTAAAATCCTTGATTCCTTTATAGGATTCATAGAAATAAGATTAGGGCAATATCAAAACATAGTTGCGACTTCATGACATTGACATGAGAATTGAGGGCGATGACATCCAAGCGACTGTCGGCATATTTTTAGATTGAGTGTTGTTTTTAGAAAAGAGGTCGCCTACAGAAGTTGTCGGCAAATTTTAAATTTTAAATTTAATTTAAATATATATAGTTTTAGAGAGAAGCATTTGATTTTGAAAATAACTTTAGGTTTGAAAATTTTAAGATATGAAATCAAACCGATCTCACATCCCAAATAGTTTACATAAACGAGCACCACATCACAAACCGTGTATCTATCCCGAAGAATAGACACACTGCTTGATGATGGGGCTCGATTAAATAAACTAGAAGATTTGTGACATCCATTTGGTCTGCGAACCAATTTTATAAGCCGACAAGTTCCCCTGCTTAATATAAATGAATTAATTAGGGTTTATATTACCTGGGTTCTTAAAGTTCCCTATAAGGGCAAGCCCATAAGTTAATTACATCCTAAATGTTCAAAAACACTTAAGAAAACTCTCAATAATGATCAGTGATTTTGCTCTCAAGAATTTCAAAGTTTAAGGTTTTCAAAAGATTGGATTTTGGAGATTTTAATAGGGAATGGATCATATTTGGAACAGTTATTTTCAGGAGTCCAAAGGAAGAGAAGTAGGAGAAGCTGAGGATCCAAGAAGAATCCTGGCAACTTCCTGAACTATCCTATTGTTTGGCTTCAATTTAAGAGTTTATTTAATGTTGTAATCCTGCCAATTTTAATTAATTAGGACTTATATTTGTATGATATAATCACACAAGTAGCCTCGAAGATGTGAGGGTTTATGTCGTACCAAACAACTACCTCGGAATCCTAAGCCCGGTTAGGGCTTAATTTACATAACATGATTATGCAAATGCCTAACGAAGAGTTGAGGATTTATGTTTCACTAGGCAAACTACCTCGAAATACTATGGCTTTGTTATTAACTCTAAGAAAGGTTTTGCTGAAGTAGACCCGAGTTTTGCTGAAGAAGATGGTCGTGATGCCCACTATGCTTGCTCCAAGCTCCTTGTTGTTGCAAAGATTTAGTTTTAGAAAGTGAAAATCATGAGATGAGAGAAGTTTTTTGGTTTAGAGAAATCTTAAAGTCCAAATGTCTTTAATGTTTTAATAGGGGAATCTTAAAGTTGATTATAACAACACCAGTTAAGATCCCACGGTTCTATCATTCCGGCACCGTTATTTTTATGAGATTCACTTAGTTCAGATGAATTTGCTAAACTCAACTGAATGAGGTTCACACTTTCATTTAGACCATGGGAAATCCCGTTAGCAACACGTAGGTTACATCATCCGAGGTATTCCCGATCATCCAACAAGACATTTTAATTTAGTCATAGTTATAGTTTTGTTGTTCTATTTGTGATTAAATTTTGAGTTGTTTTATATTTTGAATATTGTGGTGGTGAATTTTATCTTGTTGTGACTTTTAATTTAGTTTTGGGTTTCAGTTTTGTGGCTATCCTAAAGGTTTCAGTTTTCATGCAGGGTGTCAATCTTGTTTAACATGCAAGAAAAGTAAAGTGCAGTACAGGTAAGTAAATAAATTGCAATAAAATAAAAGCGTACCTGGAGGGTCTTCTCATCATTTCCAAGCTACACTTAAAATACATGTTAAAACATTTATATATTTGCAAGAAAACACCTAGCTAAGGGAAGGTTTTGGTTGTCTACCAAAATCCTAATTCTATAGCTAGTCAATTCCTATGACGTCTAGGTTCTTGTGTTTTGTTAAGGATGTTTTTCTTCATCAAAGGACAATTAAGTTCAGTTGTTCTTCTAAAACATCTCATCATATTGAGAAAGTGCTTAGGATGAATCTTAAACATCTTTTCAATACTTCTGAGATTATTTTGAGTCCAAATGAATTTTATTATACTGGTGAATTAATCATCCAAATATTTAGTTAAGTTTTGATTCTTGCTCAGTGAACTTGGACATTTGATTGTCCGATGAGTAAAGTGACATTTCACTTAATGCTCCATTTAAGAGTTATAATAATGAAAGCCTTTAGGGGACAAATCAGTTTGTTAAAGAATTTAACCGCTTTGATTAAAGTTGAATTGATGATTTAGGATGATTTAATTTAGTTTCAAAATTCAAGTTGATTTTCTCTTAAGTGTTTTAAATTTTTTGATTTGAAAGAGGTGTTTAGATTATTCAATTTAATTAAACTTTTAATGATTTAAATTTAATTAGACTTAATTGTAACGCTTTAGGTCAATTTTAATTGGTTTGATTTTTTTATGTTTTTAATTATGAATTATCTTAAGGTTGATTTTCTTTAATGTTTCAAATTTGTTTTATATATTTTTTTTAAGTAATTTCAAATTAATTTTAATGTTTTAAATTTATTTCAATTTGATTATCAAATCACTTAATGTTTTAAGCTTTTAATTTAATTAAGGTTTATTTTCCTTTTAATTATTTAATTATTAATTTCAATTATCATTTTTGAGTTTGATTAAGAGTTGAATATTATTAAAGTGATTCATTTAGGGATTTTAAATTAAAGAATTGATATCTTTTTAAATCATATCCCTAATCTTAATACTCCAAAATTTGACTTATTCTTCCAAAATTCAAATTGTTTAATTAATTAAATTTTACTTTAAATATTTTCAAGATGATTAATGGGTTTCTACCCCTTAATTCCCTAGGTTTCGATCATCTAATGAAAATTTTAAAATCAAATATTTTACCCTCCCCTTGATTAAACCTAAATATTAATAAAATTCTTTAATTACCTTTATGTCCTTTTAAGCATGCTCATTTCATAACTCATCAAATTAAGCTCAGATGAACTTAAAATTTTTATGTCGCTTCACTCAAATTTCAATTAAGACATTAGAGGAGAAAATGTGATTTTTCTGAATTTAATTTAATTTAATTTATATATTTATTTGTTTGAAAAATATGGGTTTTCAATAAAAATTCAACAACTTGACCAAGGTAAGGTTGTTGTCCTTAGCAAAATTATGGGATATTCCTACTGACTAGTGGACCATTTGGACCAATTTTGGTGATTTTTTGAATTATATTTTATTTATTATAATTATTTTGATTTTTGGAGTGTTAATTAATTATAAAATAAAATTAAAGTTAAAAATGGATTTTATATTTTTCTTAAGTCTCTCTAATCTCAAGGAGTCCAGAGAAGCAAATTTTATATTTTTCTGATTTTTCTTTGACTTATTAGAATTAATTTAGTGAAAATGTAGGGAAATTCATTTTTTTAATATTAAAAATTGTTTTAAGCCTTTAAAATCCAATATCTTAACCTAGAGACTTAAGAAAAATATTTGGTCTGTTCCTAAGTGAATAGGAGGCAAAATGTGACATTTTTATGAATTTTATTATTTTTGTGATTTTTATTATTTTTTAATTATTAAATATTAAAATATGGTAAAAAATGAAGATTATTAGAAAATTTCAATTTTAATTTTTTTAGACTCCTCTGATATCAGAGAAGTCCCAAAACCAATTTGGTGAATTTTTTAGATGATTTTGGGAGTTGTGAATTTTTAATATTTAATTTTGGTATGTGACTTAATTAATCCATTTAGTGGGTTAAATCATTTTCAGTTGATTTCAAATTTTTATGTGGGACTCCTCTGACCTAAAAGGTGAGTGGAGAATTATTTTCAAGTGGTTTTGATGTGTGGTTAATCCTAATTAATTAAAATTCAATTTTGAATGTTTAGGCCAATTAGAGTTATTCTTAAGGAATCAAACCAAACCAAAATTTTCCTAAGGTCCTCTGGTTATGAGATACCTCCCTAAATTTTTCTCGAATTTTCTAAGCAACATGCTAATTATTGGAATTAAAATGCCAAAATAGACACTTAAACTTGAAAAAATCAATAACTTGCCATAGAGATGGCCTCTGACCTTGGAAAATTCAGGGAATGTTCCCAAGAACAGAGGCTACAAAAGCCCTATGGTCTCATGCCATGGTGAATTGTGTGTGCGAGTGGAGAATTAAAACACTGAAATCAGTAAATAATTAATTAAAAATAAGATATTCATCAAGTTAACTTAATTCTTTTTCCACATTGTTCTCCTCTATTCACTGAGCAAGAGGGTATTTTTATTTTATTTTTGTGATTTTTCTACACAAAGATATGCATTTGTAAAGTTTCAGGTATTTAAATAAATAGAAAAAAATACTATTTATCTACTTAACCCAGCCAGCGCCGCGTCAACCTTGACAACTCCGAAAGGCCACGCGGCACGCTTCTATTCGACGCCGCCACCTGAGTTAGCAGCCTGAGTCGGCTCGTTTTTTGGGTGGATTTTGAGCTGAGAAATTGAGCTCGGCTAGAGGGAATTAGAGCTGGATTTCAGTAGGATCAAATGCTCTGTGTTTGGAGAAGGGTTTGGAGTGATTTTGGCAGAGTTTTGGTAAGGTTTGGTTCAGTACCTTCTTTGGCTGAGAGGTGGTGGTGTTTAAATAGAGGTGGCTGGAGGGCTTCCCAGGGGCAATTGGAGGCTAGGATCAGCTGCTCAGGGCAAGGGAAGAACAGCCATGGAGTTCAATTGAGTTGGGACAACTCAACCAGTTCAATTTGAATTTTTAAATAGAATTAAGCCTCTCGGCCTGGTGGTTTCCGGCGGCTGTGGTGGCTGGCCGGCCAGGGTCAGGTCACCATCTGACTCAGTGGGGTCAGGGGATGAGTTTGGTGCAAGCAATGAGTATTGGCCATGTGTAAAGAGGTTTGATTTAAATGGTATGGGGGAGAGGTCATTTTGGGCTTGGTTTAGTCAACTCATGGAAATGGGTTGGGTGCACCCTGCCATGACCTGGTTTTGGGCTTAGGGAATCATTTGGGTCAGCTGAATTGGAGTGGTGAAGTCTCCATCCAAGGTGAGGTGGCTAAGCATAGTTTAGAGTGTAGCATGGATGAGGTTAAAAATGCTTAATGAAGGTTTAAGAAAGACTCCCCTCTTCTTGCCATTAATGGCTTGGTGAGGTGTCAAAGCTCTCATGGCTTCATATGGCTTGTGAATGGCTTCAATGGCTCCATGTGGCTTAAGGCAAGGCTTGGTGAATTTCATGGAAGTAGATTTTAGGAATTTTGGTATTTTGGTGGAAAATTTTCATGAAGCTTGATTTGGAATAGTTTAATGATGATTTTTAAACTTAGAGTTGATATCAATTAAAGGTATGATGAAAAGAAACTTTATGTGGGCTTTAGAGCCAATTTTGGGCTTTTTGAAATCATTTTGGATGTGCTTTTAAAATGGTTTAAGGAAGTGGGCTTTTAGGTTTTGAAATAAATTGATGGATGAAAATTGGTGAGGGGTTGTGTCAAATAAATGTTGGGATTGGTTTAAGAATGTGTCATGAGTAGTTTGGAACAAGTTTGGGGTGATTTTGAGTTAAATTGGGTTCAATTTAGGCTTTTTTGGTAATGAGGCCAAAGTGGATCAAATTGGGCTAACTTGGGTCAAGGTTGGGCAAATGTTGGGTTTGATGTAAAATTAATGTTGAAAAATTTTTATGGGGGTGTGACAAAGGGTTTTCAACTTTGGTTGGGCTTTGATTTTAGGATTTAGGCTCATTTGGGTTCATGATGGATTTAGGCCAAATTGGGGATTTTTTATTTTGGTTAGGTTTGGGTAGAGTTTGGTTTCAAATTTGGGGCAAATCATGTTAGTGTTTTGTTTGTGGGGATGTTAGGAAGGTTTAGGAAAAGCTTTAGGGTTAATTGGAGTTGGGTTGGGTTGGGTTGGGCTAAGTTTAGGTCGTGGGCAAAAATTGGGCTTTAAGCTTCAAATTGAAATTGGATCCACATGTTGATGAAATTGGGTTTGGGTTTGGTCTAATTTGATATTGGGGATATTAAATTGAAGCTTAGGATCGAATTAATTCAAAATTGAGGTCAATTAGGTTGGTTTGGTGGGACATTGGGTCCACTTAGGTTAAAAATAGGTCAAATTGGGGGTTTTGGTAAATGTGGGCTAAATTGACAAACTTGGCTTATGGTGTTGTTGAACCAAATGAAATTAGGAATATTTGGGATTTTTTGGAATTTTTTTGGGAATTTTCTGAATTTTTTGAATTTTTGGGTTAAAAGGGTATTTTGGGTATTTGGAGGGTATTGAGGGGGTATTTGGAAACTTTGGTGTATTTGGTCATGGATGATCAATTTGAGTGGGGGGGAATTTTTAGGATTGATTTTGAGGAATTTTGGGTAATTTAGACAATTTTGCAAATTTTGGGCAATTTCAAGGGCATTTGGTAGACTTGGTGGGTTTAGGGTCTCGGGGTCAAAAATTAAAATTTTGGAAAAATGAAGGTTGATCAAGTGTGACTGAAATGAAATCATTTTGGTTGAGCCATGAAGCCATATTAAGCTCACAAAAGCCATGAGAGGACTCATCTTAGGTACTCAATATGTTGTTCCTAACCCTCTTAACCAGGGGTTTAGGGGTTGAGGTCCATCCATATGAATTACCTACATAAGTCGGGAAGTCAAATTGGTTAAAGGTAGTTTTAGGGTTTGGAATGTGTGTGAGACTGTGGTGTGTGCAAGTTAACCCTCACCAGACTAGGCCATCTAGGGTACTCCTAAGGCCAAAGAGTCCTATAGGAAACTCATCCTTTAAACCTCCACATTTGATCTTAACCCTCCAAGTGGCTTAGTGGTTTGCAATCAAACTTGTGGGGCTTGAAGGGAGTTTAAGAGGTGTTTGAATTTCTAAGTGATGGGTCCCATTTCTAGTCCTCTAAGATAGTCAAGGAGAAAGCGTAAGGCTAGATCCTAAGTACTAAGGAGAAAGAAGAGAAAAGACCTCATCAAAAATGAGGTCAACAGCGACCCGATCCGCTCGCCATCAATGCGATAGATTTATTTTATTCATTATAACTAGGCTGAGTTTTGACACATTTAAGGGAGATAAGAATTGCTTCATACATATTACGATCATAAAATTATTCATGAGGAAACTGATTATTACCAAAATAACGCTCAAGAATGGCCCAAGGGGATGTAAGATGATATTCATCGTCATTGATTTTGAGAATATGAGAGACTACAACTTTGGTGCTAAATAATGATTCAAATTCAGATTTAGATTTGAGAATTTCTGAGTAAGATTTAAAACGTGATTTAGGATCAAGATAGAAGATGGTTGAGATGAAGGAGGTTGATCACCATAAACATATTTGGTAAGATTCATTTGAGGATGATTGATGTAATGACCACTCCCCCCACCCCCCTCCCCTCGGGGAAAAGAGTCACCGTGATTAGTAGGGGTTATGGGACTGTTCCCTTTGGGGGTAATCCACCCCTGGGAATCCCTGTAAAAATTCAGGAGTTATAAAATTAGGGTGAGTGTTAGTTTCCCTTTTTATATTCGATATCAAAATCAAAGACAAATTCTTGAGCTTGCCAAGAGGCAAAGATTTATTTTGAAGCAAGATTTTTAACATATTTGAGAATAATAAATTTGGCAGCACTATAGTCAATTCATAATAATAACTTGGTATTTAATAAACCATCCCGAAATTTGGAGATGGATTTAATAATAACAAGCTTTTTTTTAATTAATAGTAGAATATTTGGATTGAGTAGGGTTCCATCTACCGAGGAAAAACAAATAAGATCTTCTTTGGAGGAAGGTGTTAGATACCACCAAATTTGAGATTTGAGACATTAGTCTCAGGCCTATTTGGGGCAGCTGCAGCTTATTGAATAATCTGCTGATAAGCTGATTAAAAATAATCTGCTCATAAGCTAGGTGTGGTGGCTGGTACAGATTTTAATTTTTTGGAAAAGCCAGACTGCGACCAAAAAGCTGCCACTGCACCTAAATAAGTGTGGCGTGAAAATACTATTTTCAGTGTTTTAAAAACATTTATGATGTCAAAACGTAGTTTACCCCAAATAGGTATGGTGCGTTTTCAAAACGCCACCATACCAAATAAGCTACCCCAAATGCGCCCTCAATAATTTCAAACTACCTAAATCAGCAAGATGAATGCAAGGTATATTTTCAACTTTAGTTTTAATTTCTAAACTACAGTAGTATGAACAAGATACCAAGTTGAAGGATGTTTCTTAAGTTGATCAAAAAGAGGTACACATCTAAGAAAATTTTTTTTATAGAAATCAACAACATAATTTAAAGCTCTTAAAAATTACTGAAGTTATTTTTTCAGTAATTATGTCGGGAAATTCGTTAACAAATTTAATACTATGATGAATATAGTTTATAGAAGATTTTCAAATATTATATCCTAAAAATCTAATTTGAGTGTGGAATATTTTAATTATGGGGTTAAAATAACTAATCCATTATTCTTAGCAATCAATTTAGAAGTCTTTGAGTGTTTAATATGTTGTTCAATAGTGTTATAATAAATTAATACATCATGAATTAAAATAATAATAAAATCAAAATAAGGATTAAAAATTTTATGCATAATATTTTGGAATATGGAAGATGCATTTTTAAGTCCAAATGACATTAAATTTTTTTTATGTAAAAACTATTTTATATCAATCTTACTCTTTTATTTGATTTTTTTAATATCCTGATTTAAGAGCAAATTCAGAGAATAAACTTGCATTTTAAAGAAATTTAATGGATCTTATTTATTTGGAATTGTATTTCTAATTCATTTGGATGCTTTACAAAAAGGTTTATAATTAATTTCAAGTCTTGGCTTTCCTCATTCTTTTTCTGCAGTATTTTCTACATAAAATTCTATACAACTCTAGGGATAATAAGATTTATTAGAAATATGGTTTTCTAATAATTTGTTTAATTACTTTTTTACACAAATTGAATTAATTTTGATTCATTTGACATGGTTGTTGATCTCACTTTTGTTGATGTATAGTCTTTCTTCTTTAGAAGCTTAGAATCTAGCCATAGGACTTTCCTATTGACTATCCTAGAGGACTAGTGATGGAACCCTACCCCCCTGAAATTTTAAACACTTCTTTACTCTTCTTGGAGTTCTACATGTTCAGTTCTAAGCTTTAGCACTTAGTAGGATGGAGCTAAACATCAGGGAGCTCAAGAGGGTTCCTATAGGATTGTCTGGCCTTAGGGTTAAACCTGGGTGGCATGGCCTTGGTCAGTTTTGCACAAACACACAGCCCTTTACCTTCACTCAAAACTCCAAACCTATCACCATTTACATGGTTCCCCACTCTTTTGGAAACTTCTGTGGGAGGTTACCCAAATTCTTAGCCTTGGGCTAGGGTTTGGCTAAGACCAACACATGGAGGATCCAAAATGGGATTTCCTTCTATGATTAACATTCTCAATTGATCCTAATTTTACCAAAGCTCCTAATCTTAATCCTTTTAGCCTAAAATTTACCAAATTACGAAAATGCCCCTGAACCCCTAATTTTTCCAAAATTTCCCAAAATTGCCCAAATTATAGAATTCACTTAAAAATCATTTCAAACCATTCCAAACAACTTAAATTGACCAAAACACCCGAAATTTCCAAAATTTCTATAATACCCAAAATTACCAAAATGCCCGCCATGACTTTTCCACTGAAAATTTGATAGCTTTTTAATGTCTATTTCACACATATTTTTGATGAGATTGCACTTTAAAGAAGGGCATTTTTCATGATTTCATGCAAGTACTATGATTTTAGGCCTTTGGAGCAAAAGGAAGAAAAAAGGAACAAATTTGAAGCAAAATGAGGCAAAATGCACTTTTTGACCTGGAGCGTCGAACGACGCAGCTACCAGCGCCAGACCGCGCCCGTTTACATAGAGTTTAGGCTATTTTTCAAAAAATAGCATCGAACGGTGCCCTATCGTGCGCCGGACCGTGCCCTGTGCTTAGGCGCCTGGATTTCGGATGTCAGACACTTAGGCGCCAGTTCTGGCGCATAGGCACCAGAATTCTAAAATTCATAGGTTCGCCCTTCGTCAAATTTTCAAATGTTTCATACCAAATTAGGATCTAAAAAAATTTAGATCAAAAGATATGTAACTAAGTGAAGTCATATATAAAGCATTCTCAATATTGAAACAAATCAAATCCTACTTTGGGTTGCCTCCCACAAAGCACTTGGTTTAACGTAGTCAGCCTGACATATCCAACTGCTTATTCCAAATGGTTTAAATATCACATCTTAAAAAATGGCAGACTTCCTCCAATATAGGGCTTCAATCATTGTCCATTTACTTTAATTACATAATTTGTTTTGTGATCTATTATATCCGCTGCTCTATAAGGATAAACTTTCTTAACAATAAAAGGCCCTATCCATATGGATCTCAATTTTCCTGGAAATAATTTAAAATTTGAATTATATAATAAAACTTCTTGTCGAGGCTCAAAATTCTTTCTTAATATTCTTTTATCAGGCAGTTTCTTCATTTTCTCTTTATAAATTCGATCACTTTCTTATGAATCATTTCTAATTTCTTCAAGTTCATTTAATTGCAATAGTCATTTATCTCCAGCTTCAATTAATTTGTAGTTAAACTCTTTAATTGCCCAAAAAGCTTTATGCTCCAATTCAACAAGTAAATGACAAGGTTTTCCATATATGAGACTATATGGTGACATCCCAATACGAGTTTTATAAGCATTTCTATAAGCCCATAAAGCATCTTTTGACCTCATTTTTGGTGAGGTCTTTTATTTCCTCTTAGTGCTTAGGATCTAGTCATAGGACTTCTCCTTAACTATCCTAGAATACTAGAGATGGAACCCACCATTTAGAAATTCAAACCAAATCTTAACTCTCTTTGGAATCCTACATGGAAGGTCATCAACATCCAAGTCTCTTGAAAGGTTAGGACCAATGTGTAGGAAGATAAAGATGAATTCCTATAGGATGATCAAGCCTTAGGGCAACGCTGGGTGGCTTGGTCTTGGTGAGTTCTAGCTTGCACACACTGCACTCCTACACACACCCCTAAGCCACTTAACACAAACCTTTAAACTTTGAATCCTTTTGCCTTCTACCCTTTAAGAAACTCACAGGGTTGAACCAAGCCACTAGTCTTTGATTAAGATGGCTAGGGTCAATATGTGAAGGGTCATAAAGTGGTCACCTTTTGGCAAGACTTGGTCCCAAAGTGGTTGGACTTGGCCAAGTCCATGGCTCATACATCTAAACCCTAATTCCATTCCAAATCACTTTTACTCAATCTTGACCCCACCAAAATGGTCCCACTCCTCATTTGAAGCCCACTAAATTTTTCCAAAATTTCTGGTTTTGACATCAGGTCCTTAAACCTACCTAAAATTACCTAAATTTCCCTTACAACCACCAAAATTCCCCAACAATTCCCTAAAAATACCCAAAAATCCCAAAATTCGTAAAAACCATTTCAAAATAGTTCCCACCTCTTAAATCCACCAAAATACCTCAATACCCTTCAAATAACCTCCAAATACCCTAAATACCCCTTTTGTCCCAAAATTCCAAAAATTCCCAAAAAATTTCAGAAAATTCTAAATATTCCCAATTTCATTTTGTTTAACTACACCATAGCCCAATTTTGCCAAATTAACCCACTTTCAACCCAAAATCCTAAGTTGGCTCACTTAACCCAAATTGACCTAATGTCAAACCAATTCAACCCAATTGACCCCAATTTAGATCAATTTCAATTCTAAATTTCAATTCAACATCCCCAATACCAATTTCAATCAAAACCATGCCCAATTTGGTTTACATTTGAGTTCAATTTCAACTTTAAACCAAAACACCCAATTTTGGCCTTATGACCCAATTCACCCCAAAATGACCCAAAGCCACTCAATTTTCCCCAAACCAAATACCAAACTCTTCCTAACATATTCCCATACGAAATAAAAAATTCATTTGGCCAAAATTTTGATCAAAACCCCATGCAAAGTCTTGAAACCAAGATCCTCAAATTTGCCCTAAAGTTATCACCTAGCCCTAAATCTCCAAATTGAATCCCCTAAATCTAAAATTTCCGCCCAATTTCTATCCTAAACCATCCATAACAATCACTTGCATAATTTTGAATCATCAATTGAGCCCTAGCCAAGCTCTAACCTAACCTAAACCTAAGATTAACCCATGGTGACCAAATTGAACCAAACCACCAAATTCCATCAAATACACTCCCCAAATCAATTCAATTTCACTCCAAACCTTTTCTAAAGGCTTTATGACAATCATTTAAGCCATTTTGATCAATCAATTTGATTTAAAACCAACCCAAACTCAAGCTAGACCAATCTAAATCCAAACCAATCCATGTGCACACATGAGCCAAATTGAACCTAACCAAATCAAATTTAACCAAACCAACTTCTTGGCAGCCAACCCTAGGCCTCCTAGGGTGGGTTTCACCTGACCCAACCCATGCCCCATGAGTCATGGACCAATGGTCCACCACTTTAGACCAAGGGGTTTAGCCATTTGCTAAAGGTTAAGTCCCAACCTCTAACTTTCCTTGGGCAAGCTCCCTGCCATAATTAATTCAGCTGAACCTCTCCTCCACTCCTCCTCAGCCTGCCCAGCCGCCTGACTGTTCTTGCCAGCCATCCCAGCCGCCGAAACAGCCACGTCCGAGCAACCCCTTTGTCCTTGAAACCCAAAATTGAGCCTTGGCAGTGTGCCATCTCCTCTCCAGCCACCTTGCCTGCTCAGCCCTCGCCCTAAGAGAACTAAACCACTCATTGCTGGCCCTGACCTCCACCAGGCAGCCATGGTTATAAAACCCACACCTTTCGGCCATGCCAAAGGTGTTGAAAATTTCCTCACAGAATTCTCCCAAACTACTCCCAAACCTTCTCCTAGCCTAGAGAAGAAGAGCCCCACTATTCTCCTGGCATGAATCCCCCTGGATGAGCTCAATTTCTCAGTCGAAAATCAGGCCAGAAACAGGACACTCCTAGAACCTCAACCAAAATCTAATTAAACTCACCCACACCTTCCCAACACCAAGAGAGGAAGTTCCCCAGTGAAAGCCCCCTCACCCAGCCACCCAATTGTTCTATCTGCCAGAGCTCCAAATCGGGCTTGTACGAAGTCACATCTAGGCAGCTCACGAGGACCAGAGGCTCAATCTGTAGGCTCTTACAACTCCAATGAACGTGCCGAGCACATCCAATCAAGGCTTCACCTCTTAGACCAAGGTATGAAGACTTCTCTTGCTCCCGAGCTTCCAGCAATTCTCCATTTATTTCAACTTAATTTCAATGCATGTTAGCCCTATGGATTTATAGCTCTTGTCTGGACAAACACGTAGGACCAAACATCATGTGATTTGGTTGAGAAATGAGCGAGATCTTAAGGTTCTAGGGTGGAGGGCTCTCGGGATGAACTAGACGGAGACAATGATCAGAGACTATTCGATCGTGCGTGTATCGAACGGATGTCGGAGATAGATCCGGATGGAACCAAGAAGCGTAAAGTGCGGGCCACGTGGCGCTGACTCAGATGGCGGCGTCTAATGGGAGCGCACCGTGTTGGAATTTGGATCTGCCTAGGATTAGGTGGTGCCGCGTCGGATAAGTAGAAAAATAGGCTTTTCTGATTTATTTAAATGCCCAGAAGTTTAAAAATGCTTATCTTTGCATAGAAAAATCATAAAATTAAAAGTAAAATACCATCTTGCTCAGTAAACAGAGGAGAATAATGTGGAAAAAGAATTAAGTTATTTTGTTGAGTATTTAATTTTTAATTAATTTAATACTGTTCTGAATCTTTTAATTCTCCATTAGCATGCATAATTCACCATGGCATGAGACCATATGTCTTTTGTTGCCTCTGATCTTGGGAACATTCCCTGGATTTTTCAAGGTCAGAAGCCATGTCTATGGAAAGTTATTTATTTTCTAAGTTTAGGGTCATTTTATTAAAAATTAATTGTAAAAATTAGCATGTTGATCATTAAAATTTAGAAAAATTAGGGGATGTATCTCTGGACCAGAGGACCCTAGGACAATTGTAACATAATTTAATTCACTTAAATAAACCCTAATTTGGCTAAAACCTCAAAATTGAAATTAAATTAAATTGGAACAACCACACATCAAAATTACATGAAATCAATTCCCCACTGATCTTTAGGGTCAGGGGAATCCCACATATAAGTTTTAAGCCAATTGGAAATGATTTAGCCCATTAAATGGATTATTCAAGTTACATTGCATTTTTGAAATTAAAAAATTCATAAAACTCAAAATACATTTCAAAAATTCACCAAATCAATTTTGAGGCCTCTCTGAGATCAGAGGAGTCTAAAAAAATTAAAATTGGAATTTTTCTAAAACTTTCATTTTTAACCTAATTTTGAATATTTTAATAATTAAAAAATTATAAAAATCATAAAAATATTAAAATTCATGAAAATGTCATATTTGGCCCTCTAATCACTTAGGAACTAACCAAATATTTTTCTCAAGTCTCCAAGTAAAGATTTTGAGTTTTAAAGGATTAGGGTAATTTTTAATATTAAAAATAGATTTTCCAACCTTTTCACTAAAATAATTCTAAAAATTCAAAGAAAAATAAAAAAAATATAAAATTAGTTTTCTCTGAGTTCTCTGACCTTAGAGAGATTTAAGAAAAATATAAAATCTATCTTTCCACATTAATTTTATTTTATAATTAATTAACACCCCAAAACTCAAAATAATTATAATAAATAAAATAAAATAAAAAAAATCACCAAAATTGGTCCAAGTGGTCCTCTAGTCAGTGGGAACTTCCCATATTTTTCCTAAGGACAGAAACTTCTTCTTGGTCATGTTGAGGAATTTTCATTGAAAGTCCCTATTTTCCACTAAAATAATTATATAAATTAAATTAAAGATAGAAAATTCACATATTCTCCTCTAATGTCTTAACTGACGTGTGAGTGAGGTGACATAAAAATTTTAAGTTCATTTAAGCTTAATTTGATGAGTTATGAAATGAACAAGTTTAAGAGGGCATAATGGTAATTAAGGAATTTTAACCTTAATTAAAACTTAGGCAAAACCAAAGGGAGGGGTAAGCATTTGATCTCAATTTTCACCTTGGATGATTGAAACATAGGAAGTTAAAGGGTAGAAACCCATTAATCATCTTAAATATTAAAAGAGAAGCTTTAATTAATTAGATCACCTAAACTTTAGAAGATTAATTAAGGCTTGAATTATTGAGACTAGCGATGTAATATAGGAGAGTTCTAATTCTTTAAATTGAATCCCTAATCAACGATTTGATCAAGCATTACTTGAACACCAATTAATGGAACTCTAAAAAAAATGATAATTGAAACTAAAAAAAGGAAAAAGGGAGATAATCTTGAAAAGTTTTAATCAAATTAAATTTAAAACATTAAAACCAATTTAAATTAAGAAAATCAAATTGAAAAAAAAACTTTAAAAAAAATGTCAAGGCTAATTTGAAATTGTTTAAAACTTAAATTGAAACAAATTTGGAACATTAAGGTTAATTTGGAACAATTTATAATTAAATTGCTATAATTAAAATTAAATCAGTTTTAAAAATATTTAAAAATTAATCAAAAAGGGTTAAGACTTCTGAAAGTATTAAAATTTAATTGTAGTAAATAACTTGAACACTTCTTCAAACTTAAAATAACTTAAAACATTTAAAAAAGATCAATCAAAACTTTACAACTAAATTAAACCATTGTAAAACCATTAATTCAAACTTTAAATTAAGAATAGTTAAATTCTTTAACGAACTGACTTGTCCCTAAAGACTTTTCATTATCATAACTTTCAAGTGAAGCATCAAATGAAATGTCACCTCATTTATAGGACAATCAAACATCCAAATTCACTGAGCATGAGTTAAAACCTAACTGAACCTGGGTGATTGATTCATCACCACAATGAAACTAACTAAACTCAAAATAATCCCTAAAATATTTAGGAAGATGTTCAGAATTAAGTTCCGAGCATTTCCCTAACTTGATGGGATGTTTTAAAAGACAGTGAGACTTCATTATTCTTTGATGAAAAAAATCATCCCTAACTAAATCGAGAATCTATATGTCTAGTATGCAATGAAGTTGCTAAAACAGATTCCGAATGTAACGATCTACAAGATTCCCAGAAGAGAAAATGCTCTCGCGGAAGCGTTAGCCCGCCTCACAAAAGAAATTGCCTGCTTACAAGATGAATCGGTTGAAATGTCAGTTCAAGGGTGACAGGTCCTAGCACAGCTCGACATGGATGCAATGCACAAATCAGAAAGAGAAGAAGAAATAGTTGCAGCAGAACAATAAACTACAGAAGATTGGTGGCAGCCATTAATAGAATACCTGCAAACAGGAAACCTACCGAACGACAAGTCAGTAGCCCATTAGATTAAGAAAAGAACTCTGTCATACACATTAATAAATAATACCTTATACAGAAGGTCTTTCGATCAGATGTGGCTAAGGTGCCTGAGCGGGTCCGAGGCTCGTGAAATTGTTAAAGAAGTGCACTCAGGACTTTGTGGCGCTCATCAGTCGGATCCGAAGATGAAAATGAAAATTAAGAGACTAGGGTACTACTGGCCCTCAATGATGACCGACTGCATGAAAGTTGCCAAGAGCTGTCACCAGTGCCAAGTGCATGGAGTGGTTCTACACCAACCTCCTAATGTGCTACACCCGACAATCGCGTCATGGCCATTTGAGTATTAGGGTATAGATATCGTGGGCCCGATAGAACCACCTTCTTCAAGAGGACATTGTTTCATCCTTGCAGCGACAGATTACTTTTCCAAATGGGCAGAAGCTATACCACTCAGAGAAGTGAAGGCACATCATGTGCTAAAATTCTTCAAGAATCAAGTCATCTACCGTTTTGGTGTACTGCGCAGAATTATCTCAGACAACGGGTCCGCGTTCAAAACCACGAAGATCAACAATTTTGTCAGAAGGCACGAAATTGACTGGCGCTATTCGACGATCTACTACCCAAGAGCAAATGGCTTGGCCGAGCCATTTAAGAAAACTTTGGACAACAATAAAAGAAATTGGCACGAGAAGTTATTAGAAGCCTTATGGGCCTACAGAACAACTTTCAGAACTCTTACTCCGTCTACACCTTACGCTTTAGTGTACAGGTCCGAGGCCATTTTACTGTTGGAGGTTCAGCTTCTGACGCTCAGAATTGCAGTCGCAAATAAGATTACTACGGAAGAGAACACCAAACTATGATTAGAAGAACTCGAAAGCTTGGAAGGAAAATGACTTTCAGTTCAGCAGAATCTGGAAATGTATCAAGCCAAGATGGTCCAGGCCCACGACAAACTGGTCCGCCCAAGGACGTTCAAAGTCGGTGACTTGGTTCTAGTTCTCAAGAGACCTACTCTTGCACACCGCAAGATAGGAGGTAAATTTGAACCGACTTGGGAGGGGCCGTTCGAGGTTGAGACAGTCTACGCGGGAGGTTCCTATTAGCTCATGAATTGCTATGGAGAACAATGTATGCTTCCAATCAATGGATGATACTTAAAGAAGTATTATGCGACTTGATGTTTCGAAGGATGAAATCTAAAAAAATGAAGTCTCATTCCTAGAAGCATGGGAACAGTAATCACTTGTAACTGGGTCCGAACCCAAAATTGATAAGGAAAATGATGAACAAAAGAATATATATGTATTAAAAAAAACATGTGAAAGAAATCATCTTAACAGTAAATTTTTCAACCTTCCTTTCAAATCAAAACTCATTCCTAATTTTCCCTTTTCTTTTCCCATTTTATTAAAACTAAAGTAAATAAACTGAAAATTTTCATTAATGAATAAATTTTCTTATTTTTCTCATTCTTGATATAGCCCATGATCCCTTCCTTGTTTTCGCAGGAAGATGTCGAACGGGCATTTGATTCTGAACTTCAAGAATGGCGTGAGTCTAGCACTCGATGAAGAAAAAATGAAGGATGGGGTCGTGATTGAGATCGAATCTGATTTCACACCGGCCGGGTTACAATACGAGGATGTTGATTGGACTCTGATTGGCCGGTATGATTTCCACAACCAGAGAGTGGTGAAATTGGGTGGCTCGAGTCAGCAGGCTACCGACAAGAAAAGGAAATTGAACGCCGCTCGTGTAATTGGAGCAGACAAGAAAGTCAAGTCCATGGTTACTACAGGAGAGGGCAGGCTTGTCAGCACCGTGCCCACAGAGGTTCAGGAAGTAAGGAGAGCTACTCTCACTCCTACCTAGCAAAGAAACATGAACTGCCGCATTCACGGGATGCTAGTGGCGGACCAGCATAAAGAAACAGTTTCCACCGTCAGTGCAAGTACGTCAAAGAAGCTGGTTTGGCAGGAACCAGAAAAGAAATGATCAACTCCAAGGACAGGAAAGAAGATGAAAGAAGTTTCAAAAAGATCAGGAACAGGATCAGCGCCACAGCATCAGGCAGACACACCAGCTCTGAGAAATATTGTTGCGAAAGCAACCTCGGAGGATGTCTTAACAGAGACTATCCCCGAGGAGGTGAAACACATAAGAGAGCATGACGGGGATGAGCCATATATCCCACAGTACATTACTAGACCTTGATGATTTCAGATAATTCCATAGTACGAGCTGGAGAAGATTAAGAAAGTTAAGAAGAAGACATTTGAATATTTTGAAAGAATTCGAGGAAAGAAGATCAGTATCCTGGAGGGCCTTGAGCTACATACAAATGTGTTTTTAGACTACGAGCAGCAACAGATTGTGGACTGTGTCTTTAACCTTCAGAAATTGGGCCGAGCGGGTCGCTTAAAAGGAAAGACCTACTCAGAACCCCAGAAATGGATGAAAGGAAAAGGCAGAGTTACAATTCAATGTGGATGTCGCTACAACTTTGCCGAAGATACAAAAGAAAATCCACCGAGGACACTCTGTGGTAGCAAAGTGGATCCAATGCCAAGAATCATTAAGAGAATGGTCAAAAGGATGGTGACATGGCGGGTACTACCTACAGATTGCATACCCAACAGCTGTATCACCAACATAAATGAGGAAGGCGACTGCAGACCGCCACACATAGATCATCATGATTTTGTAAGACCCTTCTGCACAATGTCCTTCGTCAATCAGTGCAACATGATGTTCGGATCAGCCTCCGAATAGTAAGCCCCGGAGAATTTCGAGGGCCAGTGGAGATACCTCTACCAGTAAGTTTCGTTCTAGTGTTAAAAGGAAACAGAACAGACGTAGCGAAATACTGCATTCCAGGGGTACCTTTTCAGCGAATTTCCGTCACTTTCAGAAGGATGGATGACAGCAAGATGCCTTTCCGCTTTTAACCAGATTTAGAGTTAGAGAGCCTCCAGCCCTACGAGCTGTGAGCTACATGGAAAATAGCACACCTCTAACGCACATCCGAATGGCATTTCCTGCCAAGGATGGCTTAGAAGGTGATATTATTGCCCATGTGTCTCACTATCCAGACATAGATTTTGACAGACGTTTTTGGAGAAACCGACAAGGATCCTGCGCAGTTTGTTTTGGATTTATATGGATTTTATAAGATGCTTAATTTTAAAGGAAAATATCATCATAAGATGGATCAAGCTGTATGATGTATTTTCAACAATTTAAATGGAAACGACCATGTCGTATTTTGCCTTCATTTCTTTTGTGCAAATTAACTGGGAAACGCCATTAAGTTGAATGAACCTCAAAAGAAGAACGATTTGAAATAAATGAATAAGATAAAATGAAATGAACATAAAACAACAAGAAAGAATGAAAGAAAGAAAGAAAAAAAAGAGAGAAAGAAAAGGAAATGAAAAAGAAAAGAAAATGAAAAAGAAAAGAAAATGAATGAGGACTCTTTTAAGAACCTAAATGTCAAAATAAATTCCAAATTAACATGAACTCTAATTAAACAAAAAAATAAAATTGGATCACTAAAACAAATGAAATGAATCTAAACTTGAGTTGAATTCAGATCTGAATCCGTCGATATGAATCTTTCAATTCTTCTTCAAATTGAAACCTGTTTGAAACACCCTCGAACCCGCTTTCGAGCTGATTCTTTCCCGTGGAAGACTTAAACTCCAATTTCAAAATTCAAAACATTTCAATCGTTCTAAATCCTTTCGATTCTCTGTGATTTCTTCCCGCTTTTTGAGAAGGCCGCTGAGTCTACTGACACGGAACCACGAATTTTATTCTTTTTGTTTCTGATGGCATGGATTCACATCCTTTGCCAAAAAATCAATCTTTGATCAAATCTTTAGGAATGTAAAACACCTTCATATTCCTTTAAAATCTTCGAGGCTAGAGCCTAATTTCAGTTCTCCTTCAATCTTCGAGACTGGAGCCTAATTTCCAGTTCTCTTTCAAATCGTCGAGGCTGGAACCTAATTTCCAGTTCTCTTTCAAATCTTTAAGGCTGAAGCCTAATTTCCAGTTCTCTTTCAATCTTCGAGGCTGGAGCCTAATTTCCAGTTCTATTTCAAATCTTCGAGCCTAGAGCCTAATTTCCAGCTCTCTTCTTCGAGGCTAGAGCCTAATTTCTAGTTCTCTTTCAATCTTTGAGGCTGGAGCCTAATTTCCAGCTCTTTTTCAAATCTTCGAGAGGCTGGAGCCTAATTTCCAGTTCTCTTTCAAATCTTTGAGGCTGGAGCCTAATTTCTAGCTCTCTTCTTAGAGGTTGGAGCCTAATTTCTAGTTTTCTCTCAATCTTCAAGGCTGGAGCCTGATTTCCAGTTCTCTTTCAAATTTTCAAGGCTGGAGCCTAATTTCCAGTTCCCTTTCAATCTTTGAGGCTGGAGCCTAATTTCAGGTACTCTTTCAATCTTCGAGGCTGGAGCCTAATTTCCAGTTCTCACTCTAAATTTCAAGCCTAGAGCCTAAATTCTAGTTCTAAATTCCAAACTCTTTTTCAAATTCTGAGCCTGGAGCCTAAATTCCAGCCCTCATTTCAAATCCCGAGATTGGAACCTAGGTTTCAATTCTCATTTCAAAATCTAATCCGTTGGAAATCTAGTGGTTCGCAATTCACCTCCTCTTTCCCCAGTGAGAGTTCTGAAATCTTAAGTCTTGAAGATTTACCTGATACTCCCCAGCGGAAATTTTTACACTTTGTTCTAAGTGTGTCACTTAGACGTATGTGTTGGTTTTGTTGATCTCTTCAATCAACGCCAATACGCACAGTGTGCTTGGTCAGCACACCACACCTATTGGGGGTCCATTTGTTGACCTCATTTTCGGTGAGGTCTTTTCTTTCCTCTTAGTGCTTAGGATCTAGCCATAGGACTTCTCCTCGACTATCCTAGAAGACTAGAGATGGAACCCACCATTTAGAAATTCAAACCAAATCTTAACTCTCTTTGGAATCCTACATGGATGGTCATCAACCTCCAAATCTCTTGGAAGGTTAGGACCAATGTGCAGGAACACAAGGATGAATTCCTATAGGATGATCAAGCCTTAAGACAACACTGGTTGGCCTGGTCTTGGTGAGGTCTAGCTTACACACACTGCACTCCTACACACACACCTAAGCCACATAACCCAAACCTTTAAACTTTAAACCCCTTTGCCTTCTACCCTTTAAGAAACTCACATGGTTGAACCAAGACACTAGTCTTTGATTAAGATGGCTAGGGTCAATATGTGAATGGTCATAAAGTGGTCACCTTTTGGCTAGACTTGGTCCCAAAGTGGTTGGACTTGGCTAAGTCTATGGCTCATACTTCTGAACCCTAATTCCATTCCAAATCACTTTACTCAATCTTGACCCCACCAAAATTTTCCCACTCTTCCCCATTTGAAGCCCACTTCATTTTTCCAAAATTTCTAGTTTTGACATCCTTAAGCCTACCTAAAATTACCTAAATTGCCCCTACAACCACCAAAATTCCCCAAAAATTCCCTAAAAATTACCCAAAACTCCTAAAATTACTAAAAACCAATTTGAAACAGTTCCCACCTCTTAAATCCACCAAAATACCCCAATACCCTCCAAATAACCTCCAAATACCCCTTTTGGCCCAAAATTCCAAAAATTCCAAAAATTCTCAAAAAATTACAAAAAAATTTAAATATTCCTAATTTCATTTTGGTCAACTATACCATAACCCAATTTTTCCAAATTAACCCACTTTCAACCCAAAATCCCAAGTTGGCTCACTTAACCCAAATGGACCCAATGTCAAACCAATTCAACCCAATTGACCCCAATTTAGATCAATTTCAAGTCTAAATTTCAATTCAACATCCCCAATACCAATTTCAATCAAATTCAAGCCCATTTGGTTCACATTTAAGTTCAATTTCAACTTTAAACCAAAACCCCCAATTTTGGCCTTATGACCCAATTCACCCCAAAATGACCCAAAGCCACTAAATTTTTCCCAAACCAAATTCCAAACTCTTCCTAACACATTCCCATACCAAATAAAACATTAATTTGTCCAAAATTTTGATCAAAACCCCATGCAAAGTCATTTGAAACCAAGATCCCCAAATTTCCCTTAAAGTTGTCACGTAGCCCTAAATCTCCCAATTGAATCTCCTAAACCTAAAATTTCCACCCAATTTCTATCCTAAACCTTCCATAAGAATCACTTGCATCAATTTGAATCATCAATTGAGCCTTAGCCAAGCTCTAACCTAACCTAAACCTAAACTTAACCCATGGTGACCAAATTGAACCAAACCACCAAATTCCATCAAATACACTCCCCAAATCAATTCAATTTCACTCCAAACCTTTTCTAAAGGATTTATGACAATCATTTAAGCCATTTTGATCAACCAAGTTGATTTAAACCCAACCCAAACTCAAGCTAGCCCAATCTAAATCCAAACCAATCCATGTGCGCTAAATCCAAACCAATCCATGTGCACACATGAGCCAAATTGAACCTAACCAAATCAAATTTGACCAAATCAATTTCTTGGCAGTCAACCCTAGGCCTCCTAGGGTAGGTTTGATCTAACCCAACCCATGCCCCATGAGCCATGGAACAATGGTCCACCACTTTGGACCAATAGGTTTAGCCATTTGCTAAAGGCTAAGTCCTATCCTCTAACTCTCCTTAAGCAAGCTCCCTGCCATAATTAATTGAGCTGAACCTCTCCTCCACTCCTCCTCAGCCTGCCTAGCTGTTTGACTGTCCTTGTCAGCTACCCCAGCTGCCGGAACAGCCATGCCCGAGCACCCCCTTTGTCCTTGAAACCCAAAATTGAGCCTTGGAAGTGTGCCATCTCCTCTTCAGCCACCTTGCCTGCTAAGCCCTCACCCTAAGCGGCCTAAACCACTCATTGCCTGGCCCTGAGCTCCACCAGGCAGCCATGGCTATAAAACCCACACCTTTCGGCCATGCCAAAGGTGTTGAAAATTTCTTCACAGAATTCTCCCAAATTGCTCCCAAACCTTCTCCCAGCCCAGAGAAGAAGAGCCCCACTGTTCTCCTACTCTGAATCCCCCTGGCTGAGCTCAATTTCTCAGTCAAAAATTAGGACAGAAACAGGACACTCCTGGAACCTCAACCAAAATCTAATTAAACTCACCCACACCTTCCCAGTACCAAGAGAGGAAGTTCCCCAGTGAAAGCCCCCTCACCCAGCCACCCAATTGTTCTATCGGCCAGAGCTCCAAATCGGGCTTGGACGAAGTCACACCTAGGCAGCTCACCAGGACCAGAGGCTCAATCTGTAGGCTCTTACAACTCCAACGAATGTGTCGAGCACATCCAATCGAGGCTTCACCTCTTGGACCAAGGTATGGAGACTTCTCTTGCTCCCGAGCTTCTAGCGATTCTTCATTTATTTCAACTTAATTTCAATGCATGTTAGCCATATGAATTTATAGTGCTTGTCTAGATGAACACATAGGACCAAACCTCGTGTGATTTGGTTGAGAAATGAGTGAGATCTTAAGGTTCTAGGGTGGACGGCTCTCGGGATGGACCAGATCGAGATAATGACCAGAGACCGTTCGCGTGCATGTATTGACGGATGGCGGAGATAGAGCCGGATGTAACCAAGGAGCGTAAAGCGCGGGCCGTGTAATGCTGACTCAGTTGGCGGTGTCGAATGGGAGCGCGCCGCGTGGGACTTCGGATCTGCCTAGGATTAGGTGGCGTCGCGTCGGATAAGTAGAAAAATAGGCTTTTTCTAATTTATTTAAAAGCCCAGAATTTTAAAAATGCATATCTTTGCATAAAAAATCATAAAATTAAAAGAAAAATACCCTCTTGCTCAGTGAATAGAGGAGAATAATGTGGAAAAAGAATTAAGTTATTTTGTTGAGTATTTAATTTTTAATTAATTTAATACTGTTCTGAATGTTTTAATTCTCCATTAGCATGCATAATTCACCATGGCATGAGACCATAAGGCTTTTGTAGCCTCTGATCTTGGGAAAATTCCCCGACTTTTTTAAGGTCAGAGGCTATGTTTATGGAAAGTTATTTATTTTCTATGTTCAGGGTCATTTTATTGAAAATTAATTGTGAAAATTAGCATGTTGATCATTAAAATTTTGAAAAATTAAGGGAAGTATCTCTGGACCAGAGGACCCTAGAAAAATTGTAACTTGATTTAATTTACTTAAACAAACGCTAATTTGGTTAAAACCTTAAAATTGAAATTAAATTAATTTGGAACAACCACATATCAAAATTACATGAAATCAATTCCCCACTGATCTATAGGGTCAGGGGAACCTCACATAAAAGTTTTAAGCCAATTGGACATTATTTAACTCATTAAATGGATTATTCAAGTTACGTGGCATTTTTGAAATTAAAAAATTCATAAAACTCAAAATACATTTCAAAAATTCACCAAATCAGTTTTGAGGCCTCTCTGAGATCAGAGGAGTCTAACAAAATTAAAATTGAAATTTTTCTAAAAATTTTATTTTTAACCTAATTTTGAATATTTTAATAATTAAAAAATTATAAAAATCATAAAAATACTAAAATTCATGAAAATGTCATATTTGAACCCCTAATCACATAGAAACCAACCAAATATTTTTCTCAAGTCTCCAAGTAAAGATTTTGAATTTTAAAGGCTTAGGGTAATTTTTAATATTAAAAATGGATTTTCCAACCCTTTCACTAAAATAATTCTAAAAATTCAAATAAAAATTAGAAAAATATAAAGTTTGTTTTCTATGAGTTCTTTGACCTTAGAGAGATTTAAGAAAAATATAAAATCTATTTTTCCAATTTAATTTTACTTTATAATTAATTAACACCCCAAAACTAAAAATAATTATAATAAATAAAATAAAATTCAAACAATCACCAAAATTGGTCCAAGTGGTCCTCTGGTCAGTGAGAACTTCCCATAATTTTTCTAAGGACAGAAACTTCTCGGTCACTTTGAGTCATTGAAAATCCCTATTTTCCACAAAAATAATTATATAAATTAAATTAAAAATAGAAAATTCACATTTTTCCTCTAATGTCTTAATTGACGTGTGAGTGAGGTGACATAAAAATTTCAAGTTCATTTGAGCTTAATTTGATGAGTTATGAAATGAACAAGTTTAAGAGTGCATAATGGTAATTAAGGAATTTTAACCTTAATTAAAATTTAGGCTAAAACAAAGGGAGGGGTAAACATTTGATCTCAATTTTTGCATTGGATGATTTAAACATAGGATGTTAAAGGGTAGAAACCCATTAATCACCTTAAATATAAAAAAGAGAAACTTTAATTAATTAAATCACCTAAACTTTGGAAGATTAGTTAATCCTTGAATTATTAAGATTAGGGATGTAATATAAGAGAGTTCTAATTCTTTAAATTGAATGCTTAATCAACAATTTGATCAAGCATTACTTGAACACCAATTAATGGAACTCTAGAAAAAATGATAATTGAAACTAAAAAAAGGAAAAAGGGAGATAATCTTCAAAATTTATAATCGAATTAAATTTAAAACATTAAAACCAATTTAAATTAAGAAAATCAAATTGAAACAAACTTAAAAAAAATGTCAAGGCTAATTTAAAATTGTTTAAAACTTAAATTGAAACAAATTTGGAACATTAAGGTTAATTTGGAACAATTTATAATTAAGTTTCTATAATTAAAATTAAATCAGTTTTAAAAATATTTAAAAATTAATCAAAAAGGGTTAGACTACTGAAAGTATTAAAATTTAACTGAAGTAAACAACTTGAACACTTCATCAAACTTAAAATAACTTAAAACATTTGAAAAAGATTAATAAAAACTTTACAACTAAATTAAACCATTGTTGAACCATTAATTCAAACTTTAAATTAAGCATGGTTAAATTCTTCAACGAACTGACTTGCCCCTAATGGATTTTCATTATCATAACACTCAAGTGAAGCATCAAATGAAATGTCACCTCATTTATAGGACAATCAAACATCCAAATTCACTGAGCAGGAGTCAAAACCTAACTGAACCTAGGTGATTGATTCATCACCACAATGAAACTAATTGAACTCAAAATAATCCCTAAAATGCTTAGGAAGATGTTCAGAATTAAGTTCCGAGCACTTCCCTAACTTAATGGGATGTTTTAAAAGAGCAGTGAGACTAAATTGTTCTTTGATGAAGAAAATCATCCCTAACTAAATCAATAATCTAGACGTCATAGGAATCGACTAGCAATAGGATTAGGATTTTGGTAGATAACCAGAACCTTCCCTTAGCTTTACCTTGGTGTTTATTGCAAATATATAAATGCCTTAACATGTATTTTAAGTGCAGGTGAAAACAATGGGAATGCCCATCAGGTACGCATTTAAGTTTATTGCAACTTACATTCTACAACTTATTAAGTGTCTTACTTTCCCACGCTTATAAATGCTTGAAAATGATTGAACACAACATGCTTAAACAACTGAAAATTTAATCACTAACAAAACAAAACTGCAATTACAACTAAAATTAAAACGTCTCATTGGATGATCAGGAATTACTCGGATGATGTAACCCACGTGTTGCTAATGAGATTTCCCAAAGTATAAATGAAAGTGTGGAACTCATTCAGTTGAGTATAGCAAAATCATTTGGACTATGTGAATCTGATGAAAATAGTGGTGCCGAGATGATGGAACCGTAGGATCTTAACTGGTTCTGCTTAATCAACTTTAAGATTTGTTTTAATTAAAATACTAAGCCATCTAAATTTTCAACCTCTCTGAACCAAAACACTTCTCTCATCTCTTGATTGCCACCTTCTAAAACTAAACCTTCTGCAACGATGAGGATCTTGGAGCAAGCATAGTGGGCAGCACGGCCATCTTCGACAGCAAAACAAGTCTTCACCAGCTTAACTCTTCCATAGGATTAAATAACCAAGCCATAGGATTTCGAGGTAGTTTTCCTAGTGCAATATAAATCTTCAACTTCTCTTTAGGCATTTGCATAATCATGTTATGCAATTTAAGCCCTAACTCGTCTTAGGACTCTGAGGTAATCGTTTGGTACGACATAAACCCTCACATTTTCGAGGCTATTTGTATGATCGTATCATACAAACATAAGTCCTAATTAATTAAAATTGACAGGATTTAAACATTAAATAAACTCTCAAAATTGAAGCCAAACAATAGGATAGTCGGGAAGTCACCGAGGTTCCCTTCGGGTCTGTGACATCCCCTACTTCTCTTCCTTTAGACTCCTAAAATAACTGTTCAAAATTTGATCCGATCCCTATTGAAATTTCCACAATTCAATCCTTTGAAACCTTAAACTTTGAAATTATTGAAAGCAAAACCACTGATCATTATCGAGAGTTTTCTTAAGTGATTCCCGTCACTTAGGATGTAATTAACAATAGGGGCATGCCCTTATAAGGAACTTTAAGAACCCAGGTAATATAAACCTTGCTTAATTCCTTTATATTAAGTAGGGGAAAATTTGTCGGCTTATAAAATTGGCTTGCAGACCAAACGAATGTCACAAATCTATTAGTTTATTTAATTGAGACCCATTATCAAGCAGTGCATTTGTTCCTCGGGATAGATGCATGGTTTGTGGTGTGGTGCTCGTTTATATAAACTTTTTGAGGTGTGAGATCAGTTTGACTTCATACTTTAAAATATTTCAAACTTAAAACTATTTTCAAGAATCAAAATACTACTTTCTAAATTATACCTATATATTTAAATTAAATTTAAAACTTAAAATTCGCCGACAACTTCTGTAGGCGACCCCTTTTTAAAATAAAACACATAACCTAAAATTTGTCGACAGCATCATCAAGTCTATCAGCCCAATTAGTTCATTTTGGGTTAACTGTTTTCTCTAAAATTCTTTTGATCTCTCAATTTAAAACTTCAACTAATACACTTGTTTGAGGATGTTAGACTGTTGAAATTCTATGTTTAATCCCGAGTTTACTCATTAATCTTTGAATCATAAAACTCCGCATCATAATGAGGTAAAGGTTTTGATTCAATCCATTTCGAAATCAACAGCTAATAGTATATAAATTTTTCTTGAAGAAGGTACAAATGGTCCCATGAAATCTAAACCCTAGACATAAAAAATTTCCACTTCCAAATTAAAATTTAGAGGCATTTCATCTCTCATAGAAATATTGCCTATACGTTGACGTCAATCACAGGATTTAACAAAACTGTTAACATCCTTAAATAATGTAGGCCAATAAAATCCTGATTGTAAAATTTTAAAAGCAATTTTATCATTTCTGAAATGCCCTCCAAATTTAGAGTTGTGGCATTTTTGAATAATCTTGAAAGTTTCTTCATAAGGAACACTTCTTTATATAATAGAATCCTTACAGTGTTTAAACAGAAAGGGATTATTCCAAAAATAAAATTTCACATCATGTAAGAATTTCTTTTTCTGTTGATGATCTAATCCATATGGTATAATGTTACTAGCTAAATAATTAACTATATCAGCATACCATGGGATTAATCCATCAGAAATAGTATAAAGTTGTTCATCAGGAAAACATTCATTTATTTCTTCCTTATCGTTCATTTCCTTATCATTTTCAATTCTTGACAGATGATCGGCGATTTGATTATCAGAATCTTTTTTATCAATTACTTTAAAGTCAAATTCTTGCAAAAGAAGGATCCATATAATCAATCTAGGTTTAGCTTCCTTTTTTCATCAAATATTTAGTACTAGAATGATCTGTATGCACAATACATTTATTCCTAAGTAAATATGATCAAAATTTGTCAAAGGCATATACTATAGCCAATAGCTCTTTTTCAGTAGTAGTGTAATTAATTTGAGCTTCATTAAGAGTTTTACTGACATAATATATAACCTTAAACATCTTATCATATATTTGTCCTAAAGCTGCCCCTATAGCGTAATCACTCGCATCACACATTAATTCAAATGGTTTTTGCCAATTAGGTGCGACTATGATTGGTGCTGTGATTAACTTTTCTTTTAATAAGTTAAAGGCATTCAGGCAATTTTTATCAAATTCAAATTTTATATCTTTTTATAAAAGATGGCATAAAGGTTTAGTAATCTTCAAAAAATCTTTAATATATCTTCTATAAAATTTCTTATACTTGTTATATTAGTTGGAGGTTGCAATCCAGCAATCACTCAGATTTTTGCTTGATCAACTTTCATTCTATTTTTAGAAATTTTATGACCCAGTACAATCCCTTCGGTGACCACAAATTGACACTTCTCCCAATTTAGAACTAAATTAGTATCTTGACAGCGCTTTAATACTTTAGTCAAATTATGTAAGCAAGAATCAAAAGAAGTTTCAAATACAGAAAAATCGTCCATAAAAATTACAATTCCTTTTCCAATTAAGTCAAAAAAGATAGCCATCATATACCTTTGAAAAGTAGCAGGTGCATTACATAACCCAAAAGACATTCTACAAAAAGCAAATCTTCCATAAGGACTTGTAAACGTAGTCTTTTCTTGATCCTCAAGTGTTATAGGTATTTGATGATAACCAGAATATCCATCCAAAAAGCAAAAATATGAATGTCCCGCTAATCCATCCAGCATTTGATCTAAAAATAGAAGAGGAAAATGATCATTTCTGGTGGCTGCATTTAATTTTCTGTAATCAATACAGATTCGCCAACTTGTAAATTGTCTTGTTGGAATTAATTCATTATTTTCATTTTCAACAACAGTCATTCCTCATTTCTTTGGAACGCAATGAATAGGACTAACCCAAGGACTATCAGATATTGGATAAATAATTCTAGCATCCAACCATTTCAACATTTATTTCTTAACCACATCTTTCATAACTGGGTTTAATCTCCTTTGAGGTTCAATACTGGGTTTACTGTCATCTTTCAATAATATTCTGTGCATAAATATTGATGGGCTAATTCCTTTAATATCTGCTATTATCCATCCAAAGGCTTTATTATACACTTTTAATACTTCAATCAATTTTATCTCTTATTCTATAGTTAATTCAAAAGATATAATAACAGGTAAAGTTAATGAATTCTCTAAAAAGGCATACTTTAAATGAGAGGGTAATTCCTTCAATTCCAGTTTAGGATCATTTTCAATTGATGGTTTGAATTCATTACTTTCAGTTGTATCTAATATTTCCCAATTTTAATTAACATAATAAATATCTTTTATATCTTCTTTAGAATCATTTTCATCACTTAAATCTTCAGGGTCTAAAAATTCTTCTTCTTTAGAAATGATCTGACATTTTTCTTGATAGTGTTGTGTTATCATGTAATAAAAAATATCCATTCTGTAACATTTCTCCTTGTTAGGATACCGCATTGATTTAAGAACATTGAATGTTACTTCTTGATCATTAACTCTCATGGTTAACTTCTCTTTTTGTACATCTATCATAGCACGTCTGGTAGCAAGGAAGGATCTTCCTAAAATAATAGGAATCTCTTCATCTTCTTCCATATCCAGAATTATAAAATCTACAGGGAAAATGAAGTTATCTACCTTTACCAATACATCTTCTATCATTCCTCTTGGATGAGTAGTAGATCGGTCTGCTAATTGTAAGTTTACAGTTGCAGGAGATATTTCTCCTAAATCTAACCTCTTAAAGATGGATAAAGGCAAGAGGTTAATACTTACTCCTAAATCGCATAAGGCTTTTCCATGAAATCTATCTCCTATAGCACAAGGTATAGTAAAACTTCTAGGATCTTTAAGCTTTTGAGGTAGCTTTTTCTGAATAATTGCACTACACTCTTCGCTTAGTGCAACATTTTCAAAAGCTTCAAATTTTCTTTTCTTATTAAGAATATCTTTCATAAATTTAGCATACTTAGGCATTTGTTCCAAAGCTTCAATTAATGGGATATTAATGTTAAGCTTTTTAAATACCTCAAAAAATTTTGAAAATTGTTGGTTCAATTTCTACTGTTTAAGTCATTGTGGAAATGGTGGTGGAGGTTTTTCAAATTCATCTTGAGATAGAAATTATTTTTCTTCTTAAGTGATTTTTTCCTTAGGTTTGTCAACTTCTATCCCTCCAGTCTCTTTTAGAATTTTATTTTCCTTTCCATCCCTTAGTTCTTTTCCACTTCTAAGTAATACAACTTTAATCTACTCTTGATCTTTTTCATTTTCTTTTGGATTTACTTCAGCAGTACTTGGAAGTGTTCCCTGTGGTCTGTTGTTATTTGCATTTGCAATTTGCCCCATTTGATTTTCAATATTTCTTATCGCAGCATTTTCACTTTGCAACTGACTACCCATTTGTAAAATTAATTATTCTATAGATAATTACTTTTCCTTAAATGGTGGTTATTAAAACCATGAGGATAAAAAGGTCGACAGTTAGAATTACCTTGATTATTCCAATTCCCAATTTGGTTAGGTTGGTTGTTACCCCATTGCGGATTTGCATTATTCCAATTTAAGTTAGGGTGATTTATAGTAATTGGAATATGGGTTATTAGTTTTTCTAGTGATAGCTTGCAATGTTTCTATGGTTTGAGATTCATCAGCACTTCCTGAATTATCATTACTTAAATGCAATAATTGAGACAAATTATCTAATTTCTTAGATATTGCAGCAACTTGAGATACTAAAATAGAAAAAGCTTCATTATCTTGAATACCAACCACTCTTTTAGCATTTACTCTATCAGAATGCCATTGAAAGTTATTAGTTGTTATTTCTTATATTAAAGCATAAGATTCATCAAATGATTTAGTGATTAAGGAACCTCCAGCAGTAGCATCTACAATAGATCTAAGAGAACCTATTAATTCATTATAAAATATTTGTATAATTAACCAGTCTGGTAAAGCATGATGTAGGCACTTCCTAAGAAGTTTTTTAAATCGTTCCCATGCTTCATAAATAGTTTCTCCTTCAAATTGAGTAAATGAGGTTATATCATTTCTAAGTTTTTCATTTTTGGAAGGTGGAAAATACTTGGCAAGAAATTTTTGATCCATTCTCCCCAAGTTTTAATAGATCTTGTTGCTAACGAATTTAGTCACATCTTAGTCTTATCCCTTAAAGAAAAAGGAAAAATATCATCAGAAACAGTATAATACTTGAAAGTAGCACAAAGTTCTAGAAAACTAGCAAGGTGTAAATTAGGATCTTCAGTAGGAGATCCTCCAAATTGATTATTTTGGACCATTTGTATAATTGCAGGTTTAAGTTCAAATGAGTTTGCTTCTAGAGCAGGGATTTGAATGTTTAAGTGAATTTCATCAGTTGTAGGTTAGCATACTCTCTTAAAGGTCTATGTAAATTTTGATGTTCATTTTCTACAACATTTTGTTCCATCCTATTTCGAAGTATATTAGCCATTTATAGCAAATTATGAATTCTTTTTTCTTTTTTAATTTTTCTTACAGTAGTGCGTTCTAATTCAGAATTATAAGGTATTAATCATTCAGATCCCAAACTTCGCATAAAAGGATTTAGAAAATATTTTTAATTAATATAAGAAAAATATACTTTAAAATATAAATATTAATATTATAAAAAATTTTATCTTTCTTTAATTATTTAATTTTTAGTGCTTATGTTCCCCAGCAACGGCGCCAAAAAATTGACCTGACCGCAATTACGTAAGTAAAATAGCTTATAATATTATGGCCAAACTTGACCCCAAATCAGATTAAGCGACTAATGTACGATAATTAAAGATTAAATTTTTATAAATAAATATAAATCGTAGAATAGGGGTACTACGCAAGTATAAGTATCGTTTCAAGTAATATAGAGCTGTCTAATTAAGCCCCGGATATCGATCCCACGGGGAAGGTTAAGTATAATTAATTACGAAAGAAAGATGAAAATCTTTTTATAAACTAATCAACTAACAAGTACTAATATGCAAGTTATTAAAATAGCAATTGTAAATAAAATAGTAATTTAAATTCTTTAACACAATAAACAAATATTATTTCCCCATACGACATATTTAAAGATTACTAAATATCTAAATTAGTTTGAGAACTTAGAGAATGTGGTATTGTGATGAATAGGAGCATATATATTCTTTACTATTTGGTCCAGCGTATAAAGAACATTGGCTAGTTTTAGAAGATTGAATCAGGATGTATTGTTAGTAGTAAGGGACGAATTTCTAGACTCTCACTTCTAGTTTCCCCCCCAAGGGTTCCTATGTTCGGGCCTACTAGTGACTCGTCACCACCTCTTAAACCAAATTGATAGAATTTAGTCTATCACTCTAAAAACATATTTAATTCTATGCCCTTCAAAGATTATCTCCCTATCTATTCGCACCTCCCCCTTTAAGGATTTATCATCTACTTTTCCAAGGGAAATGTGATACTTACAAGTTAATAATTCTTAGCCCATGGTCAGATCTTAAGAACTCTCCACAAATTTTAGCATTACAAGTGATCAAGTTGTAGTGTAAATGAAAATTAGGTAAAGTATCATCACAAATTATGGATGAAGAAAAATAAGTTCTCAAAACTAAATTAAATACTTATCTAAATCATTTCATATTCGAAGGGAGAAAGAGAAGAAAACTACTCAGAAAGCATAAGATTCACACCACAAACCATATTTATATAATTCAAATTCAAAGTACAAAACTTAAGAACTAAATTATAAATACTTATCTGGAATGATATCCAAGCAATCCTTTGAAGCTTCTCTGACTCTGACTGACTTTTACAAGATTCCATCTCCAGCAATCACACTATAAACACTCTGAACTCTCACTAAAGAAAGGTAAATAACACTACACACTCTTAAACCAAATGAAATGGCACATCTCTTTCACTCTTATGACACTTACGCACTTCGAACGACCACACTTTGTTATAGAATTGTCCACTATTTATAGAGCTTCAAAAATGACTAGGGGTTGCTTCAAGCACCTTTTCAAAATTCATCCAAATTTGTTGAATATTCTAGAAGGTAACTGTGGCGCCTAGGCGCTAGTCTCCTACGCGAATGGGCGCGTCCCTTCAGGTTTTGAGTCGCACCTCTTCGTTGAATAATCGATTCCCTATGACTATATTCATTGTATCTTGTTTATAAAATATGGGAATTTGTCCAGAGACTTTCGAGATTGCTTCTTAGTCATCAATAACCGTCACAAAGTCGTTTGAGTCTGGCGCCTGGCCGCCAGAGTCATCCCTTTTTTTCTTCTTTTCTTCAATTGACTCATTTTGCTCCTTTTACTCCTTTTTTGATTTTTTTTCTTCATAAACTTATTTTCTTGTACCTACAACCAAAAACATAAGAAATACCTTTCATTAAAGTGTAATATCCTTAAAATATTAGTTAAAAATGATATAAAAATTTAGGTAATTTTAAGGGTGATCAAAGCCTCCCTAGGACTGGTCACCCAACATAGAGGGTTAAAATCTCTCTAATACACTAAAAAACAATGGATTTTTACATAGCATTCTCTACCCACCTTCCCCTTCACTAGGAATGAGATAAGTGTGAAGAAACCCTAAATAATAATCCTACAACTTAAAACTTAATATACTCTTCAAATCTCCTTTCTAACTCTCCCCTTTAACTCTCTTCAAGTCCTTTTTATATTTTTTTTTCAAAAGGTGCCTTTGTGTCTCTTCAAATTGTGTCTATATTCAATGAATCTTCCAAGAGATGCCTCCTTTCAAGAGTTATTTAAATGTATTTTGGCGCCCATTATCAGCTACCCACGTTCTTACCAAGGGTTGCCTCAAACACCACTTTAAAATTTGCAAAAAAAATTCTTTAAAATTTCATAGTAAATACCCTACACTTAAGCACGGGGCCTTCGACGCTTCGATGTAGCCTTCTCTGTCCGCTGGTGCTTAGGTGCCTGATCTGGACGCATAAGCGCCCCAGTTCATTTCACACCTTCTTCATTTTCTCTCCAAATTTGATCATTTTTCACTCCTTTTGTCATAATTTATCCATTTAATTGTACCTGAAAGAAAAAACACACAAATATCTTCCATTAAAGTGCAATATCTTCAAAAATAGGTATAAAATGTGTATAAAAATGTTATATATTATAGATATATCATATGGCTAGCAGTACGATCAGCCCATTTAATAGTCCTTTCAATAGAGGTCGTACATGACAGATGGTAAACAGGATCCAACAATCACAGATTGGCTGAACATGTTCTACTCCTTTAAAATGAATCTGTAGGAAGATGTTCCGCAATTTAATGAAGAAGCAGAGTTCAGATTACCGGAGCCTAAGAAGCCGGAGGAGGTAGACAAGAAGAATCAGCCTAACTTCACTGATTACTCGGACACACCATAGAGAATCACTTCAGCTTTAAAGGTTAGCTCAAGAGAAAGTATAAAGAAGGGAACATAACCACTTTGATATAATATGTAGAACCTAAAAGAGGTTTTGTAAATATGATTTTGGCTGAGCCTATTAGTCTGATAGATCTGTAAGCATAGGAGGATGGATGGAGCAAAGTTTGGATTAGATCCTCTAAGAAGATTCTGGATCATATTCAGAATGCTTCGGAGTAAGTTTTCGCTCAGTCTTCTACCTGTCAAGCTGAAGATGGAGATCACACCAGAAACATCTTCGTAACAGAAAACCAAGAAGAAGCAGGGCATAAAAGAACCAAGAGTTGATAGCGCGAAGGATAAGATAGGGGCTGCCCCAGTTAGATTGGTTGTCTCAAATTTGGGGTAGAAATCCCTCAAACTGTTAACTCTGTATAATTTCCTTTACGCCTCTCTGGGGCTTTATGAGTGTAAGAGTAATGATTTTGGCTGCGTATTGACTACCTCTATTAATGATGTAACTGACCACAACAAATCTAATATCGATTTTGATTCACAAAATGATCCTCAAATCATACCTGATCCCAACAAGTGCATTAATGAGAACAAAGAAGATATCGACAACACAGGTTATTCCAGTTCAAAAAGTGAGGAACCAGTCCTTGAGTGCAAAGGAACATTGATCATCATCACCCTAGACTTTTTAGATCTAGAAGCAACACCAGAAGATCTGGCTTCTCAGTAAAAGAAGAAGAGATAACAAGGTGAATTTGAGGAGTGAAAAGGTATTACCCCCGAGAACGACTCCAATGGAAAAAGACAAGCATGTAGTTATTCAAGAGGAGCCACCTTATCCAATGGAAGAGACACATGCTCAAAAAGAACTCGGAAGTTCAAACGAGGTGGATTAAAATGTACTAGCTCATCTTAGGAAGTTGCCAGCCAAACTAAGCATCTGCGACGCTCTGATCTTGTCAAAGGAGATGAGGGAAACACTGATCAAGGCTCTGCTTGATCCAGAAATTTTCTTATATCAATTGACTAGCACTTCCTCAGATGGATTTTGTGTTTTAAAGGAACATCCTGAGGTAAACTTCATCGATGAATACTTGCTACTCGACACTACCGAACATAACCGCCCGCTCTACATTTTCGTTAAAATTGGCAGATTCCTACTTTCCAGAGTTTTGGTAGATCCAAGAGTGTCGCTCAACTTAATGAGTCTACGGACATTAGCCTACTTGGATATTGACGCACAAGAGATTGCCACCTATAAGATGATGTTAAGAGGATTCAATCAAAAAGGATAAAAGGTACTCAGATCGATTACACTGCTAATGAAGGTTGGAGATTTAGTAACAACATCAAAATTCCATGTCACCGACGTGGAGGCTTCATTCAATGCTCTACTTGGTCGACCGTGGCTTCATGAGTACAATATGGTTTTGTCATCGCTACATCAATGCATCAAATATTACAAGTTTGAACAAGAATACTACATCAAGGGAGACTTACAACCGTTCTCAATACATTAAGTAGGCATCCACAAAGATGCTGCCTACTGTGCTCCCCTGAAGAAAATTATGTTTTCAAGAGAAAATATGTCGAATAAGATTGAAGATTCAAAAGTTTTGCAGGAACGAAATCATTTAGATCTGCTTCAATGATTTCCCACCACTCCTTTGCAACGAGTCGGTGGAAGTTCTTTTAGCCCACGCATCCGAGATCAAGGTCGGGGACACGGGCGAGGAAGAACTCACCAGATTGTTGAACAAACAAAACCAACTATCAGCATCGACATAGAAGGAAGCTCTAAAGAAGATAAGTCCAATAAATATATAATGACAATAAACCAGAACAAGCCTCAGTTAAATATCTCCTTGGATGAAACAGAGAAAAGGAAATATGTTTCGATGTACGATTGGATCAACCACTACGTAACGGCTATGATCTTAACTCCGATCCACCCTCAAAAGCTTAAGAGTATGGAGGTTAAGGAAGTTTGCAGTGTTGGTTTGAAACCGATCAAGTTTTACCGTGCTTCCCCTTCTTCTAATTCTGAAACTTGTATAAATCTTGAAGAAAATGATCCTAATGAATTAATGGAATTACCATTTGGTTACTTTTCTCCGTGTGTACAAAAGTTAATTCAACAAGGTTATGTGTCGAAGCAAATGCCAAAGAATAAGCATCAACTTTTTGAAAAATTGTGGAATGTGAAAGGTCAAAATCTCAAATCGAAAGAAGATATTGGATTCGGTATGATAACACAAGTCGATGATTTTGAATTTTGCATGGTTGTTACTAATGGATCAGAAAAAGATTGTTTTGATGTTAAAGATAATTTTAAAGATTAGTCAAAAGATGATGTTCCACCAGAGTTCAAGGATGAAATCAAGACTACAGTGGATGAATTAAATTAAATCAACCACGGGACTGAAGAGCAGCCCCGACCCATTTTTATAAGTTCACTACTCAATGATGAAGAATCTACAGATTTGGTTAAGCTATTATCGGAATTCAGAGATTGTTTCTCCTAAAGTTACGACAAACTGTCAGGAATATCTCTAGAAGTCACAATGTATCACCGTGGAGTGGATCAAAGTACGACCCCAGTAAAGCAAGCTCCTAGAAGAATGCATATTAAAATAGAACAACAAGTCACAACTAAGGTGAAGAAATTAATAGACGCTAACTTTGTGCAAGAAGAACAGTACCCCAACTGGTTAGCCAACGTCGTACCGGTTAAGAAGAACGTGAACAAATATGAGTGCTTGTCGTCTTCAGGAATTTAAATAAAGCATGTCTAAAAGATGAATTTCCATTATCGTATTGATGGTGGAAATTGCATCGTCACATGAGATTTTCTTTTTCATCGACAGATCTTCAAGCTATAATCAGATCAAGATGGCTCTAGAAGATGCATCACTCACAGCTTTCAGAACTCTGATTGGAATTTACTGCTATATCGTAATGTCGTTCGGTCTGAAGAATGCTGGAGCTACTTACCAACAAGTTGTGGCAAGGATTTTTTTTGACCTCATCCACAACCAAGTGGAGTGCTACATGGACGACTTGGTCATCAAGAGCAAAGTGAATGAAAACCATTTGTATGATTTGAGGATCGTGTTCGAACGATTACGACAATACAATCTCAAGATGAATCCCTTAAAGTGCACCTTCAACAAAATTTCTAGGATTCGTTGTCTTTAATCGACGAATCGAGATCGACCCAGAGAAGATTAAAGCTATCTTAGAAATGCTGCCTCCTAATACCTTGAAGCAACATGTTCTTTTCAAGGTAAATTGGCATACCTAAGACGCTTTACATCTAATATGTTGGGTAGGTGTCAGCCCTTTTCGGCATTAATTAAAAAGAACACCGAATTTTTTTTGGAAGAGAAATGTCAGTGGGGATTCAAAGATATTAAACTATTTCTAATGATACCCCCTGTTCTAATAGCCCTATCCCTGGTAGACCATTGATACTTTATACCGCAGTCTTAAACGACTCCCTCGGAGCTTTACTAGCCCAATTCAATGATGAGGGTAAGGAAAACACACTCTACTACTTGAGTCAAATTCTAATACTTGTGAAGGTAAAGTATCATCCTATTGAGAAGATTTTCTTAGCGTTGGTTTCACTGCTCAGAAGCTTAGGCATTACATGCTTTCTCATAAGGCCAACTGAATTTTGAAAGTTAATCAGTTGCAATATCTGATGACCCGACTAACACTTTTCGGACATTTAGCGAAATGGTTGATGATTTTATTGCAATTCAATATAAATTTTGTTCCCATTCGTGCTATCAAATGGCAGATTCTCACGGATTTTCTTGCAACTTACTCACTACCAGCTGGGTCCCCTCTCAATGACGACTTGCCAGATGAATCGATAATGCAAGTGGTATCGGTCTGATTTTCATTACACCGGATTATGAGATGTTGAGATTCTCTTATCACTTGATAGAACCGTGCACCAACAATGAAGCAGAGTACAAAACTTTGATAACTAGATTGGAATTGACAATATTAATTGAAATAACAAACATTGCCATCTACGGTGACTCGCAGCTCTTCATTCAGCAAGTAGAAGGACAGTACAAGATTTTAAAGATAAGACTCGTAGAATATCACAAGTATATGATGAAGCTACTGGAACAGATTCCCTGTGTGACACTCTACAGGATTCCTCGAGCGGATAATGCACATGCTGACACATTAGCTAAGCTCGCAAAGGAATTGGCCTGTCCACCAGAAGACTCTATTGACATTACAGTACAGGGATGTCAGGTTCTCTCATAGATCGACCTCGACAGTCAACACAAGCTAAGAAAAGAAGGGATATCAGCTACAATAACTGTTGATAACGAAGACTGTTGATAACAAAGACTGGCATCAACCATTAATAGAATATTTGCAAACAGGAAGACTACCAAAAGATAAGTCAGTGGCACATTAGATTTAGAAGAGAGCTCTGTCATATGCTTTAGTCAACAACGTTTTGTACAAAAGATCATTTGACCAGATGTGGCTGAGGTGTACGAGCGAAGCAGAAGCGCAGAGTATTGTCAAAGAAGTGCATGTCGGATTGTGTGGTGCTCACTAGTCAGGATTGAAGATGAAGATGAATATAATGAGACTTGGATATTATTGGCTGGTTATGATGACCAATTATATAGAAAAAATTAAGAAATTCCATCAGTGCCAAGTGCATGGAGTGGTCTTGCACCAGCTTCTGAATGTACTACATCCAATGGTTGTCTTGTGGCCATGTAAGTTTTAGGGTACGAACATAGTGGGTTCGATTGACCCTCCATCTTTGAAAGGACATAAATTTATTATTGTAGCCACAGATTGCTTCTCCAAGTGGGAAGAGGCAGTGTCGTTACGGGAAGTAAAAGCCCAACATGTTCTACAATTTTTCAGAAATCAGATTATTTAGCATTTCAGTGTTCCGCACAGAATTATCTCAAACAACAGGTCCACTTTTAAGAGTACGAAGATCAACAGTTTCATCAGACGCCATGGAATCGTTTGGAGGTAATCTACAATCTACTACCCCAAATCAAACAGCTTGGCAGAAGCCTTCTACAAGACGCTCGTGCAGATATTGAAGAAGATATTGGACAAAAACAAAAGAGGATGGCACAAGAAATTGTTGGAAGCTTTATGGGCATATAGGATGACAGCTATGACGCCAACGCAGGCTACGCTATACGTCCTCATGTACAGGTCTGAAGCAGTGCTTCTGTTAAAAATTTAGCTATCTTCTCTCAGAATCTCCATTGCCAACCAAATTACAATAGAAGACAATGCCAAGCTCCAATTTACAGAATTAGAAAGCCTCAAAGGGAAACGATTGCTCGCCTAATAGAACTTGGAACTTTATTAGACAAAGATGGTTCAAGCCTATGAAAAACTGGTCCTCCTGAGGATGTTCAAAGTCTATGACCTTATTCTTGTTCTCAAAAGGCCTATCCTTACAAATCACAAGATAAGTGGAAAATTTGAACTGACCTGGGAGAGACCATTCATGGTGGAAAAGGTTTACTCAGGAGGATCATACAAGTTAGTCAATTCTCAAGGTGAAAGACCGATGTTGTCGATAAATGGAAGATATTTAAAGAAGTACTACGCAACATGACAGTTCAAAAGATGATGCTCGTTCTAAGATTAGCTATATGGCCAGTGTCTGTGACTGGGACATAAAGAAAGGAAAATTTATAGTAAAATTGGATGAAAATAAGATGAATTTTTGTATAATAAATGTGCACGCTGAAATCACTTATATAAATTTCTAATTACATAAAGTCATTATTAAATAAGATAATGGCATATTTATAATTTAAAATTCACCTAAACAATAAGATTTTTATTGTTCTTCTTTGTTTTGAATTTTAGCGCACTAAAGTTTCTCTTGTCTTCCACAGGAAAAATGTCAGGTCAGAAGCTGATCTTCGCTTTCAAAGACAACTTGAATCTCACACTTAATGAGGAGAAAGTCTCAATAGGAGTGGTAATAAAGTTTGACATGGATTTTGCACAATTGAATGTGGATTAAGAAGACCCACTGGTGAGCCTGGTCAGCCAGAGAGAAACTACAAGATTGAAGTATGTAATGAGGATTAGCCACATAGGAAAGAGAGTCATAAAAAAGAATTAACACAAAGGAAGTTTTAGATGTACACCACTCGGTAGAAAGAAGCAAGAAGATACCGTCGATGATCCTACACCAGAAGGGGATGTAGTCAGTCCTACATTGGAGAGAGCTCTGGATGCACCGTTGAGGCATACAGAGTGTCAGAATGCTAATCACTGCAAATGCAGAGCATGGGATAGACTTGCAAGGAGACATGCCCGAGAGACAGCTGTAGAGTTTCCTTCATTTTGTGAGAAGGGAGATTATGATCCAAACATGAAGGAGACTTCTGCTAGTCCTCCAGCTACAGAGGTTGAGCCAGAGGCTACTATGGAGCCTACGCCACTACATGGTTCATTTGAGGAGTTTTACATGGGATGTCGATGTGCAACGTAGACATACCGTGAAGGAAGTCGTAAGTCGGATCATTTACAGTGTTCAGAATGTAATGTTCTTCACTTGGAGCGTTATGGGACTTTCAAAGAATACACGACAGTGTCAATGATGTTCAGGAGCCAGTATAATCCCAATGTGGAGCCTTACATACCGTTGTTTATCAAGCCCTGATGATCGTAGATTATTCCAGACATTGAAATGGCAAAATACATAGGGTCCGGAAACAAGAATTCGAGCACTATGAAGAAATTCAAGGAAAATACATCAACATTTTGGATGGTCTTGAATTATACATAGATGTATTCTCAAAAAAGGATGAAGAAAAAAATTTTTATTGTGTGTTCAGCAACATGGACTTAGGTCGAGCACGTCGTATGAGAGAGAGGACATATTCAGAGTCCCAGAAATGGAAGAGGGGGAAGGGCAGGATCTCTATTTAGTGTGGTTGCTGCTATAACTTTACAATAGATAGGCAAGGCGCCCCCCCCCCCCCCGGGGATTTTGAGAAATGATGAGGTGGATCCTCTGTCGTCCGTGATCAAGAAGATGATTTAAAGAATGGTAAAATGCCATATATTGCTCAAATTACATCCCAACAGTTGCATCATCAATATCTATGAGGAAGGAGACTGCATTCCCCCTCAAATTAACCACCATGACTTCATCAGGCCCTTATGTATTGTCGCGTTGATGTGCAAGAGAAACATTTTGTTTAGAGGGAGATATAAATTGTTGGTGTTATAGATTTTTGAGGGTCGGTAATGATCCCGCTACCGATTAGGTTTGTACTAGTTCTAAAGGGAAACAGAGCAGACTTGGCAAAGCATTGCATTCCTGGAGTGGCACATCATAGAGTCTCAGTTACTTTCCGAAGAATGGATGATAGTAAAGTGTCGTATAGATACCAGCCCGACCCAGACTTAGAAAGTCTTCAGCTACTTGAATTGTGAGACAGGTGTACCTCTAAGTGTGTGTTAGGGGACTACTATCCCAGAGCATAGCTTAGGAGGTTAGCTCGATCATGAAATGACCTCAGATGACAGATAGACAGTTTGCTACTTTTTGAACTACGCCAGAGCAGGTAGAACATGACGTGACATATTACAGTTCTACTCCAATGTATCCATGATGTTCATTTGATAAATTCAGCACGTAAACAGTTGTATTGCATTCCAACTAAAAATAACAAAGGTATTTCCATTTTTTTTTTCAATAAGTGTTCTTGGAATTGCCAACAATTTGTGCGATTAATAAAAGCAGCAGGACCATACATTGGTCCCAAATTACAACAAATAAAGAACGATGCAAGGGAAATTTGAAAGTAAATGAAATTAAAATTCAAAATTTAAAAGGGATAAAATAAAATCAAAATAAAAAAATGATATAATAATAAAAAGAAAACAAACAAGAAAACAAATTATAAGCACATTCTCTCACGAGCTAAATTTCCTCGCACTTTCTGTGATTCTACATTCATCGTGTGTTTTACGATTCCTACACCTTCCGTTCATTTTAACTTTTCACAACTTCACTTCCCACGAATGCAAACTTTTCACAACCTTCCATGAAACTTCACAATGTCGCAGGACCTTCCTACAAATTTGAAAGTTCCCACAAGTTACAAGATTCCATAACTCTCCCGTATTCTCAATCTTTTTGAGGCTGGTATCTAAATTACGGTTCTCATCCTTCAGGACCCATACCTAAATTCTGATTCCCTTTCGCTACCTCTTGGGTTGGCTGTGAGTCCCTGCGCTTTCCTTCCCAATTTAGTTCGTCATCTCTCAGGTTAGATGTGAGTCCATACGTATTCCTTCCTGGTGTGACATTCTCAGCACTTTCATTACCTCTTGGGTTGGATATAAGTCTCTGCGCTTTCCTTCCCAATATAGTTCATCACCTCTTAGGTTAGATGTGAGTCCCTGCGCTTTCCTTTTTGGTGTGACATTCTATGAACTTACACTACCTCTTGGGTTGGATGTAAGTCCCTGCACTTTCCTTTCTAATGTAGTTCGTCACCTCTTAGGTTGGATGTGAGTCCCTGCTCTATCCTTTCTACTGTTACATTCTCTACACATTCGTTACCTCTTGGGTTGAATGTGAGTCCCTGTGCTTCCCTTCCTAATGTATTTTGTCACCTCTCAGGTTGGATATGAGTTACTTCACTTTCCTTTCTCAGCACTTTCAATACCTCATGGGTTGGATGTGAGTCCCTGAGCTTTCCTTTCCAATGTAGTTCATCACCACTTAGGTTGGATGTGAGTCCCTGTACTTTACTTCCTAACGTGACATTCTATAAACTTTTTCTCCCTCTTGGGTTGGATTTGAGTCCCTGAGCTTTTCTTTCCAATATTGTTCGTCAACTCTTAGGTTAGATGTGAGTTCGTGTGCTTCCTCCCTAATGTGACACTCTCTACACTTTCGCTACCTCTTGGGTTGGATGTGAGTCCCTAAGCTTTCCTTCCTAATGCAGTTCGTCACCTTATAGGTTGGATGTGAGTCCTCGCACTTTCCTTCCAAGTGTGACATTATCGGTACTTTTGTTAGCTCATGGGTAGGATGTGAGTCCCTGAGCTTTCCTTCCTAATGTAGTGATGCCTGAATATTTATGCTTACGATTTAGGTATGAAATTTATGATTTATAATATGGATCATTCTACGCAATTATACGTATCATTTATCAAGTAATATTTGACTTTCTGATTATACCCCGAGATATCAAATCCACTGGGAAATGTGTAAAAATTTAAAGAAATAAGAAAATTCACTTTTTACTTTTTGAATTGATTTTTGTAAGTATGTTTTAAGGTTTTAATTTTGAAAAGTTGTTTTCAATAATTTTAATAACAAGTTAAACAAGAAATAAAGTTATCAATACTCTAAACGCAATATAAAAGATATAAGAATCAAATATCTTTTTCCTTCTTCAATGAATCAGTAATAATTATGGAATTTCATGTTGTAGAAGTATTTAATTGTATTATGCCAAATATGAGCAATTATATTCTTTACCCTTACTTGGTTCTATAAAGAAAATTAGTTAATTTGAAATTTTGAAATTTTGTAGATGAGTTAGGCAGGGAAGATACCTGCTCTCACTCTAGAGTTCTCTCTATTCCCTCCACCTAGAGGCTAACATCTCAGAACAAAATTTAAAATAACAAACCAAATTAGGTGGCTTTAGCCTGTCACTCTAAAGTCCTCTAATTTTACTCCCCAATAAAGCATATCTCCCTCTATATTTGCATTCAATCATATGGACTACAATTCTCACCCATATAATTGCATGTGATTCTTTCCAATTGTTGTTTGAGACAATACCACATTGGATCTTACATAATCTCACAACAAATTTTAACATCTTAATTGGCCAAATCAAGAAGTAAATTAAGTTCAAGAAATTAAATCATCATAATTTATTCCATCATTAAATACTTATACTTCCACAACATACTTCCATAAGTTAATTACTTCATCATCTAAGAAAGAAAAAGATAAACTAAACTACTCAGATTTCATGAAAAAAACACAAACAAAACTTGATATGAAAGCATAAACCATAATGAAAACACAACAATCTTACTTAAAAACAAAATGTAAAAACAAAGATAAATACTTATCTGAAAATCCTCTCCACAAGACTCTGGAAGTTTCTTTAGAATTTTGCTTTCCACAATACAACTCTACAGAGGTTGGAGCCCAACTCTGGTGACTCTAATAAAGACTTTAAACTTCACTAAAAACTAGATATAAGGATAAAAGTAAATTGGTGAGAAGAAGGCTTCACACCAACCCTTTTTCCTTTCTTACTCTCTACTCTCTACTATAGAAAAGAAGAACTCTAAAACTTAACACACTCTAATAACTACTCTAATAACACACACAGAATAACAACAACCCCTCTAAAATTATGAGGCTTCATTTTTATAATTTTCTAAAGGTGTCTTGGTGTCTCTTCAAATCATGTCCAGATTCAATTTATCCACCAAAAGATGCATCCCTTCAATCATATTTGCCGCCCAAAGTAAGTTAAGGAAGTCACCACCAAAATTTTCTTCAACCAACCCTTGAAATGGCGCCAAAATTCATTTAAATTTGATTTTTTACTGTAGCGCTTAAGCACTGGCACTTTGGCGCTTAGGCGCTAGAGGCCAAATTTCTCAAACTTCATAATTTTGCTACAAATTTGGTCCTTTTTCGTTCCTTTCATCATAATTAATCATTTTCATCATACCTACAAGAAGACTACAAAATACCTTCCATTAAAGTGCAATATCATCAAAAATAGGTATAAAAATGTGCATAAAAACACTATATATTTTAGGTGCATCAAAATCTCCCAAACTTAAAATGTTACTTGTCCTCATGTGACTCTTAACCATAAAAATTTTAACATGCAAATTATGTAAATGAGTTTTTTTAGGAAGGTTTCAAAATTTTGGTCTAGAAATGAAATAATCCAATTTAGAAAAATTTTAGTAAATAAGACCAATTTAAAGTTTAGAAAGTTCTTAAGTAAAGGATAATGAAAATTATAAGTTTATATCTAATTCAGAAATACTTGTAGATTTTTCAAAATATAGAATTCAAGCATTTTATTTTTCTCACTTAAAAATTTAAATTTAGAATAATTTTACTTATTGTATTATAACCTTAAGTTTTAGATTTTTGCAAAACTTATATTTTAAACTTTAAGTATAGAACCAATTTTTTATTAGACCTTTAAATCCTCAAGCTTCTCCTTCCTTTTCACATACTATTTTTTTATTTATTTTTCTTTTTTTTATAAGGCAAGTATTACTATATCTGGATAAGTCTTTAATGATTTTGAATTCTACTCTTCCATTTAAAATAAATGTCTCATATGTATCTTTCACTTAAAAATCATAATAATAGCGCTGAAAATTATTTCTCAATAAAAGAAATTTAAGCTTTGAAAAATAAAAGTCAAATCTTCTATTGGTCCAAAAATACAACATTTCTTACTAAAGATAGTTTAACTCTATTTAAAATTTCTTTATTAAAGAACATTTTAACTTTAAATTTTTCATTATTACTATAAATTTTGTAATTCTTTTATTCCTTTGTATATTCAAATTTTTTTCCCTAATATAACTTCATATACATAATTATTTTCAATCAAAAACCAGATTTATTTAAGTATTCTTGAGAATGAATAAAATTTTAGGTTTTTTGTTTGAAAATTTTAGTTTTTTAAATTCCCCCCAAACTTTAATTTTAGTTAGGATAAAAACATTTAAGCATAAGAAATGATACATGAGTGAGATTTAAAAACTAAAATAACATGCTTGCAGGAATTTTCAATATCCTAAATATGCAAGTATAATAGTTTTAAATAAAAACATAGGTAAAAAGAAACTTAATTCAGTTTTTCATAAAAGAAAATTTTCAAAAGACTTTTACAGTAGTGGAGGTTTTCAAAACAAATACACATCAACTTAACATAACTAAAATCACAACAATGCTAGATAATAACTGGTAGTAGATTTTGAAAAAGTTTAAAACATGCAATTTTCAAATAGAGGTTTTTAATAGTGTTCTAAATTTTCTAACTAATTTGGAATTAATTTATACTCTATTAAAAATTCAAACACTAAATACACATTAAAAATTTTACTACTACACACATATCACAAACTATACATAAAACATTACTTTATCACATAAACATCTGAATGTTCATAAAAAGAACTAGTCCAATTATGCTCTATACAATATCAGACTTCATATCATAAATACATCACATAACAATTAAACATAACATTACAGATAAAAACATCAAAATAAAAACATAACTACACATAAGAAATCACAAAACAAAACAAACTAAACACAACTACTCTAATCATCATCCTCATCATCATCTTCTTCAGCCCAGTCTCTGGATGACACATAAGGTATATTAAACGGATGAGGGGGCATCTCAAAGACTGTGATCACCTCTAATCACTCTATCCATGTACTGCTAATAATTCTCCTTATATTCATCATGCTTAATAATAAACCTTTCAATATTTTCAATCTTACCATCCATATCTCTAACATTCTCTCTGGTAAGACTCACTTTCTTTAAAATCTTCTTTAATAATCCAATTTTTGAATCACTAGATGATGATGCTCTAGAAGTTGTGGCACGTGAAGTAGAAGCAGCAGAAGCAGAAGCAGAAGCAGAAGAATTTCTAAATCCTCCTCTCTAGCCAAACTCTGAATGTACATTGTAAGCACCAACATTTACACTGGTAATAGGTCTCAATAGCTGAAGAACTTCTTCCCATGTTTTAAACTTCACACCAGATCGCTCACAAATCGAATGAATTAAGGATGGAAATCTCATACTGAAGTAGTAGCAGATGCGACACAGTTCATCACATAGTCAAAAATAATAGCCCCTACATCAATTGGCTTTCCTAACTAAATACAATGGTTCAGACTGCTCTCACCCTTGTAACTTCACTAGTATGACTTGAAGGCAGTAGTTTAGATGAGATAAAATAATGTCATGCATTTGAAATGGCATTCAACTTTGAGGCTTGAAATTTTACTCTTCTTTCATTTTTTATCTTTCATAAACCTCTTCCATCAGTCAGAAATGATATAATCTCATCTAATTCTCCTTCAGTAGGGTGATAATTAGCATAAAAACAAAACAATGCAAGAGGCAAGTGGTAAAAGACATTGATTACTGTAGGTGAAAAATGTACTTGTTCACCTCTAACCATCACCAAATTCTCTTCTGCTGCAGGCAAGTTTACATAAAACTCTTTGACCATAGAAACAACAGCGACAATGGAGAAGTAACAGTAATTCTCCCAATTCCTTCTAGTAATCATTTCTTCAATAACTTATCCTCGCATACTAAATACTCGTTCCGGAATCAATTTACATGACGAAATTGCATCGACATATCAATTCTCTGCTCTCGCACTAACAAATTTGTTGGAATCAAATTTTGCTTTATCTTTCGAGCGCTTTGACTTTGGAGCCATCTCTAAAAAAAATTGCAAAAATTCACCATAAATTCTAAAATTAAACTAAACTCGCTAATTTAACTTCCAAAGGTAATTTCCACTAAATCCAAGTAATTTCTCATGCTTTTCCTCAAATTTCACCATAAATAATGATCTTAGGGTTTTTCAATAATGTACTCAAAATATATGGTGAAAATAAAAAAAATTTACTTAGGAGTAGTGTTATACCTCAAGGAATTCAAATCTAACAAATCTCGTTGAAATCGATTCTTAATTGATCCAACTTAAGGATGCCCTAAATCCTATTTTGCGACTTCGAGAGGTTGAGGGTGATGGAAGGTGTTAAAAATGTCATTTTTTGGGTTTTTAACTGCAGAAAATCAATTTTCGTGAACCAGTACTTAAGCGTGCGGCTTCAGCGCTTAGCCGCGAAATCTGGCGCTTAAGCGCCTGAGTTCTGGCGCTTAGCCGCCAGTACCCTTATTTTCACAATTAATTTAAAAATGTACTAAACCCCTTGGTTAATCACACTTAAGAACTTTAAATAATAATTTCTCCCTTCTAAAATTTTCTAATTCTCCAAACAAAAGTTAAATTTCCATCAATTCCAAACAAATTTCACACAAACACAAACTTTCATTTAATTAAAACAATCACACATAATACAAACTAAAAATTTCTATCCAAACATTTTGGATAAAATTTCCCAATACACAATAATTCAAATACATCAAAACAAAGATAAATTTACATCATTAAGATATAACAAACACACTTAAAAGTTCACTAAAACACAAACATATAACACCAAACACTAAACACTTAACACATAAAACCACAACACTAGAATATACTCAAATGAATTCCAATCTCCATTAGGTTGAATGTATCCAGAACCACCATTAGTTCCATTTGAACCATCTGGAAAATAGATCTGATAAAATGGGTGATGGTTAAAAACTCTCACATCTTCTTCTTCTAACCATTTGTTTTTCGGAAACATCGCCTTATCTACTTCTTCCACATGACTTGTATGATTGAATTGTATTTTAAGTTTTCATCCCATATGCTCTAAATGAGTGTTAGTTTCATTTACCTTTGCTTCAATTGACGCCACATTGGTTTCAATCTTCGCAATCCTTTCTGTAATACCTTAAATACTAACTGCTAGGAATTCGTTGTATAGCTCTTGCGCACTTTCACTAATAAATTTCTTCTTGTTGGCTTCCTCCTTCTTAATTTCACTCTCCCAAGAAGACATTTTTGCACTCAAAACACTCTTCTTAAGACTCAGGAATGAAAATAGGGACTGAGGCAAGTGTTTCTCTTAATCTAGGGTCTTTTTGTAGACATGGGAAGTGATAAAACCGACCTTAGACGTTTTAAAACTCCAAAATAACTTCTAAAACCACTTCCCAACAATTTTGGCTTCTAGAAATTCATTTATCACGTTTTTTCTTAACTGTGGCGCTTAGCCGCCAGTGCACATTTTTTCACAGGTCTGCCAAATGTCCAAAATTTTCATTCTGACTCTTTTAAGTCATCCTTTAATGTCAAACAAACACCACTATAACTAATCTCTTTAAAATACTACCAAATAATCATAAGAACAAACCAAACAAAGCACACAAAATAAACATAAAGCAAAGTACATCGATAAATATGAAACAAAGCACACCGATAAATATGAAGCAAAGCACACCGATAAATATGAAACAAAGCACAACGATAAAAATGGGTTGCCTCCCACAAAGCGCTTGGTTTAATGTCTTCAGCCTGACATAACCAGAACTTATTCTGAGTGACCCAACATCAGATTCTCATCAGGTTTTTATTGATTTACTGAAAAATAAGGTTTAAGTTTATGACCATTAACTTTGAATATTTTTCCAGTCTTAAAATCCTGAATATCTACAGCTCCATAAGAACAAACTTTTATCATAATAAATGGACCCATCCATTTGGACTTAAGTTTTCCAGTGAAAATTTTCAACTGGGCATTATATAACAAAACTTTTTGTCCTGGCTCAAGATTTTTAGTAAGAATCTTTCGATCATGCCATAACTTCATCTTCTTTTTATAAATCTTAGCATTTTCATAAGATTCATTCCTTATCTCTTCAAGCTCATTTAATTGCAATAATCTTTTCTCAGCAACATCCTTTAAATTACAATTGAATTCTTTTATAACCCAATATGCTTTATGCTCAAGCTTTTCCAAAAATTAGCCTATATGGGGACATTCCTATAGGAGTTCTATAAGCAGTCCTATAAGCCCACAAAGCATAATCCAGTTTTATTGACCAATCCTTTCTATTTGGATTAACAGTCTTTTCCAATATTCTTTTAATTTCACGATTGGATAATTCAACCAAACTACTTGTCTGTGGATGATAAGCAGTAGCAATGCAATGGTTAACATGATATTTCTTTACTAACTTCTCCATAATCACATTTCTAAAATGACTTCCCCCATATGTTATGATTACTCTTGGTATTCTAAATCTGTAAAATATATTCTTTCTTAAAAACTTTGCAACACTTTGAGCATCACATTGAGGTAAAGCAACAGCTTCAATCCATTTGGATACATAGTCTACTGCTATTAAAATATAAATCATTCCGAAAGATGGTGTAAATGGTCCCATGAAATCTAATCCCCAAACATCAAATTTTTCAACTTCCAACATATAATTGAGGGGCATCTCGTTTCTTCTAGAAATATTGCTTACAAGCTGACATCGATCACAATTTTTAATATATGCATTAATATCTTTAAAAATTGTAGGCCAATAAAATCCAGATTAAAAAATTCTATAAGCTGTTCTATCAACTCTAAAATGTCCCCCATAATCAGAATTATGACATTTTTAAACAATTTCATAATTTTCTTCAAAAGGCACACATCTTCGAATGATCAGATCATTTCTTTGTTTATATAAAAATGGGTCTTCCCAAAAATGAGTTTTAGCATCAGATAAAAACTTCTTCGGCATATTTACAGAAATTGTCGGCGAATTTTAGATTTTAAATTTAATTTAAATATATATATAATTTAAAAAATAGCATTTGATTTTGAAAATAATTTTAAGTTTGAAAATTTTAAGATATGAAATCAAACCAATCTCACATCCCAAATAGTTTATGTAAACGAGCACCGCATCACAAACCGTGTATCTATCCCGAAGAATAGACACACTGCTTGATGATGGGGCTCGGTTAAATAAACTAGAAGATTTGTGACATCCATTTGGTCTGCGAACCAATTTTATAAGCCGACAAGTTGCCCTGCTTAATATAAAGGAATTAGACAGGGTTTATATTACCTGGGTTCTTAAAGTTCCCTATAAGGGCAAGCCCCTATAGTTAATTACATCTTAAATGACGGGAATCATTTAAGAAAACTCTCGATAATGATCAGTGGTTTTGCTCTCAAGAATTTCAAAGTTTAAAGTTTTCAAAGGATTGGATTTTGGAAATTTCAAAAAGGAATGGATCAAATTTGGAACAGTTTATTTTAAGAATCCAAAGAAAGAGAAGTAGGAGAAGCTGAGGATCCAAGAAGAATCTTGGCAACTTCCCAAACTATCCTATTGTTTGGTTTAGATTTGGGAGTTTATTTAATGTTGCAATCCTGCCAATTTTATTTATTTAGGTCTTATATTTGTATGACATGATCATTTAAATAGCCTTAAAAATGTGAGGGTTTATGTCGTATCAAATGACTACCTCGGAATCCTAAGGTCGGTTAGGGCTTAATTTGCATAACATGATTATACAAATGCCTAATGAAAAGTTGAGGATTTATGTTGCACTAAGCAAACTACCTCGAAATCCTATGGCTTTGTTGTTTAATTCTAAGGAATGTTTAGCTGATGTAGACCCGAGTTTTGCTGAAGAAGATGGTCGTGCTGCCACCGTGCCCCAAGCTCCTTGTTGTTGCAGAGGTTTAGTTTTAGAAGTCATAAATCGGGAGATAAGAGAAGTGTTTTAGTTTAGAGAAAATCTTAAAATCCAAGTGTCTTTAATATTTTAATTAAAATAAATCTTAAAGTTGTTTAAATAGAACCCATTAAGATCCCACGGTTCTGTCATCCCGGCACCATTATCTTCATCGAATTCACTTAGTCTAGATGAATTTGCTAAGCTCAACTGAATGAGTTCCACACTTTCATTTAGACCGTGGGAAATCCCGTTGGCAACACGTGGGTTACATCATCAGAGGTATTCTCGATCATTCAACGAGACGTTTTAATTTAGTTGCAATTGTCGTTTTGTTGTTCTGTTTGTGATTAAATTTTAAGTTGTTTAATATTTTGGAATGTTGTGGCGGTGAATTTTATCTTGCAATGACTTTTAATTTAGCTTTGGTTTCAGTTCAGGGACTATCCTAAAGGTTTTGGTTTTCATGCAACAGTCTTGTTTATCATGCAAGAAAAAGTAAAGCGCAATGCATGTAAGTAAATTGCAAAAAAGTAAATTGCAATAAAATAAAAGCGTACCTGGAGGGTCTTCTCATAATCCCAAGCTGCACTTAAAACACATGTTAAGGCATTTAAATATTTCAACAGATACCTAGGTAAAGCTAAGGGAAAGGGTTTTGGTTGTCTATTAGAATCCTAATCCTATTGCTAGTCACTTCCTATGACGTCTAGGTTGTTGGTTTGGTTTAAAGATGATTTTCTTCATCAAAGAACAATTAAATTCAATTGTTCTTCTAAAACATCCCGTCATATTGAGGAAGTTCTTAGGACAAGTCCTAAACATCTTTTCAATACTTCTAGGATTATTTTGAGTCCGAGTAAATTTAGTTGCACAGGTGAATTAATCATCCAGAAGTTTAGTTAAACTTTGTCTCTTGCTCAATGAACTTGGGTACTTGATTACCTGATGAATGAAGTGACATCTCATTTAATACTCTATTTAAGAGTTATAATAATTAAAGCCTTTAAGGGTAAGCTGGATTGTTGAGAATTTTAATCATTCATAATTTAGAGTTTGAGTTAATGATTTAAAGTGATTTAATTTAATTATGAGGTTTTAATTAATAATTTTAAGTTTGGAATAGTGTTCAAATTATTTTAGATTTAATTTAAATCTTTACACTTTCAATTATCTTAGTATTTCAGATTGATGTTTATGTTTTAAATTTACTTAGATAGAAAGAGGTGTTGAAATTATTGATATGTTTTAATTTAGTTCTTAATGATTTCATTTAGGTTTGTTGTTAAATGATTTTAATTTAATTTAATTTAATTTAATTTGATTTAATTTAATTTAATTTAATTTAATTTAATTTAGTTTTAATTTTTAATTTAATTTTAATTTAATTTATATTTAATTTAATTTTTAATTTAATTTTTAATTTTAATTTAATTTAACTCCAAGATTTTAAATTTGATTTTAATTATTGGACCATTTAACATTTTAAGCATTAATTCATTTAAGGGTTATCTTCTTTTAATTTTTAATTTATTTAATTTGGATTATTATTTTAATTTTTAATTAAGAACTAAATATTATTGAAGTGGTTTATTTAGAGATTTTTAAATTAAAGAAAAAATATCCTCTTAATAATATCCCTATTTTAATAATCCAAATTTTCAATATATTCTTTCCAAAATTTAAATTATTTAATTAATTAGAGTTTCATTTTGATATTTTCAAAGTGTTTAATGGGTTTCTACCCTTTTAATTTCCCTAAGTTTCAATCATCCAAGAGAAAGTTAAAATCAAATATTTTACCCTCCATTTTGATTAAACCTAAAGTTTCAATTAAGTGTTAAAATTTTTAATTACCTTTATGCTCTTTTAGGCTTATTTATTTCATAACTCACTAAATTGAGCTCATATGAATTTGAAATTTTTTTTTCACCTCACTCACATTTCATTTAAGACATTAGAGGAGAAAATGTGTTTTTTCTGACTTTAATTTATTTATATAAATATATTTAGTAGAAAATGGGGGGTTTTAAAGAAAATTCAACAACATGACCAAGGTAAAGATTCTGTCCTTAAGAAAATTATGAGATGTTTCTAATGACCAGAGGACCACTTGGACCAATTTTGGTGATTTTTTGAATTATATTTTATTTATTATAATTATTTTGAGTTTTAGAGTATTAATTAATTTTAAAATAAAATAAAATTTGAAAAATAGATTTTATATTTTTCTTAAATTTTTCTGACCTCAAGAAGTCCAAAGAAACAAAATTTATAATTTTTTGATGTTTTTTTTGATTTATTAGAATTATTTTAGTGAAAAAGGTTGAAAATTCATTTTTTAATATTGAAAATTACATTAAGCCTTTAAAATTCAATATCTTATCCTAGGGACTTAGGAAAAATATTTGGTTTGTTCCTAAGTGATTAGGAGTCAAAATGTGACATTTTTATGATTTTTAATATTTTTGTGATTTTTATTATTTTTTAATTATTAAAACATTAAAATATTGTGAAAAATCAACTTTTTTAGAAAATTTCAATTTTAATTTTTCCGAACTCCCCTGATATCAGAGAAGCTCCAAAACCATTTTTGTGAATTTTTTAAAAGTATTTTTGGAGTTATGAATTTTTAAAGTTCCATTTTGCTTATGAGGCTTAATCAATCCATTTGGTAGGGTTAATCAAGTCCAATTGATTTCAAAATTTTATGTAAGATTCCTCTGACCCTAAAGAGCAATGGAGAATTGTTTTCAAGTTAATTTGGTGTGTGGTTAACCCTAATTAATTCAAATTCAATTTTGGGAGTTTAGGCCAATTAGGGTTATTATGAATGAATTAACTCAAAATATATTTTTCATAGGGTCCTCTGGTTCTAAGAAATATCACCAAATTTTCCTATAATTTATTTCACAACATACTAATTATTGGAATTAAAATACCTAAAACTGTGACATGAACTTGAAAAATCAATAACTTTTCACAGAGATGGCCTTTAACCTTGAAAAATTCAGCGAATGTTCCCAAGATCAGAGGCTTCAAAAGCCCTATGGTCTCATGCCATGTTGAATTGTCTATGCAAATGGAGAATCAAAACATTGGAAACAGTAAATAAATTATTAAAAATAAAATACTTATCCAATTAACTTGATTTCTTTTCCAAATTATTCTCCTCTGTTCACTGAGCAAGAGGGTATTTTTATTTTATTTTTGTGATTTTTCTATGCAAAGATATGAATTTTTGAAGTTCAGGGCATTTAAATAATTAAGAAATACCCTAATTTCCTACTTATCCGACTCGGCGGCGCCATCTGACTCAGCACTCCAGGGGCCCGCGGTTCACGTACCATTGCGCTATCCGGCTTGATCTTGACCGTCCGCTCGATACACGCGCGATCCAACGGCTCCTGGTCATCGTCTACGACTGGTGTGCACCCGTGACCGTCCACACTCAAACCCTAATATCTCTCTCGATTCTCAATGGATTTTCGAGTTCTTGTACTCTATGGATTCATCTTGAAGAGACGAACACATCCATATGGCTTATAAGCTATGAATTAACCTAAACAAAATGGAGAATTGCTAGAAGCTCGGGAGGAAAAGTGAGTTCATACCTTTGCTCAGAGAAGTGAAGCTTCGATCTGAGGGTTGTGTCACCTTCGATTGAGTCCAAGCAAGCTCTAGATGAAGTCTCTGGCTCTAGGGAATTGTCTAGGTATGAAAGTGACCAAGGCCAATCACAAAGCTTGGAGGCTAGAATCAATGGCTGGTTTGGTGAGGGGACTTTTGCTGGGGAACTTCTCCTCTTGGTATGGTGAAGGTGTAGGGTCAATCAATTTGAAGATTGGCTCACTGTGGTGAAGTGTCATGTTTTTTAGGTGGATTTTCAACTCAGAAATTGTGCTCTGTTAATGGGGTTTAGGGCAAAGGAACACTGGGAATCAACTGCTCTGGGTTAGGAGAAGGTCCTGGAGCAATTTTGGCAGAGTTTCCTTAAGGTCTGGCTCATCACCTTGTTTGGCCGAGAGGTGAGTGGGTTTAAATAGAGGTGGTCTGGAGGGCCTCCCGGGGGGGTTTAATGGCTTGGATCCTTTGCTCGGGGCAAGGGAAGAATAGGCTGCAATGGCCATTTAGGTTGGGACAAATCGAGCTAATTCAAATTGAATTTTTGATTCAAATTAAGCCTCTCGGCTCGGTGGTTTCCGGCGGGCGTGGTGGGCTGGCCGGCCGAGCATGGGTCACCCTCAGGGTCAGGGAGGTCAGTACTTGAGTTTGGTGCCAACAATTGGCTTTGGACATGTGTAAAGGAGTTGGATTGAAATGGCATGGGGAGAAGGTTATTTTGGGTTCAAATGGGTCAACCCATGGTTTTGGGCTTGGTGCACCACCCAAGGCCTGGATCTAGGCTGAAAAGATTCATTTGGGTCAGCCAAGAGGAAATGGTGTAGTCTCCATCAAGGATTAGGTGGCTAACTTGGTTTAGTGTGTATCATGGATGAGGTTAAAAAAGCTTAAGGAAGGCTTAAGAAAGGCGCCCCTCCATTTGCCATAAATGACATGGTGAGGTGTCAAAACTCTCATGGCTTCATATGGCTTGTAAATGGCTCACATTTGGCTTAAATTTGGCTTGGAAAAGGTTGGCTTCTTTCATGAAAAAGGATTTTAAGGATTTTTGGTATTTTTTGATGAATTTAAGGGAAATTGGCATGTGGCTTGATTTGGAATGACTTGATTATTGATTTAGGACTTAGGGATAATTTCAATTAAAGGTATGGTGAGAAGAATTTGTCATGTGGGCTTTAGAGCCAATTTTGGGCTTTTGGATTTGGTGAGAATGTGCTTTTAGAATGGTTTAAGAAAGTGGGCTTTTAGATTTTAAAATGAACTTTTGGATGAAGAATTTTGTGAAAGACCATGCCAAATAAATGTTGGGTTTAGTTTAGGGATGTTTCATGAATGGTTTGGAATCAATTTGGTGTGATTTGGAGTAGAATTGGGTTGAATTTGGGCTTTTTTGGTAAAGGGGCCAAGGTGGGCCAAATTGGGCTAACTTGGGCTAAGGTTGGGCTAAGGTTGAATTTGGTGTAAAATTAATGTTGAAAAATGTTTATGGGAGTGTTACAAACAGTTTTCAACTTTTGTTGGGCTCTAATTTTGGGATTTGGGCCCATTTCGGTTAGGTTTGGGCTTAGGTCAATTTAAGGGATTTTGGTTTTGGGTTAGGTTTGGGTGGAGTTTAGGTTCAAATTTTGGGCAAATCAAGTTAGTTTTTTGTTTGTGGGGATGTTAGGAAGCTTTTAGAAAAGGTTTGGGGCCAATTGGGGTTGAGTTGGGTTGGTTTGGGCTAGGTTTAGGTCATGGGCCAAAATTGGGCCTTTAGGCTTCAAATTGAAATTGGGCCCAAATTTCAATCAAATTGGACATGGATTTGGTCTAAATTGATATTTGGGATATTTAATTGAAGTTTAGAATTGAATTGGACCAAAATTGAGGTCAATTGGGGTGATTTGGTTTGACATTGGGTTCACTTGGGTTAAAAATGGGTCAAATTGGGGGTTTTAGTAAAAGTGGGGTAAATTTGCAAAATTGGCCAATGGTGTAGTTGAACAAAATGAAATTTGGATTATTTGGGATTTTCTGAAATTTTCTGAGAATTTTTAGAATTTTTGGATTTTTGGGGTAGAAGGGTATTTTGGTAATTTGGGGGGGGGGTTAGGGTTATTTTTGGAAAATTTGGTATTTTTGGCCAAAGATGGTTAATTTGAGTGGTGGGAAGTGTTTAGGGTTGATTTTGAGGGATCTTGGGTAATTTAGGTAATTTTGCAAATTTTGGGTCATTTCAAGGGTATTCGGTAGGTTTGGTGTGTCTGGGGCCCCTGGGGTCAAAAACTGAAATTTTGAAAAAAAGGAAGATTGATCAAGTGTGAGTGAAATGGAATCACTTTGGTTGAGCCATGAAGCCATATTAAGCCCATATGAGCCATGAGAGGACTCATTTGAGGCATTCACTGTGTTGTTCCTAACTCTCTTAGCCAGGGCTTAGGGGTTAAGGACCATCCATATGAATTACCTACATGAGTCAGGAAGTCAAGTTCGGTGAGAGTGTGGTTTTAGGACTTGGAATGTGTGTGAGAGTGTGGTGTATGTGCAAGTCGGCCCTCACCGGACCGGGCCATCCGGGGTATTCCTAAGGCCGAAAAGTCTTATAGGGAACTCATCCTTTAAACCTCCACATTTGATTTCGACCCTCTAGGTGATTAGGGGTCTACAATCAAGCTTGTGGGGTTTGCAAGGAGTTAAGAAGTAGTTTGAATTTCTAAATGGTGGGTTCCATTTCTAGTCCTCTAAGATTAGTCAAAGGAAAATCCTAAGGCTAGATCCTAAGTACTAAAGAGAGAAGCAAAAGACCTCACCAAAATTGAGGTCAACAGCGCTTAGCCGCCACAGTTAAAAATTGAATTTTATTCATTTTTTGCGCCAATTTTAAGGGGTGTTTGAAGCAACTTTTGTTGGTGACTTCCTTAACTTCCTATGAGTGGCAAATTTGAATGAAGGGATGCATCTTTTGGGATAAGTTGAATCGGGACATGATTTGAAGAGGCACCAAGGCACCTTTTGGATTATTATAAAAGTTATGTCATATGTGTGTGTATGTGTGTGTCTTTAGGGAGAGTTAGTCTTTTAGTTTATTTTTCAAGAGTCTCTTCTAGTTTTCAGTTTCATCTTCTAGTTTAAAGAGATTTACTTTTAGTCTTTTATTGTTTAGAGTTAGTTAGTTTGGTTTGAAACTTTCTTTCCACCAATTTACTTTCATCCATTTATCCAGTTTTTATTGAAGTCTAAAGTCAAAATTGGAGTCAACAGAGTTGGGTGCCAACCACTGTAGTGTTGTCAAGTGAAAAGTCAAGTTTGAAAGGAACTTTTGGAGTCTTGTGGAGAGGATTTTCATATAAGTGTTTACTTCTGTTTTCTATATTTAGTTTTTATTGTTGTGCTTTCTTTATGATTTCTATTTTCAAATCAATGTTTTCTTTTATTTTCTCCATGAATTCTGAGTAGTTTTCTTTATCTTTTTCTTTCTTAAATAAAGAAGTAATTAAATTATGTAGGATTGTTGTGGAATGTATAAGTGTTTAAAGTTGGAATACGTTGTGAAGATTTAATTCCATGAACTTAATTTACTTCTTAATTTGGCTAGTTAAGATGTTAATTTTTTTGTGAGATTATGTAAGATCCAATGCGGTATTGTCTCAAACAATAAATGGTATAAATCACATCCAATTATATAGATGAGAATTGTAGTCTATATAATTGAATGCTTAGAAGATATGTTTTTAATGGGGAGTAGAATTAGAGTTCTTTAGAGTGACAGGCTAAAGCCCCTTAATTTGGTTTGATATTTTAAATTTTGTTATGAGAAGTTAGCCCCCAAGTGGAGGGAATCGAGGGAACTCTAGAGTGAGAGCTAGTATCTTCCCTGCCTAACCATGTTCAAGATTTTAAAATTTCAAATTAAACAATGTTCTTTATAGAATCAAGTAAAGTTAAAGAATAAATTTGCTCCTATTTATCATAACACATTTAAATACTTCCACAAATTATTACTGCTTTATAAGAGAAAGAAAAATATATTTTATTTCCTAGTATTTTATATCGCATTTTAAAGTTTAGATAATTTTCATTTCCTGCTTAGCTTTAATTAAAATTACCAAAAATAATTTTCAAGTTTTTCAAATCAAAACATACTTACAAAAGTCATTAAAAAAAGTAAAAGTATAATTTTCTTAATTCTTTAAAAAGTTTTTACATTTCCCTGTGGGTTTGATATCTCGGAGCTTAATCAGAAAGTCCTATATTACTTAATAAATGATATGTATACTTGCATAGTATCCCATATTATAAAATCATAATTCTCATATATAAATCATCAGCACATATATTTGGTGTGGAATCAAGTTTTTGGCACACATATATTTATCGGGGATGACATACATCTCTAAAATGTAGCAAGGGCATTACATAAACCAAAAGGCATTTTTCTAAAAGCAAACGTATCATAAAGACTGGTAAACATTGTTTTCTCTTGATCCTCAGGAGTAATTTGAATATGGTGGTACCCAGTATATCCATCCAGAAAACAAAAATATTTATGCCCAGCAACACATCTGATCTAGAAATGGGAGTAGAAAATGATCTTTCCTTATAGCAAGATTTAATTTTCTATAATCAATGCATATTCGCCACCTTGTACCTTGTTTTGTTGGTATAATCTCATTCTTCTCATTAACAATCATAGTTACTCCTCATTTCGTAGGAACATAGTGAATAGGACTAACCCATGCATTATCTGAAATAGGGTAGATAATCCGAGCATCCAACCGCTTTAAAATTTTTTTCTTAACAACATCTTTCATAATAGGATATAATTTTCTTTTGATGTTCATCCCAAGATTTGCAATTATCTTTCATAAGAATTCTATGCATACAAATTGAAAGACTAATTCCTTTAATATCAGCTATCGTCCATCCAAAGGCTTTCTTGTACTTCTTCAAAACTTCAAACAAACTCTCTTCTTCTGTTTTAGTTAATTAAGAGGAAAATATAACTGGCAAAGTTGAGGACTCACCTAGAAAAATATACTTCAAATGATCAGGAAGCATCTTTAACTCAAGTTCAGGAGGTTTTTCAATTAATGGACCAAAAGATTCATCTTTTTCAATCATGTCCAACAGTTCAAAATTTTCATGAACATAATTTAGATCTTCTCATGTAAAGCTTCAGAATGATGTAACTCCTCTTCTTACTCATGTTCTAATTCTTCTCTTTTAGATTTCTTTTCATAAGTTGATTTGAAATGAAATTCACTCAAATATTTGATAACATCCATCCTATAACATTCATCATCTTTACCTCTTGCAGGATATTTCATTAATTTTGAAATGTTGAATGTAACAGTCTGATCATTAACTCTCATTGGTAATTCTCCTTTTTGCACATATATCATTGCTCTGCCTGTGTCTAGGAAAGGTCTTCCGAAAATTATGGGTATCTCTTTATCTTCCTCCATATCCAACACAATGTAATCAACAGGAAAGATAAATTGATCCACTTTTACCAAAACATCTTCTATAACTCCTTTAAGATATGTGATCGAACAATCTGCTAATTGCAGAGTTACATTATTTGGAGTTATTTCTCCTAATCCCAATCTTTTAAATATTGATAGAGGCATAAGGTTAATGCTTGCACCCAAATCACATAAAGCTTTTCCATAAAATTTATCTCTGTATGCACATGGAATTGTGAAACTACCGGGATCTTTAAGCTTTTCGGAAGCTTCTTCGAATTATTACACTTGCACTCCTCACTAAGTGCAACTGTCTCATTATCTTCAAACTTCTTTTTTTTTTATTGAGAATATCATTTATAAATTTCACATAGCTTGGCATCTGTTCTAAAGCTTCAGCAAATGGAATGTTGATTGTTAGCTTCTTAAATATCTCCAAGAATTTTGAAAATTGCTTATCCAATTTTACTAACGAAGTCTTTGAGGAAATGGAGGTGGTGGTTTTTCTAAATCTTCCTTAAGTGAAGAAATAGGTCTTTCCAAACCTTTCGGAGCATCCTCTTTTTGTTCTTCAATCTCTTCTTTCTCTACTTCAATTTCTCTTTGAACTCTACCTTCCAAAACTCTTCTACTTCTCAGTTAAATTTCTTTTACATGCTCTTTATTCTTATCTCTTGGATTTACTTCAGTATTACTAGGAAGCATACCTTGGGATCTATTACTTAATGTATTGGCAATTTGTCCCAATTGATTTTCAATATTTATAATTATGACTCCTTGACTTTGCAATAGATTTCCCATTTGTAATACCACTTTTTCAATAGATAACATCTTCTCCTTAAATTGTGAAGCATTGGTATAACCTGAAGGATAGGTTGGTCTATAATTATTATTCCTTTTGTTGATCCAGTTCCCCAATGGGTTTACTTGGTTGTTCCCCCATTGTTGGTTAATACCACCCTGATTATTGGTATGAGAATCAACCATTTGACTTAATAAATTTTCTTCAATCATGGCAATTGGATGAGAAAAATTCATCCCAAATTGGTCTATCTTCTTTTAAATTGCAGCAACTTGATTTCCTAACATTGCAAAAGCAACATTTTCATGAATATTGGCTACCTTTTTATGATTTAACCTTTCAGAAGGTCATTAAAAATTATTAGTAGCCATTTCTTCTATGAAAGCATAAGCATCAATAAACTGTTTAGACATCTGTGATCCTCCTGCAGTAGCATCGATAATAGATCTAAGAGATCAAACTAATCCATTATAAAAGGTTTGAATTATTAACCAATCTGGTATCGAATGATGTGGGCATTTCCTGAGTAGATCTTTAAATCGTTCCCGTGCCTCATATATAGATACACCTTCAAAAAGACAAAAAGATGTGATATCATTTCTAAGCTTCGCAGTCTTTGATGGTAGAAAATATTTAGCAAGGAATTTTTGTGCTAAATCACCCCAAGTTCTGATAGATCTAGGTGCTAACAAATTTAACCATATCTTAGCTTTATCCCTTAGTGAGAAAGGAAAAAGTCTAAGTCTAATACAGCATCCGAAACACCGTCATATTTAAAAGTAGCACACAACTCTAAAAAGTTGGCAAGATGTAATTTAGGATCTTCAGTTGGTGCTCCCCCAAACTAATTATTAGACACCATTTGGATAATAGCAGGTTTAAGCTCAAAGGAATTAACAGCTACAGCAGGGTGTTAAATACTACCATGAAGTCCATCCATTGTAGGGTTAGCATATTCTCTTAAAGATCTAAATTCTTGATGGATGTCAATGTTTTGATTTTGATGATTTGTCATTTCTTGAATACTTTTATCTTTTTCAGAATTTTTTATTTTTTTTTATTATTCTGATTGTTCTTTCTAACTCAGGATTGTAAGGCACAAGTTCCTCGGGCCCTAAACTACGCATACAACGTTAAATAAAATAAAACAAAACACAGTAACAAAAACAAAGTAAAGTAAAAAAATTTTAATTTCTCTTAATTTTGTTTAAATGAAATTTTAATCAATTCCCCCGGCAATGGCGCCAAAAACTTGATGCTCGAATATTTATGCTTGCGATTTAGGTATGAAATTTATGATTTATAATATGTCATTCTACGCAAGTATACGTATCATTTATCAAGTAATATTTGACTTTCTGATTATACCCCGAGATATCAAATCCACAGGGAAATGTGTAAAAATTTAAAGAAATAAGAAAATTCACTTTTTACTTTTTGAATTGATTTTTGTAAGTATGTTTTAAGGTTTTAATTTCAAAAAGTTGTTTTTGATATTTTTAATAACAAGTTAAACATGAAATAAAATTATTAATACTCTAAACACAATATAAATGTTATAAGAATGAGATATCTTTTTCCTTCTTCAATGAATCAATAATAATTATGGAATTTTATGTTGTGGAAGTATTTAATTGTATTGTGCCAAGTAGGAGCAATTATATTCTTTACCCTTACATGGTTCTACAAAGAAAATTGGTTAATTTGAAATTTTGAAATTTTGTAGATGGGTTAGGCAGGGAAGATACCAGCTCACTCTAGAGTTTCTTCTATTCCCTCCACCTGGAGGCTAACATCTCATAACAAAATTTAAAATAACAAACCAAATTAGGTGGCTTTAGCCTGTCACTCTAAAGTCCTCTAATTTTACTCCTCAATAAAGCATATCTCCCTATATATTTGCATTCAATCATATGGACTACAATTCTCACTCATATAATTGCATGTGATTCTTTCCAATTTTTATTTGAGACAATGCCACATTGGATCTTACGTAATCTCAAAATAAATTTTAACATCTTAATTGGCCAAATCAAGAAGTAAACTAAGTTCAAGGAATTAAATCATCACAATTTATTCCAGAATTAAACACTTATACTTTCCACAACATACTTCCATAATTTAATTAATTCGTCATCTAAGAAAGAAAAAGATAAACTAAACTACTCAGATTTCATGAAGAAAACACTAAAAAAACTTGATATGAAAGCATAAAACATAATGAAAACACAACAATCTTACTTAAAAATAAAATGTAAAAACAAAGATAAATACTTATCTGAAAACCCTCTCCACAAGACTCTAGAAGTTCCTTTCAAATTTTGCTTTCCACAATACAACTCTATAGAGGTTGGCGCCCAACTCTGGTGACTCTAATAAAGACTTTAAACTTCAATAAAAACTAGATATAAGGATAAAAGAAAATTGGTGAGAAGAAGGCTTCACACCAACCATTTTTCATTTCTTACTCTCTACTCTCTATTATAGAAAAGAAGAACTCTAAAACTTAACACACTCTAATAACCACTCTAATAATACACACAGAATAACAACAACCTCTCTAAAATTATGAGTCTTCATTTTTATAATTTTTCAAAAGGTGCCTTGGTGTCTCTTCAAATCATGTCTAGATTCAATGTATCCAACAAAAGATGCATCCCTTCAATCATATTTTCCGCCTAAAGGAAGTTAAGGAAGTCACCACCAAAAGTTTCTTCAAAGACCCCTTGAAAATGAAGCCAAAATTCATTTAAATTTGATTTTTAACTGTGGCGCTTAAGCGCCTGCACTTTGGCGTTAAGGCGCCAGAGGCCAAATTTCTCAAACTTCATAAATTTTCTCTAAATTTCATCCTTTTTCGCTCCTTTCATCATAATTAATCATTTTCATCATACTTGCAAGAAAAATACAAAATACCTTCCATTAAAGTGCAATATCATCAAAAATAGGTATAAAAATGTGCATAAAAATACTATATATTTTATGTGCATCATGTAGCACTCCCTCCCCGCGCCTTTTCAAATCATATGCTTCGCAAAATCGCGAGAATCTAAATCAAAATTTAAACCTAAATCTGAATTGAATTTAATACAAAATCCTCACAAATTAAGTTCATTCCAACTGTCAGGTTTTTTATATGAATTCCTGATGATTATCGCTATAAATCATAAAACACCCTTTTACAAAGATAAATTAAAGAAAAACGCGATGTAAAACATGAAAGTTGTGTTAAAATTTGGAACTTGAATTCACAGCTACAATTTGAAGATATTCCTGTGTTTTCGCCACCAGAAATGATTCTCGCTTATTCCTACACTTTGTTATAAGCATGTTGGCTTAGATTTTTGTGTAGATTTTGTTGATCTCTTTGGTCAACACCAATACACGCAGTATGCCTGTCCCGCACACCACACCTATTGGGGGCCCATTTGTTGACCTCACTTTTGTTGAGGTCTAGTATCTCCTCTTTAGAAGCCTAAGATCTAGCCATAGAATTTCTTATTGACTACCCTAGAGGACTAGTGATGGAACACTACCCCACTAGAATTTTAAACACTTTTTTACTCTTCTTGGATTTCTACATGTTTAGTTCTAACCTCTAGCACTTAGTAGGATGGAGCTAAACATGAGGGAGCTCAGAGGGCTCCCATAGGATTATCTGGCCTTAGGGTTAACCCTGGGTGGTGTGGCCTTAGTCAGTTTTGCACACACACAACCCTTTACCTTCACTCAAAACTCCAAACCTATCATCTTTTACCTAGTTTCCCACTCTTTTGGAAACTCATATGGGTGGTCCCCCAAATTCTTAGCCTTGGGTTAAGGTTTGGCTAAGACCAACACATGGAGGATCCAAAATGGGATTTCCCTTGGTCACATGGTTCAATTGGGGTAATTGTATGATTAACATTCTCAATTGATCCTAATTTTACCAAAATTCTCAATCCTAACGCTTTTAGCCTTAACTTCACCAAATTACTAAAATACCCCTAAAACCTTAATTTTTCCAAAATTCCCCAAAATTGCCCAAATTATCAAATTCTCTACAAAAATCATTTCAAAACATTCCAAACCACTCGAATTGACTAAAACACCCCAAAATTTCCAAAATTCCCATAATACTCCCAAAATACCAATAATTACCAAAATGCCCCTCCTAACAAAAAAACTCCTGAAAATATCCAAAATCACCTAAAATTTCCACCAAATTATTCAATCTCACCCAATTTCTATTCCAAATCAAAGTCTATCATGTCCAATCCCAATTAAAAACCAAATTCAAGCCTAATTGAACCCAATTTCAAACCTAAATTCCAAACCTAATTTAAAATCCCTAATTTAAACATATCCCCAAATTTCATTAAATTGAACCTTATAATCAATTCAATTTGCATAAATTTGAATTCTAAACTCTTCACAACACTCTCCTAGATAATTTTAAGCTCTTAATTGTTCTATACCTAAGCTCAAACCCCACCCAAATCCAACCTAAGTCAAAACCCCCAATTTTTCCCTAAAATCTAAATGTCACCAAATTGAACTTCATAACTCCACAATTCCCATAAAATTGATATCCAAAATTCTTCATGGAAATCTCTTGAACAAATTTGAACCATCAAGAGACCCAAACAAAAACCCTAGCCTAATCCAAATCAAAGTCTAGCATAAATGCCCCAAAATTGACCATGAGCCAAATTCCACTAAATTGAGACTCCCAATCAATTCAAACACTAACCAATTCCTTTTCAAAACTCTTCATGACAATTATCCAAGTCAATTTGATCAATAAATTTACCCAATTCCTAGCCTAAACCCAACCTAGACCCAGTTCCAAACAAAATCTCCAATTTTGAACCCAAAATCCTAAACTTAACCAAACCCGTTGAAATTGACCAAGCCATGGCCTCCATGGCCATAATTTGAAACCTTAAGACCCCACCAAGATCCACCTACCCCAACATACATTAGCCATGGGCCAAGGGTCCCTTGAATTAGGGGATCTCTTACTAAAATTGGCCAAACTAAGGAAAAACTTGTCACCAGCCATCAAACCTCCCAACTAATCACAATTAAACTCTCCACTGGATCCCCTAACCCAGCTAGCCACCAGCCCTGGCCTGGACAACCGGTCTAGTCGCCTGAAAATTTAATATTCAGAGAGTCATCCGCATAACTCAAACTTAATTCCACCCATCCAAGATGGCTCAACCTAATTTGTCACTTGCGTCGTTCAGCCCTTCACTTAAGCAGTTGACAGCATCCATTAGCCAACCCTGGTGACCATAATGGCCATGCCTATTTAAGCTCCACCCCCTCACGACCAAGAAAAAATAATGCACAAAACTTTGGGGAAACTCAGTCAAATTTGTTCCAGAGCTTCTCCAAACCTTTCTAAGCTCAACCCCACCATTCTCCAGCCATCTCCCTCAGTTCCTGAGGCTAATTTTTCCACCCAAAATAGACCAAAAACATGGCACTTTCTGTTACCCAACCAAACTCCACAAATCTTACAATTGAACTATCCCTGAGCTTCCCTAGACTAAGCGAGGAAGATCCCCACTGAAAGCCCCATCCCCCATGCTCTCTACACCTCACTTTGATGAAGGCCCACCACCAGTTGCAGGAACTCTCACTCAGACTCATTCCCAGAGCAGAGCAAGGTGACACTTCGAGGAGGTTCACCAGGTCCCAACAAAGCTTCTGCAAACATCCAATCGAGGCCTCACCTCCTAGGCTCATGTATACTTCATATTCCCCTAAAGCGAGCTCGGTTTGGGCTTTTATGAAGAAATTTTAAACTAATGTGCTTGTGACCATATGGATGTGTTCGTATGGACTAGATAAAGGTGTAGGAATAAACCCCATGTTATTTGGTTGAGTATCAAGCGAGATCTTAGGGTTTTAGTGTGGATGGTTCTCTGTTTACACCAGATGAATACGATGACTAGGGACCATTTGATCGCTCGTGTATTGGACAGACAGCACTGATGCGTTCAAACGAAGAAATTGAGCATAAAGTGTGGGTCGAGTCAGCGCTGACGCGGATGGTGAAGGCGAATCAAATGGTGCCGCATGGAAAGTTTGGAGCGTCGTAGGTTGATGCGACAGCTGACTGGTTTAAGTGAGAAAATAGGATTTTCATAATTTATTTAATTCAGTTAACTTAAAAAATTCATAACTTGGTATAGGAAAATGCTAAAAATAAAAGAAAAACACCATGTTGCTTAGTAAATAAAGAATAATAATGTGGAATAAATCATTTGACATATACCTATATTTAAATTAATTAAATACCTTATACTTCATTAAATCATAACTCAGTAAATATTAATCACCATGACATGAAATTTGGAGGGCTTAAACTTGTCATCCTTAGGTGTGCTTTGATTTTTCCAAGGTCATAGAAAACCTTTAAGCTTAAAAGCTCTAATTTTCAAAGTAAACCACCTCTGTTTTAATCAAAAAATTATAAAAATTAAAATACAAATTAGAAAAATATAAAAATGAGTTTGGTAGGTTCATTGTGGTTAAAGAATCATAGGAAAAATATAAATTGATTTGAATAATTAGAAATATTTTTTTGTGTATTTAAATCATTAAAGCTTAAGAAAATATTAAAATTAAAATATAATCAAAAAATCACAAAAAAATAACCCACACTAAAAATAACAGTCAAGGAAACCCCCTATTAAAATTTGAGCTCAGTATGAGTTGATTAGATCATAAAACTTAATTTTTTAAGTATAATAGGATTTTTGCACCAACATAATTATAATAAATAAATTATGAGTCAAAAAATTATGAAAATATTTTTGGGAGTTTCTTGTGACTAGTGGGACTTAAGAAAAATAAACTTGGCATTAAAATAAATACTTCATTTTTAAGTTATTTTTAAATTTAAAAAATGCTTAAAATATTTAAAAAATCATGAAAATCACAAAATTTAAAAAATATACTAAAATATTCTAAATTATTTCTTGATAACTTGGGAGAAATTAGAATATTTTTCTTAATTTTCTAAGTAAAGTTATGATATTTTAAAAGCCTAAAAAAATGAATTTTCCCTAATTTTGTATTAAAATAATTACAGTAATTAAAATATAATTCATAAAAATTTAAAATTTATTTCTTTATATTCTCTGAGCTCAGAGGGATTTAAGAAAAATATAAAACTAGTTTTCAAATTAAAAAAATATTTTATATTTAATTAATACTCAAAATGAGCAAATAATTATAATAATTAAAATAAAATCTAAAAAACATGAAAATTGGCCTTAGTGGTCCACTTAACTAGGTGAACCAACTTTATTTTTCCTAAGGACTCAAAATGTACTTTTGATAAGCTAATGAATTAACTTGAAAAATATCTAATTTTGCATTAAAATTAATTCAAAAAATAAAATAAAAATTAGAAAACTACATTTTTCCTCTGATATTTTAATTGACCCATGAGTGAGGTAACATAAAAATTTCAAAGTCATTTAAGTTAAATTTAAGGAATTATGAAGTGATATGCCTAAAAGGGCTAATTGGTAATTATGGAATTTGAACCTTAATTTAATATTTAGGCTTATTTAGAGAGGTAAATGGGCAATAAAAATTTTTAAATAAACTTATTTATATGATTGAAACATAAGGGATTAAGAGGTAGAAACTAATTCATCACTTTTCAGCGTAAGTGTGATTCCCTAAATTGTTACAATTATTTGGAAGTTTTGAATGATCCTAAAGTGAGGGTATGATTTTGGAAGGTTATAATTCACTAATTCAAAGCCCCAAATTAATGGTTGAATAATTATATTTCAATAGAGATTAAATACACCTCATCTAATATCTCAACTAGTAAAATTACAAATTTGACCAAATCCTAAGGGCTTAGTGGTGAAGTAGGTCCAATTCAAAATTACTTAATAAGGTTTAAAAAAGAAATTAACAATACTTTGGAAACACTAATAGCCAACCTTCAATTAAAAATAAAGAGTCTTTAATTAATCAATTTTCCTTTAAGGGTCTTCACTCACATAACTCATAAATGTAACATTAAATGAAAAAACAATTACCCCACTCATAGGGATAATTAAAACGTCAAGATTCATTGAGCACTGATCCATGAAAAAATAACATGTTTTTATGCTTAATTTTTATCAAATTTTTAAGGATATTATGCTTTAATGAAAGGTATTTTTGTGTTTTTGGATGTAGGTGATGCAAAAATGTTCAAAAAGGAAAAAGGATGAAAAAAGAGCAAAAAGGAGCAAAAATGGAGCCAAAATGCAAAATTGCCAAAATAATGGGCCTGGCGCCTGGGCACCAGAATCCGAAGCCTAGGCGCCAGAATCCAGCGCCTAAGCGCCATCTCGATACCAAATCTGTGACGTTTTTTGTAACTACTTTGGATGGTTATTTTGATGGTTAGAGCGGTTATTGGACCATCTAGAAGATTGGCAGTTATTCCTGGATTATAGGACATGTGATACATTGTATCTAGATGCTTGGAAACAGTTTGGATCGTGAAGAGGTGAGATCTAAAGTGAAGAGGTGCAAAGAACTAGACGCGGAGTCCGGCGCCTAGGTGCCAGATGCCGGCGCTTAGGTGCCAGACACACTTTCTAGAAGATTCATTGAACTTGGACACATTTTCAAGTGATGCTTTAGGCAACCCTTGAAGCCTATAAATAGGACGCCATTTCTACAGAGAAAAACGCCCGATAAGAAGCCCGCCCTGAGTACGCTCCCGATCGGAGAGAGAATTAGAGAGATAATTTTAAGGGCCACAATTGTAGTTTACTTTCTTTCATAAATTAGTGAGTTTATTTTATTTAGAGTTTGTATTGAGAGTTTGAAAGAGTTGGTGATTTTGAAGTCTATTTGGCTTTGGAGTCAGAAGGAATCAGAGGTTCAGTTAGAGAAACACTTGAGATAAATATTTGTAATTTGATTCAAAGTTTTGTTTATATGTTTTGTTTTTTAAATTCAATGTGTTCTGAGTAGTTAGTTTACTTTCTCCTTTCAATTATGAAAGGATAAATAAGATAATATTGTTGACCTCATTTTTGATGAGGTATTGTCTTTTTCTCTCTTCTTAGTCCTTAGGATCTAGCCTTAGGCTTTTCTTTTGACTAATCCTAGAGGACTAGAAATGGGACCCACCACTTAGAAATTTCAAACACTTCTTGATTCCCTTCAAACCCCACATGTTTGATTGTAAACCCCTGTCGGCATATTTTTAGGTTAGGTGTTTTATTTTGAAAAGGGGGTCGCCTAACAGAAATTGTCGGAGAATTTTAAATTTAATTTACATATATATATGATTTGGAAAGTAGTATTTTGATTTTTTAAAAAATAAAAAAAATTTTTAAGATATGAAATCAAACTGATCTCACATCTCAAATAATTTATATAAACGAGCACCGCACCACAAAACGTGTGTCCATTCCGAAGAACAGGCACACTGTTTGATGGTGGGGCTCGATTAAATAAACTAGAAGGTTTGTGACATCCGTTTGGTCTGCGAACCAATTTTATAAGCCAACAAGTTCCCCTGCTTAATATGAAAACATTAAACAGGGTTTATTTTACCTGGGTTCTTAAAATTCCCTATAAGGGCAAGCCCCTATTGTTAATTACATCTTAAGTGACGGGAATCACCTAAGAAAACTCTCGATAATAATCGGTAATTACGCTCTCAAGAATTTGAAAGTTTAATTCTTCGAGGATTGAATTTTGGAATTTCGATAGGGAATGGATCAAATTTAGAACATTTTATTTTGGGAATTCAAAGGAAGAAAGGTAGGAGAAATCACGGATTCGAAGCGAACTTCGGTAATTTCCAGACTATCCTACTTGTTTGGCTTGGATTTAGGAAAGCCCTAATGTTTATTTAGTATTTTGATCTTGCCGATTTTAATTAGTTAGGACTTATATTCGTATGATAAAATCATACAAATAGCCTCGAAGATGTGAGGGTTTATGTCGTATCGGACGACTACCTCGGAGTCCTAAGACCGGTTAGGGCTTAATTTACATGATATGATCATGCAAATGCCTAACGAAGTGTTGAGGATTTATGTTGCACTAGGCAAGCTACCTCGAAGTTCTATGGCTTGGTTATTTAATTCTAAGAAAGTTTCTGCTGAAGTAGACTCGAGTTTTGCTTGATGACGATGGTCGTCGTTGCCCACCATGCTCCGAGCTCCTTGTTGTTGCGAGAGGTTTAGTTTTAGAAATCATAAATCGGGAGATGAGAGAAGTGTTTTGGTTTAGAGAAAATCTTAAAATCCGGGTGTTTTTTAATATTTTAATTAAACAAATCTTAAAGTTGATTATAACAACACTAGGTTAAGATCCCACGGTTCCATCCTTCAGGCATCGTTATTTTTATCGGATTCACTTAGTCCGGATGAATTTGCTAAACTCAGTTGAATGAGTTCCACACTTTCATTTAGACCGTGGGAAATCCGGTTAGCAACACGTAGGTTACATCATCCGAGGTATTCCAGATCATCCAACAAGACGTTTTAATTTAGTTGTAGTTGTAGTTTTGTTGTTCGTTTGTGATTAAATTTTGAGTTGTTTTATATTTTGAAATGTTGTGGTGGTGAATTTTATCTTGTAATGACTTTTAATTTAGTTTTTGGTTTCAGTTTTAGGGACTATCCTAAAGGTGTGGGTTTTCATGCAACTGTTGTTTATCATGCAAGAAAAGTAAGTGCGATGCGATAAAATAAATTGCAATAAAATAAAAGCGTACCTGGAGGGTCTTCCCGTCATCCCAAGCTGCACTTAAACACAATTTAGAATATTTAAGCATTTAAAGCAAGTTCCTAGGTAAAGGCTAAGGGAAGGGTTATGGTTTTCTGCGAGTTCCTAATCCTATAGCTAGTCATCTCCTATGACGTCTAGGTTCTTGTATTTTGGTTTGAGGACGATTTTCTTCATCGAAGAAAAATTAAGTTCAATTGTTCTTATAAATATCCTATCATATCGAGGAAGTGCTTAAGACGAGTCTTAAACATCTTTTCCATATTTCTAGGATTATTTTTAAGTCCAAGAGAATTTAATTATACAAACGAATTAATCGTTCGGGAGTTCAAGTTTTGTTGTTATCTTACTCAGTGAACTAGGACATTTGAATATCCTATGAGTGAAGTAACACTTCACTTAACATTCCGTTTAGGAGTTATGACAACAAAAGCTTTCGAGGGCAATGTGCGGCTTATTTTTGAGTTATGTGTTTTATTTGGAAAGGGGGTCGCCTACAGAAATTGTCGGCGAATTTTAATTTAATTTAAATAAATAATTTGAAAAGTAGTATTTGATTTTGAAAATAATTTTAAATTTGAAAATTTTAAGATATGAAATCAAGCTGATCTCACATTCAGAATAGTTTATATAAACGAGCATCGCACTATAAATCGTGTATCTATCTCGAAGAATAGACACATCAGCTTGATAATGAGGCTCGATTAAATAAACTAGAGAAGTTTGTGACATCCGTTTGGTCCACGAACCAATTTTATAAGCCGACAAATTCCCTGTTTAATATGAAAACATTAAACGGGGTTTATATTACTCAGGTTCTTAAAATTCCCTATAAGGGCGAGCCCCTATAGTTAATTACATCTTAAGTGACGGGAATCACCTAAGAAAACTCTCGATAATAATCGGTAGTTACGCTCTCAAGAATTTGAAAGTTTAAGTTTTCGATGGATTGAATTTTGAAATTTCGATAGGGAATGGATCAAATTTGGAACATTTTATTTTGGGAATTCAAAGGAAGAGAGGTAGGAGAAATCACAGATTCGAAGCGAACTTCGGTAATTTCCCGACTATCCTATTGTTTGGCTTGAATTTAGGAAAGTCCTAATGTTTATTTAATGTTTTGATCTTTCCAATTTTAATTAGTTAGGACTTATATTTGTATGATAAAATCATACAAATAGCCTCGAAGATGTGAGGGTTTATGTCGTATCGGACGACTACCTCGGAGTCCTAAGACCGGTTAGGGCTTAATTTGCAATGCAAATGCTTAACAGAAGGTTGAGGATTTATGTTGCACTAGGAAAACTACCTCGAAGTCCTATGGCTTGGTTATTTAGTTCTAAGGAAAGTTTTCTTGATGTAGATTTCGGTTTTGCTGACGACGATGGTCGTCTTGCCCACCATGCTCCGAGCTCCTTGTTGTTGTAGTGGTTTAGTTTTAGAAGTCATAAATCGAGAAGATGAGAAAAGTGTTCGGTTTTATAGAAAATCTTAAAGTCCAGGTGTTTTTAATATTTTGATTAAACAAATCTTAAAGTTGATTATAACAACACCGGTTAAGATCCCACGGTTCCATCCTTCGGCATCGTTATTTTTATCGGATTCACTTAGTCCGGATGAATTTGCTAAACTCAGCTGAATGAGTTCCACACTTTCATTTAGGCCGTGGGAAATCCCGTTAGCAACACGTAGGTTACATCATTCGAGTTATTCCCGATCATCCAACAAGACGTTTTAATTTAGTTGTAGTTGTAGTATTGTTGTTCTGTTTGTGATTAAATTTTGAGTTGTCTTATATTTTGAAATATTGTGGCGGTGAATTTTATCTTGTAATGACTTTTAATTTAATTTTAGTTTCAGTTTTAGGGACTATCTTAAAGGTGTGGGTTTTCATGCAACAGTTGTTTATCATGCAAGAAAAGTAAGTGCGATGCGATTAAATAAATTGCAATAAAGTAAATTGCAATAAAATAAAAGCGTACTGGAGGGTCTTCCCGTCATCCCAAGCTACACTTAAAACACGGTTAGAATATTTAAGCATTTAAAGTAAGTTCCTAGGTAAAGCTTAAGGGAAGGGTTATGGTTTTCTACCAAGTTCCTAATCACTATAGCTAGTTATTTCCTATGACGTACTAGGTTCTTGTATTTTGGTTTGAGGACGATTTTCTTCATCGAAGAACAATTAAGTTCGATCGTTCTTATAAATATCCTATCATATCGAGGAAGTGCTTAAGACGAATCTTAAACATCTTTTCAATATTTTTAGGATTATTCTAAGTCTAAATGAATTTAATTATACAAATGAATTAATCGTCGGGAGTTCGAGTTTGTTGTCTTGCTCGGTGAACTAGGACATTTGAATATCACATAAGTGAAGTAACACTTCACTTAATGTTCCGTTTAGGAATTATGACGACAAAAGCTTTCGAGGGAAAATGGATGTTCAAATGGTTTATGATTTAATTTTAGTTGATGGATTTAAGTTTGGAATAGTATTCAAGTTGTTTTAGATTTATTTTTTGATGATTTCATTTAGGTTTGTTGTTAAATGATTTTAATTTAAATTAATCCAATTTAATTTTAATTCAAATTAATTTAATTTAATTTAATTTTAATTTAATTTTGATTTTAATTTAATTTAATTTAATCTGATTTAATTTAATTTAATTTAATTTAATTTAATTTAATTTAATATGTTTTAATTTAATTTAATTTAATTTAATTTAATTTAAATTTTAATTTAATTTAATTTAATTTATTTAATATATTTTAATTTAATTTAATTTAATATGTTTTAATTTAATTTAATTTAATCTAATTTAATTTAAATTTTAATTTGATTTAATTTTTAATTTTAATTTAATATTTTATTTTAAAAGGGTTTGATTTAAATAATTTAATTTAATTCGATTTAATGATTAAGTCTTTTAGCATTTTTAAATCTTAAATTTGAATTATCATTTTAATTAGTAATTAAATATTATTGAGATGATTAATTTAGGGATTCTTAAATTAAAGAACAAATTTCTTCCTAGTAACATCCACTATTTTAATAATTCCAATTTTATTATTCTTCCAAATTTAATTAATCATTTTAATTAAAGTTTATTTTAATTATTTTTAAATTGTTTAGTAGGTTTCTACCCTTTAATTATTTAAATTTCAATCATCCAAATCAGATTAGAATCAAATATTTTACTCTTTCATTTTATTAAGCCTAAAGTTTTAATTAAGGGTTAAAATTTTAATTACCATTTTGCCCTTCAAGCTTAATAATTTCATAACTCACTAGATTGAGCTCAAATGAATTTGAAATTTTTATGTGACTTCACTCATATGTCAATAAAGACATTAGAGGAGAAAATGTGATTTTTCTGTATTTAATTTATTTATGTAATTATTTTTGGTGGAAAATAAGGATTTCCAACGAAAATTTAATAATATGACCAAAGGAAATTTTCTGTCCTTAAGAAAATTATGGGACATTTCTAATGACAAGAGGACCACTTGGACCAATTTTGGTGATTTTTTGAATTATATTATTTTTATTATAATTATTTTGAGTTTTGGGGTATTAATTAATTTAAAAATAAAATAAAGTTTGAAAAATGAATTTTATATTTTTCAAAAATCTCTCTGATATCAAGGAAATCAGAGAATCTATTTTTACAATTTTCTAATTTTTCTTTGATTTATTAGAATTATTTTAGTGGGAATGCCAGAAAATACATTTTTTTAATTTTAAAATTACCTTAGGGCTTTAAAATTTAACATCTCATCATAGAGACTTAATAAAAATATGGGATTTGTTTCTAAGTGATTAAAATTCAAAATGTGACATTTTGGTGAATTTTATTATTTTTGTGATTTTTATTATTTTATTAATTATTAAAATATTAAAATAATACAAAAAATCAAATTTTTTAGAAAATTGTAATTTTAATTTTCTTAAATTCCCTAATATCGAGAGGCTCCAAAACCAATTTGGTGAATTTTTGAAAAGCATTTTGAAAGTTATGAATTTTTAAAGTTTAAATTGGCTAAATGACTTAATCAACCCATTTAGTAGGGCTAACCAAGTCCAATTAACTTCAAATTTTTGTGGTGGGTTCCTCTGATCCTAAAGGTCAGTGGAGAATTGATTTCAAGTCAATTTGATGTATGGTCAGCTCTAATTAATTAAAGACCTATTTTGGGTGTTTAAGCCGATTAGGGTCATTCCAAGTGAATTAATTCAAAACCTATTTTTCCTAGGGTCCTCTGAGTCATAAGAAACATCACCAAATTTTCCTAGAATTTATTTCACAACATGCTAATAATTAGATTTAAAATACTCGAAACGAGTAACATGAACTTGAAAAATCAATAACTTCTCATAGGGATGGCCTCGACTTTGAAAAATTCAGGGAATGTTCCCAAATTCGGAGGCTTCAAAAGCCCTATGGTCTCATGCCATGGTGAATTTTCTATATGCATGGAGAATTAAAACAATGCGGACGGTAAATAAATCATTAAAAATAAAATACTTGATGAAATTAAATGATTTCTTTTCCACATTATTCTCCTCTATTCACTGAGCGAGAGGGTATTTTTATTTTATTTTTAGGATTTTTCTACACAAAGTTATGAATTTTCAAAGTTCTGGTAATTAAATAAATAGAAAATAGCCCTAATTTCCTACTTATCCACGCGGCGCCACGCCATCCTCGGCGACTCCGAAAGGCCGCGCGTCGTCTCCCGATTCGGCGCCGCCTATCCGACTCGGCGTTCCGGGGGCCCGCGATTCATGCACCATTGCGGCTGTCCGGCTCGATCCGGATCGTCCGCTCGATACACGCTCGATCCGAGCGGCTCCCGGTCATCGTCTACGGCGGGTGTGCACCGTGACCGTCAACCTTCTAACCACTAAATTCTCGCTCGATTCTCGATGGATTTTTGTGTTCTTATGCTCTATGGATTCGTCTTGAGGAGACGAACACATCCATACGGTAAACATGTATTTAAATTGACTCGAATTAAATGGAGAATCTCTGTAAGCTCGGGAAGAAGAGTGACCCCATACCTTTGCTCGAGAGAAGTGAAGCTTCGATGCGAGAGTTGTGTCACCTTCGATTGGGTCCGAGTAAGCTCCGGATGAAGTCCCTTGGCACGGTGAATTGTCTAGCTATGAAAGTGACCACAGCCGATCACAAAGCTTGGAGTACGGAACGGATGGGTGGCTCTGGAGAGGGGGCTTTTGCTGGTGGACTTCTTCCCTTGGTACGAGTGAAGGTGTAGGACCAATCGATTTGGGGATTGGCTCGCTGTGGAGAAGTGTCACTGGTTTTGGGCTTGGATTTCGACTACGAAATTGAGCTCGCGAGAGGAAATGGCGGGGGGATTTCGGTGGGGATCAAGTTCTCTATGTGTGGGGAGTAGTACGGAACAATTTTGGCGAGTTTCCTTAAGGTTTGTTTCGGCACCCCCATGGCCGAGAGGAGGTGGTGTTTAAATAGGAGAGGGTGGAGGGCCTCCCGGGGGGTTTAATGGTTGGGATCGAGTTGCTGCGAGTGAGGAGAAGAACAGTTACGATGGCCATTTGGAGTGAGGCGGCTCGGCGATGTGGAATTCCAAAATTTGGCTCCTCCCGAGGTCTCGGCCATGGTGTTTTCCGGCGACCCGGGCGGGTGGCCGGCGAGCATGGGTCACTCTCGAGTCCGGGTGGGTCGGGGGTGGAGGTTTGTGCGATCGATTAGCCATGGACATGTGTAAAGGGTTTGAATCGAAGTGGAATGGGAAAGGGCTAGTTTTGGGTCTAAATGGGTCGACCCTTGGTTTTGGGTTAGGTTCACCCTCCAAGACCGATTTGGGCTGAAGGGAAAGTCACTTGGATCGGCTTGATTAGTGGGGTCGAGTCACGATCCAAGTACGATTAAGCTTAAGCGAGAGTTAGGGGAGACATGGGAGTGGTTAATCACTCTTAAGAGAATCATTAAAGGGTCCCCTCTTCTTGCCATTTTGGGTATGGTGAAGTGTCCGAGGCTTTCATGGCTCACATGTGGCTCATGCATGACTTCATGGCTCACCTTTGGCTTGGGAAAAGTTAAGTCGATTTCATGGAAATGGATTTAAGAAAATTTTGGTATTTTGATGGGAATTTGTATGGGGCTTGATTTGGAATTGTTTAATTGATGATTTTGAAACTTAGGGGTGATTTTTATTAAATGGATGATGAGGGGAAGTGTCATGTGGGCTTTGGATGAATTTGGGCTTTTGAATTTGAAGGAAGTGGGCTTTTAGGAAGGTTTAAGGGAAGTGGGCTTTTTGATTTTAGGATGGGCATTTGGGTGAAAATTTTTTGAAGGACCATGTCAAATAAATGTTACAATTGGTTTAGGGATGTTTCATGAATGGTTTGGAGTCAATTTGGTGTGATTTGGAATTGAATTGGTTTGAATTTGGGTTTATTTGGTAAGTGGGCCAATGTAGGTCAAATTGGGCTAACTTGGGCCAATGTTGGGCTAGGGTTGAAATTTATGTAAAATTAATGTTGGTAAATGTTTATGGGAGTGTTTCAAAGAGGTTTTGGCTTTGGTTGGGTTTTGATTTTGGGGTTTGGGTCTATTTGGGCTAGGTTTAGGTTTATGTCAAAATTGGGCCTTTTAGCTTTGGGTTGAATTTGAGTGGGGTTTGAGTCTAAACTTTGGGCAAATCATGTTAGTGTTTTGTTTATGGGGATGTTAAGGAAGGTTTAGAAAAGATTTGGGGTTAATTGGAGTTGAATTGGGTGAGTTTGGGCTAAGTTTGGGTCATGGGTACAAATTGGGCTTTAAGGCCAAAAGTGAAATTGGATCCAAATGTCAATCAAATTGGACTTGAATTTGGTCTAGATTGGTGTTGGGAATGTTGAATTGAAGTTTAGAATTGAATTGGACCAGAATTTGAGTCAATTGGGTAGGTTTGGTTTGACATTGGGTTCATTTTGGGTTAAAATGGGTCAAATTGGGGGTTTTGATAAAAGTGGGGTAAATTGACAAAATTGGCCCATGGTGTAGTTGAACAAAATGAAATTGGGAATATTTGAGATTTTCTGGAATTTTCTGGGAATTTTCTGAATTTTTGGATTTTTTGGCTAAGAGGGGCATTTTGGGTATTTGGAGGGTATTGAGAAGTATTTTTGGAATTTTGGTATTTTTGGGTATGGATGATTAATTTGAGTAATGTGGGAATGTTTGGGATTGATTTTGAGGAATTTTGGGTAATTTAGGTGATTTTGCAAATTTTGGGTTGTTTTAAGGGTTTTGGGTAGGCTAAGCGGGTGTAGGGTCCCGGGGGTCAAAAATTGAAATTTGGAAAATTGAAGCTTGGGTGAATGTAAGTGGGATGAAATCATTTTGGTTGAGCCATGAAGCCATATCAAGCCCACATGAGCCATGAAGGGACTCATTTGAGGCATCCACTATGTTGTTCCTAACCTCTGTGCGAGGGCTTAGGGGTTAAGGACCATCCATGTGAATCACCTTCATGAGTCGGGGAGGTCCGGTTGGGTGTGGGTGTGGTCTTAAGAGGTGTGTGAAAGTGTAGTGTATAGGTGTAGTGTGTGTGTAAGCCGACCCTTCACCGAGCCTAGGCCGCCAGGGGCGATCTAAGGCCGAAGAGTCCTATAGGAACTCATCCTTTAAACTTCCATATTTGATTTCAACCCTCTAGGTGATTAGGGGTCTACAATCAAGTTTGTAGAGTTTGCGGGGAGTTAAGAAGTGGTTTGAATTTCTAAGTGGTGGGTCCCGATTCTAATCCTCTAGGATAGTCGAAGGAAAAGCCTAAGGCTAGATCCTAAGTACTACGAGAGAAGAAGAAGACCTCATCGAAAATGAGGTCAACAAATGGACCCCCGATAGGTGTGGTGTGCTAACCAAGCACACCGCGTGTATTGGCGTTGACCGGAAAGATCAACAAAACCAACACGGATGTCCAAGTGACAAACTTAGGACGAAGTAGAAGAATTTTCGGCTGGGGAGTGTCAAGTATATCTCCGAGGCCGGAGATTCACGAACTCGCGGCGGGGAAGGGAAAAGGAGGTGAGTCCCAAATCACATGATCTGGGAGAATTTCGATTTAGATTTTCGTTTTGTTTTAGTTTAAGTTTTGATGTGTAAGTTTAGGTTTTGAGTTTTCATTTAGATTGAAGTTTTGTTAAGATTAATTTTGAAGGGATTTGATTTGAAATGAAAATTGAAATTTTATGGTTTTGGATGTAACATCCTCGACCTCGAAAGAAAATTGAATTGAGTGGATTGAATCATTACGATGAGGAGAGATCTCGGAGTAATGTGGTATTGGATGTAAAATCCTTAACCTCGAGAGTTTGATTTTGATGTATTTCATTGCGATAGGGAAAGAGTCCTAAAGCGATGCGGTCTCGGATGTAAAATCCTCGACCCCAAGAGTTTGATTTTGATGTATTTCATTGCGATAAGGAAAGAATCCTAAAGAAATGCGAGTCTCGGATGTAAAATCCTCGACTCCAAAGGTTTAATTTTGATGTATTTCATTGCGATAGGGAAAGAATCCTAAAGCGATACGGTCTCGGATGTAAAATCCTCGACCCCAAAGGTTTAATTTTGATGTATTTCATTGCAATAGGGAAAGAATCCTAAAGCGATGCGGTCTCGGATGTAAAATCCTCGACCCCGAAGGTTTAATTTTCATTGCGATAGGGAAAGAATCCTAAAGCAATGCGGTCTCGGATGTAAAATCCTCGACCCCAAAGGTTTATATTTGATGTATTTCATTGCGATAAGGAAAGAATCCTAAAGCAATGCGGTCTCGGATGTAAAATCCTCGACCCCAAAGGTTTAAATTTTGATGTATTTCATTGCGATAGGGAAAGAATCCTAAAGCGATGCGGTCTCGGATGTAAAATCCTCGGCCCCAAAGGTTTAAATTTCATTGCGATAGGGAAAGAATCCTAAAGCGATACGATCTCGGATGTAAAATCCTCGACCCCAAAAGTTTAAATTTCATTGCGATAGGGAAAGAATCCTAAAGCAATGTAGTCTCGGATGTAAAATCCTCGACCCCAAAGGTTTATATTTGATGTATTTCATTGCGATAGGGAAAGAATCCTAAAGCGATGCGGTCTCGGATGTAAAATCCTCGGCCCCAAAGGTTTAAATTTCATTGCGATAGGGAAAGAATCCTAAAGCAATGCGATCTCGGATGTAAAATCCTCGACCCCAAAGGTTTAAATTTGATGTATTTCATTGCGATAGGGAAAGAATCCTAAAGCGATGCGGTCTCGGATGTAAAATCCTTAACCCCAAAGGTTTAAATTTCATTGCGATAGGGAAAGAATCCTAAAGCAATGCGATCTCGGATGGAAAATCCTCGGCCCCAAAAGTTTAAATGTATTTCATTGCGATAGGGAAAGAATCCTAAAGCAATGCAGTCTCGGATGTAAAATCCTCAACCCCAAAGGTTTAAATTTCATTGCGATAGGGAAAGAATCCTAAAGCGATGCGAGTCTCGGATGTAAAATCCTCAACCCCAAAAGTTTAAATGTATTTCATTGCGATAGGGAAAGAATCCTAAAGCAATGCAGTCTCGGATGTAAAATCCTCAACCCCAAAGGTTTAAATTTGATGTATTTTGGTTTTGCAAGGATTTGTAGTGTCGATTTTGAAAAGCGTGGAATTTCGGTGTTTCGAGAATTTCATGAAGGTTGTAAAAGACTTTCATGAAAGGAAATAGATTAGGAGGGAATATGTAGATGCTACATATCCCATTCAAAAGAGTCGATCAAAAGTTGCTGGTTTGGATTGGATACAATTCCTCGCCATCAGATCCGATTCATGTCAATGGAATGAACCGCTTCCATCCCAGACAAGGGAGAGAGTAGAACGGATTGGATTTCAGATTTGGAAGGTTGAGTTTGAATTTGATTGAGGTTTGATTTGAGATTTGGAAAGTTGAATTTGAATTTGATTGAAATTTGTGTTCATTTTGTTTGTCCTTTAACGATTTAAATTTTATGTTATCGTGAATTTGGAGTTTATCATCTTTTAGATTTTTAAGGAAAATTTTCTTTTATTCTTTTTATTTCTTTTCTAGTTCTTTGTTCAAAGTTCATTTAACTTTAATGGCGTTTCTCGATCAATCTTGCACAAAAGAGGTGAAGGCCAAAAATGTGACATGGTCACTTTCATTCCAATCATGCTGAAGATAAATCATACAACTCGATCTGGAATACATCTTATACAATCCATATAGACTCAAAACGGACTATGTATGATCTTTGTCGATCTATCCAAAAAGGCATTTGTCAAAAATCCATGTCCGAATAGTGAGGTGCACGGTCGATAACATCACCTTCCAAGCCATCCTTGGCAAGGATGTCGTATGGACGTACGTTGGAGGTGTGATATTTTCCATGTAACTCACAGCTCGTAAGGTCGGAGGCTCTCTAACTCCGGGTCTGGCTGGAAGTGGTAAGGTGCTTTCCTGTCGTCCATCCTTCGAAAGTAGCCGAGATCCGCTTCACTTGGTACTCTCGGTATGCAATGTTTAGCGACATCCGCTCTGTTGCCCTTCGGTATCATGACGGAACCTACCGGTAATGGTATCTTCTGCGGCCCTCGGAACTCACTTGCGCCTGCTATCCGGAGATCGGATCCGAACATGATATGACACTCGTTCGAAAAGAAGCGTGCGAAAGGTCGACAAAGTCGTGGTGATCTATGTGCGGGGGTATGCGATCACCCTTCTTGTAAATATTAATGATGCAACCGTTGGGTATGCAATCGCTGGCGGTACCCTCCATGCTTTATCATTCTTTTTACCATCCTTTTAATGACTAATGGCATTGGATCCACTGGCCATGACGGAGTATCCCGGTGGGTTTCCCTTCCTATCTTCTGCGAAGTTGTAGCGAGCATCCACATTGTATTGTAATTCTACCCTTCCTTGGCATCCATCTCCGGGGTTCGAGTAAGTGTTTTCTCTTAAGCGACCCGCTCGGCCCATCTTTTTCAAATCCCGGATGCGGTCCACGATTTGTTGTTGTTCGTATTCGAGAACACGTACGTATGTAGCTCGAGGCCTTCTAGTATATTGATCCTCCTGCCTCCGATTCTCTCGAAGTATTCAAAAGTTTTCTTCTCGACCTTCCGTATTCTTTCTAACTCGTATTCCGGGATAATTTGCAAATGGCGAGGCTCGGTGACGTACTTGTGGGATATATGGCTCAATCCCTTCACGTTCTCCCGCATACCTCGGCTCCTCGGGGATGATGTCCGTCGGGACATCCTCCGGGTTGCTTCTGCAACAAGGTCATGCATTACCGGTGACTTTATCCGGTGGTGTAGTAGCCTTCTTTCTTCCGTTCTTCTTGAGATTTCCCCGGTCTCTTCGTTATCCTCGGAGCCGGTCTCCTTTCTTCGAGTTCCTGGTGAGCCGGTGTCCTTGAAGTGTATGTGCCGCGCGTAGCAACCGCCTCGTCGTGCTGGTCCGCTGCTAATTTAGTTAACATCTTGCGGATACGGCGATTTTTGTTTCTTCGTTGAGTTGCTGTGAGAGTAGCTCTTCATATTTCCTGAGTTTCTGTGGGCGCGGCGCTGACAAGCCTGCCCTCTGCTGTAGCGACTACAGACTTGATTCTCTTGTCCTCTTCAGTGTTTGTTTTTCTTTTCTTCGTTGTTGGATTGGTGGCTTGGGCCACCCACTTTCATTACTGTCGGTCGGGCGGTTCCTCTCGGTCGATTGTGACCCGGTCACTTTCCTCGTATTGCGGGCTCGCCGGTGCGAAGTCCGAGTCAATCTCTATTATCGCTCCATCTTTCACCCTCTTTTCGTCGAGTGCAAGGCTTACGCCATTTCTAAAGTTCAGGACCAACCGCCCGTTCGACATTTCCCTGCGAAAAGACAAGGAAAGGATCAGGGGCTGTACTAAGAACAAGAACATTAAGAAAATGTTTATTGAAGACAGTTTTTTTTTATTCCTTTTGTATTTTTCAATTTAACAGGAATGAAGTGGGATAAGATCAGGAAAGAGATTTTGACATGGAAGAGGAAACAAGGAAAACTTTATTATCATGATTTTATTTATTTTAGTACATTTTTTATTATTTTTGGGTTCGGACCCAGTCATAAGTAACTACTTCGCCCGTGCTTCTAGGGATGAAGAATTCATTCCTTCGAAACATCGAGTAGCGTAATACTTTTTTAAGTATCGTCCGTTGATCGGAAGCATATGTCGTTCTCCTTGGCAATTCACTAGGCCGGTAGGAGCCTCCCGAGTAAAGCTCGCCTCGACCACAAACGGTCCTTCCCAAGTGGGTTCAAATTTTCCTCCTATCTTGTGGTGTGCGAGGATAGGTCTCTTGAGAACGAGAACTAAGTCACCAACTTTGAAGGTTCTTGGGCGGACTAGTCCGTCATGGGCTTGAACCATCTTAGCTTGGTATAGTTCTAAATTCTCTGTCGCGTTGCAAGTCTTTTCCCTTCTAGGCTTTCTAATTCCTCTAGTCGTAATTTGGCATTCTCTTCCGTCTTGATTTTGTTTGTAACTCGCAATTCCGAGTGAAGGAATGCGGACCTCTAAGGGTAACACTGCCTCGGACCCATACACCGGAGCGTAAGGTGTAGCTTGAGTAGGAGTTCGAAGGTTGTCCGAGTAGGCCCATAAGGCTTCTAACAATTTCTCGTGCCAATTTCTCTTATTATCGTCCAAAGTATTCTTTAAAATTTGAACGAGAGTTTTATTAAAAGCCTCGACTGAGCCGTTTGCTCTTGGGTAGTAAATTGTTGAATACTGCCGGTCGATTCCGTGTCTCCCGACAAAATTGTTGATTTGCGTGCTTCGAATGCCGACCCATTATCCGAGATGATCCTGCGCGGCACCCCGAAATGGTAGACAACTTGGTTCTTGAAAACCGTAGCACGTGGTGTGCTTTCACTTCTACGAGTGGAGCTGCCTCGCCCACTTGGAAAAGTAATCCGTAGCCGCAAGAATGAAGCGATGTCCTTTTGAAGATGGTGGTTCTATTTGACCCACTATATCCGTGCCCCAACATTCAAATGGCCACGACGCAATTGTCGGATGTAGCACATTTGGGGGATGGTGTAGAACCACTCCGTGCACTTGGCATTGGTGACAGCTCTTGGAGACTTTCATGCAGTCGGTCATCATCGAGGGCCAGTAATACCCTAGTCTTTTAATTTTCATTTTCATCTTCGGACCCGACTGGTGAGCGCCACAGAGTCCTGAATGCACCTCTTTAACGATTTCACGAGCCTCGGACCCGCTTAGGCACCTCAGCCACATTTGATCAAAAGACCTTCTGTATAACGTATTGTTTATTAATGCGTAGGACAGAGTTCTTTTCTTGATCTGATGGGCTAACGACCTATCGTCCGGTAGTTTTCCTGTTTGCAGGTAGTCTATTAATGGTTGTCGCCAATCTTCTGTGTTTTCTGTCACTGCTGTAATTGATCCTTTTTCCTTTTCTGATTTGTGTATTATGTCTATGTCGAGCTGTGATAGGACCTGACATCCATGAACCGACACTTCCACTGATTCATCTTGCAAACAGGCAAATTCTTTTGCGAGACGAGCTAGCGCATCCGCTAAAGCATTTTCTTTTCTGGGAATTTTGTAGATCGTCACATTCGGAATCTGTTCCAACAGCTGTATGGCATACTGGAAGTATTGCTCGAGTCTTGGGATGTTTCATGAATGGTTTGGAGTCAATTTGGTGTGATTTGGAATTGAATTGGTTTGAATTTGGGTTTATTTGGTAAGTGGGCCAATGTAGGTCAAATTGGGCTAACTTGGGCCAATGTTGGGCTAGGGTTGAAATTGATGTAAAATTAATGTTGGGAAATGTTTATGGGAGTGTTTCAAAGAGGTTTTGGCTTTGGTTGGGTTTTGATTTTGGGGTTTGGGTCTATTTGGGCTAGGTTTAGGTTTAGGTCAAAATTGGGCCTTTTAGCTTTGGGTTGAATTTGAGTGGGGTTTGGGTCTAAACTTTGGGCAAATCATGTTAGTGTTTTGTTTATGGGGATGTTAAGGAAGGTTTAGAAAATATTTGGGGTTAATTGGAGTTGAATTGGGTGAGTTTGGGCTAAGTTTGGGTCATGGGTCCAAATTGGGCTTTAAGGCCAAAGTGAAATTGGATCCAAATGTCAATCAAATTGGACTTGAATTTGGTCTAGATTGGTGTTGGGAATGTTGAATTGAAGTTTAGAATTGAATTGGACCAGAATTTGAGTCAATTGGGTAGGTTTGGTTTGACATTGGGTTCATTTTGGGTTAAAATGGGTCAAATTGGGGGTTTTGATAAAAGTGGGGTAAATTGACAAAATTGGCCCATGGTGTAGTTAAACAAAATGAAATTGGGAATATTTGGGATTTTCTGGAATTTTCTGGGAATTTTCTGAATTTTTGGATTTTTTGGCTAAGAGGGGCATTTTGGGTATTTGGAGGGTATTGAGAGGTATTATTGGAATTTTGGTATTTTTGGGTATGGATGATTAGTTTGAGTAATGTGGGAATGTTTGGGATTGATTTTGAGGAATTTTGGGTAATTTAGGTGATTTTGCAAATTTTGGGTGGTTTCAAGGGTTTTGGGTAGAGTTAAGCGGGTGTAGGGTCCCGGGGTCGAAAATTGAAAATTTGGAAAATTGAAGCTAGGGTGAATGTAAGTGGAATGAAATCATTTTGGTTGAGCCATGAAGCCATATCAAGCCCACATGAGCCATGAAGGGACTCATTTGAGGCATCCACTATGTTGTTCCTAACCCTCTTAGCCAAGGGCTTAGGGGTTAAGGACCATCCATGTGAATCACCTTCATGAGTCAGGAGGTCCAGTTGGGTGTGGGTGTGGTCTTAAGAGGTGTGTGAAAGTGTAGTGTATAGGTGTAGTGTGTGTGTAAGCCAACCCTTCACCAGACCGAGCCACTCAGAGGCAGGTCCCAAGTGCCAAAGAGTCCTATAGGAACTCATCCTTTAAACTTCCACATTTGATTTCAACCCTCTAGGTGATTAGGGGTCCACAATCAAGTTTGTAGAGTTTGTAGGGAGTTAAGAAGTGGTTTGAATTTCTAAGTGGTGGGTCCCAATTCTAATCCTCCAGGATAGTCGAAGGAAAAGCTCAAGTGTCAGATCCTAAGTACTACGAGAGAAGAAGAGAAGACCTCATCGAAAATGAGGTCAACGAGCAAATTGATGTTCAAATGGTTTATGATTTAATTTAATTTCGAGTTAATGGATTTAAGTTTGGAATAGTGCTCGAAGTTGTTTTAGATTTATTTTTGAATTCTTTATGTCTTAGGTGATGTTATTTTTAATTCAATTTAATTTATCTTTAATTTGGTTTAGTTTTAATTTTAATTTAATTTATTTAATTTAATCTAATTTTAATTTTAACTTGATTTTATTATTTTTTATTTTAATTTAATTTAATTTAATTTAATTTGATTTAATTTGTTTTAATTTAATATGTTTTAATTTAATTTTATTTAACTTAATTTAATTTAATTTCATTTAAATTTAATTTTATTTTTAATTTTAATTTAATATTTTATTTTTTTATGTTTTAAAGATAATTTAATTTTAATTGTTAAAGCATTAATTTAATTGAAATATTAAAAGGATTTAATTTAAATGTTTTAATTTTAATTTAATTTAATGATTAAGCATTTCAAGTTTTGAATTTGGATTATCATTTTAATTAGGAATTGAATATTATTGAGGTGATTAATTTAGGGATTCTTAGATTAAAGAATAAATTTCTTCCTAATAATATCCCTTATTTTAATAATTCCGATTTTTCATTATTCTTCCAAATTTAATTAATTATTTAATTAAGGTTTATTTTGATTACCATCAAATTATTTGGTAGGTTTCTACCCTTTAATTACCTAAGTTTCAAACATCCAAAATCAATTTAGTATCAAACATTTTACCCACCCTTTTAATTAAACCTAAAATTTTTAATTATAGGTTAAAATTTTACTCACTTATTTTGCCATTTAAACTTACTAATTTCATAACTCACTAAATTGAGCTTAAATGAATTTGAAATTTTATGTGGCTTCACTCATATGTCAATCAAGACATTAGGGGAGAAAATGTGATTTTTCTGTATTTAATTTATTTATATAATTATTTTTTGTGGAAAATAAGGATTTTCAAGGAAAATTCAACAACATGACCAAGGGAAAGTTTCTCTCCTTAAGAAAATTATGGGACATTCCTAATGACCAGAGGACCACTTGGACCAATTTTGGTGATTTTTTGAATTATATTATTTTTATTATAATTATTTTGAGTTTTCGAGTATTAATTAATTTAAAAATAAAATAAAGATTGAAAAATGAATTTTATATTTTTCAAAAATCTCTCTAGTATCAAGGAAACCAGAGGACCACTTTTTATAATTTTCTGATTTTTCTTTGATTTATTAGAATTATTTTAGTGGAAATGCTAGAAAATACATTTTTTAATTTTAAAATTACCTTAGGGCTCTAAAATTTAATATCTCATCATAGAGACCTAAGAAAAATATGAGATTTGTTCCTAAATGATTAAAATTCAAAATGTGACATTTTGGTGAATTTTATTATTTTTGTGATTTTTATTATTTTTTAATTATTAAAAATATTAAAATAATGCAAAAAATCAACTTTTTTAGAAAATTGCAATTTTAATTTTCTTCAATTCCCCTGATATCAGAGAGGCTCAAAAACCAATTTGGTGAATTTTTGAAAAGTATTTTGAAAGTTATGAATTTTTAAAGTTTAAGTTGGCTAAATGGCTTAATCAACCCATTTGGTAGGGCTAACCAAGTCCAATTGACTTCAAACTTTTATGGTGGGTTCCTCTGATCCTAAAGGTCAGTGGAGAATTGATTTCAAGTCAATTTGATGTATGATTAGCTCTAATTAATTAAAGCTCCATTTTGGGTGTTTAAGCCGATTAGGGTTATTCAAGTGGATTAATTCAAAACCTATTTTTCCTAGAGTTCTCTGGTCACAAGAAACATCACCAAATTTTCCTAGGATTTATTTCACAACATGCTAATTATTGGAATTAAAATACTCAGAATAGTGACCTAGAATTGAAAAATCAATAACTCTTCATAGAGATGGCCTCTGACTTTGGAAAATTCAGGGAATGTTCCCAAATTCAGAGGCTTCAAAGCCACTATGGTCTCATGCCATGGTGAATTGTATACATGCATGGAGAATTGAAATAGTGCAGGAGTAAATAAATTATTAAAAATCAAATACTCAATGAAACTAAATGATTTCTTTTCCACATTATTCTCCTCTGTTCACTGAGCAAGAGGGTATTTTTATTTTATTTGTCTGATTTTTCTACACAAAGTTATGTATTTTTGAAGTCTAGGGAATTAAATAAATAAGAAAATGCCTATTTTCCTACTTATCCAGCGCGGCGCCCTGTCATCCTCGGCATCTCCGAACGACCATGCGGCGCTCTCCCATTCGACGCCGCCACTTGAGTCAGCAGCCCGGGTCCCGCCTTCCGCGTATCATCCGCTGGTCCGACCTAATCTGAGCCGTCCATCCGCGCGTGTATTGAATGAACGACATCCGTTCATCGTCCCCAAGCCTCCTAGCCCGAGAACTGTCCATCTTCTAGGCTTAAGATCTCGCTCGATACTTGACCAAATTAAACGTTCTTATGCTCTATGGATTCGTCTCGAGAAGACAAACACATCCATACGGTTTATGTGGCATGAAATTGACTCAATAAAAATGGAGAATGTTCAGAAGCTCGGGAAGAAGAGTAAGACCATACCTTTGCTCAGAGAAGTGTAGCTTCGATCTGAGGGTTGTGTCACCTTTGATTAGGTCCAAGAAAGCTCCGAGATGAAGTCTCACGGCACAGTGAATTGTCCGGGTATGACTTTGACCAAGCCCGATTTCAACCTTTGGAGTACGGAACGGATGGGTGGCACGGAGAGGGGGCTTTCAGCTGGGGAACTTCTCCTCTTGACCTTGTTCGGGTGTAGGTGAGTTTAATTTGACTTTGGTGAAGGATTTGGGAATGTCTCGTTCGGCTCGAGAATTGAGCTCCAAAATTGAGCTCGATTAGTGGGGATTAGAGGCAGAATTGACGGTGGGGATCAAGTGCTCTAGGTGTGGGGAGAGTGCGGAGTGATTTTGGCGAGTTTCCTTAAGGTTGGTTCGGCACCTCCTCGTGGCCGAGAGAGGTGGGGTTTAAATAGGAGAGGCTGGAGGGCCTCTAGGGAAGTTAGGGCTTGGGATCAGTTGCTTAGGTCGAGGGAAGAACAACCATGGTGGCCATTGGGCATGGGGTAACTCGGCGAGGTGGAATTCCAATGTTTGGCTCCTCCCCATGTCTCGGCCATGGCGTTTTCCGGCGGCTCGGTGGCTGGCCGGCCGGGCATTGGTCACCATCTTGTTCAGGTGGGTCGGGGCTGGGGTTTAGTGCGATCGATTGGCCATGGACATGTGTAAAGGGCTTGGATTAAAATGGAATGGAGATAAGGTCACTTTGGGTTCAAATGGTTCAACCCACCATTTAGGGCTTGGTGCACCCTTCCAAGTTACGGTTTTGGGCTGGGAGGATCATGTGAGTCAACCTATTAAAGGTAGTGAAGTCCACATCAAGGATTAGGTGGCAAAGTATGGTTGAGAGTGTATCATGTTTAAGGTAAAAAAGGTTTAAAAAAGGTTTAAGAAAGAGATCCTCTCTCTTGCCATTAAAGGCTTGGTGACAAGTCAAACCCCCCATGGCTTCATGTGGCTTGTCCATGGCTTGCATGTGGCTCCATTTGGCTTATCCTTGGCTTAGGAAAAGTGGATTCATTTATATGAAAAAGGAATTTGGAAATTTTGGCAATTTAGTGAAAATTTAGATGGTGCTTGATTTAGGTTGATTTGATGATTGATTTGGGACTTAGGAATTGATTCCAATTAAAGGGATGATGAGAAGGAGTTGTCGATGTGGGCTTTGGAATGGGTTTGGGCTTTTGGATGTTACTTTGGATGGGCTTTTAAAATGGTTTAGGGAAGTGGGATTTTGGATTTTAAAATGGACTTTAGGATGAAAATTTGGTAAAGGCTTGGGCCAAATAATTTTTGGGTTTGGTTTAGGGATGTTTCATGAGTGATTTGGAATAAATTTGAGGTGGTTTGGGTTTGATTTGGGTTGGATTTCGGTCTCTTTGGTAAATGGGCCAATATAGGTCAAATTGGGCTAACTTGGGCCAATGTTAGGCTAGAGTTGAAATTGATGTAAAATTAATGTTGGGAAATGTTTATGGGAATGTTTCAAAGAGGTTTTGGCTTTGGTTGGGTTTTGATTTTGGGGTTTGAGCTTATTTGGGTTAGGTTTGGGTTTAGGTCGAAATTGGGTCTTTTAGCTTTGGGTTGAATTTGAGTGGGGTTTGGGTCTAAATTTTGGGCAAATCATGTTAGTTTTTTGTTTGTGGGGATGTTAGGGAAGGTTTAGAAAAGATTTGGGGTTAATTGGAGTTGAATTGGGTGAGTTTGAGCTAAGTTTGGGTCATGGGTCCAAATTGGGCTTTAAGGTCAAAAGTGAAATTGGATTCAAATGTCAATCAAATTGAGCTTGGATTTGGTCTAGATTGGTGTTGGGGATGTTGAATTGAAGTTTAGAATTGAATTGGACCAGAATTTGGGTCAATTGGGTAGGTTTGGTTTGACATTGGGTTCACTTTGGGTTAAAATGGGTCAAATTGGGGATTTTAACAAAAGTGGGGTAAATTGACAAAATTGGCCCATGGTGTAGTTGAACAAAATGAAATTGGAAATATTTGAGATTTTTTGCAATTTTCTGGGAATTTTCTGAATTTTTGGATTTTTTGGCTAAGAGGGGCATTTTGGGTATTTGGAGGGTATTGGGAGGTATTTTTGGAATTTTTGGTATTTTTGGCTATGAATGATCAATTTGAGTAATGTGGGAATGTTTGGGATTGGTTTTGAGGAATTTTGGGTGATTTGGAGATTTTGAAAATTTTGGGTAATTTCAAGGGCTTTGGGTAGGTTAGGCGGGTGTAGGGTCCCCGGGGTCAAAAATTAAAAATTTGGAAAATTGAAGATTGGGTAAATATAAGTGGAATGAAATCATTTTGATTGAGCCATGAAGCCATGTTAAGCCTATATGAGCCATGAGAGGACTCATTTGAGGCATTCATCTATGTTGTTCCTAACCCTGCTTGCGAGGGCTTAGGGGTTAAAGACCATCCATGTGAATCACCCGCATGAGTCGGGAGGTCAAATTGGGTATGGGTGTGGTTTTAGGAGGTGTGTGTGAAAATGTAGTGTATAGGTGTAGTGTGTGTGTAAGTCGGCCCTTCACTGAGACAGTGCCGCCGGGGTAGTCACAGGCCGAAGAGTCGTATAGGAACTCGTCCTTTAAACTTCCACATTTGATTTCGACCCTCTAGGTGATTAGGGGTCTACAATCAAGTTTGTGGGGTTTGCAGGGAGTTAAGAATTGGTTTGAATTTCTAAGTGGTGGGTCCTAATTCTAATCCTCTAGGACACTCAAAGGAAAATCCTAAGGCTAGATCCTAAGTACTAAAGAGAAGAAGAGAAGACCTCATCAAAAATGAGGTCAACAACCCCCAGGCCACTTGGAGGGTTAAGACCAATATGTGGAGGTTTAAAGGATGAGTTTCCTATAGGACTCTTTGGCCTTAGGAGTACCTCGGATGGTCCGGTGCGGTGAGGGTTGACCTGCACACATCACACTCTCACACACATCCTGAACCCTAAACCCACCAAAATACCCCAATACCCTCCAAATAACCTCCAAATACCCAAAATACTCTTTTTAACCCGAAATTCCAAAAATTCCAAAAATTCCAAAAATTCCCAGAAAATCCCAGAAAATCTTAAATATTTCCAATTTCATTTTGTTCAACTACACCACAGCCCAATTTTGTCAATTTAAGCCGATTTCATCAAAAACCCCAATTTTGACCTAAGCCCGACCTAGGCTCCGATTTGACCCAAATTGACCCGACGCTAGCCATTTTCTTCTCAATTTAAATTTTAAACTCTTCGACACACTCCCCTAAACTGAATGCAACATTCGATCTCTACCAGTTCAACCTTGAATTTCAACCAAATCTGATTTAATCGCGAAATCCCCAAATTTGACCTTTTTTTACTTATTTTGATAACGAGGTTGTCCAAACGGTCTCAGATGACAAAACTGACTGCACCGTTGCGTCCGGAATGTCGAAATTACCTAGGAAGGACACTAATTTTGATATAGTTTCGTGCGGGGTCGAAATTTATCCGAATCGGCCAAAAATTTGAATAAAACATTGTTTTAAAATAAAAAAAAAAGAAATGAAAAGCAAAATTCCTAAATCCCTAATTCTAAACCCACGCATCACTCTCCCTCACGCAGCACTCACGCCCGATCCCCTCTCCCATTCGCGAACGGAGCCCGACCGAGCCCCTTCTCCTCGTCAAATGCCCTTTCCTCTTTCTCGCAAGACTTCGGTCCCCACTGTCCTCCTCTCCTTCGTACGCTCCTCTGCCTAAAACTTCCACGCCTTGTCGCTACTCTCGCCATGTGGTCTGCTGCGACCCTTGTCGTTTCTTTCTCTTGTCGCCGGCGGTTTCGGCTCACCGCCCAGGTAAGTGGAAAGTTGGGCTACTCCTCCACTTTGCCTATATAAACCCCACTTGGGGAGCTCTTTAGGGAGGGCTGAAATTTTGGTGTTAGGGGGAGGTTCTGCCAAATTTTTGAGTGCAAGGAAGAGGAGCCATTTACTTTATCTTATTGCTGCGTGGAAGGAAGTTAAAGCTCAGATATTAACTTACAGGTATGGGGAAATATAAACTCTAGGCAGAAGTGCAATATATATTTATTTTGTGGCTTTTAAACCTTAACCTGATAGGTGATCACAGAGTTGATAGGGTGGTTAATTTAAAAAAAAAAAGAGTAAACTCTGAGATAATTATTTCAGAGTTCGTCGCGGGGTATTCAAATGAATTGCAGACTTACTGTTGGAACTTTCATGTCTTGAGAGTTTGTTTTGTAGCTTTACAAGTTTTGAGGCTACGTTTACACAAATATTTCATATTGAGAGATTTTGGTATGTCTTACCTCAAAGCCTTGTGATTGAGTTTGTGCATAAGCTCTCTTGACACATTAATTTGATTGATATTATGAAAAAAAAGGGGTTTATTATGTGAAAAGAAACCATGACCATTTGGGATGCATTTGAAGAAGATAGACATGCTGCATTTTTTTTTATTATTTTTAAAATCTTATGTGGTATGATTTTCTTGCTGCATGACTTTTCCACGTCCTTCCTTGCGAATGCATTGATCAAAATTTCTTGAATCTGTTGAAGGCCAGAAATGAATTGATTCAAACAAAAATAGCATCAATCTTGCTTAGGGAGGCTTGATCGGTTCCTTAAAAAAAAAAGAAAGAGAGAGAGCCATTGTGGTTTCCTGTATGTATGAGGCTATGGAGTTGTTAGTTGTGCCTTTTGAATATGAGATGGTTTGTAGGTTTTGTATCAAGTTCCCTTTACATGTTTTTAGCTCGTTTACTTTAGCTTTGCTCGATGCTCGTCATATTAAAATGATCTGGATCATAGTCATGCTTTCTTTTGCTTGGAGGGCTTAACTTACCTTATATCTACCACTTTAAATTTGATATGTGCCACTTTGGAAAGTTTAAGCATACTTCATGTGCCTCTTTAAGCGTGTTATGTGGAAGTTTTAGTATGCCTTATTTGATCTAATGTTTGTCGCTTTTGGCTTGAAAGGTTTGATGTGCTTTGCATGTTTCCTTAAGTTCGAAAAGCATTATTTGAGAAGTTAGCATGTATCGTTTACATCTCTTACATGTTGTGGCTTTGAAGTCTTGCATATTGAAACACAAAGATTTATTCATTATGTGCAATTTTCGGATTTGGAGATAGGCACATGTAGAACTTCCAAGAATTGAACTCATGAGTGCTTGTTCTTCCACTATTTCATCAAGCATTCATATGTATAACATCTAAACTTGGTTTCCACACATATCTCACTTCATTCCATGTATTTATGGTGCTTTGCATTGGTTTGCATACACATGAAACAACTTGGGGAAGTATTTGCGATTTTCGGATTCAAACATGTCCCTTCATGAAACATCAAAATTTGAAGTTATGTGTGCTTGCTTTTCATCTATTTCAACATGTATTCACATATACAACATCAAAGCTATAATTGCACACATGTTTCATCTCACTCCAAGTATAAAAGTGTGTTTTACTTGTAGGAATTTAAAGTTCTCTTTTTCATGCAAGCTATCTTATGGTTTTGAGAGTTCTAACATGCTTTATACATGCTTAGGATGAATGTAAATATTGGTTGTTACATATACATGCTTGCGGCATTTCTTTCTATATAAATTGCAGGTGTGGAAAATTCATTTTTATGGCGTTATGTTGCCCGATTTTTCTTGGATGGTTTCATTCTTTTTCTACTTCATTTATACTTCGCTCCATTTTACTTTCTTTCCCCATGACTTTGTTTTATGTTTCCCTTTTCTTTGCCATTACTTCGAGTGTCATGGGGAGGGGTTTGGCACCACCCTAGAGGCCTAGGTCACTTCACGAGCGTGACGACACTTTTAGGTCTTTCCTTTAGGACGAGTGAGGATTGTCGGGAGTCCGGGGTGATTGACTTAAGTTGATTGATTTTGAGAACCAATTCACCTCGTATTACGATTTTGTGTTAGGTGAATTGTTTTCTTCTCTCTCCTTTCATTGATCCCTCGTCCCTTGATTTTCTCCTTGCTTCTAGGTTCAATGTCCACACCTACAGGGGACGTGTAGGTGTGCACCTATAGCCCCTTTAGGCTATATGTGGGGCCATCAAGCAAGGCTGTAAGTGTGGTGGGGACATTGATAAGGCTCGCAAAAGAAAAATTACGAGAATCATAGAATGGGGCCGCTCGACTCGGAGACTCGTAGAGAGTAGAGCAGGAACCACGGAATCGTTCGCCCGTCCTTGGGGTTTCTACTACCGACAGTCTAAGGATGTTCGTAGTCCTAGTCCTATTAGGGTAGTCAACATGTGGACTAAAAAATATTTTAAAAACAATAAAAATACATATGTTTAAAAAATACAAAATCACCTCCACTACTACACAGCCTACCTACCTACGGTTATACTTGCATGCAAACAGAAAAAAATGAAATGTGTGAAAAATTTATAAAGGTCCACGGTTGGCTATTCGAGTCGGATTAGGCACGCCTTACCGGAAAGTTGGTCCAGTAGTCGGCACTCAAGTCCGGATATTAGCACGGCTACGAGTCCGTAACACCACCGCGCTTACGGGTCTTTCTTTCCAGATGCCCCATGGCTTTCTTACGGTTTGCCGTGAGTTTAGCGGGCCATCTGTGAGTTTCTTCCGGTGTTCTTTGCGGTTTTCTACGACTTTGTTTTGTTTTCGTTCGTGACTTTTCTCGGAGTTTTCTACGGACGTTCTTTTTCTTTCTTTCTCGATTTTCTGGTTTTTCTCTCACATTTTTTTTGTTTTCTTGCCGTCTTTCTTTCATTTTTACTGTTAGGTTTTCACACTTTGCTCCCTTTGTACGTACCGTAGTACTCCTATTGAGCTAGGTTCCTACCCACGACTTTTACTCTTGCTTTTTCCTGCGCTAACGACTCTTCTGTAGGAAATAAAAAAATATGAAAATAATAATAAACAGGTAACAGTGCGCCGCGGATGAGCAAAGCATACGGTACCTCTGCAACACTGTCATTTACTTTATTTACTGTTATACCTGCTAGCTTAGCTTGTTTACTTTCCTTAGTACTTGCTTTAGTTAGTATAACATGCATTACTTTTCAGCGTACACTCCTGTTAGCATAGCATGTTTTACTTTTGTTTACTTTCCTTAGTACTTGCTTTAGTTAGTATAGCATGCATTACTTTTCAGCGTACACTCCTATTAGCATAGCATGTTTTACTTTTTCTTCATACTTACTCTCGCTTAGTTTAGCATGTTTACTGCTTAGCTTAGCATAACCTGCTTGTGATACTTGCTTCTTGTTATTCACCATAGCATGTTCATGTATACATATTTTTCCTACTTTCTTTTACCACCGCCCCTGTCACTGCAATACACACTCACGCTTGCAATGAAAATGAAAAAGATAATAATAATAAGATGAAATAAAAAGATTTGCATGTTCACTTTAACTTAAGATTTAAACCTAAACTGTGATCTTGCTACGACGTGGAGCTTGGAGCGCAGTGGGCAGCACGACCATCGTCAATAGCAAAACCTGTGTCGACATCAGCAAAACCATTCTTTAGTTTAAACAACAAGCCATAGGATTCGAGGTAGACCACCTAGTGCGACATAAATCCTCACCCGTTCTTTTAGGCCTTTGTACAAACTTGCTGTGCAATATAAGCCCTAACTCGCTTAGGATTCCAAGGTCGTCGTCCGATACGACGTAAATCCTCCTACCTTTCAGGTTATTTGTATAATCAGGTGATTATGTAAATGTAATTCCTATAATTAATTGGCAGGATTGAAACTTAAATAAATTCACTTCTAAAATATAAAGCCAAACAATAGGATAGTCGGGAAGTCACCGAAGTTCACTTCGGGTCCGCGACATCCCCTACCTTTCGTTCATTTGGACTCTCAAAACAAACCGTTCCGAATTTGAGCCATTCCCTATTGAAATCTCCAAAACTCAAATCCTTTGAAAACCTTAAACTTTGAAATTCTTGAGAGCAAAACCACTGATCATTATCGAGAGTTTTCTTAAATGATTCCCGTCATTTAAGATGTAATTAGCTATAGGGGCTTGCACTTATAGGGAACTTTAAGAACCCAGGTAATATAAACCCTGCTTAATTCGTTTATATTAAGCAGAAGAACTTGTCGGCTTATAAAATTGGTTCGCAGACCAAACGGATGTCACAAATCTCCTAGTTTATTTTATCGAGCCCCATCATCAAGCAGTGTGTCTATTCTTCGGGATAGATACACGGTTTGTGGTGCGGTGCTCGTTTATATAAACTATTTGGGATGTGAGATCGGTTTGATTTCTTATCTTAAAAATTTTAAACTTAAAATTACTTTCAAAATCAAATGTTATCTTTTAAACTATATATATATTTAAATTAAATTTAAAATATGAAAATTCGCCGACAATTTCTGTAGGAGACCCCCTTTTCAAAACACATAACCTAAAAATATGCCGACAAATATTAAATTTGTTGGAGAATTAAAAACTAAATGTATTTAAATATTGTGATGATATTAATACCGGATCTTAATTTACTACTTAAATTGGTCATTTAAATTGTTAAAATTTGTTAAAGAATTTTGAGACCTAGAAGGAGATGAATTCTTAACTAGTAGATATCACATGAATCATTGGGTAGTTGAAGGCCTTGTGAGGGTTATTCAAGGTGAAGTGCAAATAAATAGGAAAATACTATTTAATGGGTGTAGAATTGATAATTTTTTAGAGTGATAGACTAAATTCTTGTAATTTGGTTTATAGAGAGGGAACGGGTCACTAGTAGGGCCGACCATAGCCACCCTTGGACATCTAGTAGTGTGAGCCTAGATTAACCCATTCTACTAACAATACATCCAGACCTGATCTATAGATTAGCCAATGTTATTTATACTATCGAGCGAAGGTAAAGAATAGGATACTTCTATTTGGCACAATACCATAAATTTATATTCTTCACGAATATTATATTATCTAAAAAGTCTTGGATTAATTGAAAGGAAGAAAGTTGTTTGCTTATTATTATTTACATCACTCATTATTTTATTATTGCTTTAATTCTGCATTTAGTAAATTAAATATTAAATTTATAACTTTAAAAGAAATACATAAAAATAAAATTAAAATATTTAAAAATCTATAAACCTCCTCGTGGGATCGATATTGGGGTCTTTATTTAAAGTCCTATATTAGTTGAAACGATACGTCTACTTGTGTAGTACCTCTAGTGTGTAAAATATTTTCTATAAAATTATATTTATATACACTAGCTATTATTATTTGGGTGAAAGTATTGGCTATAACATATTTGTTTGAAAGCATAAATTACTGCGTTGTCCGCGGATCGAGGACAAGCACAAATTAAAATATATCTAATAAAGTTTGACCTGATGGAGGGTGAATGATTTAGCAACATAACAAGTTTAGAAGAACTCGAGACGTTCCAAAGGATCTTAAAAGAGGTGTAGGGTTATGCCCTGCATTTGTAGAAAGTGTTTTGGATATCTTGGAGGAAAATTGAACTATTTATGTCTTTGCTCAAGAAAATGATCCCAAAAAAAAAGATTAGGAACCCACCAAGTTATGACTTAGGACTCGGTAAACACACACCTTAAACTGCTTTTCCTATTTTCTTTTTTGGTAATTAATTTAAATTTCCCGCAAAATTATATATATGCTGCAAGTACTAATATTTCAGCGGGAGTGTGAGAAGAAAACAAGTACGCATTTACATTTTTTTTGCAATGAAATTTCCTTTACTTTTACTTTACCACACTTTCTTACCTGCATTTCCTTACTTTACCTGTAAAAACTCAAAACAAACCTGCATGTCAAACCAAAACAAAAAAAACAAATTTAAAAGTTCAATACTTTTTCAAAACAAAAAAGACAACTAAATTTAATACACCCTCTTTGAATGATCGGGAATCCCTCGAAAGAGGTAACCTATGGCTTCTAATGAGATTTCCTTGGTTTAAATGAGCCTAACAATATGCTTAGACTAAGAGAATCTAAAGAAAATAGTGGTACCGGAGTGAGGGAACCGTGGGATCCTAAACAGTATCGCCCCATAAGTCATTTAAAAAACAACAACAACAAAACCAAACATTAAAACACACTTGGTAAAACTATTTGAACCTCAGACATTAGGACTGCAACTTCAGTAAGGAGCTTGGACCATGCACCGTGTGCAGCATGATGAGGCCGTATAGAAGACCATCTTCGAAAGTATAGATCTTCAAAAACAACTTCTCTCATTAGAAATAAATAACAATCCATAGAACTTCGAGGTTGTTAGCCCTAGTGCAACATAAATCCTCAACTTATCTTTAAGCCTTTGTACAACCTTTTTGTACGTTATAAGCCCTAACTCATTTTAGGATTCTGAGGTCGTCGTTCGGTACGGCCTAAAACCTCCTATCATTCGGCTTATTTGTATGATCGATATCATGCAAATGTAAACCCTACGTAATAAATTTGGTAGGATGAAACATTAAATAATTTCTCTTCAAAATTGAAGCCAGACCATAGGATAGTTTGAGAAGTCACTAAGGTTCTCCTCGAGATCCGTGACGTCTCTTAGCTTATTCCTCCTTTGGATCCCATAATAATTGTTCCCATTTGCACAATTCCCATTTGATATTTTCTATGTCCAACCTTGAAGACCTAACCTTTGAAATTCTTGAAGACATTCCTCTGATCTAAATCGAGAGTTTTCTTAGGTGACTTTGATTATATAAGATGTAATTAACTATATGGGCTTTCCCTTATAGGAAAATTTAAGAACTCAGCTTAATATAAATCATATATAATCTCTCATATTAGATAGGGGAATTTGTCGATCAACATAAAGGTTTTGCAGAACAAAACGGATGTCATAAGTGATCCATGAAAAAAAATACTTTTTTTATGCCTTGATTTTTATCAAATTTTTAAGGATATTATGTTTTAATGAAAGGTATTTTATGTTTTTGGACGTAGGTGATGCAAAAATGTTCAAAAAGGAAAAAAAGATGAAAAAGAATGAAAAGGGAGCAAAAAGGAGCAAAAATGGAGCCAAAATGCAAAATTGCCAAAATAATGAGCTTTGCGCCTAGGCGCCAGAATCCGGCACCTAAGCGCTAGCTCGATACCAAATCTGTGACAGTTTTTGTAACTACTTTGGACGGTTATTTTGAAGGTTAGAACGGTTATTGGACCATTAAGAAAATTGGCAGTTATTCCTGGATTATAGGACATGTGATACATTATATTTAGACGCTTGGAAACGGTTTGGATCGCGAAGAGGTGCGATCCAAAGTGAAAAGGTGCGAAGAACTGGACGCAGAGTCCGGCGCCTAGGCACCAGACACACTTTCTAGAAGATTCATTGAACTTGGACACATTTTGAAGAGGTGCCTTAGGCAACCCTTGAAGCCTATAAATAGGAGGCTATTCCTACAGAGAAAAACGCCCACCCCAAGTAGCCCAATAAGAAATCCAAAAATTAGAGAGATAATTTTAAGGGTCATACTTTAAGTTTACTATCCTTCATAAATTAGTGAGTTTATTTTATTTAGAGTTTGTATTGAGAGTTTGGAATAGTTGGTACTTTTGAAGTCTATTTCGCTTTGGAGTCAGTAGGAATCAGAGGTTCAGCTGGAGAAACACTTGAGATAAGTATTTGTAATTTTATTCAAAGATTTATTTATATGTTTTGTTACTTAGATTCAATGTGTTCTGAGTAGTTACTTTACTTTCTTCTTTCAATTATGAAAAGATAAATAAGATAATCTGAAATTCGATGGAGAATTAGAAACTAAAATATGATTTAAATATTGTAATGATATTAATACCAGATCTTAATTTACTATTTAAATTGTCCATTTAAATTGTTAAAATCTGTTGAAGAGTTTTGAGACCTAGAAGGAGATGAACTCTGAACTAGTAGATATCACATGAATCCTTGGATAGTCGAAGGCCTTGTGCGGGGTATTCAAGGTGAAGTGCAAATAAATAGGAAAATATTATTCAATGGCATAGAATTGATATGTTTTTAGAGTGACAGACTAAATGCTTGTAATTTGGTTTATAGAGAGGGAACGGGTCACTAGTAGGGCCGACCATAGCCACCCTTGGACATCTAGTAGTGTGAGCCTAGATTAACTCATTCTACTAACAATACATCTAGACCTGATCTATAGATTAGCCAATGTTCTCTATACAATCGAGCGAAGGTAAAGAATAGGATTGCTTCTATTTGGCACAACACCATAAATTTATATTCTCCACGAATATTATATTATCTAAAAAGTCTTGGATTAATTGAAAGGAAGAAAGTTGTTTGCTTATTATTATTTACATCACTCATTATTTTAGTACAGCTTTAATTCTGCATTTAGCAAATTAAATATTAAATTTATAACTTTAAAAGAAATACATAAAAATAAAATTAAAATATTTAAAAATCTATAAACCTCCTCGTGGGATCGATACTGGGGTCTTTATTCAAAGCCCTATATTACTTGAAACGATATGTATACATGCGTAGTACCTCTAGTGTGTAAAATATTTTCCATAAAATTATATTTATATACACTAGCCGCTATTATTATTTGGGTCAAAGTATTGACTATAACATATTTTTTAGAACATAAATTACTACTTTGTTAATAGACAGCGGACCAAGTTTTTGGCACCGTTGTCGGGGAGGGCAAATTTTTAGATTTTAAATATTTATTTTATTTTAATTTTATTTATTTCTTTTATTGTAAAAATACAAAAACATTTATAAAATTAAAAAAAGAAAAATAAAAAAAAAGTAAGTAGAGATTTTATTTCTTGTTATTTTATTTTACTTTTTATTTTTTACTTTTTATGCGTAGTTCTGGTTCTGAAGGATTATTACCTTTAGATTCTGAATTAGAAAGAACTGTTAGAAGAATTAAAAAAGGAAAAAAAATTCAAAAATATCAAGAGATGGCTAATTTACATAACAATTTACAAAATCCAATTGAAATTAATGGACAAAATGTTTACAAACCATTAAGAGATTAGGCTAACCCTACAGTTGATGAACTTCATAATAGTATTCAAATACCTACTGTAGATGCTAATTCTTTTGAGCTTAAACCGTCTATTATTCAAATGGTTCAAAATAATCAATTTGGGGGAACACCAAATGAGGATCCAAATTTACACCTTGCTAGTTTTTTAGAACTTTGTGCTACCTTTAATAATAACAATGTTTGATGATGCTATTAGACTTAGACTCTTTCCTTTCTCTTTAAGAGATAAAGCAAAGATGTGGTTGAACTCATTAGCAACAGGTTCTATTAAAACATAGGCTGAAATGGCACAAAAATTCCTTGCTAAATATTTTCTTCCTTCTAAAACTGCTAAATTAAGAAATGACATTACTTCATTTAGTCAATTTGACGGGGAGACAATTTATGAAACTTGGGAAAGATTTAAAGAACTATTAAGAAAGTGTCCTCATCATGCTTTACCTGATTAGTTAATTATTCAAACATTTTATAACGGACTTATTGGATCACCGAAATCAATTATTGATGCTGTCTTCTTGGAGGTTCTTTAATGGCTAAATCATTTGAAGAAGCTTATACTTTAATTGAAGAAATTTCTAACAATAATTTTCAATGGCCTTCTGAAAGGATTAATCCTAAAAGAATTACAAGTATTCATGATAACGAAACCTTTTCTATCTTAGCTTCACAAGTAGCTGCAATATCTAAGAAATTAGATAATTTTGCTATCAATGTATCACATAACAATTCGGCTAATATGGAAGATTCTCAAACTATTGAAACTTTACAAGCTATTGCTAGTAAAAATAATCCTTATTCAAATTATTATAATCCTCGATGGAAAAATCACCCTAATTTTAACTGGAATAATTCACAACAACAATGGGGTAATAATCAATCTCATCTAACTGGAAATTGGAACAATCAAGTAAATTCAAACTATAAACCTCTTGGATTTAATAATCAACAAAAGAAGTTATCTATAGAAGAATTAATTTTACAACTGAGTAATCAATTACAAAATCAAAATACTGCTATTCGTAATATTGAGAATCAAATGGGACAAATCGCTAATTTAATTAATTACAGACCTCCAGGAACACTTCCTAGTAATGTTGAAATCAATCCAAAAGAAACTGGAAAAGAACATGAACATGTTAAGGCTCTACAACTTAGAAGTGGAAAGGAATTAAAAGAAAGAATTCAAAATGAAATTGAAAATGAGATTGAGGTTGAAGAGATTGAAAAACCTAAAGAAACTCCTCCTAGCAAAGATCAGACTGTTATTCCTATTAATGTGGAAGTTGAAAAACCACCACCACATTTTCCTCAAAGATTAAAACAACAGAAGCTTGATCATCAATTTTTTAAGTTCTTTGAAATTTTTAAGAAACTTACCATTAACATACCATTTGCTGAAGCTTTGGAACAGATGCCAACTTATGCAAAATTTATGAAGGATATCTTAAGTAAGAAACGAAAATTTGAAGCTTTTGAAACTATTGCATTAAGTGAAGAATGTAGTGCAATAATTCAAAAGAAATTACCTCAGAAACTTAAAGATCCTGGAAGTTTCACTATACATTGTGCTATTGGAGAAAAATTTTGTGGAAAAGCTTTATGTGATTTAGGAGCAAGTACTAATCTCATGCCGTTTTCTATTTTTCGAAGGATGAATTTAGGATAGATTACTCCCACCACTGTAACCCTTCTGTTAGCTGATAGATCTATCACTTACCCTAAAGGAGTTATAGAGGATGTTCTTGTTCAAGTGGATAAATTTATTTTCCCCGTAGATTTCATTATGCTTCGATATGGAAGAAGATAAAGAAATACCTATTATTTTAGGGAGACCTTTTCTAGCTACCGGACGGCTATGATTGATGTGCAAAAAGGAGAATTAACTATGAGAGTTAATGATCAAGAGATTAAATTCAATGTCTTTAAATCAATGAAGTACCCTGATAAAGAAAAATGCTATTGAATGGATATTATTGATTATATAATTGAAAAACATTATCAAGAAAAATGTAAAGTTATTTCTGAAGAAAAAATTGAATTATTAACTGACTAAAATGAAGAACTAAAAGAAGAAGAATTATTTAAAGAAACTCATTATATTAAAGATAACTGAGAAATTTTAGACATAACTCAAAATGATATACTTTTACCCTCGATTAAAAAAGCCCCTGAACTAGAATTAAAAATGTTACCTGCACATTTAAAGTATGTTTTTCTTGGAAATTCATTAACTTTGCCTATTATTATTTCTTCTAAACTAAGCTTAGATCAAGAAGAAAAATTAATAGGAGTGTTAAAGAAATATAAGAAAGCTTTTGGTTGGACTATTGCTGATATAAGAGGAATAAGCCCTTCCATCTGTATGCATAGGATTTTAATGGAAGAAGATTTTAAACCTACTATTGAACCTCAAAGAAGATTAAATAGGTTATTAAAAAAGAAATTTTAAAATGGTTAGATGCTGGAATTATTTATCCTATTTCGGATAGTCAATGGGTGAGTCCTATTCATTGTGTTCCGGAGAAAGGAGGAGTAACTGTCATTGTCAATGATAAAAAATAACTAATTCCTACAAGACAAGTTATTGGATGGCGAATTTGCATTGATTATCAAAAATTAAATAACGCCACTAGAAAGGATCATTTTCCTTTACCTTTCTTGGATCAAATGCTTGATAAATTAGCTGGACACTCATATTTTTGTTTTCTGGATGGATATTCTGGTTATCATCAATTACATGTCAATCCTGAGGACCAAGAGAAAACAACATTTACAAGTCCTTATGGAAAATATGTGTTTAGAAGAATGCCTTTAGGTTTATGTAATGCACCTGCAACTTTTCAAAGATGTATGATGTCAATATTTTGTGATTTGATTGAAAAAGAAATTGAAATATTTATGGACGATTTTTCAGTTTTTGGAACTTCTTTTGAATCTTGTTTGGAAAATATATCCAAAGTTCTAAAAAGATGTGAAGAAACAAACTTAGTTCTTAACTAGGAAAAATGTCAATTTATGGTCACAGAAGGCATTGTACTTGGTCACAAAATTTCACAAAAAAGGATGGAAGTTGATCATGCAAAAGTGAAAATTATTGCTGAACTGCAACCATCTACTATTGTTACTGATGTGAGAAGTTTTCTGGGTCATGCTAGATTTTATAGAAGATATATAAAGGATTTTTCTAAAATTGCTAAACCTCTTAGTCATTTATTGGAAAAAGAAGCTAAATTTGAATTTAATGAAGATTGTGTTAATTCTTTCAATATTTTAAAAGAAAAATTAATAACTGCACCTATAATTATTGCACCTAATTGGAATAAACCTTTTGAATTAATGTGTGATGCAAGTGATTTTGCAATTGGAGCTGTATTGGGACAAAAATATGAGAAAATTTTTAAAGTTATATATTATGCTAGTAAAACTCTTACTGAAACTCAAAGAAATTACACTTCTACTGAAAATGAGCTTTTAGCTATAGTCTATGCCTATGATAAATTTAGACCTTATCTTCTTGGTACCAAATGCATAGTTCATATTGATCATTCCGCTATTAAATATTTAATGTCAAAAAAAGATGCTAAACCTAGACTGATAAGATGGGTTTTACTTCTACAAGAATTTGATTTTCAAATAGTGGATAGAAAAGGAACTCGACAACCAAATCGTCGATCATTTATCTAAAATTAAGAATGATATTTTTATTGAAGAAAATATAAATGAGAAATTTCCTGATGAAAGTATACCAAACACCTTAATATATGAGAAATTTCCTGATGAAAGTATACCAATGGCGTAGAATTGATAAGTTTTTAGAGTGACAGACTAAATTCTTGTAATTTGGTTTATAGAGCAGGAACGGGTCACTAGTAGTGCCGACAATAGCCAACCTTGGACATTTAGTAGTGTGAGCCTAGATTAACCCATTCTACTAACAATACATCCAGACCTGATCTATAGATTAGCCAATGTTCTTTATACTATCGAGCGAAGGTAAAGAATAGGATTGCTTCTATTTGGCACAATATGATAAATTTATATTCTCCACGAATATTATATTATCTAAAAAGTCTTAGATTAATTGAAAGGAAGAAAGTTGTTTGCTTATTATTATTTACATCACTCATTATTTTAGTACTACTTTAATTCTGCATTTAGTAAATTAAATATTAAATTTATAAGTTTAAAAGAAATACATAAAAATAAATTTAAAATATTTAAAAATCTATAAACCTCCTCGTGGGATCGACACTGGGGTCTTTATTTAAAGCCCTATATTACTTGAAACGATACGTATACTTGCGTAGTACCTCTAGTGTGTAAAATATTTTTCATAAAATTATATTTATATACACTAGCCGCTATTATTATTTGGGTCAAAGTATTGACTATAACATATTTTTGAGAGCATAAATTACTACGTTGTTCGCGGATTGAGGCCAATAAGTTATGTAGTTTATTTAATCAAGCCTCACTATCAAGTGATGTGTCTATTCTTCAGGGTAGATACATAGCTTGTGATGTAGTGCTCGTTTATTTAAACTATTGCATATATGAGATCGGTTCGGTCTCGTATTTTTCAAATTTAAAACATTACTTTCCAAAATTATATATATGTTAAATTAAATCTATTTTAAAGCGGGCGAATGGATACTCATTCTAGTGTCCGAAAACTTCTAATTTGGTGACCGACAATGGTTTAGCCTTCGTTGGAATATTTTTTTTCGTTAATGTTATCTTCATATGGTAGTTCAATACAACAAATTTTCTTTTCCAAAATACTACATGATTATCTCGACAAATCTCCTTTTGTAATTCTTTTAAAATTGTTCTTATTAGGTTACTACTATTCTCATTTTGAAGTTGTTTATTTATTCTTTTATTATTAATTTCTTCTTGCAAGAAATTAATATGAATATTTTTTTTGCTTTATTCTAGTAATTTCATTGATATTTATTTAATTAGGATTTGTAATAAATTGATACTTTGTTGGGGTTGGTGGGGTTGGAAGCTTCTTAGAAATAATTCCCCATGAATTAGTTCTTATGGGCATTATTTGATTCAAAAATAGTGTTCCAAATATTATATGTTTAGATAAATTTTTAACTAAATAAAAAATATTTACAAATAATATATTCATCTTTGCAGATGGCTGAATTTATATTCAATTTCCATTGTATTATCACTAGCTGAAGTGAGTCTTTGAGTAGTTTTTACAAAATATTTAGAGGGTATAATTCCTTCTTGAATAAAATTCATATTAGCTCATGAATCTACTAAAGTAGTAAGAGAAGGAAATATATATTCTTGATTAATGATTAATGCTATTGAAATAAACCATTTTTGGATGATGGCTTTTTGTTGAGAATTTAGCATTGCATTATCATTAAGTAAATCTAGTTTATTTTTTTCTGGGGAAAATTCTTCTCCAATTTCTTTATTATTAATCTCAAGATATATTAATCCATGGTTCATTTCTTGTTGGGATATTTTGATTTGAATTATTTCTCCTTTAATATTATTAATTTCATTTTTTAAATCTGATATATTTATATGAGAAGATCTATGTTTTTCAGACATAAAAAGATAAACATCATTCATATTATAGATTGGGAACTCATATAGAGTAGGACTTTATTTCTTTTCAAATAAAACAAGTAAAATTTTTTCTCTTGTTTTGGAATTAGAAATATTAGATAACATATTAATTAATGATCCTTTTATTCATCTGATAAAGTAAATAATCTAGATAGTTCTATGATAGATTTGTAATAATTTCTATCACAACTTTTTTTGCAACGGGATCGTTCTTCTCGGTCGAACTAGAAACATAATTAGAGGTATAATCAGTTTCATTACTTTAATTTTCAGATTTGGAAGATTCTAATAATTCTTTTATTAACATCTATTTTAGGACTTCATCCATTTGTAATTCATTAACCTTCCCTCTTAAAGGACATTTCTTTGAATAATGCCCGAATTTTCATCTCGATAACACCAATGTCTTTATCTTTATGTTTCTTTTTCTTCTCAATATTTTTAGAGGATGAAGGAATATCTCCTTGGTACAGTTCCTCAAAATTGTTTTTTTTTTAATCATTTCTTATGAGTTCTATGTTTTTCACATTTATTTTTATTTATTAATGATTTTTTATTTTCATTAAACAAGGATTCTTCACAAGTAAACTGTTTATAAAGTTTTCCTAATTGTTTCCTTTCTAGAATTCTTTCTCTTTTCGATTGTTTATTTAGTTTAATATCGAACATAATTCAAAAATAGTCTGAATAGAAATATTAATAATTTTTCCATAATTGAGGTGTTCATAAAAAGTGGTTTGTGCCTCCTGATTTCTAAGAGTTTTTTTGACACATTTTGTAAATAAATTAGGAAGTCCTTTGACAAATTAGCTTCAGGTACATTCATTACACTTCCCAAGAAGACATCTTTATACCATCTAAAATGTGTAAGGTAGGGCACCTTAATTTCTGTAATAATGATCAAATATGTTCTCTTCTATCTTCATAAGTTCTAGTAAAATGTTTTAAAATATTAATTACTAAATGATAAATTGCTTTAGTATTGAGGATATTAGCATCTTATAAGTTTGTTTCACTTAAAAGATCTTGTTTTTGTTCTTCAGTCATAAAATTGTCCCACGTTCCTTTTAGGATTCCAGTAGATCAACAACTGATTATCCTGGCTACTATAGAAGTCGTATTTTGTTTAGATTGTGTTGTTGTAGCATATATTAGCATTCTATGGACGATTTCTCTAATTTTTTGTTGAGATAATCCACAATACTCCATTCATATATTTTAGAAGCATCAATATTGATGTTGGTATTCCGAGGCTTCTTCTGCATGGAGAATATCCATAGAAGTGGGTTTATTACAATAAAATTGATTCCATGGTTTCCTAGGATAGTTTAATTTATTAATTTCTAAGATTGGTTAAATTTTAAGAGTATTTAAAGACTTGAAGTTTTTCAATTTTGTCTTTTAAGATTGACTTTTCAGAAGTTTCCAATGATTCTGACATTATTTCATCTACAACTATTATATGCAAAAATTTAAATTTTTGTATTAATTCTTGAAAATCATGTATAATAGGACCAAAATTATAATTAAACAATGAGTTTGGTTGAATAATAGGATTTTTAAGTATAATAGGTTTAGCAATAGAATTTCTTTCTTTTATAATTTCTTTTGAATTAGGGATTTTGCATTTTGTTAATTTATTAATTGTTTGTTGTATTTGATCGGTTTTACCTTTGAGCTAACTAAGGCAGTCCGAGATAATTTGTAACATGCTATTAGAAAACTTTAGTTATTTAATAATTATAATAAATTCTTTTAATGCTTGAGATTTTATATTTATTTTTCTAAAGTTAACCACGAAAAAATTTTCATTATTTCTATTAATACTTGATTTAGCTTGAAAATAAATTGAACTAACAGATTCCACTTTATCAATTTTCAATGTTCTAGTTATCATGTTAAGTTTTATGTTTTTAATATATTCATTAGAAAACCAATTAGCAAAAGGAATATTATTCTTGCCTTTTTTGTTTCGTTCTCTCGTTGCTACAAAATATGAAGTAGAAAATTGTTCTCATTCTTTTTCTTTTAAATTTTGTCTTTACCATCCTCTAAATTTTGTACATTCAAAAGATAAATAATTATATATAACAATAACAAGAGTTGTAATTCCTATTTTGTAAGTTATTTAAAAATAAAATTCATTTTTGAAGGGTTAGGAGAGAAATTATCTATTATTGAATGTAGAATTTGATGTTATCTGAAAAATAGTAATAGGTTCACTAGTTATCTCTCTTAAAAAAAAAACCCCGAAGGGAGTTTTATTCCAAACAAAATACAAATACAAAAACATGCAAGAAGTTCCTACTAAACCCCACATACAACTCACTCAAGAAAAAAAAACCTAAGGGACTTCTCCCTTAAAAAAAAAGAAAAAAATAAAACTCACACCACCATTAAACCCAGAAAAAAGAAAGTACTAAATCAAGTCATGTAAACAAAGAAGATGTAGATCTAAAGGTAAATATCTTGAAACCACAATAGAACTAAGATTAGCTCCAACTTTAGTAGCCCAGTTAGCGGCATTATTTCCCTCTCTTTTATTGCATCCACCTTATTTCCAGATCTTTAAAAAGCATAGCAATCATTTGAATAGTAATGCTCCAATGACATTTCATTTTGTTCCTACAACAATTCCAAAGGATCAAAGAATCAGATTCTAAACTTACATACCTCCACCCGAACTTTTTAGCAATCAATAATCCAAAAACAACTATATCTTCCTCAGTATATAATGGTGAAACATGAATGAAATGACTCACAAACCAGCATATAACAACACCAAAATTGTCCCTGCAAATTCCACTAGTACCAGCAGTTTCTTTCGTCAAACTACCGTCAACATTAATTTTAGTAAATGGAGCAACATGTTTACAACACTTCAAAATGCAGTTGTTAGAATCAACAAATCGAGAAATATGCAAGTTTAAACTTGATATAAACTCTTTCAGTGTGCTTCCAGGTTTACAGTTATAATTATGTAAAGATAAGCACTTAATTATGTATTTAGTTATTTTAAGATACGTATTAGCATCGTTAGAAATCATACAATGTTTAATATTTTTTTTCCATCCCAATAAACCAAATAGTAATAATAGGAATATTAGAAAATAACTCATGTCCTTAACCTTTCCAATCATCACAAAAACCCTCAACAGTATTAAAACCACCATAATTTATCCTTTTATTGAAAATTTGATATAAATTTCTCAAAATTTTGTCTCGCAAAACCGCATTTTAAAAAATGTGAATAATGAATTCTTCATTAGACATGCAAATTAAACAACAAGAGAGAAATTTAATTCTCTTAAGCTTCAAGATATCATCTGTGGGAGTAATATCATGCAATACTCTACACATAAAAAAGGACTGAGCAAGCTTAACCCATTTATTCCAAATCCATTTCATATCTTCACCCTGAAAGTTTTGAAAAGAAATAACAAAAGATTTTGAGATAGAATCTCCCAAATTTCTTTTAATATTAGGAACATCACCATCCTAATTAATAAAAAGAATGTTTTTTAATGAAATCCGCATCAGTTTTGTAAACAAACCGAACCAAATTCCTCACATTCCAATGATCATCACACCACATATCCATAACTTTAATATTAATATCATGAGGACCACCATAGAAACTGGCCAGATAACCATTACCCAGCAAACAACATACCAGAAAGAACATCTACCTTTACCTACATCCCAATAAATCAAAATTTTAGTGTAACTGGCAACTTTAAGCATTTTCTTCCAGATAAAAGAATCTTTTTGGAAAAGTCAGTGACGAAAGGATGAGCATAGCTACCGTATATAGCTTTCGAGCAAAAAGACCCAAATGGAATTACCTTTTTTAAATATAAACCAAAGCTTCATGAAGTTAATTCTCATTGTATCAACCAAACTTCAAAGCCTAAACCTCATTTATCCGGAGGTTTAAAAATTTTATTTCAACTCTTCTAGTGAATATGAATCTTATCATATCCATCCCAAAGAAACTTGTTAAACAACATTTCCAGCTTTCTCATAAAACATTAGGCATTTTCATGATTTGCATTGAATAATAAGGAAGAGAAGTAAAAATGCTTTTAAGAATAGTAACTTTTCCTCCAAATGATAGAAATTTATTTTACCAAGGCATAATTATCTTTCTGATTTTATCAAAAAGACTATAAAAAGGTGACTTTTTCTTCCTTTTTTTATCAAGGATGAAACCTAAGTAAGTTAGGGGAAGCACACCATTATTACAATTAGTCGTATCAGAAATCCAAATCTTATTATTGGCAGAAGAATGTTTAGAACAGTAGAAAAAACACTTAGAAGAGTTAAATTCATCCCAGTAGTATCTTGAAAGTATTAATTGTTATCCAAAGATATTTAATTGATCTCTTATGAGCATTAGTAAAGATTACTATACATCAGCATAACAAAGATGGGAAATACTTATCTTACCTTTATGCAAATAATTCAAGCTAGGATACTTTTCAAACAAAGCATTAAGGCATCTAGACATATATTCAAAAGTCATAATGAACAAGATAGGAGAAAGAGTATCACCTTGTTTAATACCTCTTGAAGCTTTAAAGAAACCACAAAAAGTTACCATTAATCAGCAGAGAATAGCAATTATTATCCAAAATTCTATTGATAAGTGATCAGAAGTCTTCATTAAGACTCGGTGCCTTTAAAATACAAGAATAAATTCCCATCTAATGGTATCAAAAGCCTCCTAGATATCCATTTTAAAAATAACATTACCACCTCTTTCTCTTTTATTTAGATCATTATCAAAAATATTTCTATATTTAGTGCATTATCACAAATATTTCTATCTTTTACAAAAAGCAGATTGGTTAGGACTGATAGTCTTACGAAGCAATGTTTTAATCATTTTCACCATTGTTTTTGAAATGATTTTAGATATAACAGTATTAAGGCTGATGAGTCTATATGCATCCCAAGTACTACTCTCTTTCTTTTTAGGAATCAAAACAATATTTGATGCTTTGAAATATCTAGGAAAATCATTACCCCTAAAGAAGTCCTGAATGGTCAAAACTACATCAATTCTAATGATATCCTAACAATATTTGTAAAATTCAACAATAAACTCATCACATCCAGCAGTTTTACCATCTTCCATATCATGAGGAACTTCTTTAATTTCATCCTCAGATGGTATAGAAGTGAGATTCCTAATAAGTCATTTTTAATATTAGAAGTAAAGATCCACCACTACATAACAAATCAGAAAAGAAATTAATTACATTAGCTTCGATATCTTTAACATTATAGAGAAAAAAACTATTGCTGCTTTTAATCTTATGAATAGAATTATTAATCCTTCTTTTCTTTGCTATAAGCATAAAAATAAGTTGTGTTCCAATCACCTTCCATTAAATGACTTTCAACAGCCTTTTGAGAATAAAAACTTTCTTCCATAACAATGACATTTTTTAAATCCATATGACTCTGACCCTGCAACAAAGCATCCCAAAAATATTGTCTTTAATATAATCAGTCTTTAAAAGCTTGACCCTTTCCTCAGCATTATTAACAACATTATGATGATGGCCAAAACATTCCAAATCCAGTTTTTTAACTTTTGGCAAGCTTTTTCTGAAGCAACTAGAGTTTATAACCAGCATTACCAGTAATATTAATAGACCAATTATAAGCTACAAACTACTTGAAGGAAGAGTGTATGATCCATATATTGAGAAACCTAAAATGATATTTAGCTTTAATGTTATCCAATTTCACTTCAAGAAGAAGTTGAGCATGATCAAAAGCTATAATAGGAAGATGATGCACCGTAATCGAGTGAAAATCATTAGCCAATTTACCATTAGAGACAAATCTATCTAATCTCTCGAAAAACATTCCCTTAAACCAAATAAAAGGGTTACCAACATAACCCAAATCAAAAGGGCCAAATTCAAATGAAACAACATTGAAATCAACAATCAACTTCCTGTTATAAGGAAAACCACCTTTTTTTTTCATCAACAGAAGTAATAGCATTAAAGTCATCTCCCACCAACCAAACATTATCATTAGTATTTAATGATTTCAAATGATTCCAAAGCTTCGATTCGCAATTATTAGAACCACTAGCATAGATCACCATTAATAAAAATACATAATTTTTGAAAAAAGCCTTAATATGAAGAAATTGATCATGATTAATGTGAATTTCAACCTTCAAATTGTCTTTCCACAAGAACCAAACCTTACTATTACTATTAGCAATAAAATTAAAGTTCTCAATTTTCATAATGTATTTCTCATTATTATGAACATCAATCAATGGTTCAATATTACTGATGAAGTTCAACTTATGAGAATGAAGAAGGTTCTTGAGTCTATAAGAGGCATCGAATTTAGCAACACCTCTAATATTCTAAACAAGAAACTTGAACATTATTATTATCTTTACTCCCTCTAGTGTTCCTAGAAGGACAAGAAATAATATTTAATAAGACTTCTTCACCAAATTTATGTTTATAAGCAACATCAGGATTAACATAATTTAATTCCCATATACGCTTAATTTTCTTTTTTTAGAAGATTTTTGAGTCGACCGATCCTCTTCAAGCTCAGTTCTAGTAAGAACCAGGTTGCTTTCAACATTCATACCATTAGAATTATCAAAGAATTCTTTAGTAATTAATTCCACGGACTCAACATTGGTAATACTAGTTTCATTATTAGTAATTTATCTAAATTAAAATCTCAATCTAAATAATCTTTATCACTATTATACTTTTCGTTAGCCTCATTCGTTTTCCATTTTCAATCATCCGAGTCACCTCATTTCTTATCATATCATTACCTTCTTTTCCATTAATTATTTCTTCATTTTTTGTTATTATAATGATTTTCTTTACTATTTTTAAATTTTTTATTAGTAATACTTATTTCTTTAACCAATTTTTTAGGATCTTGATATTTATTAGGTCTTTTTAAATCAGGATGAGCAATGAAATAATTATTTAAGCAAAATCCAAACATCTTACATTTATTACAATAAGGATGACCATATTCCATTTCAACCTTTTGCCAATAACCAACATTCGAATCACTAATCCAAACAGTGTCACAGAAAGGGAGAGTGACATCTCTCTCCACAATAATTCTTGCAACAAAGGGTCTTGAAAAATTAAGAGTCGCCTAATCTATTTTCATGGGAGATTCAAAAATAACACCTAAAGAATAAATAACTTCTATATTAAAGAGGTGAAGTTTCAAACCAAGAAATCTGATCCATATAGTAACAATAGGAGTTTCTTCACTAGGATTAAATACAATATACCATTTGAGGACCTTTTTGTTAACTTCTTCAATTTGTAAAATTTTCTTTGCAAATAACATAGTATAGTCAGCTTCTTTCTCCAACAGAATCATCAGGTGGCTCCCATCTATCAGCCCTACATTCCAACTACCAATTAATTTTAGGTTAGCAAAAAGTTTATGGATTGCCTCTAATCATGGATGAACAAATGTGAGTTTTCCAACTAATTCATGTTTTAGAGGATCCTCAAGAGCCATATTTACATTATTACAATAGAATAAAACTGGTTTTTCATTTTGCCTCACCGCTTTCTTAATATACCTATTAATCAATTCTTCCACCAGGTGATCCCTAAATTCTTCAGGGAGAAAACGATGTTCTATTAAATAAATCTCCCATCATAAATCAAGAGCTATCAACAACACGAGAGAATCAAAAGAGAAAATTTAGAAAATCAAAAGCCTCCAAGAAAGGCTTCCCCATTCATTTTTCTAAGTAAACCAGAAGAACAACCAATAGTAATTAGGATTGTGGCACCCCATCAGGTAAATGACAAGTTTTACCAAAAATCAACCTCAATTATACATCTCTGCATTAACTATTCTTTCAGAAATCAAAATAGAAGAAGGAATATCAGTAGATGGTAGAGATATTCTAGCTAGATATATGGATCATCTATGTTAACTTGTTTCTATTAAGTTGAGCTATTCTTTTTATGTTAGGACATAATGTATTCATTACTTTAAAATAAATTATATTTATTAGAGCGAATGTTTCAGATCCTCGTAAAAAATCATAACCATGCATTTGCATTTGTAATTTTTCTACTCCACTCAAATTTATATAGGTTAAAGATAACCTTAAATTTGGATACATATTCAAAAAATGAGACCATGACGTAAACTTATTTCTTAAACTCCCATTAAAGTTTGAGTTTAATTTAGACATCTACCATCTCTTAAGCAAGCGAGGAAAGAAGCTTTTAATCCTCTTAAGGCTAGAGGTTTGTGGTTGTACTTGCATTGAATAGTTTGTGTAAAAGTTGACAGAGAGCATCCACGTAGTTTTGGTTTTGTGGTTGTAGTTGTATTGAATATATTGTGTAATTATGATAAGCATTTCTTTTCGTGACAAGGTTTTATGTATGACAATAACACCATACCATTACCTTAATAACACCACAATACAACAACAATAACAACACAATAAGATGACACGAATAACACCATTATATAATCACATTTGCATGACAATAACACCATGTCATTACACTAATAACATCGCAACAAAACCAAAATAACACCACAATACGATGGTTGGAATAACACCACTGTACAACCACATTTGTATGAAAATAACACCATTCCTTTGCAATAATAACACCTCAATAACACTACAATAACACAACAATGCAACGACAGAAATAAAATCACTTAAAGCCATATTTTCATGGTAATAACACGATGACAATACACTAATAACACCAGAATACAAACACAATAACACCACAATACTACGACATGAATAACACCACTATAAAACAACATTTACATGACAATAACAAGATGTAATTACACTAATAATACCTCAGTATAACAACAATAATACCACAATACTGTGGCATGAATAACACCACTGTACAACCACATTTGCATGATAATAGCACGATGTTGACCCGACCCGCAATAACGTAGTAATTTTTGCTTCAAAAGATGGCCAAAAACTTGACCCAATTTATAAATAGCGGCTAGTGTATAAAATCAAAATGTTGTAAAATTTTAGAAAATATTTTACACACTAGGGGTACTACGCAAGTATACGTATCGTTTCAAGTAATATAGGATTTTCTATTAAGACCCTAGTATCGATTGATCACTATAAAATATATTAAGAATTTCATACCAATTTTATAAGAAATTGCACTTTAAAGAAAGGTATTTTCTTTGTTTTATTGCAGGAATGAAGATTTATAAGTATTGAAGGCAAAAAGCACAAAAGAAGCGAATTTGGAGCAAAAAGGACTCAATTTGATGAAAATTGAACTGTCCCGCCGACGGCGAGATTTAGGCCGCCGACGGCGAGATTTTCCCGAAAGATTTTTAATATATTATAAGGAGCCGCTGACGGCGAGATCGAGCCCACCGACAGCGAGATCGGCGCGGTTAGCCTATCTTCTAGAAGTCCGCCGACGGCAAGACAGTTGAAAAGAACTAAAATACATTGAACCTGGATGCTTTTTGAAGAGGTGCTTAAGCAACCTTTGGAGATTTGACCCTTCTATAAATAGAGCCGAAGTTTAGTCAGTTAGTGTGTCATTCTAGAGTCAGTTTTAGTCATTTGTGTGGAAGTTAAGAGTCTTTTGAGTGAGTAGATTAAGTTTTTATCATTTTGGTGTGTTGTACTGGAAGGAAGAGTCAAAGGAACTTCAAGAGTCTGCTTGGGGAGAAGAATCGAGATAAGTATATTTGTTATTTGTTTGTTAACTTTAATGAAATCCATGCTTAGTGTTATCTTTCCCATGCATTCTGAGTAGTTACCTTAGTCTTTCTCCTTGTTCTTGAGATTAGTGAAATGACAAATTTAAATAGTTGTGCTCGAAATATGAAAATAGAAATTGTGCTAATCTTTTTACTTAAATCGTAATTTACTTTCAATCTAGCCAATTGATTTGTTAACATATGTTGAATTATCAACTATAGTAAAGATTACATCCAAGATTCAGGGAAATCAAAACCCTTGGAAGGAGGGTGCAAATAAATAGGGAAATATTAACTAGCGGGTGTAGAATTGAACATTTTAGTGTGACAGACTAAAATATTCAATTCGGTCTTATTGTTTGAGAGCTGAAGTGTAGATGTTAGCCCTCCGGCGAGGGGAACGTGGGAGCTCTGAAGTGGCAGTCGGTATCCTCCCAGCCTAGCCGCAGATTCAATAATCAAACATAAGACTAGTCAATATTCTTTGCATTTGGACCAAAGGGTAAAGAATAGGTTTGCTCCTATTTGGCACAATATAATTAAAAACTAATTTAAATTTTCATTCACTTAATACTCTAAGACAAGGAGAAAGATACTTTTCTGAAATCTTATATTAACCTTTTAAGCATTAGTTTATTTTAGTCTAAGTGTTCTAAATTTTCGTATACTAGATTAATAAGTAAATTTACTTTAAGTTGTTCTTTGAAACTTACTAACTTCCCTGTGGGATCGATATCTAGGACTCCATTAGAGCCCTATATTACTTGATAACGATACGTATACTTGCGTAGTATCCACAATATAAACCATAAAATCCATAACAAAATCATAAGAATATATTTAGTCCGGATCAAGTTTTTGGTGTTGTTGCTAACTTTTATAATAATAAGTACAAATATCGAAAAGTGGATCAAGTTTTTGGCGTCATTGCCGGGGAGTTAATAGTAAGTAATTATTAAGATAATTAATATAATTATCAAAATAATTCTTAGAGAAACGGACTATTTTAAATATTACTTAAAAATTGTATGCGTAAATTTGGAAACTAAAATTTAATATCTTACGATTTAGAATTAGAACACACAATTAAAAGAATTATAAAACAAAAAAGAGAAATTTAAAATTTAACAAAAATGGCAAATAATCCAGAAATTGAAAATATAAACCAACAAAGACCATTAAGAGATTATGCCAACCCTACATTAGATGAAATTCACCTAACTATTCAAAACCTTGATGTAACTGCTAACTTATTCGAACTTAAACCTGCAATTATCCAAATGGTACAGAATAATCAATTTAGTGGTTCACTTAACGAAGATCCTAATTTACATCTTGCTAGTTTTTTGGAACTATGTGCTACTTTTAAATATGAAGGAGTATCTAATGATGCTATTAGGCTTAGGCTTTTTCCTTTTTCTTTAAGGGATAAGGCTAAGAGGTGGTTAAATTCATTAGCACCTGGATCTATTAAAACTTGGGGAGAATTATCACAAAAATTTCTATCCAACTATTTTCCTCCCTCGAAAACTGCAAAACTTAGAAATGATTTAACATCTTTTAGCCAGTTTGATGGAGAATCCATATATGAAGCTTGGGAGAGATTTAAAGAACTTCTTAGGAAATTCCCACATCATGTATTACCAGATTGGTTAATTATAAAAACTTTTTATAATGGGTTAGTAGGATCCCTTAGGTCTATAATTGATGCTGCTGCTGGAGGTTCATTAATGTCAAAACCATTTGATGAAGCCTATGCTTTAATCGAAGAAATGGCTACTAATAATTTTCAATGGCCTGCTGAAAGAATAAATCCTAAAAAGATAACTAGTGTTCATGAATGATGCAATATCTATGCTAGCTTCTCAAATTACTACTATATCAAAGAAATTAGATCATTTTGGAATGAATTACTCTCCTACTATATTAGAAGAAAACTCATCTGGACAAATTATAGATTCTCAATCTCCTTATGAAACTATAAATGCTATTAATAATAGACCTAATAATCCTTATGCAAATTATTATACTCCTGGTTGGAAGAATCATCCAAATTTTAATTGGAATAACAATACAGCTAATCAACAATGGATGAACAACTCTATAGGAAATCCACCTAATCAAGGAAATTCAAATTATAAACCTTCTTATCCACCTGGATTTAATAATACTCAATTTAAAGATAAGAAGTTATCTATAGAAGAATTAATATTAAGTATGGGTTAGCACTTGCAAAATCAAGGAAATCAATTACAAATTCAAGGAAATCAATTACAAAATCAAGGAACAGCAATTAAAAATATTGAAACTCAACTCGGACATATTGCTACTGCACTTAACCATAGAATTCCTGGAACTTTTCCTAGTAATGTGGCAATAAATCTGAAAGACCAAGGAAAAGAACAAATTAAAGCGATACAATTAAGAAGTGGAAAAGAGTTAGAAACTAAAAGTCAGAAAGAAACAGAAAGTAAAAATGAGGAAGTGGAAATTGAGAAAGAAAAAGATCAACAAGATAAAAATTTAGAATATCCATTAATCCCTATGAAAATATCTATAGAAAAACCACCACCACCATTTCATTAACGACTAAAGCAACATAAAAAAGATAAGCAATTTGCTAAATTCCTTGAAATTTTAAAAAAATTAACGGTAAATATTCCTTTTGTAGAAGCATTAAAACAAATGCCTAATTATGTAAAATTTATTAAAGATATTTTAAATAAAAAAAGAAAATTTACAGATAATGAAACTGTAGCACTTAGTGAAGAGTGTAGTGCAATTATTCAGAAAAAGCTTCCTGAAAAATTAAAAGATCCAAGGTAGTTTCACTATACCCTGCGCTATTGGAGAAAGATTTTATGGAAAAGCTGTGTGACTTAGGAGCATACATAAATCTAATGCCTCTATCAATTTTTAAAAGATTACAATTAGGAAAAATTTCACCTACTTCAGTAACTCTTTAGTTAGTTGATCGTTCTGTGACTTATCCTAAGGGAGTTATTGAAGATGTGTTAGTCAAAGTGGATAAATTTATCTTCCCAGTAGATTTTATTGTTCTAGATATGGAAGAAGATAAAGAAATTCCCATAATATTAGGAAGACCCTTTTTAGTCACTGGAAAAGCTATGATTGATGTTCAGAAAGGAGAATTGACAATGAGAGTAAACGATCAAAAAGTAACTTTTAACATAGCAAAATCAATGAAATATCCTGCTTTAGAAAAAGATGATGAATGTTTTCGAATGGAAATACTTGAACATTTGCAAAATGAATATTTTAAAGAATATTATGAAGAAAAATTAGAAAAAGAAAATATAAAATTAATTGAAGAAGCAAATAATGAAAAATTGGATTATATACAAGAAAAATTCGAAATGTTGGATAATACTGAAAACATTGAAAAGAATATAGTTCCGTCAATAATTAGACCTCCTGAACTTGAATTAAAAATTTTATCTAATCATTTAAAATATGCTTATTTAGGTAACCATTCAAACCTACCAGTTATTATATCAGCTGAATTGAATGAATTACAAGAACAAAAATTGTTAGACACGTTAAAAAAATATAAAAAAAACTTTTAGTTGGACTTTAGCAGATATTAAAGGAATCAGTCCTTCAATCTGTATGCACAGAATTATTCTAGATAATGAACATAAGCCAAGAGTAGATCCTCAAAGAAGATTAAACCCAATAATGAAAGAAGTAGTCAAGAAAGAAATATTAAAATGGCTAGATAATGGTATTATATATTCTATTTCGGACAGTGCTTGGGTAAGCCCAATTCATCGTGTTCCTAAGAAAGGAGGAGTGACCGTTAAAGCTAATGAAAATAATGATTTAATACCTATAAGATAAGTTACTGGATGGCGTATATGTATTGACTATAGAAAATTAAATGCAGCCACTAGAAAATATCACTTCCCATTACCATTTCTAGACCAAATGTTAGATAGATTAGTCGGACATAAATATTTTTATTTTTTAGATGGATATACCGGTTATCATCAGATACATATTGCTCTTGAGGATCAAAAGAAAACTACATTTACTAGTCCATATGGAACATTTGCTTTTCGAAGAATGCCTTTTGGATTATGTAATGCACCTGCAACATTCCAGAGATGTATGATGTCTATATTTAGTAAATTAATTGATAATGGAATAGAAGTATTTATGGATGATTTCTCTGTATTTGGAACGTCATTTGACGCATGCTTGAATCAGCTTGAAAAAGTATTAGAAGTATGCGAGAAAACTAACTTAGTTCTAAATTGGGAGAAATGCCAATTTATGGTTGCAGGAGGAATTATATTAGGGCATAAAATTTCAGAAAAAGGTATGGAAGTAGACCCTGCAAAAATTCAAGTTATAGCTAATTTACCACCTCCAACTACAGTAAAAGGGGTAAGAAGTTTTCTTGGACATGCTGGATTCTACAGACGCTATATAAAAGATTTTTCAAAAATTACTAAACCTTTATGCCAACTTTTAGAAAAGGATAAGAAATTTGAATTTACAACTGAATGCCTAAACGCTTTTGAATTATTAAAAGATAAATTAATCACAGCACTGTTGGCATATTTTTAGGTTGAGTGTTGTATTTTGAAAAGGGGTCCCCTACAGAAATTGTTGGTGAATTTTTAGTTTAATTTAAATAAATAATTTGAAAAGTAGTATTTGATTTTTGAAAATAATTTTAAGTTTGAAAATTTTAAGATATGAAAAATCAAACCGACCTCACATCCCAAATAGTTTATATAAACGAGCACCGCATCACATACCGTGTATCTATCCCGAAGAATAGATACACTGCTTGACGATGGGGCTCAATTAAATAAACTAGAGGATTTGTGACATCCGTTTGGTCTGCGAACCAATTTTATAAGCTGACAAGTTCCCCTGTTTAATATAAATGAATTAAGCAGGGTTTATATTACCTGGGTTCTTAAAGTTCCCTATAAGGGCAAGCCCCTATAGTTAATTACATCTTAAATGACGGGAATTATTTAAGAAAACTCTCGATAATGTCAGTGGTTTTGTTCTCAAGAATTTCAAAGTTTAAGGTTTCAAAGGATTGAATTTTGAAATTTCAAAAGAGATTAGCTCAAATTTGGAACAGTTTATTTCAAGAATCCAAAGGAAGAGAAATAGGAGAAGCTGAGGATTCAAGAAGAATCTTGGCAACTTCCCAAACTATCATATTGTTTGGCTTCAATTTGGGAGTTTAATTAATCTTGCAATCTTGTCAATTTTAATTAATTATGACTTATATTTGTATGATATGATCATACAAATAGCCTCGAAAATGTGAGGGTTTATGTCGTACCAAATAACTACCTCGGAATCCTAAGACCGGTTAGGACTTAATTTGCATAACATGATTATGCAAATGCCTAACAAAAAGTTGAGGATTTATGTTGGACTAGGCAAACTACCTCGAAGTCTTATGGCTTGGTTATTTAATTCTAAGAAAGGTTTTGCTGAAGTAGACCTGAGTTTTGCTGATGACGATGGTCGTGCTGCCCACTGTGCTACAAGCTCCTTGTTGTTGCAGACGTTTGGTTTTGGAAAGTGAAAATCAAGGGGATGAGAAAAGTATCTTGGTTTAGAGAAATCTTAAAGTCCAAATGTCTTTAGTGCTTTAATTAAAACAAATCTTAAAGTTGATTAAACAGAACCGATTAAGATCCCACGGTTCCGTCATCCCGGCACCGTTATTTTCATCGAATTCACTTAGTCCAGATGAATTTACTAAACTCAACTGAATGAGTTCCACACTTTCATTTAGACCGTGGGAAATCCCGTTAGCAGCACGTGGGTTACATCATTCGAGGTATTCCCGATCATTCAACGAGATGTTTTAATTTAGTTAAAGTTGTGGTTTTTTTTTGTGATTAAATTTTGAGTTGTTTAAACATGCTGGGTTCAATCATTTTCATACATTTGTAAGTACAAGAAAGTAAGGCATTTAATGAATTACTGAATGTAAATCGCAATAAACGTAAATGCGTACACGGTGAGCATTCCCGTCAATTTCACTCGCACTCGAAACACATGTTAAGGCATTTATATATTTACAACGGATGTCTAGGTAAAGGCTAAGGGAAGGTTCAGTTGTCTACCAAAATCCTAATCCTATTGCTAGTCACTTCCTATGACGTTTAGGTTCTTTTTTTTATGATGGATCAAATGATATTTAAAAAAACATTAACTTATGGTTATATTAATGTATATTATGTAATTTTGAAAAAGTGTTGAAAATAAAAGTGTTATATTGGAAAGATCTCACCGAAATGAAATTTGATGTTGTTCGTTTTGTCTGCCTCGGAGTAATCTGCAATCCTTCAACTCCTTGACAATGACCGGGTTCACCTCGCAAAGGCGCATCGTGAAGTTTGTATGAGAATTAATCCATTCAATTGAAACAAATGAATTATATTATTGGAATTATAATAGTACGAAAAAAGAAAAAAAATAATAAAAGATTTGAAATGGAGAAGATTGTTCAGGCTCCGCTTTACCCAGCTCCTATGTATTTACATGTCTCATTCATAAATTCCACTCTTTTGAATTTGTCACCCAAGTCTTTTTTACAACATATCAAAATATCACCAATATAGCTTTTCACCCACAAATACAAGGAGGTTCATGCAAGGGTTTAAAGTTTAAGGTGCTAGATAAGTAAACACACGATCATTGAGTAAAACAAATGTAAATCAACTCATAAAACAAACATATAACAAGATCTAAAACAATCAATCCAAAATTATTCCAAAATTAATATCAATCTTGTCACATATAGCATTGCATGGATAGTATGAATTACAATTTATCCATAGTTCGCCCAAGATAAACTATGCATAAGTGAAATGATGCTCCAAAATTATTCTAATATATCATCCGACTCTCATGTACTAACATCCTAACTTTGCCACTTCCCAAGTTTCTTTTCAATTATTATGAAAATGTCATCAAGATAATCTTCCATGTATATGTGCAACAGTAGGTACATAAACGACCCAATATATTGGGTATACATGTCATTTGATTCCACACATATTTACATATTTAGCACCCAAACTTCACATAGCATATTAAAAGAACTACTGATATAGCCTTTCATTCGTAAGTTAAGCAGTGCATATAAAGGAGACTAAAATTCGGAGTTAGATATGTAAACACATGATGCTCCTCAAGTTAAGCGCCACATATGAATCATCAAAGAGTCTAGGAAATTAGAAATTCTCATAAAGCTGTACTCAATAGAACTACCAAATTTCTTGATTCATAGGTATCCACACATCATGTAAACTTTACTATTCATATTTTTATCACCTGAATTTTCAACTGAATCGAGGATTTCATCAATAAAAATTTCATTGCACATCGTTCGATCTTAATGAACTCACATATCTAACTCGTGAAATTTAGACTTCATATATATGCATGCCACCTTAACCATGCATGAAGAGATTTTTTTAATTTGCAAAATTTAAAAGACTTGGAGTGGTATAAATGCAATAAGAAAAATTTAAGTATATAAAAGCATAAGACTTATGTAGTATAGACGTAAAATTCAGATGCTACAAAAACAAATAAGAATTGAGTGATATGTATGTGAATCTTTTATTTCTTTATTATTATTATCATTTTTTTACGTCACAACAAAAGTGCCACTATTTTAATCGGTAAAAAGTAAAATACATTTTATCATGCATGAAAAATGTGTATATATGTAAAAGCATGAAGATTAGATATTAGCACACGAAAACATAAGAGCCATGTGTAAATAAGTAAATATTCCCTGTTTTATTTGTATCTTTGAAAGCAAAAGAGATCATTCAAAATGAAATATTAGTATGAGAGAATTAATACATATGAAGCTGAAATTCACATGAAGGCTCAAATTATGGAATTGTATGTAAATAATATTGAGAACTATCACATTCTTTACAAGCATTTCGTCGAACAAGTAGTAGGCGGCGTGCTCGGATTTTACCGTCGTGGAGGTTGTTATTTGGTAACAACCGAATGCAAGAGAGTTTGACGGATCCCTTGGGAATGAAGTCGATACAATAAGAGAAGTCACCGTCGTGAAAGTTGCAATTTGATAAGGCCCAAATGCAAGAAACCGTGTCGGCGTCTAGTCCTCGCTACGACACACCTCGCAATTAACACAAAGAAAGTAGCAGAAACATGTGTTAGATTCAGATTCATGGCTTATGAAGAATTTATGATTAAAAGAAAGAAAGAAAGACATTTACCTACATAATACTTAATTCTTATGTGCTTACATTCCTTACTTCTAAATTTTTAGTTTCGAATTTATGACATACAAATCTTTTCATCTCATAATAAAAATGTCATCATCTTTTAACTTTTCAAAAGCAAAATACACTCTTTTCATTTACAGGAGAAGTGGCATGAATGAAAGAATTGAATTTTAAGTATTAAATGTGTAAATATATAAGAATTGAGTGCTATGTATGTAAATTGCTCCTATGAGTCCCCTTTCTTAACAAAGAAGTGAAATAAATGTCATGCAATTCATATTAGATGAGTCGAACTCAAATTAAACTTGATATCAAGATCTATATGCCCTCGAAGTTCCTCCATATAAGCGTATCTTGCTTAACTTTTAACCCACTTTCTAGAAGTCACATCACATTTTCTTCTCTAGCAAAGGCATTACAAAAGATAAGACAGTGTGCTTGTATTTAAAATGAAGATATTCCTGACATCAAACTCATAAATGTAAATTTACAAATGAAATTTAATACTAGCGGAATTATACCTTTACGAAGAATGGTCCGGTTTAGCTGTCACGCTTGCTAGCCTTCTCTTTACATAGTTTTGTGAGGCGTTGTTAACATCAAAAACGAGCCTGGATTTATCTAGCCGCATGCTCGCGCTTCGAGCTGTCGGTGTCCCGTCCGCGCTCCAACGTACCTCGCAAGGAACACAAAGAAATTTGTAAGGAACATGTATTAGCTTCAAGAACTTAAAGTTAATTCATAAAGAGGTTTATGATTGAGAATAAATGGCATTTACATGCACACAACAACTCCTATGTGTTTGTCGTTCTTAAGTTTAATTCAATAAAAGCCATTCTGAAAAGAGTATTCAATAGCATGGGTAAAATAAGAACAGTAAATTACAACTTTTTTTTATGCATTGGTAAAATAGCAAGTATGTATAAATTGAAGTTTAGGTGGCAGATTTGTAAGTACATAACAATTGAATGATGTGTATGTAAGTCCTCTAGTCGTAATTTGGCATTCTCTTCTGTCGTGATTTTGTTTGTAACTGCAATTCTGAGTGAAGGAATCCGGACCTCTAAGGGTAACACTGCCTCGGACCCATACACCGCAGCGTAAGGTGTAGCTTCGAGTAGGAGTTCGAAGGTTGTCCGGTAGGCCCATAAGGCTTCTAACAATTTCTCGTGTCAATTTCTCTTATTATCGTCCAAAGTCTTCTTTAAAATTTGAACGAGAGTTTTATTAAAAGCCTCGACCAGTGCCGTTTGCTCTTAGGTAGTAAATTGTTGAATACCGCCGCCGATTCCGTGTCTCCCGACAAAATTGTTGATTTGCGTGCTTCGAATGCCGACCCATTATCCGAGATGATCTCGCGCGGCACCCCGAAACGGTAGACAACTTGGTTCTTGAAAACCGTAGCACGTGGTGTGCTTTCACTTCTCCGAGTGGAACCGCCTCTGCCCACTTGGAAAAGTAATCCGTAGCCGCAAGAATGAAGCGATGTCCTTTTGAAGATGGTGGTTCTATTGGACCCACTATATCCGTGCCCCAACATTCAAATGGCCACGACGCAATTGTCTGGATGTAGCACATTTGGGGGTTGGTGTAGAACCACTCCGTGCACTCGGCATTGGTGACAGCTCTTGGCGACTTTCATGCGGCCGGTCATCATCGAGGGCCAGTAATACCCTAGTCTTTTAATTTTCATTTTCATCTTCGGACCCGACTGGTGAGCGCCACAGAGTCCTGAATGCACCTCTTTAACGATTTCACGAGCCTCGGACACGCTTAGGCACCTCAGCCACATTTGATCAAAAGACCTTCTGTATAACGTATCGTTTATTAATGCGTAGGACAGAGTTCTTTTCTTGATCTGATGGGCTAACGACCTATCGTCCGGTAGTTTTCCTGTTTGCAGGTAGTCTATTAATGGTTGTCGCCAATCTTCTGTGTTTTCTGTCACTGCTGCAATTGATCCTTTTTCCTTTTCTGATTTGTGTATTATGTCTATGTCGAGCTGTGATAGGACCTGACGTCTATGAACCGACACTTCCACTGATTCATCTTGCAAACGAGAAATTCTTTTACGAGACGGGCTAGCGCATCCGCTAAAGCGTTTTCTTTTCTGGGAATTTTGTAGATCGTCACATTCGGAATCTGTTCCAACAGCTGTATGGCATATTGGAAGTATTTCTTGAGTCTTGGGATGTTTCATGAATGGTTTGGAGTCAATTTGGTGTGATTTGGAATTGAATTGGTTTGAATTTGGGTTTATTTGGTAAGTGGGCCAATGTAGGTCAAATTGGGCTAACTTGGGCCAATGTTGGGCTAGGGTTGAAATTGATGTAAAATTAATGTTGGGAAATGTTTATGGGAGTGTTTCAAAGAGGTTTTGGCTTTGGTTGGGTTTTGATTTTGGGGTTTGGGTCTATTTGGGCTAGGTTTAGGTTTAGGTCGAAATTGGGCCTTTTAGCTTTGGGTTGAATTTGAGTGGGGTTTGGGTCTAAACTTTGGGCAAATCATGTTAGTGTTTTGTTTATGGGGATGTTAAGGAAGGTTTAGAAAACATTTGGGGTTAATTGGAGTTGAATTGGGTGAGTTTGGGCTAAGTTTGGGTCATGGGTCCAAATTGGGCTTTAAGGCCAAAAGTGAAATTGATCCAAATGTCAATCAAATTGGACTTGAATTTGGTCTAGATTGGTGTTGGGAATGTTGAATTGAAGTTTAGAATTGAATTGGACCAGAATTTGAGTCAATTGGGTAGGTTTGGTTTGACATTGGGTTCATTTTGGGTTAAAATGGGTCAAATTGGGGGTTTTGATAAAAGTGGGGTAAATTGACAAAATTGGCCCATGGTGTAGTTGAACAAAATGAAATTGGGAATATTTGGGATTTTCTGGAATTTTTTGGGAATTTTCTGAATTTTTGGATTTTTTTGGCTAAGAGGGGCATTTTGGGTATTTGGAGGGTATTGAGAGGTATTTTTGGAATTTTGGTATTTTTGGGTATGGATGATTAATTTGAGTAATGTGGGAATGTTTGGGATTGATTTTGAGGAATTTTGGGTAATTTAGGTGATTTTGCAAATTTTGAGTGGTTTCGATGGTTTTGGGTAGGCTAAGCGGGTGTAGGGTCCCTGGGGTCAAAAATTGAAAATTTGGAAAATTGAAGCTTGGGTGAATGTAAGTGGAATGAAATCATTTTGGTTGAGCCATGAAGCCATATCAAGCCCACATGAGCCATGAAGGGACTCATTTGAGGCATCCACTTATGTTGTTCCTAACCCTCTTAGCCAAGGGCTTAGGGGTTAAGGACCATCCATGTGAATCACCTTCATGAGTCAGGAGGTCCAGTTGGGTGTGGGTGTGGTCTTAAGAGGTGTGTGAAAGTGTAGTGTATAGGTGTAGTGTGTGTGTAAGCCAACCCTTCACCACACCAGGCCACCCAGGGCAGTCCTAAGTGCCAAAGAGTCCCATAGGAACTCATCCTTTAAACTTCCACATTTGATTTCAACCCTCTAGGTGATTAGGGGTCTACAATCAAGTTTGTAGAGTTTGTAGGGAGTTAAGAAGTGGTTTGAATTTCTAAGTGGTGGGTCCCAATTCTAATCCTCTAGGATAGTCAAAGGAAAAGTCTAAGGCTAGATCCTAAGTACTACAGAGAAGAAGAGAAGACCTCATCAAAAATGAGGTCAACAGGCAAATTGATGTTCAAATGGTTTATGATTTAATTTAATTTCAGTTAATGGATTTAAGTTTGGAATAGTGCTCAAGTTGTTTTAGATTTATTTTTGAATTCTTTATGTCTTAGGTGATGTTATTTTTAATTCAATTTAATTTAACTTTAATTTGGTTTAGTTTTAATTTTAATTTAATTTATTTAATTTAATCTAATTTTAATTTTAACTTGATTTTATTATTTTTTATTTTAATTTAATTTAATTTAATTTAATTTGATTTAATTTGATTTAATTTAATATGTTTTAATTTAATTTTATTTAATTTAGTTTAATTTAATTTAAATTTAAATTTATTTTTATTTTTAATTTTAATTTAATATTTTATTTTTTTTATGTTTTAAAGATAATTTAATTTTAATTGTTAAAGCATTAATTTAATTGAAATATTAAAAGGATTTAATTTAAATGTTTTAATTTTAATTTATTTTAATGATTAAGCATTTCAAGTTTTGAATTTGGATTATCATTTTAATTAGGAATTGAATATTATTGAGGTGATTAATTTAGGGATTCTTAGATTAAAGAATAAATTTCTTCCTAATAATATCCCTATTTTAATAATTCCAATTTTTCATTATTCTTCCAAATTTAATTAATTATTTAATTAAGGTTTATTTTGATTACCTTCAAATTATTTGGTAGGTTTCTACCCTTTAATTACCTAAGTTTCAAACATCCAAAATCAATTTAGTATCAAACATTTTACCCACCCTTTTAATTAAACCTAAAATTTTTAATTATAGGTTAAAATTTTACTCACTATTTTGCCATTTAAACTTACTAATTTCATAACTCACTAAATTGAGCTTAAATGAATTTGAAATTTTATGTGGCTTCACTCATATGTCAATCAAGACATTAGGGGAGAAAATGTGATTTTTCTGTATTTTATTTATTTATATAATTATTTTTTGTGGAAAATAAGGATTTTCAAGGAAAATTCAACAACATGACCAAGGGAAAGTTTCTATCCTTAAGAAAATTATGGGACATTCCTAATGACCAGAGGACCACTTGGACCAATTTTGGTGATTTTTTGAATTATATTATTTTTATTATAATTATTTTGAGTTTTGGAGTATTAATTAATTTAAAAATAAAATAAAGATTGAAAAATGAATTTTATATTTTTCAAAAATCTCTCTAATATCAAGGAAACCAGAGGACCACTTTTTATAATTTTCGGATTTTTCCTTGATTTATTAGAATTATTATAGTGGAAATGCTAGAAAATACATTTTTTAATTTTAAAATTACCTTAGGGCTCTAAAATTTAATATCTCATCATAGAGACCTAAGAAAAATATGGGATTTGTTCCTAAATGATTAAAATTCAAAATGTGACATTTTGGTGAATTTTATTATTTTTGTGATTTTTATTATTTTTTAATTATTAAAAATATTAAAATAATGCAAAAAATCAACTTTTTAGAAAATTGCAATTTTAATTTTCTTCAATTCCCCTGATATCAGAGAGGCTCAAAAACCAATTTGGTGAATTTTTGAAAAGTATTTTGAAAGTTATGAATTTTTAAAGTTTAAGTTGGCTAAATGGCTTAATCAACCCATTTGGTAGGGCTAACCAAGTCCAATCGACTTCAAACTTTTATGGTGGGTTCCTCTGATCCTAAAGGTCAGTGGAGAATTGATTTCAAGTCAATTTGATGTATGATTAGCTCTAATTAATTAAAGCTCCATTTTGGGTGTTTAAGCCAATTAGGGTTATTCCAAGTGGATTAATTCAAAACCTATTTTTCCTAGTAGTTCTCTGGTCACAAGAAACATCACCAAATTTTCCTAGGATTTATTTCACAACATGCTAATTATTGGAATTAAAATACTCGTAATAGTGACCTAGAATTGAAAAATCAATAACTCTTCATAGAGATGGCCTCCGACTTTGGAAAATTCAGGGAATGTTCCCAAATTCGGAGGCTTCAAAAGCCCTATGGTCTCATGCCATGGTGAATTGTATACATGCATGGAGAATTGAAATAAGTGCAGGAGTAAATAAATTATTAAAAATCAAATACTCAATGAAACTAAATGATTTCTTTTCCACATTATTCTCCTCTCGTTCACCGAGCAAAAGGGTATTTTTATTTTATTTTGTCCGATTTTTCTACACAAAGTTATGTATTTTTGAAGTCTAGGGAATTAAATAAATAAGAAAATGCCTATTTTCCTACTTATCCAGCCGCGGCGCCCGTCATCCTCGGCATCTCCGAACGACCATGCGGCGCGCTCCCATTCGACGCCGCCACTTGAGTCAGCAGCCCGGGTCCCGCCTTCCGCGTATCATCCGCTGGTCCGACCTAATCTGAGCCGTCCATCCGCGCGTGTATTGAATGAACGACATCCGTTCATCGTCCCCAAGCCTCCTAGCCCGAGAACCGTCCATCTTCTGGCTTAAGATCTCGCTCGATACTTGACCAAATTAAACGTTCTTATGCTCTGGATTCGTCTCGAGAAGACAAACACATCCATACGGTTTATGTGGCATGAAATCGACTCAATAAAAATGGAGAATGTTCGAAGCTCGGGAAGAAGAGTAAGACCATACCTTTGCTCGGAGAAGTGTAGCTTCGATCCGAGGGTTGTGTCACCTTCGATTAGGTCCAAGCAAGCTCCGAGATGAAGTCTCCCGGCCCAGTGAATTGTCCGGTATGACTTTGACCAAGCCCGATTTCAACCTTTGGAGTCCGGAACGGATGGGTGGCCCGAGAGGGGGCTTTCACCGGGGAACTTCTCCTCTCGACCTTGTGCGAGTGTAGGTGAGTTTAATTTGACTTTGGTGAAGGATTTGGGAATGTCCCGTTCGGCTCGAGAATCGAGCTCCAAAATCGAGCTCAATTAGTGAGGATTAAGGCAAATCGACAAGTGGGGATCAAGTGCTCTAGGTGTGGGGAGAGTCTCGAGTGATTTTGGCAGCAGTTTCCTTAAGGTTGGTTCAAGCACCTCCTCATGGCCGAGAGAGGTGGGGTTTGAGTCAGGAGAGGCCGGAGGGCCTCCTGTGGGAAGTTAGTGGCTTGGGATCGGCTCGCTAGGTCAAGGGAAGAACAGCCATGGTGGCCATTGGGCATGGGGCAACTCAGCAAGGTGGAATTCCAATGTTTGGCTCCTCCCCATGTCTCGGCCATGGCGTTTTCCGGCGGCCTGGTGGCTGGCCGGCCAGCCATTGGTCACCATATTGTTCAGGTGGGTCAGGGCTGGGGTTTAGTGCAATCAATTGGCCATGGACATGTGTAAAGGGCTTGGATTAAAATGGAATGGAGACAAGGTCACTTTGGGTTCAAATGGTTCAACCCACCATTTAGGGCTTGGTGCACCCTTCCAAGTTCTGGTTTTGGGCTGGGAGGATCATGTGAGTCAACCTATTAAAGGTAGTGAAGTCCACATCAAGGATTAGGTGGCAAAGTATGGTTTAGAGTGTATCATGTTTAAGGTAAAAAAGGTTTAAAAAGGTTTAAGAAAGAGATCCTCTCTCTTGCCATTAAAGGCTTGGTGACAAGTCAAACCCCCATGGCTTCATGTGGCTTGTCCATGGCTTGCATGTGGCTCCATTTGGCTTATCCTGGGCTTAGGAAAAGTGGATTCATTTATATGAAAAAGGAATTTGGAAATTTTGGCAATTTAGTGAAAATTTAGATGGTGCTTGATTTAGGTTGATTTGATGATTGATTTGGGACTTAGGAATTGATTCCAATTAAAGGGATGATGAGAAGGAGTTGTCAATGTGGGCTTTGGAATGGGTTTGGGCTTTTGGATGTTACTTTGGATGGGCTTTTAAAATGGTTTAGGAAGTGGGATTTTGGATTTTAAAATGGACTTTAGGATGAAAATTTGGTAAAGGCTTGGGCCAAATAATTGTTGGGTTTGGTTTAGGGATGTTTCATGAGTGATTTGGAATAAATTTGAGGTGGTTTGGGTTTGATTTGGGTTGGATTTGGGTCTCTTTGGTAAATGGGCCAATGTTAGGCTAGAGTTGAAATTGATGTAAAGTTAATGTTGGGAAATGTTTATGGGAATGTTTCAAAGAGGTTTTGGCTTTGGTTGGGTTTTGATTTTGGGGTTTGAGCTTATTTGGGTTAGGTTTGGGTTTAGGTCAAAATTGGGTCTTTTAGCTTTGGGTTAAATTTGAGTGGGGTTTGGGTCTAAATTTTGGGCAAATCATGTTATTTTTTTGTTTGTGGGGATGTTAGGGAAGGTTTAGAAAAGATTTGGGGTTAATTGGAGTTGAATTGGGTGAGTTTGAGCTAAGTTTGGGTCATGGGTCCAAATTGGGCTTTAAGGTCAAAATGAAATTGGATTCAAATGTCAATCAAATTGGGCTTGGATTTGGTCTAGATTGGTGTTGGGGATGTTGAATTGAAGTTTAGAATTGAATTGGACCAGAATTTGGGTCAATCGGGTAGGTTTGGTTTGACATCGGGTTCACTTTGGGTTAAAATGGGTCAAATTGGGGATTTTGACAAAAGTGGGGTAAATTGACAAAATTGGCCCATGGTGTAGTTGAACAAAATGAAATTGGAAATATTTGAGATTTTTTGGAATTTTCTGGGAATTTTCTGAATTTTTGGATTTTTTGGCTAAGAGGGGCATTTTGGGTATTTGGAGGGTATTGGGAGGTATTTTTGGAATTTTTGGTATTTTTGGCTATGAATGATCAATTTGAGTAATGTGGGAATGTTTGGGATTGGTTTTGAGGAATTTTGGGTGATTTGGAGATTTTGAAAATTTTCGGGTAATTTCGAGGGCTTTGTGTAGGTTAAGCGGGTGTAGGGTCCCGGGTCAAAAATTAAAAATTTGGAAAATTGAAGATTGGGTAAATGTAATGGAATGAAATCATTTTGGTTGAGCCATGAAGCCATGTTAAGCCTATATGAGCCATGAGAGGACTCATTTGAGGCATTCACTATGTTGTTTCTAACCCTCTTAGTCAAGGGCTTAGGGGTTAAAGACCATCCATGTGAATCACCTGCATGAGTCAGGAGGTCAAATTGGGTATGGGTGTGGTTTTAGGAGGTGTGTGTGAATATGTAGTGTATAGGTGTAGTGTGTGTGTAAGTCAGCCCTTCACTGCACCGAAGCCACCTGTGGTAGTCCTAAGGCCAAAGAGTCGTATAGGAACTCGTCCTTTAAACTTCCACATTTGATTTCAACCCTCTAGGTGATTAGGGGTCTACAATCAAGTTTGTGGGGCTTGCAGGGAGTTAAGAAGTGGTTTGAATTTCTAAGTGGTGGGTCCTAATTCTAATCCTCTAGGACACTCAAAGGAAAAGCCTAAGGCTAGATCCTAAGTACTAAAGAGAAGAGGAGACCTCATCAAAAATGAGGTCAACAACCCCCAGGCCACTTTGAGGGTTAAGACCAATATGTTGAGGTTTAAAGGATGAGTTTCCTATAGGACTCTTTGGCCTTAGGAGTACCCTGGATGGTCTGGTCTGGTGAGGGTTGACCTGCACACATCACACTCTCACACACATCCTGAACCCTAAACCCACCGAAATACCCCAATACCCTCCAAATAACCTCCAAATACCCAAAATACTCTTTTTAACCCGAAATTCCAAAAATTCCAAAAATTCCCAGAAAATCCCAGAAAATCTTAAATATTCCCAATTTCATTTTGTTCAACTACACCACAGCCCAATTTTGTCAATTTAAGCCGATTTCATCAAAAACCCCAATTTTGACCTAAGCCCGACCTAGGCTCCGATTTGACCCAAATTGACCCGACGCTAGCCATTTTCTTCTCAATTTAAATTTTAAACTCTTCGACACACTCCCCTAAACTGAATGCAACATTCGATCTCTACCAGTTCAACCTTGAATTTCAACCAAATCTGATTTAATCACGAAATCCCCAAATTTGACCTTTTTGACTTATTTTGATAACGAGGTTGTCCAAACGGTCTCAGATGACAAAACTGACTGCACCGTTGCATCCGGAATGTCAAAATTACCTAGGAAGGACACTAATTTTGATATAGTTTCGTGCGGGGTCAAAATTTATCCGAATCGGCCAAAAATTTGAATAAAACATTGTTTTAAAATTAAAAAAAAAAGAAATGAAAAGCAAAATTCCTAAATCCCTAATTCTAAACCCACGCATCACTCTCCCTCACGCAGCACTCACGCCCGATCCCCTCTCCCATTCGCGAACGGAGCCCGACCGAGCCCCTTCTCCTCGTCAAATGCCCTTTCCTCTTTCTCGCAAGACTTCGGTCCCCACTGTCCTCCTCTCCTTCGTACGCTCCTCTGCCTAAAGCTTCCACGCCTTGTCGCTACTCTCGCCATGTGCTCCGCCGCGACCCTTGTCGTTTCTTTCTCTTGTCGCCGGCGGTTTCGGCTCACCGCCCAGGAAAGTGGAAAGTTGGGCTACTCCTCCACTTTGCCTATATAAACCCCACTTGGGGAGCTCTTTAGGGTGGGCTGAAATTTTGGTGTTAGGGGGAGGTTCTGCCAAATTTTTGAGTGCAAGGAAGAGGAGCCATTTACTTTATCTTATTGCTGCGTGGAAGGAAGTTAAAGCTCAGATATTAACTTCCAGGTATGGGAAATATAAACTCTGTGCGTATGTGCAATATATATTTATTTTGTGGCTTTTAAACCTTAACCTGATAGGTGATCACAGAGTTGATAGGGTGGTTAATTTAAAAAAAAAAAGAGTAAACTCTGAGATAATTATTTCAGAGTTCGTCGCGGGGTATTCAAATGAATTGCAGACTTACTGTTGGAACTTTCATGTCTTGAGAGTTTGTTTTGTAGCTTTACAAGTTTTGAGGCTACGTTTACACAAATATTTCATATTGAGAGATTTTGGTATGTCTTACCTCAAAGCCTTGTGATTGAGTTTGTGCAGAAGCTCTCTTGCACAAATTAATTTGATTGATATTATGAAAAAAAAGGGTTCATTATGTGAAAAGAAACCATGACCATTTGGGATGCATTTGAAAAAGATAGACAAGCTGCATTTTTTTTTATTATTTTTAAAATCTTATGTGGTATGATTTTCTTGCTGCATGACTTTTCCACGTCCTTACTTGCGAATGCATTGATCAAAATTTCTTGAATCTGTTAAAGGCCAGAAATGAATTGATTCAAACAAAAATAGCATCAATCTTGCTTAGGGAGGCTTGATCGGTTCCTTAAAAAAAAAAGAAAGAGAGAGAGCCATTGGGGTTTCCTGTATGTATGAGGCTATGGAGTTGTTAGTTGTGTCTTTTGAATATGAGATGGTTTGTAGGTTTTGTTTCAAGTTCTCTTTACATGTTTTTAGCTCGTTTACTTTAGCTTTGCTCGATGCTCGTCATATTAAAATGATCTGGATCATAGTCATGCTTTCTTTTGCTTGGAGGGCTTAACTTACCTTATATCTACCACTTTAAATTTGATATGTGCCACTTTGGAACGGTTTAGCATACTTCATGTGCCTCTTTAAGCGTGTTAAGTGGAAGTTTTAGTATGCCTTATTTGATCTAATGTTTGTCCCTTTTGGCTTGAAAGGTTTGATGTGCTTTGCATGTTTCCTTAAGTTCGAAAAACATTATTTGAGAAGTTAGCATGTATCGTTTACATCTCTTACATGTTGTGGCTTTGAAGTCTTGCATATTGAAACACAAAGATTTATTCATTATGTGCAATTTTCGGATTTGGAGATAGGCACATGTATAACTTCCAAGATTTGAACTCATGAGTGCTTGTTCTTCCACTATTTCATCAAGCATTCATATGTATAACATCTAAACTTGGTTTCCACACATATCTCACTTCATTCCATGTATTTATGGTGCTTTGCATTGGTTTGCATACACATGAAACAACTTGGGGAAGTATTTGCAATTTTCGGATTCAAACATGTCCCTTTATGAAACATCAAAATTTGAAGTTATGTGTGCTTGCTTTTCATCTATTTCAACATGTATTCACATATACCTATAATTGCACACATGTTTCACCTCACTCCAAGTATAAAAGTGTGTTTTACTTGTAGGAATTTAAAGTTCTCTTTTTCATGCAAGCTATCCTATTGTTTTGAGAGTTCTAACATGCTTTATACATGCTTAGGATGAATGTAAATATTGGTTGTTACATATACATGCTTGCGGCATTCCTTTCTATATAAATTGCAGGTGTGGAAAATTCATTTTTATGCCGTTATGCTGCCCGATTTTTCTTGGATGGTTTCATTCTTTTTCTACTTCATTTATACTTCGCTCCATTTTACTTTCTTTCCCCGCTGCTTTGTTTTATGTTTCCCTTTTCTTTGCCATTACTTGAGTGTCATGGGGAGGGGTTTGGCACCACCCTAGAGGCCTAGGTCACTTCACGAGCGTGGCGACACTTTTAGGTCTTTCCTTTAGGACGAGTGAGGATTGTCGGGAGTCCGGGGTGATTGACTTAAGTTGATTGATTTTGAGAACCAATTCACCTCGTTTTACGATTTTTTGTTAGGTGAATTGTTTTCTTCACTCTCCTTTCATTGATCCCTCGTCCCTTGACTTTCTCCTTGCTTCTAGGTTCAATGTCCGCACCTACAGGGGACATGTAGGTGTGCACCTATAGCCCCTTTAGGCTATATGTGGGGCCATCAAGCAAGGCTGTAAGTGTGGTGGGGACATTGATAAGACTGCAAAAAGAAAAATTACGAGAATCATAGAATGGGGCTGCCTGACTCAGAGACTCTGTAGAGAGTAGAGCAGGAACCACGAAATCGTTCGCCCGTCCTTGGGGTTTCTACTGCCGACAGTCTAAGGATGTTCGTAGTCCTAGTCCTATTAGGGTAGTCAACATGTGGACTAAAAAATATTTTAAAAACAATAAAAATACATATGTTTGAAAAATACAAAATCACCTCCACTACTACACAGACCTACCTACCTACGGTTTTACTTGCATGCAAACGAAAAAAAAATGAAATGTGTGAAAAATTTATAAAGGTCCACGGTTAGGTTATTCGAGTCGGATTAGGTCTGCCTTCTACAGAAAGTTGGTCTAGTAGTCAGCACTCAAGTCCGGATATTAGCACAGCTCTGAGTCCGTAACACCACCGCGCTTACGGGTCTTTCTTTCCAGATGCCCTGTGGCTTTCTTAAGGTTTGTCGTGAGTTTAGCGGGCCATCTGTGAGTTTCTTCTGGTGTTCTTTGCGGTTTTCTAAGACCTTTTTTTTGTTTTCGTTCGTGACTTTTCTCGGAGTTTTCTACGGACATTCTTTTTCTTTCTTTCTTGATTTTCTGGTTTTTCTCTCACGATTTTTTTGTTTTCTCGTCTTCTTTCTTACATTTTTACTGTTAGGTTTTCGCACTTTGCTCCCTTTCTACGTACCGTAGTACTCCTGTTGAGCTAGGTTCCTGCCCACTACTTTTACTCTTGCTTTTTCCTGCGCTAACGACTCTTCTGCAGGAAATAAAAAAATATGAAAATAATAATAAACAGGTAACAGTGCGCCGCGGATGAGCAAAGCATACGGTACCTCTACAACACTGTCATTTACTTTATTTACTGTTATACCTACTAGCTTAGCTTGTTTACTTTCCTTAGTAATTCCTTTAGTTAGTATAGCATGCATTACTTTTCAGCGTACACTCCTGTTAGCATAGCATGTTTTACTTTTGTTTACTTTCCTTAGTACTTGCTTTAGTTAGTATAGCATGCATTACTTTTCAGCGTACACTTCTGTTAGCATAGCATGTTTTACTTTTTCTTCATACTTACTCCTCGCTTAGTTTAGCATGTTTCATCGCTTAGCTTAGCATAACCTGCTTGTGATACTTGCTTCTTGTTATTCACCATAGCATGTTCATGTATACATATTTTTCCTGCTTTCTTTTACTACCGCCCCTGTCATTGCAATACACACTCACGCTTGCAATGAAAATGAAAACGATAATAATAATAAGATGAAATAAAATGATTTGCATGTTCACTTTAACTTAAGATTTAAACCTAAACTGCGATCTTGCTACGACGTGGAGCTTGGAGCGCGGTGGGCAGCACGGCCATCGTCAACAACAAAACCTGAGTCGACATCAGCAAAACCATTCTTTAGTTTAAACAACAAGCCATAGGATTCGAGATAGACCGCCTAGTGCGACATAAATCCTCACCCGTTCTTTTAGGCCTTTGTACAGCCTTGCTGTGCAATATAAGCCCTAACTCGCTTAGGATTCCAAGGTCGTCGTCCGATACGACGTAAATCCTCCTACCTTTCAGGTTATTTGTATAATCAGGTGATTATGTAAATGTAATTCCTATAATTAATTGGCATGATTGAAACTTAAATAAATTCACTTCTGAAATATAAAGTCAAACAATAGGATAGTCGGGAAGTCACCGAAATTCACTTCGGGTCTGTGACATCCCCTACCATTCGTTCATTTGGACTCTCAAAACAAACTGTTCTGAATTTGAGCAATTCCCTATTGAAATCTCCAAAACTCAAATACTTTGAAAACCTTAAACTTTGAAATTCTTGAGAGCAAAACCATTGATCATTATCGAGAGTTTTCTTAAATGATTCCCGTCATTTAAGATGTAATTAACTATAGGGGCTTGCCCTTATAGGGAACTTTAAGAACCCAGGTAATATAAACCCTGTTTAATTCATTTATATTAAGCAGGAGAACTTTTCGGCTTATAAAATTGGTTCGCAGACCAAACGGATGTCACAAATCTCCTAGTTTATTTAATCGAGCCCCATCATCTAGCAGTGTGTCTATTCTTCGGGATAGATACACGGTTTGTTGTACGGTGCTCGTTTATATAAACTATTTGGGATGTGAGATCAGTTTGATTTCATATCTTAAAACTTTTAAACTTAAAATTACTTTCAAAATCAAATGTTATCTTTTAAACTATATATATATTTAAATTAAATTTAAAATTTGAAAATTCACCGACAATTTCTGTAGGCGGCCCCCTGTTGACCTCATTTTTGATGAGGTCTTCTCTTCTTCTCTTTAGTACTTAGGATCTAGCCTTAGGCTTTTCCTTTGACTATCTTAGAGGACTAGAATTGGGATCCACCATCTAGAATTTTAAACCACTTCTTAACTCCCCGCAAACTCCACAAACTTGATCGTAGACCCCTAATCACCTAGAGGGTCGAAATCAAATGTGGAAGTTTAAAAGGATGAGTTCCTATAGGACTCTTTGGCCTTAGGATCTGCCCCGGTGGCCCGGTCCGATGAAGGGGCTGACTTACACATACACTACACTTCCATACACCTCCTAAAACACACCCATACCCGACTTGACCTCCCGACTCATGTAGATGATTCACATGGATGGTCCTTAACCCCTAAGCCCTCGCTAAGAGGGTTAGAACAACATAGTGAATGCCTCAAATGAGTCCCTTCATGGCTCATGTGGGCTTGATATGGCTTCATGGCTCAACCAAGATGATTTTATTCCACTTACATTCACCTAATCTTCCATTTTCCAAATTTTCAATTTTTGACCCCCGGGACCCAACACCCGCCAACCTACCCAAAGCCCTGAATAGCCCAAATTTCTCAAAAATTTCCAAATAACCCAAAATTCTCCAAAATCATTCCCAAACATTTCCACATCACTCAAACTGATCATCCATAACCAAAAATACCAAAAATTCCAAAAATACCTCCCAATACCCTTCAAATACCCAAAATACCCCTCTTAGCCAAAAAATCCAAAAATTCAGAAAATTCCCAGAAAATTTCAGAAAATCCCAAATATTCCCAATTTCATTTTGTTCAACCACACCATGGGCCAATTTTGTCAATTTACCCCACTTTTATCAAAACCCCCAATTTGACCCATTTTAACCCAAAGTGAACCCAATGTCAAACCTAACCTACCCAATTGACCTAAATTCTGGTCCAATTCAATTCTAAACTTCAATTCAACATCCCCAACACCAATCTAGACTAAATCCAAGCCCAATTTGATTGGCATTGGGATCCAATTTCACTTTTGGCCTTAAAGCCCAATTTGGACCTATGACCCAAACCTAACCCAAACTCACCCAATTCAACTCCAATTAACCCCAAATCTTTTCTAAACCCTCCTTGACATCCCCATAAACAAAACACTAACATTATTTTCCCAAAATTTAGACCCAAACCCCACTCAAATTCAACCCAAAATCAAAAAGCCCAATTTTGACCTAAACCTAAACCTAGCCCAAATGAGCCCAAATCCCAAAATCAAAACCTAACCAAAGCCAAAACCTCTTTGAAACACCCCCATAAACATTTCCCAACATTAATTTTACATCAATTTCAACTCTAGCCCAACTTTGGCCCATGGTAGCCCATTTTGGCCCACCTTAGCCTCTTTACCAAAAAGGCCCATATCCAACCCAATTCAAACCCAAATCACCTCAAATTTGTTTCAAACCACTCATGACACATCCCTAAACCAAACTCAACAATTATTTGGCCCAAGCCTTTACCAAAATTTCATCCCAAAATCCATTTTAAAATTCAAAAGCCCACTTTCCTAAACCATTTTAAAAGCCCATCCTTTACCACATCCAAAGGCCCAAAATTGGTCCCAAAGCCCATATGACATTTCCCCTCATCATACTTTCAATTAAACTCAATACTTAAGTCCTAAATTCATCATCAAATCATTCCAAATCAAGTTCCATACAAATTTCCATCAAATTACCAAAAAATTCCTATAATCCATTTTCATGAAATTGACCAAGCTTTCCCCAAGCCAAAGGTGAGCCATGAAGCCATGCATGAGCCACATGTGAGCCATGAGAGCCTTGGACACTCCACCATACCATATTGGGTAGGAAGGAGGGACCCTTTCCTTAATCCCTAAAGCTCATTAGCCTTAATCATGATTCACCTAAACCTAAATTTAATCCAAATATATTTGGATGGAGACTTCTCCATGCCAAACCAGCTGATCCCTTTGATCCCCCACAGCACCCAAAGCCACCTTGAGGGGTGCACCAAGCCCAAATGGGTGAGTTGACCCATTTAGACCCAAAACTAGCCATGCCCCATTCTATTTTGGATCAAGGCCTTTACACTTGGCCATTGCCGATTGCTTGCACAAACACCCAGCCACGACCCACTCGACCCCGAGGGTGACCCTTGCCTGCCGGCCGGCCACCCCGATCGCGGAAAACACCATGGCCGAGAGCTCACATGTGAGCCAACTTTGGAATTCTCACTCGTTGAGCCGCCCAATCCCCAGTGGCCATTGTGGGCTGTTCTTCACATGCCGGGAGCAGCTGATCCCGGCCCTCAACACCCACAGGAGAGCCTCGGCCATGCCTATTTAAACCCCTCACTCTCTCGGCCATGAGAGGTGCTAAAAAAAACCTTAAGGAAACTCGCCAAAATTGTTCCGGACTACTCCCCATACACGAGCACTTGATCCCCACTCGAAATCCCCCTACCATTTCTTCTCTGCGAGCTCGATTTCGGAATTGAAATCCAAGCCCAAAACCGGGACACTTCTCCACGGTGGATCAATCCTCAAATTGATTGGTCCTACACCTTCACCGGACCAAGAGAAGGTGTCCACCGGTAAAAGCCCCATCTCCGGGCCACCCGGTTGTTCCGGACTCCAAAGGTTGTGATCGGCCTTGGTGGAAATCACACCTAGGCAATTCACCACATCCCAGGGCTTCATCCCTAGCCTCCTGCAGCTCCAACGAACGTGCCGAGCATCTCCGATCGAGGCTTCACCTCTCGAGCTAAGGTATGAGCTAATTCTTCATCCCGAGCTTCTGGAGATTCTCCATTTCAAATGCTTTAATTTCAATGCATGATAACAGTATGGATGTGTTCGTCTTCTCAAGACGAATCCATAGAGCATAAGAACACGAAAATCCATCGAGTATCGAGTGAGATCTTAGGGATTTAGTGTGGACGGCTCTCGGGTGAGGACGCTCGGGAACGATGAACGGATGCCGTCCATTCAATACACGCGCGGACGGACGGCTCAGATGGCGTCGGATCAGAAGATGGTACGTGAACTGCGGGGCCCGGGCTGCTGACTCAAGCGGCGGCGTCGAATGGGAGCGCGACGCGTGTGCATTCGGAGATGTCGAGGATGACGCGGCGCCGCATGGATAAATAGAAAATTAGGGGTATTTTCTATTTATTTAATTCCCTAAACTTCAAAAATTCATATCTTTGTGTAGAAAAATCAAAAAAATAAAATAAAAATACCCTCTTGCTCGAGTGAACGAGAGGAGAATAATGTGGAAAAGAAATCATTTAATTTCATCAAGTATTTTATTTTTTATAATTTATTTACTCTCTGCATACATTTAATTCTCCATGCATGTATACAATTCACCATGGCATGAGACCATAGGGCTTTTGAAGCCTCTGAATTTGGGAACATTCCCTGAATTTTCCAAAGTCAGAGGCCATTCCTATGAAGGGTTATTGATTTTTCAAATTCATGTCACTGTTTTGAGTATTTTAATTCTAATAAATAGCATGTTGTGAAATAAATTCTAGGAAAATTTGGGGATGTTCCCTATGATCAGAGAACCCTAGGAAAAATAGGTTTTGAGTTAGTTCATTTTAGACAACCCTAATTGGCTTAAACACTCAAAATAGGTCTCTAATTAATTAGAGCTAACCGTACATCAAATTGACTTCAAATCAATTCTCCACTGACCTTTAGGATCAGAGGAACTCACCATAAAAATTTGAAGTCAATTGGACTTGGTTAGCCCTACTAAATGGGTTGATTAAGCCATTTAGTCATTTTAAACTTTAAAAATTCATAACTTTCAAAATACCTTTCAAAAATTCACCAAATTGGTTTTGGAGCCTCTCTGATATCAGGGAATTTAAGAAAATTAAAATTTCAATTTTCTAAAAAAGTTGATTTTTAATATTATTTTAATATTTTTAATAATTAAAAAATAATAAAAATCACAAAAATAATAAAATTCACCAAAATGTCACATTTTGAATTTTAATCACTTAGGAACAAACCTCATATTTTTCTTAGGCCTATTTGGTGAGATATTAATTTTTAAAGCTCTAGGGTAATTTTAAAATTAAAAAATGTATTTTCTAGCATTTTCACCAAAATAATTATAATAAATCAAAGAAAAATCAGAAAATTGTAAAATTTGGTTCTCTGGAATCCTTGATATCAGAGAGAATTTTAAAAAATTATGAAATTCATTTTTCAACTTATATTCTATTTTTAAATTAATTAATACTCCAGAACTTAAAATAATTCTAATAAATAAAATATAATTCAAAAAATCACAAACTTTGGTCCAAGTGGTCCTCTGGTCATTAGGAATGTCCCCTAATTTTCTTAAGGACAGAAACTTTCCCTTGGTCATGTTATTAAATTTTCCTTGGAAATCTCTATTTTCTACCAAAAATAATTATATAAATAAATTAAATACAGAAAAATCACATTTTCTCCTCTCATGTCTTTATTGACATATGAGTGAAGTCACATAAAAATTTCAAGTTCATTTGAGTTCAATTTAGTGAGTTATGAAATTATTAAGCTTAAAGGGTAAAGTGGTAATTAAATTTTTTTTTAATCCTTAATTAAAACTTTAGGATTAATAAAAAATTAACAAGTAAAATATTTGATCCTAATCTGATTTGGATGATGGAAATTTAATAATTGAAGGGTAGAAACCCATTAAGCAATTTAAAATGAATAAACTTTAATTAAATAATTGATTAAATGTGGAAGAATAATAAAATTGGAATTATTAAAATAGGGATATTATTAGGAAGAGATTTATTCTTTAATTTAAAAAATCCCTAAATTAATCATTTCATTAATGTTTAATTCCTAATTAAAATGATAATTCAAATTTAAAACATTAAAAGACTTAATCATTAAACTAAAATTAAATTATTGAACTCTTTTAAAATTTTAATTAAAATTAAAATGAATAAAATTAAATTAAATTAAAAATTAAATTAAATCAAATTAAATCAAATTAAAAATTAAATTAAAAATTAAATTAAATTAAAAATTAAATTAAATTAAAAATTAAATTAAATTAAATAAATTAAATTAAAATTAAATTAAATTAAATCATATTAAATAAAAAAAAATTAATTAAATTAAATCAAATTAATTCAATGTAACATCAAATCAAACTAAATTGAATTAAATTAAATTAAATTAAATTAAATTAAATTAAATTAAATTAAACTAAATCATATTACATTAAATTAACTTAAGTTAAATTAATTTAAATTAAACCACATTACATTAAATTAAGTTAAATTAAATTAAACTAAATTAAATATAAAGACATGAAGAATTCAAAAATAAATCTAAGATAACTTGAACACTATTCCAAACTTAAATCATTAATTTGAACTTAAATTTGAATCACAAATCATTAAAATATCATTTTGCCCTTAGGAGCTTTTACTATTATAACTCCTAAATGGAGTATCAAGTGAAATGACACTTCATTCATAAGGATATTCAAACATCCTAATTCACTGAGCAAGAAATAAAACTTAACTCAAACACCCCGGATGATTAATTCACTTGAACAATAGAATTCATTTGGACTTAGGACAATTCCCGAAATATTGAAAGGATGTTTAAGATTCGTCTTAAACACTTCCTCAATATGATGGAATGTCCTTAAGAACAAATTGAGCTTAGTTGTTCTTTGGTGAAGAAAATCATCCTTAAAACCAAAATTGAAGACCTGAGACGTCATAGGAGGTGACTAAGCTATAGGATTAGGAACTTGGTAGAAAACCATAACCTTTCCCTTAGCTTTACCTAGGGACTTAATTTAAATGCTTAAATATTTTAACTGTGTTTTAAGTGCAGCTTGGGATGACGGGAAGACCCTCCAGGTACGCTTTTATTTTATTGCGATTTACTCTATTGCAACTTATTTAATCGCATCGCACTTACTTTTCTTGCATGATAAACAACTGTTGCATGAAAACCCACACCTTTAGGATAGTCCCTAAAACTGAAACTCATAACTAAATTAAAAGACACTACAAGATAAAATTCACCGCCACAACATTTCAAAATATAAGACAACTCAAAATTTAATCACAAACAGAACACAAACTACAATTACAACTGAATTAAAACGTCCTGTTGGATGATCGGGAATACCTCGGATGATGTAACCTACGTGTTGCTGACGGGATTTCCACGGTCTAAATGAAAGTGTGGAACTCATTCGATTGAGTTTAGGAAATTCATCTGGACTAAGTGAATCCGATAAAAATAATGATGTCGGAAGGATGGAACCGTGGGATCTTAACCGGTGTTGTTATAATCAACTTTAAGATTTGTTTTAATTAAAACACAAAAAACACTTGGAAATTAAGACTTCTCTAAACCAAAACACTTTTCTCATCCCACGATTTATGATTTCTAAAACTAAACCTCTGCAACAACAAGGAGCTCGGAGCATGGTGGGCGAGCACGGCCATCATCGTCGGCAAAACTTGAACCCACTTCAACAAAACTTTCCTAGAATTGAACAACAAAGCCATAGGACTTCGAGGTAGTTTGCATCAGTGCGACATAAATCCTCAACTCTTCGTTAGGCATTTGCATGATCATATCATGTAAATTAAGCCCTAACCAGTCTTAGGATTCCGAGGTAGTCGTCCGATACGACATAAACCCTCATATCTTCCAGGCCATTTGTATGATTCTATCATATAAATATAAGCCCTAATTAATTAAAATTGGCAAGATTAAAACATTAAATAAACATTAGGACCTTCCTAAATTCAAGCCAAACAATAGGATAGTCGGGAGATTATCGAAGTTCACTTCGAATCCGTAATTTCTCCTACTTTTCTTCCTTTGAATTCCCAAAATAAAATGTTCCAAACTTGATCCATTCCCTATTGAGATTCAAAAATTCAATTCTTTGAAAACTTAAACTTTGAAATTCTTGAGAGCGGAATTATTGATTATTATCGAGAGTTTTCTTAGGTGATTCCCGTCACTTAAGATGTAATTAACTATAGGGGCTTGCCCTTATAGGAATTTTAAAGAACCCGGGTAATATAAACCCTGTTTAATGCTTTCATATTAAGCGGGGAATTTGTCGGCTTATAAAATTGGTTCGCGGACCAAACGGATGTCACAAATCTTCTAGTTTATTTAACCGAGCCCCACCATCAAGCGAGTGTGTTTATCCTTAGGGATAGATACACGGTGTGTGATGCGGTGCTCGTTTATATAAACTATTTGGGATGTGAGATCGGTTTGATTTCATATCTTAAAATCTTCAAATTTAAAATTATTTTCAAAATCAAATACTACTTTCTAAATTATATCTATATTTAAATTAAATTTAAAATTCGCCGACAACTTCTGTAGGCGACCCCTCTTAAAAAAAATAATACAACACTTAACCTAAAAATATGCCGACACCCCCTTTTCAAAACACATAACCTAAAAATATGCCGATAACTTCTGGCGACTCCGCTTGGGACTAGTTCCTCTCTCCATTTTGATCAGATGGTTTTGCTTTCATAAATCGGTAGTAAGTCCATACCCCTTATGAACCAAACTACCATTCTTTTCGTTGACATATCTTGTTCATTTCTATCTTGAACAGGTATGATCAACTCTCCTTGGATTTTGGAGCCACTTTTTATACACCCCTAAACAGAGAGGTTCCGAAATCTTCCTTTTGTTACCTCTCCAAAGAGGTGGGGTGGACCCCCGATAGGTGTGGTGGGTTATGATTGGTCTATCGAAGTAAATTCGATGCAAAATCAATCCCCGCAAATTTCGATCCGGTCCTACTCTTCATTCCTCTTTGAGTTTAACTTTTTTGTAAACAAGTTAAACCTAAATCTCGCTCTCACAACATTCCATTTAAATTTCAACTAAAACAAAATTTCTTCAAAATTTCAAAAGCAAAATAAAACTTTTTAAAACACAATGAAATACACTAATAAACAATACACAAAATTTGAAATAAAAATTTACAAGGGCGTCCAGTTTGTAAGACGAGTGTGTTAACTTCAGTACTTTCACTGAAACTGCAAGACACGGGACGTCACTGACTTCTGGGAATTCTTCAAATGACAGGGACAATATCTTCACCGAATTTGATCTTCTCTTTTGCCACCGGAGAAGAATTCGCTATCAATAGAGACGAGTTGCTCGATCCGGCGGTCATTAAGTTTGGACGAGGGTTCGCCAATGTTGTAGCAATGTTCGGTGATGTGGCTGTCACAGTGCTGAAGTCTGAAATAAGCAAGTTCGTTAAGCCTATTGTGGAGTTCAACTTGAAGCTTGTTACAGAATTCTCCCCTCTGGAAAGGATGTCGTTTGGAATGAATTCTTCTTTTGTTGTAAGGTCTGCTACGAAAAATGTTAGGATTGCTCCTGGAGTTGTGTCTGCTCTTACTGCTGGATTCACCACCGCTGTACCAGTCGCTCCGCTAACTAAAGGAAAAGAGATTCTACACGAGGGAAAGTCAGCCGGCGTTTATGACCTACCATTTTCCAGATTCAATATTGGGTCCAATTCAAAGCCCATACAACTGACAAAGGCACAGAAAAGAAGACCATCTCTTACGGATAGAGCAACAATGAGTCAACGATTAAACAAGGTATACCCGTTCAAGGAAGAGTCAGTGTCGAAGATATTCCATGACTTACTTCTAAGTTCAGAAATCAGACTACCTGAGCCGAAAAAGCCAGAGGAGGCTGGCAAGGAAGATCACCCGATGTACTGCCCATACCACCGGTTGCTCGGCCATACTATAGAAAACTGCTTCAGCTTTAAGGATTGGCTTGAGGAGAATTTCGAAGTGGAAAGGTGGTGATCCTCGAAGAATATTTAAAAGAACCCGAAAAAGGTTACGTAAATATGATTTCAGATGATTCAATTGACTTCTACGCGACGACACCAGTGCTCGGGGAAATAAGTGATGTTTCTCGAAAATCTCCAGTTGACCTTAAAGTCATCAAAGGAAAGTCAATTGAGGAGGCTGTGGAAAAGCTTTGAGCTAACATTGCACAATTGTCTAAAGATCAGAAAAACAACATTGAAGAGGAAGATTACGAACTAGCAGATTCCATGGAAGGTGAATTCACAGAAATCGACGTCGTCGAGACCCAAGCAACATTATCTGCGAGCGACACTCTGCCTTTTGGTGAAGAAAACGCCGCAGAGGATTGGCAAAGGGCCATTCAACAACGAGATGAACATATCAACCATTTGAAGAAGCAACTAGAAGAAGTGATGGCTGCTATGGCCACAATTCAAGGAAAGACACAATCACCGCAAATAACACCTTCAGAAACAAACCAACTAGAGATCATTAATATACGGGTGAAAGAAGGGAGTTCACCGTCGATGTACAACAGAAGAGGGATTCAGTTCAGGGTCCAGTACCAGAAAAGGACATTAAGGAAATGGTGGAACGACGAGTGAGAGAAGCCACGGCTCGGTCCTAAAGAACGAACATCGATTCGAAGGGTAGACCATATCTCGAAGAGTTTGATGCTTGTCCAATATCCCGGAGGTTTCGTATCACCTCGGTTAAAGATTTTTATGGTACCGGAAACCCCGACGAGCATGTTGCACACTTTCGAGCAAGTTGCTTGCGACGCGGGGGTAGCGATGCATTGTTGTGTCGTCAATTTGTGAATAGCCTTTTGGGGTTGCATTCGAGCGAGTACGCGTAGCTGCTAAATGGTTCGGTGAGAACGTTCGTAGAATTGGAAGACCTCTTTGTTAAGCGGTTCGCTGGAGCTAGACACCATATCACCATTGGTGATCTTGTGGTGGAGCGACAGAAGCCAACCGAAACATTGGTAGACTACATTTTGCGATGGAGAAATTTGAGTCTGAAGTGTGAGCTACAGCTCCAGGAGCAACATGCAGTTGAAATTCTTTTAAAGAGCATACATGGACTAGTTGCATTTCTCCTCAAAGGATTCACAATCAAAACGTTTGAGAAACTACTTTGAAAAGCTGGAAGTTTGCAAGAGGAAGCCAAACAGTTGGGTTTTCCAGAAAATTCTGAAAAGCTAGAGCCGGTCAAGACATTTGAGGAGTCTGAGACAATGGCGAGTGGTGGATAAAGGCAAGCGACCGATGCGGATCCGGATTGAACGGCCTCAACAATAATACTTATCGGCGGTCGTCTCAACAGGTGGTCGCTTCGGATGGATGGAAGACAGGGCCCGTCTACGGCCAAGAAACTAAGCAGAGTATATTCTTTCAAAGATAAGGCAGTGGCAAAGATGTTTCAGAACTTGATTAAGAGGCCTGAGTTCAGCTTGCCTGAGCCAAAGAAGCCAGATGAGGTTAATAAAAAGGATCGCCCAAGATATTTCCCATATCACATACTGCTTGGGCACACCATAGAAAATTGCATCAGTTTCAAAGAATGGCTCGAGAAGAACTTTAAGAAGAAGAACATAACGATCCCGAAAGAATATTTGAGAGAGCCTGAAAGAGGTTGTATCAATATGATTTCGGTCGATCCGATTGTTTCGATTGATTCCTACGCAGTGATGTCGAATGACACGGTGCGAGTGAAAGCTTCAAAGGAAATAAAGGAAAATAACCAGATCCAGGCAGTTTCGGTACAGGCTAGAAGGCAGATTTCAAGACCTCTCCATCGGGAGAATGTAGGGTTTATCATTTTAATACTACAATAAGTGTAAAAGAAACATTAGCGGAATCGATGTTATTCTGTCCCATCCCTCCTACCGCAATGAATGAAAGAAAAGGAGTTTGATTTTGTCCAGAATTGCTCTATATTTGGAAAAGCTTAAATTTGGATATTTTGCTAAGACTATGGTTTCAGGGAAGAATGAAATTAATGCTCTAATAACTGAGTCGTTTAGTTTAAGAAATTTGGACTGGGTCCTAAATTGATTTCAAAATGAAGTTGTGTGGTTGAAATACGAATAATTGATTCGGGATATCACGAGCTTTTTAATTTCCCGCCATGTGGTTGGGTCCGGACTTTCGAATAAGTTATGATATCCCAGGATTCATGTTAAGAAACATTTTGGAATTATTAATTAGGGGAGTTTCGACATTCAAAATCTTTAACAAAAATATGCTCTGCCAGATACAGTAATTCTCAGAAAACAAAGGAGCAAAAAAAAAATTTCCTGAGGAGAAGCTTGAGGTGGGCACAAAATCAAAAAATTAGTGTCTCAATCAAGAAATTCAAAATCTTTAACATGTGCTCCACCAGATATAGTAATCCTCAATAAAAAAGTAGAGCGAAAAGCTCAATGAAAAAAAAAGAAAAAAATGAGAAAGAAAAAGAAAAAGAATGCTCCCTGAGAAGAAGCTTGAGGCAAGCATATAATCAAAAATTGGTGTCTTAATCCTCCACGATTAATAAAACTTGAAAGACAACCTTAAGAAGTTTCCTCCGATATTATGCTTTGAAAAGAGTCAAGTGATTCTATGCACTATTGGTCGGTCATTAATTGGCTCGAAATATCTTTGGACGGTGAAAAATATTTTAATCACATGAACGAAATTTTGAAATCTGCTTAAGCCCGAGGAAGAAAGAATTAAACAAATGACAACGATATTAGCGAGTTAATGGAAATTCAACCCTGAAGTCGTATCCTTCAGCACCCAGCAAATACAACTTCAACGTCAGTTCAAAGAACGTCATAGTAATTTCTCGAAGACAGTGTGAACACCCTTTACGAAATCGGTGACAAAATCAAATGACAACTGCTACAAACAAAGCTACGGAGTTGCAGCCTCCTAAACTGCGACGTCCTTAGAGATAACACATCTTTATAGGTGCTTGAAAGAATATAAATTCCGATAGCAACTTAAAGAGTGAGTTATTATCTACAGTTGATTTCAATCAGTTGATGATACCCTCAGGAGTACTGCGCATCGTGATGTTTCAGAGACAAATTCTTGTCCTACGAAACACTGATGCCGCACTTGTCTAAAACTGGGTCCAGATCTTAAAACAAATGAAACTAAATAAAACTCAGCATCAAACAAAATAAAAGTCAACATTTGAACAAAACAAAAGAACTCTGCACCTTGAGAATTTTCAAAAATCTCTGCACAAGCATTTTGATAAAATTCAGCACTGCATGAACTTCTACAAACATTCTCTGCACTTTACAATATGTTTTCACAATCTCTGCATTCATAAATCTCAGCAATATGTTCAGTATCTGCATTCATAAAACTCTGCATTCCCAAATATCAGCAAAATCTTTCTCAAATCTCAGCAAAAACCAAATCTCAGTAAAATTCTTCATAGTCATAGCATAAATAAAATATCAAAAAAAATTTTCACAACCACTGCATAAACTGAATCTAAGCAAAAATTCCCCATGGACCTCAAAGAAAATTTCCCTCAATCTCTACATAAATAAATTTCAACAAAATTCTTCGAGTCTCGACGATAAGTCGGCAAAATTCTTCAATGTCTCTGCATTCACAGAATCTCTGCAATTCTCAGCACTTGGGATAGGCTTCCGCCCTACTCCCTTCTCAGCAATTCTCAACAATTCTCAGCATTTCTCAGCAATTCTCAGCATTTCTCAGCATTCTTAGCAAAATTCTCAGCAATTCTCAGCAATCTCAGCAATTCTCAGCATATTCTCAGCAGTTCTCAACAATTCTCAGCATTCTCAGCAATCCTCAGCAATTCTCAGTAATTCTCAGCAATTCTCAGCATATTCTCAACATTCTCAGTATTCTCAGCATTCTCAGCAATCTCAGAAATTCTCAGCATATTCTCAGCATTTGGGATAGGCTTCCGCCCTACTCCCTTCTCAGCAGTTCTCAGCACTCGGGATAGGCTTCCGCCCTACTCCCTTCTCAACAATTCTCAGCACTCGGGATAGGCTTCCGCCGTACTCCCATCTCAGCATATTCTCTGCAATTCTCAGCTCTCGGGATAGGCTTCCGCCCTACTCCCTTCTCAGCAATTCTCAGTACTCGGGATAGGCACAGTCCTACTCCTTTCTCAACAATCTCAAAATTTGATCCTCTCAGCAAGAAATTGAAATTAGAGCACTCTACATTTCGGATAGGCTTTGTCCTATTCTTCCTCAGCATTTGGGATAGGCTCAGTCTTAATCCTTCTCAGCATACACATATGGAATAGGTTCAGTCCTACTTCCTTCTCAGCATACAAATGCATTAGGGTGGGCCTTAGCCCTACTCTTTTCTCTGCATAAAACCAAAATTGAAACTCAAATCGAAATTCAAACTCAAAATTACAACTTGAAATAAAAAATGAAAAGAATCTAAGATCCAATCTCTTAAAATCTTGTGATCTGAAATTCACCTCCTTTTTCCCAGCGAGAGTTCTGGAATCTTCAGTCTTGGAGATTTACCTGATTCTCCCTAGTGGAAATTTCTTACACTTTGCCCTAAGTTTGTCACTTGGACATCTGTGTTGGTTTTGTTGATCTCTTCGGTCAACGCTAATACGCGCGGTGTGCTTGGTCAGCACACCACACCTATTGGGGGTCCATTTGTTAACCTCATTTTTGATGAGGTATTGTCTTTTCTCTCTTCTTAGTCCTTAGGATCTAGCCTTAGGCTTTTCCTTTGACTAATCCTAGAGGACTAGAAATGGGACCCACCACTTAGAAATTCCAAACACTTCTTGATTCCCTTCAAACCCCATATGTTTGATTGTAAACCCCTCAGGCCACTTGGAGGGTTAAGACCAATATGTGGAGGTTTAAATGATGAGTTTCCTTTAGGACTCTTTGGCCTTAGGAGTACCCTGGATGGTCTGGTCTGGTGAGGGTTGACCTGCACACATCACACTCTCACACACATCCTGAACCCTAAACCCACCAAAATACCCCAATACCCTCCAAATAACCTCCAAATACCCAAAATACCCTTTTTAACCAAAAATTCCAAAAATTCCAAAAATTCCCAGAAAATCCCAAATATTCCCAATTTCATTTTGTTCAACTACACCATAGCCCAATTTTGTCAATTTAAGCCGATTTCATCAAAAACCCCAATTTTGACCTAAGCCCGACCTAGGCTCCGATTTGACCCAAATTGACCCGACGCTAGCCATTTTCTTCTCAATTTAAATTTTAAACGCTTCGACACACTCCCCTAAACTGAATGCAACATTCGATCGCTACCAGTTCAACCTTGAATTTCAACCAAATCTGATTTAATCCCCAAATTTGACCTTTTTTGACATGTTTTTATAACGAGGTTGTCCAAACGGTCTCGGATGACGAAACGGACTGCGCCGTTGCGTCCGAAACGTTGAAATTACCTAGGAAGGACACTAATTTTGATATAGTTTCGTGCGGGGTCGAAATTTATCAGAATCGGCCAAAAATTTGAATAAAACATTGTTTTAAAATAAAAAACAAAAAGAAATGAAAAGCAAAATTCCTAAATCCCTAATTCTAAACCCACGCATCACTCTCCCTCACGCAGCACTCACGCCCGATCCCCTCTCCCATTCGTGAATGGAGCCCGACCGAGCCCCTTCTCCTCGTCGAATGCCCTTTCCTCTTTCTCGCAAGACTTCGGTCCCCACTGTCCTCCTCTCCTTCGTACGCTCCTCTGCCTAAAGCTTCCACGCCTTGTCGCTACTCTCGCCATGTGCTCTGCTGCGACCCTTGTCGTTTCTTTCTCTTGTCACCGGCGGTTTCGGCTCACCGCCCAGGTAAGTGGAAAGTTGGGCTACTCCTCCACTTTGCCTATATAAACCCCACTTGGGGAGCTCTTTAGGGTGGGCTGAAATTTTGGTGTGAGGGGGAGGTTCTGCCAAATTTTTGAGTGCAAGGAAGAGGAGCCATTTACTTTATCTTATTGCTGCGTGGAAGGAAGTTAAAGCTCAGATATCAACTTCCAGGTATGGGGAAATATAAACTCTAGGCAGATGTGCAATATATATATATATATGTTTTGTGGCTTTTAAACCTTAAACTGATAGGTGATCACAGAGTTGATAGGGTGGTTAATCTAAAAAAAAAAAAAGAGTAAACTCTGAGATAATTATTTCAGAGTTCGTCGCGGGGTATTCAAATGAATTGCAGACTTACTGTTGGAACTTTCATGTCTTGAGAGTTTGTTTTGTATCTTTACAAGTTTTGAGGCTACGTTTACACAAATATTTCATATGGAGAGATTTTGGTATGTCTTAGCTCAAAGCCTTGTGAATGAGTTTGTGCAGAAGCTCTCTTGCACACATTAATTTGATTGATATTATGAAAAAAAAGGGGTTGATTATGTGAAAAGAAACCATGACCATTTGGGATGCATTTGAAGAAGATAGACATGCTGCATTTTTTTTATTATTTTTAAAATCTTATGTGGTATGATTTTCTTGCTGCATGCCTTTTCCACGTCCTTCCTTGCGAATACATTGATCAAAATTTCTTGAATCTGTTGAAGGCCAGAAATGAATTGATTCAAACAAAAATAGCATCAATCTTGCTTAGGGAGGCTTGATCGGTTCCTTAAAAAAAAAGAAAGAGAGAGAGCCATTGTGGTTTCCTGTATGTATGAGGCTATGGAGTTGTTAGTTGTGCCTTTTGAATATGAGATGGTTTGTAGGTTTTGTATCAAGTTCCCTTTACATGTTTTTAGCTCGTTTACTTTAGCTTGGCTCGATGCTCATCATATTAAAATGATCTGGATCATAGTCATGCTTTCTTTTGCTTGGAAGGCTTAACTTACCTTATATCTACCACTTTAAATTTGATATGTGCCACTTTGGAAAGTTTAAGCATACTTCATGTGCCTCTTTAAGTGTGTTATGTGGAAGTTTTAGTATGCCTTATTTGATCTAATGTTTGTCGCTTTTGGCTTGAAAGGTTTGATGTGCTTTGCATGTTTCTTTAAGTTTGAAAAGCATTATTTGAGAAGTTAGCATGTATCGTTTACATCTCTTACATGTTGTGGCTTTGAAGTCTTGCATATTGAAACACAAAGATTTATTCATTATGTGCAATTTTCGGATTTGGAGATAGGCACATGTATAACTTCCAAGATTTGAACTCATGAGTGCTTGGTCTTCCACTATTTCATCAAGCATTCATATGTATAACATCTAAACTTGGTTTCCACACATATCTCACTTCATTCCATGTATTTATGGTGCTTTGCATTGGTTTGCATACACATGAAACAACTTGGGGAAGTATTTGCGATTTTCGGATTCAAACATGTCCCTTCATGAAACATCAAAATTTGAAGTTATGTGTGCTTGCTTTTCATCTATTTCAACATGTATTCACATATACAACATCAAAGCTATAATTGCACACATGTTTCACCTCACTCATAAAAGTGTGTTTTACTTGTAGGAATTTAAAGTTCTCTTTTTCATGCAAGCTATCCTATGGTTTTGAGAGTTCTAACATGCTTTATACATGCTTAGGATGAATGTAAATATTGGTTGTTACATATACATGCTTGCGGCATTTCTTTCTATATAAATTGCAGGTGTGGAAAATTCATTTTTATGGCGTTATGTTGCCCGATTTTTCTTGGATGGTTTCATTCTTTTTCTACTTCATTTATACTTCGCTCCATTTTACTTTCTTTCCCCATGACTTTGTTTTATGTTTCCCTTTTCTTTGCCATTACTTGAGTGTCATGGGGAGGGGTTTGGCACCACCCTAGAGGCCTAGGTCACTTCACGAGCGTGGTGACACTTTTAGGTCTTTCCTTTAGGACGAGTGAGGATTGTCGGGAGTCCGGGGTGATTGACTTAAGTTGATTGATTTTGAGAACCAATTCACCTCGTTTTACGATTTTGTGTTAGTTGAATTATTTTCTTCTCTCTCCTTTCATTGATCCCTCGTCCCTTGATTTTCTCCTTGCTTCTAGGTTCAATGTCCGCACCTACAGGGGACGTGTAGGTGTGCACCTATAGCCCCTTTAGGCTATATGTGGGGCCATCAAGCAAGGCTGTAAGTGTGGTGGGGACATTGATAAGACTGCAAAAAGAAAAATTACGAGAATCATAGAATGGGGCTGCCTGACTCAGAGACTCTGTAGAGAGTAGAGCAGGAACCACGGAATTGTTCGCCCGTCCTTGGGGTTTCTACTGCCGACAGTCTAAGGATGTTCGTAGTCCTAGTCCTATTAGGGTAGTCAACATGTGGACTAAAAAACATTTTAAAAACAATAAAAATACATATGTTTGAAAAATACAAAATCACCTCCACTACTACACAGCCTACCTACCTACGATTCTACTTGCATGCAAACAGAAAAAAATGAAATGTGTGAAAAATTTATAAAGGTCCACGGTTGGCTATTCGAGTCGGATTAGGCCTGCCTTCAGCGGAAAGTTGGTCCAGTAGTCAGCACTCAAGTCCGGATATTAGCACAGCTACGAGTCCGTAACACCACCGCGCTTACGGGTCTTTCTTTCCAGATGCCCCATGGCTTTCTTACGGTTTGCCGTGAGTTTAGCGGGCCATCTGTGAGTTTCTTCCGGTGTTCTTTGCGGTTTTCTACGACTTTGTTTTGTTTTCGTTCGTGACTTTTCTCGGAGTTTTCTACGGACGTTCTTTTTCTTTCTTTCTCGATTTTCTGGTTTTTCTCTCACAATTTTTTTTGTTTTCTTGCCGTCTTTCTTTCATTTTTACTGTTAGGTTTTCACACTTTGCTCCCTTTGTACGTACCGTAGTACTCCTATTGAGCTAGGTTCCTGCCCTCTACTTTTACTCTTGCTTTTTCCTGCGCTAACGACTCTTCTGTAGGAAATAAAAAAATATGAAAATAATAATAAACAGGTAACAGTGCGCCGCGGATGAGCAAAGCATACGGTACCTCTGCAACACTGTCATTTACTTTATTTACTGTTATACCTGCTAGCTTAGCTTGTTTACTTTCCTTAGTACTTGCTTTAGTTAGTATAACATGCATTACTTTTCGCCGTACACTCCTGTTAGCATAGCATGTTTTACTTTTGTTTACTTTCCTTAGTACTTGCTTTAGTTAGTATAGCATGCATTACTTTTCAGCGTACACTCCTGTTAGCATAGCATGTTTTACTTTTTCTTCATACTTACTCCTGCTTAGTTTAGCATGTTTACTGCTTAGCTTAGCATAACCTGCTTGTGATACTTGCTTCTTGTTATTCACCATAGCATGTTCATGTATACATATTTTTCCTGCTTTCTTTTACTACCGCCCCTGTCACTGCAATACACACTCACACTTGCAATGAAAATGAAAACGATAATAATAATAAGATGAAGTAAAATGATTTGCATGTTCACTTTAACTTAAGATTTAAACCTAAACTGTGATCTTGCTACGATGTGGAGCTTGGAGCGCAGTGGGCAGCATGACCATCGTCAATAGCAAAACCTGTGTCGACATCAGCAAAACCATTCTTTAGTTTAAACAACAAGCCATAGGATTCGAGGTAGACCGCCTAGTGCGACATAAATCCTCACCTGTTCTTTTAGGCCTTTGTACAGACTTGCTGTGCAATATAAGCCCTAACTCGCTTAGGATTCCAAGGTCGTCGTCCGATACGACGTAAATCCACCTACCTTTCAGGTTATTTGTATAATCAGGTGATTATGTAAATGTAATTCCTATAATTAATTGGCAGGATTGAAACTTAAATAAATTCACTTCTAAAATATAAAGCCAAACAATAGGATAGTCGGGAAGTCACCGAAGTTCACTTCGGGTCTGTGACATCCCCTACCTTTCGTTCATTTGGACTCTCAAAACAAACTGTTCCGAATTTGAGCCATTCCCTATTGAAATCTCCAAAACTCAAATCCTTTGAAAACCTTAAACTTTGAAATTCTTGAGAGCAAAACCACTGATCATTATCGAGAGTTTTCTTAAATGATTCCCGTCATTTAAGATGTAATTAACTATAGGGGCTTGCACTTATAGGGAACTTTAAGAACCCGAGTAATATAAACCCCGCTTAATTCGTTTATATTAAGCGTGAAGAACTTGTCGGCTTATAAAATTGGTTCGCGGACCAAACGGATGTCACAAATCTCCTAGTTTATTTTATTGAGCCCCATCATCAAGCAGATGTGTCTATTCTTCGGGATAGATACACGGTTTGTGGTGCGGTGCTCGTTTATATAAACTATTTGGGATGTGAGATCGGTTTGATTTCATATCTTAAAACTTTTAAACTTAAAATTACTTTCAAAATCAAATGTTATCTTTTAAACTATATATATATTTAAATTAAATTTAAAATATGAAAATTCGCCGACAATTTCTACAGGCGACCCCCTTTTCAAAACACATAACCTAAAAATATGCCGACAAATATTAAATTTGTTGGAGAATTAAAAACTAAATGTATTTAAATATTGTGATGATATTAATACCGGATCTTAATTTACTACTTAAATTGGCCATTTAAATTGTTAAAATTTGTTAAAGAATTTTGAGACCTAGAAGGAGATGAATTCTTAACTAGTAGATATCACATGAATCATTGGGTAGTTGAAGGCCTTGTGCGGGTTATTCAAGGTGAAGTGCAAATAAATAGGAAAATACTATTTAATGGGTGTAGAATTGATAATTTTTTAGAGTGACAGACTAAATTCTTGTAATTTGGTTTATAGAGAGGGAACGGGTCACTAGTATGGCCGACCATAGCCACCCTTGGACATCTAGTAGTGTGAGCCTAGATTAACCCATTCTACTAACAATACATCCAGACCTGATCTATAGATTAGCCAATGTTATTTATACTATCGAGCGAAGGTAAAGAATAGGATACTTCTATTTGACACAATACCATAAATTTATATTCTTCACGAATATTATATTATCTAAAAAGTCTTGGATTAATTGAAAGGAAGAAAGTTGTTTGCTTATTATTATTTACATTACTCATTATTTTATTATTGCTTTAATTTCGCATTTAGTAAATTAAATATTAAATTTATAACTTTAAAAGAAATACATAAAAATAAAATTAAAATATTTAAAAATCTATAAACCTCCTCGTGGGATCAATATTGGGGTCTTTATTTAAAGTCCTATATTAGTTGAAACGATACGTATACTTGTGTAGTACCTCTAGTGTGTAAAATATTTTCTATAAAATTATATTTATATACACTAGCTATTATTATTTGGGTGAAAGTATTGGCTATAACATATTTTTGAAAGCATAAATTACTGCGTTGTCCGCGGATCGAGGACAAGCACAAATTAAAATATATCTAATAAAGTTTGACCTGATGGAGGGTGAATGATTTAGCAACATAACAAGTTTAGAAGAACTCGAGACGTTCCAAAGGATCTTAAAAGAGGTGTAGGGTTATGCCCTACATTTGTAGAAAGTGTTTTGGATATCTTGGAGGAAAATTGAACTATTTATGTCTTTGCTCAAGAAAATGATCCCAAAAAAAAAAGATTAGGAACCCACCAAGTTATGACTTAGGACTCGGTAAACACACACCTTAAACTGCTTTTCCTATTTTCTTTTTTGGTAATTAATTTAAATTTCCATCAAAATTATATATATGCTGCAAGTACTAATATTTCAGCGGGAGTGTGAGAAGAAAACAAGTACGCATTTACATTTTTTTGCAATGAAATTTCCTTTACTTTTACTTTACCACACTTTCTTTCCTGCATTTCCTTACTTTACCTGTAAAAACTCAAAACAAACCTGCATGTCAAACCAAAACAAAAAAAAACAAATTTAAAAGTTCAATACTTTTTCAAAACAAAATGACAACTAAATTTAATACACCCTCTTTGAATGATCGGGAATCCCTCGGAAGAGGTAACCTATGGCTTCTAATGAGATTTCCTTGGTTTAAATGAGCCTAACAATATGCTTAGACTAAGAGAATCTAAAGAAAATAGTGGTACCGGAGTGAGGGAACCGTGGGATCCTAAACAGTATCGCCCCATAAGTCATTTAAAAAACAACAACAACAAAACCAAACATTAAAACACACTTGGTAAAACTATTTGAACCTCGGACATTAGGATCGCAACTTCGGTAAGGAGCTTGGACCATGCACCGTGTGCGAGCATGATGAGGCCGTATAGAAGACCATCTTCGAAAGTATAGATCTTCAAAAACAACTTCTCTCATTAGAAATAAATAACAATCCATAGAACTTCGAGGTTGTTAGCCCTAGTGCAACATAAATCCTCAACTTATCTTTAAGCCTTTGTACAACCTTTTTGTACGTTATAAGCCCTAACTCATTTTAGGATTCTGAGGTCGTCGTTCGGTACGGCCTAAAACCTCCTATCATTCGGCTTATTTGTATGATCGATATCATGCAAATGTAAACCCTACGTAATAAATTTGGTAGGATGAAACATTAAATAATTTCTCTTCAAAATTGAAGCCAGATCATAGGATAGTTTGAGAAGTCACTAAGGTTCTCCTCGAGATCCGTGACGTCTCTTAGCTTATTCCTCCTTTGGATCCCATAATAATTGTTACCATTTGCACAATTCCCATTTGATATTTTCTATGTCCAACCATGAAGACCTAACCTTTGAAATTCTTGAAGACATTCCTCTGATCTAAATCGAGAGTTTTTTTAGGTGACTTTGATTATATAAGATGTAATTAACTATATGGGCTTTCCCTTATAGGAAACTTTAAGAACTCAGCTTAATATAAATCATATATAATCTCTCATATTAGATAGGGGAATTTGTCGATCAACATAAAGGTTTTGCAGAACAAAACGGATGTCATAAGTGATCCATGAAAAAAATACTTGTTTTTATGCCTTGATTTTTATCAAATTTTTAAGGATATTATGCTTTAATGAAAGGTATTTTATGTTTTTGGACGTAGGTGATGCAAAAATGTTCAAAAAGAAAAAAAGATGAAAAAGAATGAAAAGGGAGCAAAAAGGATCAAAAATGGAGCCAAAATGCAAAATTGCCAAAATAATGAGCTTTGCGCCTAGGCGCCAGAATCCGGCACCTAAGCGCTAGCTCGATACCAAATCGCGATGACGTTTTGTAACTACTTTGGACGGTTATTTTGAAGGTTAGAACGGTTATTGGACCATTAAGAAAATTGGCAGTTATTCCTGGATTATAGGACATGTGATACATTATATTTAGACGCTTGGAAACGGTTTGGATCGCGAAGAGGTGCGATCCAAAGTGAAAAGGTGCGAAGAACTGGACGCAGAGTCCGGCGCCTAGGCACCAGACACACTTTCTAGAAGATTCATTGAACTTGGACACATTTTGAAGAGGTGCCTTAGGCAACCCTCGAAGCTTATAAATAGGAGGCTATTCCTACAGAGAAAAACGCCCACCCCAAGTAGCCCAATAAGAAATCCAAAAATTAGAGAGATAATTTTAAGGGTCATACTTTAAGTTTACTATCCTTCATAAATTAGTGAGTTTATTTTATTTAGAGTTTGTATTGAGAGTTTGGAATAGTTGGTACTTTTGAAGTCTATTTCGCTTTGGAGTCAGTAGGAATCAGAGGTTCAATTTGGAGAAACACTTGAGATAAGTATTTGTAATTTTATTCAAAGATTTATTTATATGTTTTGTTACTTAGATTCAATGTGTTCTGAGTAGTTACTTTACTTTCTCCTTTCAATTATGAAAAGATAAATAAGATAATCTGAAATTCGATGGAGAATTAGAAACTAAAATATGATTTAAATATTGTAATGATATTAATACCAGATCTTAATTTACTATTTAAATTGTCCATTTAAATTGTTAAAATCTGTTGAAGAGTTTTGAGACCTAGAAGGAGATGAACTCTGAACTAGTAGATATCACATGAATCCTTGGATAGTCGAAGGCCTTGTGCGGGGTATTCAAGGTGAAGTGCAAATAAATAGGAAAATATTATTCAATGGCATAGAATTGATAAGTTTTTAGAGTGACAGACTAAATGCTTGTAATTTGGTTTATAGAGAGGGAACGGGTCACTAGTAGGGCCGACCATAGCCACCCTTGGACATCTAGTAGTGTGAGCCTAGATTAACTCATTCTACTAACAATACATCTAGACCTGATCTATAGATTAGCCAATGTTCTCTATACAATCGAGCGAAGGTAAAGAATAGGATTGCTTCTATTTGGCACAACACCATAAATTTATATTCTCCACGAATATTATATTATCTAAAAAGTCTTGGATTAATTGAAAGGAAGAAAGTTGTTTGCTTATTATTATTTACATCACTCATTATTTTAGTACGACTTTAATTCCGCATTTAGCAAATTAAATATTAAATTTATAACTTTAAAAGAAATACATAAAAATAAAATTAAAATATTTAAAAATCTATAAACCTCCTCGTGGGATCGATACTGGGGTCTTTATTCAAAGCCCTATATTACTTGAAACGATACGTATACATGCGTAGTACATCTAGTGTGTAAAATATTTTCCATAAAATTATATTTATATACACTAGCCGCTATTATTATTTCGAGTCAAAGTATTGACTATAACATATTTTTTAGAACATAAATTACTACTTTGTTAATAGACAGCGGACCAAGTTTTTGGCACCGTTGTCGGGGAGGGCAAATTTTTAGATTTTAAATATTTATTTTATTTTAATTTTATTTATTTCTTTTATTGTAAAAATACAAAAACATTTATAAAAATAAAAAAATAAAAATAAAAAAAAATTAAGTAGAGATTTTATTTCTTGTTATTTTATTTTACTTTTTATTTTTTACTTTTTATGCGTAGTTCTGGTTCTGAAGGATTATTACCTTTAGATTCTGAATTAGAAAAAACTGTTAGAAGAATTAAAAAAGGAAAAAAAATTCAAAAATATCAAGAGATGGCTAATTTACATAACAATTTACAAAATCCAATTGAAATTAATGAACAAAATGTTTACAAACCATTAAGAGATTAGGCTAACCCTACAGTTGATGAACTTCATAATAGTATTCAAATACCTACTGTAGATGCTAATTCTTTTGAGCTTAAACCGTCTATTATTCAAATGGTTCAAAATAATCAATTTGGGGGAACACCAAATGAGGATCCAAATTTACACCTTGCTAGTTTTTTAGAACTTTGTGCTATCTTTAATAATAACAATGTTTGATGATGCTATTAGACTTAGACTCTTTCCTTTCTCTTTAAGAGATAAAGCAAAGATGTGGTTGAACTCATTAGCAACAGGTTCTATTAAAACATAGGCTGAAATGGTACAAAAATTCCTTGCTAAATATTTTCTTCCTTCTAAAACTCGCTAAATTAAGAAATGACATTACTTCATTTAGTCAATTTGACGGGAGACAATTTATGAAACTTGGGAAAGATTTAAAGAACTATTAAGAAAGTGTCCTCATCATGCTTTACCCGATTAGTTAATTATTCAAACATTTTATAACGGACTTATTGGATCACCGAAATCAATTATTGATCTTGCTTTCTTGGAGGTTCTTTAATGGCTAAATCATTTGAAGAAGCTTATACTTTAATTGAAGAAATGTCTAACAATAATTTTCAATGGCCTTCTGAAAGGATTAATCCTAAAAGAATTACAAGTATTCATGATAACGAAACCTTTTCTATCTTAGCTTCACAAGTAGCTGCAATATCTAAGAAATTAGATAATTTTGCTTATCAATGTATCACATAACAATTCGGCTAATATGGAAGATTCTCAAACTATTGAAACTTTACAAGCTATTGCTAGTAAAAATAATCCTTATTCAAATTATTATAATCCAGGATGGAAAAATCACCCTAATTTTAACTGGAATAATTCACAACAACAATGGGGTAATAATCAATCTCATCTAACTGGAAATTGGAACAATCAAGTAAATTCAAACTATAAACCTCTTGGATTTAATAATCAACAAAAGAAGTTATCTATAGAAGAATTAATTTTACAATCGAGTAATCAATTACAAAATCAAAATACTGCTATTCGTAATATTGAGAATCAAATGGGACAAATCGCTAATTTAATTAATTACGAGACCTCAGGGAACACTTCCTAGTAATGTTGAAATCAATCCAAAAGAAACTGGAAAAGAACATGAACATGTTAAGGCTGTACAACTTAGAAGTGGAAAGGAATTAAAAGAAAGAATTTAAAATGAAATTGAAAATGAGATTGAGGTTGAAGAGATTGAAAAACCTAAAGAAACTCCTCCTAGCAAAGATCAGACTGTTATTCCTATTAATGTGGAAGTTGAAAAACCACCACCACATTTTCCTCAAAGATTAAAACAACAGAAGCTTGATCATCAATTTTTTAAGTTCTTTGAAATTTTTAAGAAACTTACCATTAACATACCTTTTGCTGAAGCTTTGGAACAGATGCCAACTTATGCAAAATTTATGAAGGATATCTTAAGTAAGAAATGAAAATTTGAAGCTTTTGAAACTATTGCATTAAGTGAAGAATGTAGTGCAATAATTCAAAAGAAATTACCTCAGAAACTTAAAGATCCTGGAAGTTTCACTATACATTGTGCTATTGGAGAAAAATTTTGTGGAAAAGCTTTATGTGATTTAGGAGCAAGTACTAATCTCATGCCGTTTTCTATTTTTCGAAGGATGAATTTAGGATAGATTACTCCCACCACTGTAACCCTTCTGTTAGCTGATAGATCTATCACTTACCCTAAAGGAGTTATAGAGGATGTTCTTGTTCAAGTGGATAAATTTATTTTCCCTGTAGATTTCATTATGCTTGATATGGAAGAAGATAAAGAAATACCTATTATTTTAGGGAGACCTTTTCTAGCTACCGGACGGGCTATGATTGATGTGCAAAAAGGAGAATTAACTATGAGAGTTAATGATCAAGAGATTAAATTCAATGTCTTTAAATCAATGAAGTACCCTGATAAAGAAAAATGCTATTGAATGGATATTATTGATTATATAATTGAAAAACATTATCAAGAAAATGTAAAGTTATTTGCGAAGAAAAAATTGAATTATTAACTCGACTAAAATGAAGAACTAAAAGAAGAAGAATTATTTAAAGAAACTCATTATATTAAAGATAACTGAGAAATTTTAGACATAACTCAAAATGATATACTTTTACCTTCGATTAAAAAAGCCCCCGAACTAGAATTAAAATGTTACCTGCACATTTAAAGTATGTTTTTCTTGGAAATTCATTAACTTTGCCTGTTATTATTTCTTCTAAACTAAGCTTAGATCAAGAAGAAAAATTAATAGGAGTGTTAAAGAAATATAAGAAAGCTTTTGGTTGAATTATTGTCGATATAAGAGGAATAAGCCCTTCCATCTGTATGCATAGGATTTTAATGGAAGAAGATTTTAAACCTACTATTGAACCTCAAAGAAGATTAAATCCTATTATGAAAGAGGTTATTAAAAAATAAATTTTAAAATGGTTAGATGCTGGAATTATTTATCCTATTTCGGATAGTCAATGGGTGAGTCCTATTCATTGTGTTCCGGAGAAAGGAGGAGTAACTGTCATTGTCAATGATAAAAAAGAACTAATTCCTACAAGACAAGTTATTGGATGGCGAATTTGCATTGATTATCGAAAATTAAATAACGCCACTAGAAAGGATCATTTTCCTTTACCTTTCTTGGATCAAATGCTTGATAAATTAGCTGGACACTCATATTTTTGTTTTCTGGATGGATATTCTGGTTATCATCAATTACATGTCGATCCTGAGGACCAATAGAAAACAACATTTACAAGTCCTTATGGAAAATATGCGTTTAGAAGAATGCCTTTAGGTTTATGTAATGCACCTGCAACTTTTCAAAGATGTATGATGTCAATATTTTGTGATTTGATTGACAAAGAAATTGAAATATTTATGGACGATTTTTCAGTTTTTGGAACTTCTTTTGAATCTTGTTTGGAAAATATATCCAAAGTTCTAAAAAGATGTGAAGAAACAAACTTAGTTCTTAACGGGGAAAAATGTCAATTTATGGTCACAGAAGGCATTGTACTTGGTCACAAAATTTCACAAAAAAGGATGGAAGTTGATCATGCAAAAGTGAAAATTATTGCTGAACTGCAACCATCTACTATTGTTACTTATGTGAGAAGTTTTCTGGGTCATGCTAGATTTTATAAAAGATATATAAAGGATTTTTCTAAAATTGCTAAACCTCTTAGTCATTTATTGGAAAAAGAAGCTAAATTTGAATTTAATGAAGATTGTGTTAATTCTTTCAATATTTTAAAAGAAAAATTAATAATCGCACCTATAATTATTGCACCTAATTGGAATAAACCTTTTGAATTAATGTGTGATGCAAGTGATTTTGCAATTGGAGCTGTATTGGGACAAAAATATGAGAAAATTTTCAAAGTTATATATTATGCTAGTAAAACTCTTACTGAAACTCAAAGAAATTACACTTCTACTGAAAATGAGCTTTTAGCTATAGTCTATGCCTTTGATAAATTTAGACCTTATCTTCTTGGTACCAAATGCATAGTTCATATTGATCATTCCGCTATTAAATATTTAATGTCAAAAAAAGATGCTAAACCTAGACTGATAAGATGGTTTTTACTTCTACAAGAATTTGATTTTCAAATAGTGGATAGAAAAGGAACTGACAACCAAATTGCTGATCATTTATCTAAAATTAAGAATGATATTTTTATTGAAGAAAATATAAATGAGAAATTTCCTGATGAAAGTATACCAAACACCTTAATATATGAGAAATTTCCTGATGAAAGTATACCAATGGCGTAGAATTGATAAGTTTTTAGAGTGACAGACTAAATTCTTGTAATTTGGTTTATAGAGCGGGAACGGGTCACTAGTAGTGCCGACAATAGTCAACCTTGGACATTTAGTAGTGTGAGCTCTAGATTAACCCATTCTACTAACAATACATCCGGACTCGTTCTATAGATTAGCCAATGTTCTTTATACTATCGAGCGAAGGTAAAAAATAGGATTGCTTCTATTTGGCACAATACGATAAATTTATATTCTCCACGAATATTATATTATCTAAAAAGTCTTAGATTAATTGAAAGGAAGAAAGTTGTTTGCTTATTATTATTTACATCACTCATTATTTTAGTACTACTTTAATTCTGCATTTAGTAAATTAAATATTAAATTTATAAGTTTAAAAGAAATACATAAAAATAAATTTAAAATATTTAAAAATCTATAAACCTCCTCGTGGGATCGACAACGGGGTCTTTATTTAAAGCCCTATATTACTTGAAACGATACGTATACTTGCGTAGTACCTCTAGTGTGTAAAATATTTTTCATAAAATTATATTTATATACACTAGCCGCTATTATTATTTGGGTCAAAGTATTGACTATAACATATTTTTGAGAGCATAAATTACTACGTTGTTCGCGGATTGAGGCCAATAAGTTATGTAGTTTATTTAATCAAGCCTCACTATCAAGTGATGTGTCTATTCTTCAGGGTAGATACATAGCTTGTGATGTAGTGCTCGTTTATTTAAACTATTGCATATATGAGATCGGTTCGGTCTCATATTTTTCAAATTTAAAACATTACTTTCCAAAATTATATATATGTTAAATTAAATCTATTTTAAAGCGGCGAATGGATACTCATTCTAGTGTCCGAAAACTTCTAATTTGGTGACCGACAATGGTTTAGCCTTCGTTGGAATATTTTTTTTCGTTAATGTTATCTTCATATGGTAGTTCAATACAACAAATTTTCTTTTCCAAAATACTACATGATTATCTTGACAAATCTCCTTTTGTAATTCTTTTAAAATTGTTCTTATTAGGTTACTACTATTCTCATTTTGAAGTTGTTTATTTATTCTTTTATTATTAATTTCTTCTTGCAAGAAATTAATATGAATATTTTTTTTGCTTTATTCTAGTAATTTCATTGATATTTATTTAATTAGGATTTGTAATAAATTGATACTTTGTTGGGGTTGGTGGGGTTGGAAGCTTCTTAGAAATAATTCCCCATGAATTAGTTCTTATGGGCATTATTTGATTCAAAAATAGTGTTCCAAATATTATATGTTTAGATAAATTTTTAACTAAATAAAAAGTATTTACAAATAATATATTCATCTTTGCAGATGGCTGAATTTATATTCAATTTCCATTGTATTATCACTAGCTGAAGTGAGTCTTTGAGTAGTTTTTACAAAATATTTAGAGGGTATAATTCCTTCTTGAATAAAATTCATATTAGCTCATGAATCTACTAAAGTAGTAAGAGAAGGAAATATATATTCTTGATTAATGATTAATGCTATTGAAATAAACCATTTTTGGATGATGGCTTTTTGTTGAGAATTTAGCATTGCATTATCATTAAGTAAATCTAGTTTATTTTTTTCTGGGGAAAATTCTTCTCCAATTTCTTTATTATTAATCTCAAGATATATTAATCCATGGTTCATTTCTTGTTGGGATATTTTGATTTGAATTATTTCATCTTTAATATTATTAATTTCATTTTTTAAATATGATATATTTATATGAGAAGATCTATGTTTTTCAGACATAAAAAGATAAACATCATTCATACTATAGATTGGGAACTCATATAGAGTAGGACTTTATTTCTTTTCAAATAAAACAAGTAAAATTTTTTCTCTTGTTTTGGAATTAGAAATATTAGATAACATATTAATTAATGATCCTTTTATTCATCTGATAAAGTAAATAATCTAGATAGTTCTATGATAGATTTGTAATAATTTCTATCACAACTTTTTTTGCAACGGGATCGTTCTTCTCGGTCAGAACTAGAAACATAATTAGAGGTATAATCTGTTTCATTACTTTAATTTTCAGATTTGGAAGATTCTAATAATTCTTTTATTAACATCTATTTTAGGACTTCATCCATTTGTAATTCATTAACCTTCCCTCTTAAAGGACATTTCTTTGAATAATGCCCGAATTTTCATCTCGATAACACCGATGTCTTTATCTTTATGTTTCTTTTTCTTCTCAATATTTTTAGAGGATGAAGGAATATCTCCTTGGTACAGTTCCTCAAAATTGTTTTTTTTTTTTAATCATTTCTTATGAGTTCTATGTTTTTCACATTTATTTTTATTTATTAATGATTTTTTATTTTCATTAAACAAGGATTCTTCACAAGTAAACTGTTTATAAAGTTTTCCTAATTGTTTCCTTTCTAGAATTCTTTCTCTTTTCAGTTGTTTATTTAGTTTAATATCAGAACATAATTCAAAAATAGTCTGAATAGAAATATTAATAATTTTTCCATAATTGAGGTGTTCATAAAAAGTGGTTTGTGCCTCCTGATTTCTAAGAGTTTTTTTGACACATTTTGTAAATAAATTAGGAAGTCCTTTGACAAATTAGCTTCAGGTACATTCATTACACTTCCCAAGAAGACATCTTTATACCATCTAAAATGTGTAAGGTAGGGCACCTTAATTTCGTAATAATGATCAAATATGTTCTCTTCTATCTTCATAAGTTCTAGTAAAATGTTTTAAAATATTAATTACTAAATGATAAATTGCTTTAGTATTGAGGATATTAGCATCTTATAAGTTTGTTTCACTTAAAAGATCTTGTTTTTGTTCTTCGATCATAAAATTGTCCCACGTTCCTTTTAGGATTCCAGTAGATCAACAACTGATTATCCTGGCTACTATAGAAGTCGTATTTTGTTTAGATTGTGTTGTTGTAGCATATATTAGCATTCTATGGACGATTTCTCTAATTTTTTGTTGAGATAATCCACAATACTCCATTCATATATTTTAGAAGCATCAATATTGATGTTGGTATTCGAGGCTTCTTCCGCATGGAGAATATCCATAGAAGTGGGTTTATTACAATAAAATTGATTCCATGGTTTCCTAGGATAGTTTAATTTATTAATTTCTAAGATTGGTTAAATTTTAAGAGTATTTAAAGACTTGAAGTTTTTCAATTTTGTCTTTTAAGATTGACTTTTCAGAAGTTTCCAATGATTCTGACATTATTTCATCTACAACTATTATATGCAAAAATTTAAATTTTTGTATTAATTCTTGAAAATCATGTATAATAGGACCAAAATTATAATTAAACAATGAGTTTGGTTGAATAATAGGATTTTTAAGTATAATAGGTTTAGCAATAGAATTTCTTTCTTTTATAATTTCTTTTGAATTAGGGATTTTGCATTTTGTTAATTTATTAATTGTTTGTTGTATTTGATCAGTTTTACCTTTGAGCTAACTAAGGCAGTCTGAGATAATTTGTAACATGCTATTAGAAAACTTTAGTTATTTAATAATTATAATAAATTCTTTTAATGCTTGAGATTTTATATTTATTTTTCTAAAGTTAACCACGAAAAAATTTTCATTATTTCTATTAATACTTGATTTAGCTTGAAAATAAATTGAACTAACAGATTCCACTTTATCAATTTTCAATGTTCTAGTTATCATGTTAAGTTTTATGTTTTTAATATATTCATTAGAAAACCAATTAGCAAAAGGAATATTATTCTTGCCTTTTTTGTTTCGTTCTCTCGTTGCTACAAAATATGAAGTAGAAAATTGTTCTCATTCTTTTTCTTTTAAATTTTGTCTTTACCATCCTCTAAATTTTGTACATTCAAAAGATAAATAATTATATATAACAATAACAAGAGTTGTAATTCCTATTTTGTAAGTTATTTAAAAATAAAATTCATTTCTGAAGGGTTAGGAGAGAAATTATCTATTATTGAATGTAGAATTTGATGTTATCTGAAAAATAGTAATAGGTTCACTAGTTATCTCTCTTAAAAAAAAAACCCCGAAGGGAGTTTTATTCCAAACAAAATACAAATACAAAAACATGCAAGAAGTTCCTACTAAACCCCACATACAACTCACTCAAGAAAAAAAAACCTAAGGGACTTCTCCCTTAAAAAAAAAGAAAAAAATAAAACTCATACCACCATTAAACCCGGAAAAAAGAAAGTACTAAATCAAGTCATGTAAACAATGAAGACGTAGATCTAAAGGTAAATATCTTGAAACCACAATAGAACTAAGATTAGCTCCAACTTTAGTAGCCCAGTTAGCGGCATTATTTCCCTCTCTTTTATTGCATCCACCTTATTTCCAGATCTTTAAAAAGCATAGCAATCATTTGAATAGTAATGCTCCAATGACATTTCATTTTGTTCCTACAACAATTCCAAAGGATCAAAGAATCAGATTCTAAACTTACATACCTCCACCCGAACTTTTTAGCAATCAATAATCCAAAAACAACTATATCTTCCTCAGTATATAATGGTGAAACATGAATGAAATGACTCACAAACCAGCATATAACAACACCAAAATTGTCCCTGCAAATTCCACCAGTACCAGCAGTTTCTTTCGTCAAACTACCATCAACATTAATTTTAGTAAATGGAGCAACATGTTTACAACACTTCAAGATGCAGTTGTTAGAATCAACAAATCGAGAAATATGCAAGTTTAAACTTGATATAAACTCTTTCAGTGTGCTTCCAGGTTTACAGTTATAATTATGTAAAGATAAGCACTTAATTATGTATTTAGTTATTTTAAGATACGTATTAGCACTGTTAGAAATCATACAATGTTTAATATTTTTTTTCCATCCCAATAAACCAAATAGTAATAATAGGAATATTAGAAAATAACTCATGTCCTTAACCTTTCCAATCATCACAAAAACCCTCAACAGTATTAAAACCACCATAATTTATCCTTTTATTGAAAATTTGATATAAATTTCTCAAAATTTTGTCTGCAAAACTGCATTTTAAAAAATGTGAATAATGAATTCTTCATTAGACATGCAAAGTAAACAACAAGAGAGAAATTTAATTCTCTTAAGCTTCAAGATATCATTTGTGGGAGTAATATCATGCAATACTCTACACATAAAAAAGGACGAGCAAGCTTAACCCATTTATTCCAAATCCATTTCATATCTTCACCCCGAAAGTTTTGAAAAGAAATAACAAAAGATTTTGAGATAGAATCTCCCAAATTTCTTTTAATATTAGGAACATCACCATCCTAATTAATAAAAAGAATGTTTTTGAATGAAATCCGCATCGGTTTGTAAACAAACCGAACCAAATTCCTCACATCCCAATGATCATCACACCACATCTTTAACTTTAATATTAATATCATTAGGACCACCATAAAAATCGGCCAGATAACCATTACCCAGCAAACAACATACCAGAAAGAACATCTACCTTTACCTACATCCCAATAAATCAAAATTTTAGTGTAACTGGCAACTTTAAGCATTTTCTTCCAGATAAAAGAATCTTTTTTGGAAAAGCTGGCAGCCAAAGGATGAGCATAGCTACCGTATATAGCTTTCAGCAAAAAGACCCAAATGGAATTACCTTTTTTAAATATAAACCAAAGCTTCATGAAGTTAATTCTCATTGTATCAACCAAACTTCAAAGCCTAAACCTCATTTATCCAGAGGTTTAAAAATTTTATTTCAACTCTTCTAGTGAATATGAATCTTATCATATCCATCCCAAAGAAACTTGTTAAACAACATTTCCAGCTTTCTCATAAAACATTAGGCATTTTCATGATTTGCATTGAATAATAAGGAAGAGAAGTAAAAATGCTTTTAAGAATAGTAACTTTTCCTCCAAATGAGAGAAATTTATTTTACCGAGGCATAATTATCTTTCCGATTTTATCAAAAAGACTATAAAAAGGTGACTTTTTCTTCCTTTTTTTATCAAGGATGAAACCTAAGTAAGTTAGGGGAAGCACACCATTATTACAATTAGTCGTATCAGAAATCCAATTCTTATTATTGGCAGAAGAATGTTTAGAACAGTAGAAAAAACACTTAGAAGAGTTAAATTCATCCCAGTAGTATCTTGAAAGTATTAATTGTTATCCAAAGATATTTAATAGATATCTTATGAGCATTAGTAAAGATCACTAGTTCATCGACATAAAAAAGATGGGAAATACTGATCATACATTTGTGTAAATAATTCAAGCTAGGATACTTTTCAAATAAAGCATTAAGACATCTAGACATATATTCAAAAGTCATAATGAACAAGATAGGAGAAAGAGTATCACCTTGTTTAATACCTCTTGAAGCTTTAAAGAAACCACAAAAAGTTACCATTAATCAGCAGAGAATAGCAATTATTATCCAAAATTCTATTGATAAGTGATCAGAAGTCTTCATTAAGACTCGGTGCCTTTAAAATACAAGAATAAATTCCCATCTAATGGTATCAAAAGCCTCCTCGATATCCATTTTAAAAATAACATTACCACCTCTTTCTTTTTTATTTAGATCATTATCAAAAATATTTCTATATTTAGTGCATTATCACAAATATTTCTATCTTTTACAAAAAGCAGATTGGTTAGGACTGATAATCTTACGAAGCAATGTTTTAATCATTTTCACCATTGTTTTTGAAATGATTTTAGATATAACAGTATTAAGGCTGATGAGTCTATATGCATCCCATGTACTACTCTCTTTCTTTTTAGGAATCAAAACAATATTTGATGCTTTGAAATATCTAGGAAAATCATTACCCCTAAAGAAGTCCTGAATGGTCAAAACTACATCAATTCTAATGATATCCTAACAATATTTGTAAAATTCAACAATAAACTCATCACATCCAGCAGTTTTACCATCTTCCATATCATGAGGAACTTCTTTAATTTCATCCTCAGATGGTATAGAAGTGAGATTCCTAATAAGTCATTTTTAATATTAGAAGTAAAGATCCACCACTACATAACAAATCAGAAAAGAAATTAATTACATTAGCTTCGATATCTTTAACATTATAGAGAAAAAAACTATTGCTTGCTTTTAATCTTATGAATAGAATTATTAATCCTTCTTTTCTTTGCTATAAGCATAAAAATAAGTTGTGTTCCAATCACCTTCCATTAAATGACTTTCAACAGCCTTTTGAGAATAAAAACTTTCTTCCATAACAATGACATTTTTTAAATCCATATGACTCTGACCCTGCAACAAAGCATCCCAAAAATATTGTCTTTAATATAATCAGTCTTTAAAAGATTGACCCTTTCCTCAGCATTATTAACAACATTATGATGATGGCCAAAACATTCCAAATCCAGTTTTTTAACTTTTGGCAAGCTTTTTCTGAAGCAACTAGAGTTTATAACCAGCATTACCAGTAATATTAATAGACCAATTATAAGCTACAAACTACTTGAAGGAAGAGTGTATGATCCATATATTGAGAAACATAAAATGATATTTAGCTTTAATGTTATCCAATTTCACTTCAAGAAGAAGTTGAGCATGATCAAAAGCTATAATAGGAAGATGATGCACCGTAATCGAGTGAAAATCATTAGCCAATTTACCATTAGAGACAAATCTATCTAATCTCTCGAAAAACATTCCCTTAAACCAAATAAAAGGGTTACCAACATAACCCAAATCAAAAAGACCAAATTCAAATGAAACAACATTGAAATCAACAATCAACTTCCTGTTATAAGGAAAACCACCTTTTTTTTTCATCAACAGAAGTAATAGCATTAAAGTCATCTCCCACCAACCAAACATTATCATTAGTATTTAATGATTTCAAATGATTCCAAAGCTTCAGTCTGCAATTATTAGAACCACTAGCATAGATCACCATTAATAAAAATACATAATTTTTGAAAAAAGCCTTAATATGAAGAAATTGATCATGATTAATGTGAATTTCAACCTTCAAATTGTCTTTCCACAAGAACCAAACCTTACTATTACTATTAGCAATAAAATTAAAGTTCTCAATTTTCATAATGTATTTCTCATTATTATGAACATCAATCGATAGTTCAATATTACTGATGAAGTTCAACTTATGAGAATGAAGAAGGTTCTTGAGTCTATAAGAGGCATCGAATTTAGCAACACCTCTAATATTCTAAACAAGAAACTTGAACATTATTATTATCTTTACTCCCTCTAGTGTTCCTAGAAGGACAAGAAATAATATTTAATAAGACTTCTTCACCAAATTTATGTTTATAAGCAACATCAGGATTAACATAATTTAATTCCCATATACGCTTAATTTTCTTTTTTTAGAAGATTTTTGAGTCGACCGATCCTCTTCAAGCTCAGTTCTAGTAAGAACCAGGTTGCTTTCAACATTCATACCATTAGAATTATCAAAGAATTCTTTAGTAATTAATTCCACGGACTCAACATTGGTAATACTAGTTTCATTATTAGTAATTTATCTAAATTAAAATCTCAATCTAAATAATCTTTATCACTATTATACTTTTCGTTAGCCTCATTCGTTTTCCATTTTCAATCATCTGAGTCACCTCATTTCTTATCATATCATTACCTTCTTTTCCATTAATTATTTCTTCATTTTTTGTTATTATAATGATTTTCTTTACTATTTTTAAATTTTTTATTAGTAATACTTATTTCTTTAACCAATTTTTTAGGATCTTGATATTTATTAGGTCTTTTTAAATCAGGATGAGCAATGAAATAATTATTTAAGCAATTCCCAAACATCTTACATTTATTACAATAAGGATGACCATATTACATTTCAACCTTTTACCAATAACCAACATTCGAATCACCAATCCAAACAGTGTCACAGAAAGGGAGAGCGACATCTCTCTCCACAATAATTCTTGCAACAAAGGGTCTTGAAAAATTAAGAGTCGCCTAATCTATTTTCATGGGAGAATCAAAAATAACACCTAAAGAATAAATAACTTCTATATTAAAGAGGTGAAGTTTCAAACCAAGAAATCTGATCCATATAGTAACAATAGGAGTTTCTTCACTAGGATTAAATACAATATACCATTTGAGGACCTTTTTGTTAACTTGTTCAATTTGTAAAATTTTCTTTGCAAATAACATAGTATAGTCAGCTTCTTTCTCCAACAGAATCATCAGGTGGCTCCCATCTATCAGCCCTACATTCCAACTACCAATTAATTTTAGGTTAGCAAAAAGTTTATGGATTGCCTCTAATCATGGAAGAACAAATGTGAGTTTTCCAACTAATTCATGTTTTAGAGGATCCTCAAGAGCCATATTTACATTATTACAATAGAATAAAGCTGGTTTTTCATTTTGCCTCACCGCTTTCTTAATATACCTATTAATCAATTCTTCCACCAGGTGATCCCTAAATTCTTCAGGGAGAAAACGATGTTCTATTAAAGAAATCTCCCATCATAAATCAAGAGCTATCAACAACACGAGAGAATCAAAAGAGAAAATTTAGAAAATCAAAAGCCTCCAAGAAAGGCTTCCCCATTCATTTTTCTAAGTAAACCAGAAGAACAACCAATAGTAATTAGGATTGTGGCACCCCATCAGGTAAATGACAAGTTTTACCAAAAATCAACTTCAATTATATATCTCTGCATTAACTATTCTTTCAGAAATCAAAATAGAAGAAGGAATATCAGTAGATGGTAGAGATATTCTAGCTAGATATATGGATCATCTATGTTAACTTGTTTCTATTAAGTTGAGCTATTCTTTTTATGTTAGGACATAATGTATTCATTACTTTAAAATAAATTATATTTATTAGAGCGAATGTTTCGAATCCTGGTAAAAAATCATAACCATGCATTTGCATTTGTAATTTTTCTACTCCACTCAAATTTATATAGGTTAAAGATAACCTTAAATTTGGATACATATTCAAAAAATGAGACCATGACGTAAACTTATTTCTTAAACTCCCATTAAAGTTTGAGTTTAATTTAGACATCTACCATCTCTTAAGCAAGCGAGGAAAGAAGCTTTTAATCCTCTTAAGGCTAGAGGTTTGTGGTTGTACTTGCATTGAATAGTTTGTGTAAAAGTTGACAGAGAGCATCCACGTAGTTTTGGTTTTGTGGTTGTACTTGTATTGAATATATTGTGTAATTATGATAAGCATTTCTTTTCGTGACAAGGTTTTATGTATGATAATAACACCATACCATTACCTTAATAACACCACAATACAACAACAATAACAACACAATAAGATGACACGAATAACACCATTATATAATCACATTTGCATGACAATAACACCATGTCATTACACTAATAACATCGCAACAAAACCAAAATAACACCACAATACGATGGTTGGAATAACACCACTGTACAACCACATTTGTATGAAAATAACACCATTCCTTTGCAATAATAACACCTCAATAACACCACAATAACACAACAATGCAACGACACAAATAAAATCACTTAAAGCCATATTTTCATGGTAATAACACGATGACAATACACTAATAACACCATAATACAAACACAATAACACCACAATACTACGACATGAATAACACCACTATAAAACAAAATTTACATGACAATAACAAGATGTAATTACACTAATAATACCTCAGTATAACAACAATAATACCACAATACTATGGCATGAATAACACCACTGTACAACCACATTTGCATGATAATAGCACGATGTTGACCCGACCCGCAATAACGTAGTAATTTTTGCTTCCAAAAGATGGCCAAAAACTTGACCCAATTTATAAATAGCGGCTAGTGTATAAAATCAAAATGTTGTAAAATTTTAGAAAATATTTTACACACTAGGGGTACTACGCAAGTATACGTATCGTTTCAAGTAATATAGGATTTTCTTTAAGACCACGGTATCGATTGATCACTATAAAATATATTAAGAATTTCATACCAATTTTATAAGAAATTGCACTTTAAAGAAAGGTATTTTCTTTGTTTTATTGCAGGAATGAAGATTTATAAGTACTGAAGGCAAAAAGCACAAAAGAAGCGAATTTGGAGCAAAAAGGACTCAATTTGATGAAAATTGAACTGTCCCGCCGACAGCGAGATTTAGGCCGCCGACGGCGAGATTTTCCCGAAAGATTTTTAATATATTATAAGGAGCCCGCTGACGGCGAGATCAAGACCGCCGACAGCGAGATCGGCGCGGTTAGCCTATCTTCTAGAAGTCCGCCGACGGCGAGACAGTTGAAAAGAACTAAAATACATTGAACCTGGATGCTTTTTGAAGAGGTGCTTAAGCAACCTTTGGAGATTTGACCCTTCTATAAATAGAGCCAAAGTTTAGTCAGTTAGTGTTTCATTCTAGAGTCAGTTTTAGTCATTTGTGTGGAAGTTAAGAGTCTTTTGAGTAAGTAGATTAAGTTTTTATCATTTTGGTGTGTTGTCGCGGAAGGAAGAGTCGAAGGAACTTGAAGTCCGCAGGGAGAAGAATTGAGATAAGTATATTTGTTATTTGTTTGTTAACTTTAATGAAATCCATGCTTAGTGTTATCTTTCCCATGCATTCTGAGTAGTTACCTTAGTCTTTCTCCTTGTTCTTGAGATTAGTGAAATGACAAATTTAAATAGTTGTGCCTGAAATATGAAAATAGAAATTGTCTTAATCTTTTTAATTAAATCGTAATTTACTTTCAATCTGGCCAATTGATTTGTTAACATATGTTGAATTATCAACTATAGTAAAGATTACATCCAAGATTCAGGGAAATCAAAACCCTTGGAAGGAGGGTGCAAATAAATAGGGAAATATTAACTAGCGGGTGTAGAATTGAACATTTTAGTGTGACAGACTAAAATATTCAATTCGGTCTTGTGTTTGAGAGTCGAAGTGTAGATGTTAGCCCTCCGGCGAGGGGAACGTGGGAGCTCTGAAGTGGCAGTCGGTATCCTCCCAGCCTAGCCGCAGATTCAATAATCAAACATAAGACTAGTCAATATTCTTTGCATTTAGACCAAAGGGTAAATAATAGGTTTGCTCCTATTTGGCATAATATAATTAAAAACTAATTTAAATTTTCATTCACTTAATACTTTAAGACAAGGAGAAAGATACTTTTCTGAAATCTTATATTAAACTTTTAAGCATTAGTTTATTTTAGTCTAAGTGTTCTAAATTTTCGTATACTTGATTAATAAGTAAATTTACTTTAAGTTGTTCTTTGAAATTTACTAACTTTACTGTGGGATCGATATCTAGGACTCCATTAGAGCCCTATATTACTTGATAACGATACATATACTTTCATAGTATCCACAATATAAATCATAAAATTCATAACAGAATCATAAGAATATATTTAGTCGGGATCGAGTTTTTGGTGTTGTTGCTAACTTTTATAATAATAAGTACAAATATCGAAAAGTGGATCAAGTTTTTGGCGTCATTGTCGGGGAGTTAATAGTAAGTAATTATTAAGATAATTAATAGAATTATCAAAATAATTCTTAGAGAAACGGACTATTTTAAATATTACTTAAAAATTGTATGCGTAAATTTGGAAACTAAAATTTAATATCTTACGATTTAGAATTAGAACACACAATTAAAAGAATTATAAAACAAAAAAGAGAAATTTAAAATTTAACAAAAATGGTAAATAATCCAGAAATTGAAAATATAAACCAACAAAGACCATTAAGAGATTATGCCAACCCTACATTAGATGAAATTCACCTAACTATTCAAAACCTTGATGTAACTGCTAACTTATTCGAACTTAAACTCGCAATTATCTAAATGGTACGGAATAATCAATTTAGTGGTTCACTTAACGAAGATCCTAATTTACATCTTGCTAGTTTTTTGGAACTATGTGCTACTTTTAAATATGAAGGAGTATCTAATGATCTTATTAGGCTTAGGCTTTTTCCTTTTTCTTTAAGGGATAAAGGCTAAGAGGTGGTTAAATTCATTAGCACCTGGATCTATTAAAACTTGGGGAGAATTATCACAAAAATTTCTATCCAACTATTTTCCTCCCTCGAAAACTGCAAAACTTAAAAATGATTTAACATCTTTTAGCCAGTTTGATGGAGAATCCATATATGAAGCTTGGGAGAGATTTAAAGAACTTCTTAGGAAATTCCCACATCATGTATTACCAGATTGGTTAATTATAAAAACTTTTTATAATGGGTTAGTAGGATCCCTTAGGTCTATAATTGATGATCTTCTTGGAGGTTCATTAATGTCAAAACCATTTGATGAAGCCATGCTTTAATCGAAGAAATGGCTACTAATAATTTTCAATAGCCTCGTTGAAAGAATAAATCCTAAAAAGATAACTAGTGTTCATGAATGATGCAATATCTATGCTAGCTTCTCAAATTACTACTATATCAAAGAAATTAGATCATTTTGGAATGAATTACTCTCCTACTATATTAGAAGAAAACTCATCTGGACAAATTATAGATTCTCGATCTCCTTATGAAACTATAAATGCTTATTAATAATAGACACTAATAATCCTTATGCAAATTATTATACTCCTGGTTGGAAGAATCATCCAAATTTTAATTGGAATAACAATACGACTAATCAACAATGGATGAACAACTACTATAGGAAATCCACCTAATCAAGGAAATTCAAATTATAAACCTTCTTATCCACTTGGATTTAATTATACTCGATTTAAAGATAAGAAGTTATCTATAGAAGAATTAATATTAAGTATGGGTTAGCACTTGCAAAATCAAGGAAATCAATTACAAATTCAAGGAAATCAATTACAAAATCGAGCGAACGAATTAAAAATATTGAAACTCAACTCGGACATATTCTTACTGCACTTAACCATAGAATTCCTGGAACTTTTCCTAGTAATGTGGCAATAAATGCGAAAGACCAAGGAAAAGAACAAATTAAAGCGATACAATTAAGAAGTGGAAAAGAGTTAGAAACTAAAAGTCGAAAAGAAACGGAAAGTAAAAATGAGGAAGTGGAAATTGAGAAAGAAAAAGATCAACAAGATAAAAATTTAGAATATCCATTAATCCCTATGAAAATATCTATAGAAAAACCACCACCACCATTTCATTAACGACTAAAGCAACATAAAAAAGATAAGCAATTTGCTAAATTCCTTGAAATTTTAAAAAAATTAACGGTAAATATTCCTTTTGTAGAAGCATTAAAACAAATGCCTAATTATGTAAAATTTATTAAAGATATTTTAAATAAAAAAAGAAAATTTACGAGATAATGAAAGCTGTAGCACTTAGTGAAGAGTGTAGTGCGATTATTCGAAAAAGCTTCCGAAAAATTAAAAGATCCGAGTAGTTTCAACTATACCTGCATTTATTGGAGAAAGATTTTATGGAAAAGCTTTGTGTGACTTAGGAGCATGCATAAATCTAATGCCTCTATCAATTTTTAAAAGATTACAATTAGGAAAAATTTCACCTACTTCGGTAACTCTTTAGTTAGTCTGATCGTTACGTGACTTATCCTAAGGGAGTTATTGAAGATGTGTTAGTCGAAGTGGATAAATTTATCTTCCCGATAGATTTTATTGTTCTAGATATGGAAGAAGATAAAGAAATTCCCATAATATTAGGAAGACCCTTTTTAGTCACTGGAAAAGCTATGATTGATGTTCGAAAGGAGAATTGACAATGAGAGTAAACGATCGAAAAGTAACTTTTAACATAGCAAAATCAATGAAATATCCTGCTTTAGAAAAAGATGATGAATGTTTTCGAATGGAAATACTTGAACATTTGCAAAATGAATATTTTAAAGAATATTATGAAGAAAAATTAGAAAAAGAAAATATAGAATTAATTGAAGAAGCAAATAATGAAAAATTGGATTATATACAAGAAAAATTCGAAATGTTGGATAATACTGAAAACATTGAAAAGAATATAGTTCAGTCGATAATTAGACCTCCCGAACTTGAATTAAAAATTTTATCTAATCATTTAAAATATGCTTATTTAGGTAACCATTCAACCCTACCAGGTTATTATATCGAATTTGAATTGAATGAATTACAAGAACAAAAGCTGTTAGACACGTTAAAAAAATATAAAAAAACTTTTAGTTGGACTTTAGCGAGATATTAAAGGAATTAGTCCTTCGATACTGTATGCACGGAATTATTCTAGATAATGAACATAAGCCAAGAGTAGATCCTCAAAGAAGATTAAACCCAATAATGAAAGAAGTAGTCGAGAAAGAAATATTAAAATGGCTAGATAATGGTATTATATATTCTATTTCGGACGAGTGCTTGGGTAAGCCCGATTCATTGTGTTCCTAAGAAAGGAGGAGTGACCGTTAAAGCTAATGAAAATAATGATTTAATACCTATAAGACAAGTTACTGGATGGTGTATATGTATTGACTATAGAAAATTAAATGCAGCCACTAGAAAAGATCACTTCCCATTACCATTTCTAGACCAAATGTTAGATAGATTAGTCGGACATAAATATTTTTATTTTTTAGATGGATATACCGGTTATCATCAGATACATATTGCTCTTGAGGATCAAGAGAAAACTACATTTACTAGTCCATATGGAACATTTGCTTTTCGAAGAATGCCTTTTGGATTATGTAATGCACCAGCAACATTCTAGAGATGTATGATGTATATATTTAGTAAATTAATTGATAATGGAATAGAAGTATTTATGGATGATTTCTCTATATTTGGAACGTCATTTGACGCATGCTTGAATCAGCTTAAAAAAGTATTAGAAGTATGCGAGAAAACAAACTTAGTTCTAAATTGGGAGAAATGTCAATTTATGGTTGCAGGAGGAATTATATTAGGGCATAAAATTTCAGAAAAAGGTATGGAAGTAGACCCATGAAAATTCGAGTTATAGCTAATTTACCACCTCCAACTACGGTAAAAGGGGTAAGAAGTTTTCTTGGACATGCTTGGATTCTACGGTACGTTGTATAAAAGATTTTTCAAAAATTACTAAACCTTTATGCCAACTTTTAGAAAAGGATAAGAAATTTGAATTTACAACTGAATGCCTAAACGCTTTTAAATTATTAAAAGATAAATTAATCGCAAGCATCGTTGGCATATTTTTAGGTTGAGTGTTGTATTTTGAAAAGGGGTCCCCTACAGAAATTGTTGGTGAATTTTTAGTTTAATTTAAATAAATAATTTGAAAAGTAGTATTTGATTTTTGAAAATAATTTTAAGTTTGAAAATTTTAAGATATGAAAAATCAAGCCGATCTCACATCCCAAATAGTTTATATAAACGAGCACCGCATCACATACCGTGTATCTATCCCGAAGAATAGATACACTGCTTGACGATGGGGCTCGATTAAATAAACTAGAGGATTTGTGACATCTGTTTGGTCTGCGAACCAATTTTATAAGCCGACAAGTTCCCCTGTTTAATATAAATGAATTAAGCAGGGTTTATATTACTCAGGTTCTTAAAGTTCCCTATAAGGGCAAGCCCTATAGTTAATTACATCTTAAATGACGGGAATTATTTAAGAAAACTCTCGATAATGTCGGTGGTTTTGTTCTCAAGAATTTCAAAGTTTAAGGTTTCAAAGGATTGAATTTTGAAATTTCAAAAGAGATTAGCTCAAATTTGGAACGAGTTTATTTCGAGAATCCAAAGGAAGAGAAATAGGAGAAGGTGAGGATTCAGAAGAATCTTGCAACTTCCCAAAGTATCATATTGTTTGGCTTCAATTTGGGAGTTTAATTAATCTTGCAATCTTGTCAATTTTAATTAATTATGACTTATATTTGTATGATATGATCATACAAATAGCCTCGAAAATGTGAGGGTTTATGTCATACCAAACAACTACCTCGGAATCCTAAGACCGGTTAGGACTTAATTTGCATAACATGATTATGCAAATGCCTAACAAAAAGTTGAGGATTTATGTTGCACTAGTGCAAACTACCTCGAAGTCCTATGGCTTGGTTATTTAATTCTAAGAAAGGTTTCTTGAAGTAGACTCGAGTTTTCTTGATGATGATGGTCGTGCTTGTCCATCGTGCTACAAGCTCCTTGTTGTTGCGGACGTTTGGTTTTGGAAAGTGAAAATCGAGGGATGAGAAAAGTATCTTGGTTTAGAGAAATCTTAAAGTCCAAATGTCTTTAGTGCTTTAATTAAAACAAATCTTAAAGTTGATTAAACGAACCGATTAAGATCCCACGGTTCCGTCATCCCGGCACCGATTATTTTCATCGAATTCACTTAGTCCGGATGAATTTACTAAACTCAATTGAATGAGTTCCACACTTTCATTTAGACAGTGGGAAATCCCGTTAGCGGCACGTGGGTTACATCATTCGAGTATTCTCGATCATTCAACGAGACGTTTTAATTTAGTTAAACTTGTGGTTTTTTTTGTTGGTGATTACATTTTGAGTTGTTTAAACATGCTGGGTTCAATCATTTTCATACATTTGTAAGTACAAGAAAGTAAGGCATTTAATGAATTACTGAATGTAAATCGCAATAAACGTAAATGCGTACCTGGTGAGCATTCCTGTCAATTTCACCTGCACTTGAAACACATGTTAAGGCATTTATATATTTACAACAGATGTCTAGGTAAAGCTAAGGAAAGGTTCTGGTTGTCTACCAAAATCCTAATCCTATTGCTAGTCACTTTCTATGACGTTTAGGTTCTTTTTTTTTATGATGGATCAAATGATATTTAAAAAAACATTACCTTATGGTTATATTAATGTATATTATGTAATTTTGAAAAAGTGTTGAAAATAAAAGTGTTGTATTGGAAAGATCTCACCGAAATGAAATTTGATGTTGTCCGTTTTGTCTGCCTCGGAGTAATCTGCAATCCTTCAACTCCTTGACAATGACCGGGTTCACCTCGCAAAGGCGCATCGTGAAGTTTGTATGAGAATTAATCCATTCAATTGAAACAAATGAATTATATTATTGGAATTATAATAGTACGAAAAAAGAAAAAAAATAATAAAAGATTTGAAATGGAGAAGATTGTTCAGGCTCCGCTTTACCCAGCTCCTATGTATTTACATGTCTCATTCATAAATTCCACTCTTTTGAATTTGTCACCCAAGTCTTTTTACAACATATCAAAATATCACCAATATAGCTTTTCACCCACAAATACAAGGATGTTCATGCAAGGGTTTAAAGTTTAAGGTGCTAGATAAGTAAACACACGATCATTGAGTAAAACAAATGTAAATCAACTCATAAAACAAACATATAACAAGATCTAAAACAATCAATCCAAAATTATTCCAAAATTAATATCAATCTTGTCACATATAGCATTGCATGGATAGTATGAATTACAATTTATCCATAGTTCGCCCAAGATAAACTATGCATAAGTGAAATGATGCTCCAAAATTATTCTAATATATCATCCGACTCTCATGTACTAACATCCCAACTTTGCCACTTCCCAAGTTTCTTTTCAATTATTATGAAAATATCATCAAGATAATCTTCCATGTATATGTGCAACAGTAGGTACATAAACGACCCAATATATTGGGTATACATGTCATTTGATTCCTCACATATTTACATATTTAGCACCCAAACTTCACATAGCATATTAAAAGAACTACGATATAGCCTTTCATTCGTAAGTTAAGCGAGTGCATATAAAGGAGACTAAAATTCGGAGTTAGATATGTAAACACATGATGCTCCTCGAGTTAAGCGCCACATATGAATCATCAAAGAGTCTAGGAAATTAGAAATTCTCATAAAGCTGTACTCAATAGAACTACCAAATTTCTTGATTCATAGGTATCCACACATCATGTAAACTTTACTATTCATATTTTTATCACCTGAATTTTCAACTGAATCGAGGATTTCATCAATAAAAATTTCTTTGCACATCGTTCGATCTTAATGAACTCACATATCTAACTCGTGAAATTTAGACTTCATATATATGCATGCCACCTTAACCATGCATGAAGAGATTTTTTTTATTTGCAAAATTTAAAAGACTTGGAGTGGTATAAATGCAATAAGAAAAATTTAAGTATATAAAAGCATAAGACTTATGTAGTATAGACGTAAAATTCGGATGCTACAAAAACAAATAAGAATTGAGTGATATGTATGTGAATCTTTTATTTCTTTATTATTATTATCATTTTTTTACGTCACAACAAAAGTGCCACTATTTTAATCGGTAAAAGTAAAATACATTTTATCATGCATGAAAAATGTGTATATATGTAAAAGCATGAAGATTAGATATTAGCACACGAAAACATAAGAGCCATGTGTAAATAAGTAAATATTCCCTGCTTTATTTGTATCTTTGAAAGCAAAAGAGATCATTCAAAATGAAATATTAGTATGAGAGAATTAATACATATGAAGCTGAAATTCACATGAAGGCTCAAATTATGGAATTGTATGTAAATAATATTGAGAACTATCACATTCTTTACAAAGCATTTCGTCGAACAAGTAGTAGGCGGCGTGCTCGGATTTTACCGTCGTGGAGGTTGTTATTTGGTAACAACCGAATGCAAGAGAGTTTGACGGATCCCTTGGGAATGAAGTCGATACAATAAGAGAAGTCACCGTCGTGAAAGTTGCAATTTGATAAGGCCCAAATGCAAGAAACCGTGTCGGCGTCTCGTCCTCGCTACGACACACCTCGCAAGGAACACAAAGAAAGTAGCAGAAACATGTGTTAGATTCAGATTCATGGCTTATGAAGAATTTATGATTAAAAGAAAGAAAGAAAGACATTTACCTACATAATACTTAATTCTTACGTGCTTACATTCCTTACTTCTAAATTTTTAGTTTCGAATTTATGACATGCAAATCTTTTCATCTCATAATAAAAATGTCATCATCTTTTAACTTTTCAAAAGCAAAATACACTCTTTTCGTTTACAGGAGAAGTGGCATGAATGAAAGAATTGAAGTTTAAGTATTAAATGTGTAAATATATAAGAATTGAGTGCTATGTATGTAAATTGCTCCTATGAGTCCCCTTTCTTAACAAAGACGTGAAATAAATGTCATGCAATTCATATTAGATGAGTCGAACTCAAATTAAACTTGATATCAAGATCTATATGCCCTCGAAGTTCCTCCATATAAGCGTATCTTGCTTAACTTTTAACCCACTTTCTAGAAGTCACATCACATTTTCTTCTCTAGCAAAGGCATTACAAAAGATAAGACAGTGTGCTTGTATTTAAAATGAAGATATTCCTGACATCAAACTCATAAATGTAAATTTACAAATGAAATTTAATACTAGTGGAATTATACCTTTACGAAGAATGGTCCGGTTTAGCTGTCACGCTCGCTAGCCTTCTCTTTACATAGTTTTGTGAGGCGTTGTTAACATCAAAAACGAGCCTGGATTTATCTAGCTGCATGCTCTGCGCTTCGAGCTGTCGGTGTCCCGTCCACGCTCCAACGAACCTCGCAAGGAACACAAAGAAATTTGGAAGGAACATGCATTAGCTTCAAAAACTTAAAGTTAATTCATAAAGAGGTTTATGATTGAGAATAAATGGCATTTACATGCACACAACAACTCCTATGTGTTTGTCGTTCTTAAGTTTAATTCAATAAAAGCCCTTCGAAAAGAGTATTCAATAGCATGGGTAAAATAAGAACAGTAAATTACAACTTTTTTTTATGCATTGGTAAAATAGCAAGTATGTATAAATTGAAGTTTAGGTGGCAGATTTGTAAGTACATAACAATTGAATGATGTGTATGTAAGTCCTCCAAATAAGCTTTAAAACACATATTCAATGCCACAAAATAGAGCAGAACATTGTAAAAAAAGAAAAATAAAATAAAATAATAATAAACAATAACATAAGAAACTTTGCAGAAAATATTTGTCATCATAATTATCTCATAAATCAATTACTTCTTCACTGCCCTCATCATTTTCATGTCACATGCAAATAAGCTGGGTCAAGGTGATGACTCGTTTTCTTCCCTTTAGAACTCAATTGATGTTGCAAATTATTTTATACACGAAATTATTTATTGCAATGATAATCATCTCATAATTGCTTAAGCTTGCCGTATGTTGAAAATCAAAGCCTTAAGGTTCAAGATCAAACATCCTTAGCCTATATTAATTCAAAATAAATAAAGTATGAAGAACTTCTTATTTTCACTGTAAGTATTTTGTTTAGAAATGAAATGAACCTGAATTTCCAATGAATGCAAAACATGCTTCTGCTTGCTAGGATAGTACTGCATGGAATATAAAGATCAGGAAAGTAAAAAAAAGAAAATAATATGGACGAAGCAATAGGGTAAACAAAAGTAAGGAGCTATAACATGAAATTAATGAAGCATTTCCCCAGTCCAATCTCAACGTAACCATCGGTGCTTTCTTTTCATGGATGCAGAGACAACATAGTAGCAACAGAGGCGGAAATTAAAAAAGAAATTTACATGCAGGTCATTGAATTCCTATGTATTTACATATCTACCATCAAAAGTCAAATCTCAAATACATGCTACCTTAATCATGCATGAGGGGGTTTTTTTTTTAATATGCAAAATTTAAAAGATTTAAGTGACGTAAATAAAATAAAAAAAATAAGATTTAGGTGTTAGATATGTAAAGGTATAGAAACTGGGTGGAATGTGTGTGAAGGCCCCAAAAAAAAGAATTGAAAGTTCTTGTAAGTAAGAGAGCAAAACCACTTTCAGTCAAGCCAAGAAAAGCAAGGCACATTAACGGCTGGAAAAGTGGATGCGGAAAGGTGATGCAAGCAGATCCTAATGAAGCCAACATGACCTTGCTGGAGAAGGTCAACTTTAGTGAAATGGTGACCCATTCTAAAATCTTTTGTTGATATGAAGGATGATTAACAGCAAACACTCCTCCAGTGTCTTCTTTGCTGCACTTTCTCCAACGGTGTTCTGCGAGGAATCTTTTTCCGTCCATAGTAGCATCGGCTATGCTGGTGATGTCGGCATCAAGAGGCGAAGGAGAAGGCAGCGAGCGGCTCCGGCATGGGGAGATCTGGCGGCGAGGCCGGCGATGCGAGATACTGCGAGCTCGACTAGAGTTTAGAGAACGGATTGAGGGCTGCGAGTTTGCGATGCTTTCGGCGCTAGGTCGACAGGGGGTTTTGGCCGAATGAATCTTCTGGGAGGAGAAAGTTGCAGCTGTTTCGCGAACAGAAGGAATTAGGGCTTTGTGAGAGGGTGTCATGAGGTTTAAATAGGAGATTTTCCTTTTTGTTTTAATTTTAAATACCATGCATCGATTTCCGTGCAATTCGCTCGTGCACGGAATACTAGCAAAATGGGTATCCTACCCGGCTAAAATCGATGTTCCGGATGCAACGGCGCGGTCTGTTTCGTCATCTGAGGTCGTTCAGACAACCTCGTTGACGGTCACGTCAAAAATAGGTGGAATGCGGATTTTGATAAAATTGGGTCAAATTGACAAAATTGGCCTACGGTGTAGTTGAACAAAATGAAATTAGAAATATTTGGGATTTTCTGGAATTTTTTGGGAATATTTGGATTTTTAGATTTTTGGGTTAAAAAGGGTGTTATTTGGAGGGTATTGGGGTATTTTTGGTGGTTTTAAGAGGTGAGAATTGTTTTAAAATATTTTTAGGATTTTTGGGAATTTTGGGTAAATTTTTGGAAATTTTGGAGAGTTTTGGGGTTGTAGGGGCAATTTGAGCAATTTGGGGTAGGTTTGGTGGGTTTAGGGTTTAGAATGTGTGTGAGAGTGTGGTGTGTGCAAGCTTACCCTCACCAAGACCAGGCCACCCAGGGTACTCCTAAGGCCAAAGAGTTCTATAGGAACTCATCCTTTAAACCTCCACATATTGGTCTTAACCCTCCAAGTGGCCTAGGGGTTTAAAATCAAACATGTGGGGTTTGAAGGGAGTCAAGAAGTGTTTTGAATTTCTAAGTGGTGGGTCCAACTTCTAGTCCTCTAGGATAGTCAAAGGGAAAACCTATGGCTAGATCCTAAGTACTAAGGAGAGAGATCAGACCTCACTAAAAATGAGGTCAACATGCATCAATAATAGTTTCACCTGATTAGGAGAAACCATTCGAACTTATGTGTGATGCTAGTGATTATACTATAGGAGCAGTACTTGGGCAAAGATATGATAAAATTTTCAAATTTATATACTATGCTAGTAAAACTCTTAATCATGCTGAAATGAATTATACAGATATCGAAAAAGAGCTATTTGCAATTGTTTATGCTTTGGTAAATTTAGGCCTTATCTAATCGGAACTAAATGTATCAGTGCATACCGATCACTCGTTATTAAATATTTAATGCAAAAGAAAGATTCCAAACCAAGATTAATTAGATGGATATTACTAATGGAAGAATTTGATTTTGAAATCATTAACAAAAAGGAACCGATAATCAAATTGCGGATCATTTATCAAGGCTTCGAATATAATGAATTATCTGACACCGATAACGAAATTACCGATAGTTTTCCTGATGAATAGCTATATAATATAAATGAGTGGAAAATACCATGGTATGCTGACATAGTAAATTATATTGTAAGTGATATTTTACCACCTATCTTAACTTTACAACAACAACAAAAATTCATTCATGATGCTAAAACATACTTTTGGGATGAACCATATTTATATAAGCAATGTAAGGATCTTATAATTAGAAGATGTGTGTCTTATGAAGAAACAGAACAAATCATTCAGAAATATCATGATTTTGATTTTGGAGGACATTTTGGAACAGATAAAACTGCTTATAAGATTTTACAATCTGGATTCTATTGGTCTACTCTTTTTAGAGATGTTTATAGATATATCAAAACTTGCGATAGATGCCAACGAGTAGGTAATATATCTAGAAGAAATGAAATGCCTCTAAATTTTATATTAGAAGTCGAGATTTTTGATGTTTGGGGATTAGATTTTATGGGAGCATTTGTTCCTTCATTTGGAAACTCATATATATTAGTTGCTGTTGATTATGTTTCTAAATGGATTGAAGCACAAGCTTTACCTCGGTGTGATGCTAAGAGTGTTTCAAAGTTTCTAATGAAAAATATTTTTTCTAGATTTGGAATGCCGAGAGTGATTATCACTGACGGAGGATCTCATTTTAGAAATCAATATATTCACAAACTAGTAGAAAAATTTAACATTATTCATAAAATATCAACTGCTTATCATCCACAAACCAGTGGATTAGCTGAAGTTTCTAATTGAGAAATTAAACATATTTTAGAAAAGACTTTAAACCCTAAAAGATTAGATTGGTCTACAAGACTAGATTCTGCATTATGGGCATACGGGACTGCTTATAAAACCCCGATTGGATGACTCCTTACAGACTTATGTATGGAAAAACTTGTCACTTACCAGTTGAATTAGAACATAAAGCTTATTGGGCAATTAAAGAATTTAATTACAATCTGAAAGAAGCTGGTGAGAAAAGATTATTGCAATTAAATGAACTAGATGAATTAAGAAATGAATCTTATAATAATGATAGAATTTATAAAGAAAAATGAAATTATGGCATGATCGAAGATTAACCTAAAGAATTTTGAGCCGTGACAAGAAGTTCGCTTTATAATACAAGATTGAAATTGTTTCCGGGAAATTGAAATCTCGATGGTTAGGACCTTTCACTATAACTCAAATATTTTCATATGGAACTATAGAAATCGAAGATCCAAAAACTGGGCATAGATTTAAAGTAAATCGACACAGATTAAAACCTTATTTTGAAGGAAGAAGACCAAATTTTAAAGAGGTTTTAATGCTCAGTCAACCTGATTACTAAATTATATTAGGTCGGGCTGACGACGTTAAACCAAGTGCTTTATGGGAGGTAACCCATAGTTATTATTAATTAGGATTTCTTTAATAATATTATTTAAAAATTAAAATATAGAATGAAATCTACTCATTTTACTTTTTAGAATCATCACAAATTTGAATCTATACGAAGAAATCAGAAAATATTCAGACCAGAGCGAAAAATTGGGCAATTTACCTAATCTCGTCGACGGCGAGATCGATCCCGCCGACAGCGAGATCGGCGCGCCCAATTTTAGTTTTAATTAATTAGCTATCCTGCCGATGGCGAGATCGTTACCGCTGACGGCGAGATAGTTCAAAAGCGGTTTTAATGAGTTATTTTGTGGTTTTGGACGGTTCTAAGGGCATTAGTCTATAAAAAACGTTTAAAACTTCATTCATACATCATCTTCATCCTTAGAAACGACTAGAGCCCTTCAAAACAATCTATTATGGCCTCCAAACTACTTGAAACCACGAAATTCGGAGTTTTTAACCAAAGAAAATTCGTCAGTTCTGAGGTTCAGCGAATATTCAACAAGGTTTTGATGAAAAAGAGACTGATTAAGGAGAGAGGATTCGTAAACAGAGGAGCGGAGAATTCAACAACAACAATTGAAGAAATGATTGTTCAGCGACGTTGGGAGGTATTCTGTTATACCACATCTGCTGTAGTCATTCTAGTAGTCAAAGAATTCTACTTTAATCTGCATGTGATCCATAACGGAAGTGTTTACGTAAGAGGCAGATGGGTAACTTTCACTCCTTCTCGGATAAATGAATTATACTCGATTGAGAATACCCCTGTTTGTCACTATTCAAATTTTGTTCCTACAAGATACAATATGAATGAGATCTACAGATATCTGACCGACGAACCTGATGATTAGGAATTACGAGAAGAAGGGTACGTTAGTTTTTCTGCATCCCTTCTTAACCCCGTCTCAAAGCATTGGCATTTCTTTATTTCATCAAAATTATTACCCACTATGAGGGTAAACAAGGTTTCGAAGGAATGCGTAATTTTAAATTACTGTATTCAATCTGGATTGCCTATTGATGTTGGATCTATTATTGTGAAGTCTGCACTAGGATTAATTGTGCATGGGTCAATTCATGGACTTGGACACCCATCAACTATATTTGCTTTATGTAGTCAGTACCAAGTTTCCTACGAAGCTTGGGAAAAAGTGCTATTGCCTTGAAAACCATTAGATCCGACAAATATGTTTCCTACATTGGATAATAATGATGATACAGTAATTATTTCTGATCAAGCATCCCAAAACAATCCTTTAGTTAAACCCCTGACTGATAGAACAAACCTCATTTTAAGGAAACTTAAAGGATTGGAGAAGGAACTACAGAATGTGATGAATTCTATTGATAATATCTCTGATTTATTCGATCACATCGATTGGAGAATGAATGAGCACTTTGACCATACAGGACACCTAGAGGCAAGTTTTATACGACAATTGAGACAGAAAGGGTGGATTGAAGAAGATTATACTGCAAAATTCCCTTTCAGGCCTTTCTATAATTTATTTGTGCACCTGCGTTCTATTGGAAACATCAGAGAAGAGAACAGTTCAGATTCAGATGAGTAGCAGAGATTTCTATTCATATTTATGTATGTGTGTTTATTTGAATTTAGTTTTTGATTTAGTTTGAACTTTACATAGATAATCTCGCTTAGATGAGATTGTATGTTGTTTGTTTAGTCTCAGCATTTAGAGTATTGTGGTGTGGATCGCAATGCCGAGTTAGATGTGTCTGGGTTAATTTGATAAGTCAATTGCTAGTTATATAGTGTTTGAAATTTGTAAGTTCATGGATTTCATTTATAAAGTTATAATGTTTGTGTTGTGTGAATTTATGTGTTAAATAATATCTAATCTTAATAAAATATATATTAATAAATATATCAAATTTAGTGACTGGAACAATGAACAAGGCTTAATCTAGATTGAAAACATTGTAAGAATTAAAAATATTTAATTTTTTTTTGGAACCCCCGCCGACAGGGAGGAAAAGTTCGCTGACGGTGAGGAAAAGTCCGCTGACAGCGAGAAAATCCCGCTGATGGCGAGATTTTCCCGAAACTTTGGCCTTGGTAAATTAATTATCTCGCCGACAGCGAGATCGCAAAATTTCCTTTTTTGACCGGTCAACCGACACTATTCATCGTCTCACTCCTCAAAAATTTTAAAAAAAAATCGACCTAGGGCTTGTGGAATCTTGGATTTGAAGCAATTTCAACACCTTTTGACGCCGAATTTTATCTTCCCTTGGTAAGAGCTTCACACCTATGTAAAAATTTTTTATTTTCACCATTAATTTCTTCTACATTGAGGATGTTGGAAAAATTTTGAAATGTGAAGGAAAGAATTAGAAGAAGTTCATGAAACTTGATTTAGATTGATTTTAGTAACTATTGGAAGCCATCTTAGTAATATTTGGAAGTTTAGTTAAGATTTTTTTGCAAATTTCACAGATCAAAAATAGCTCCACGACAAAAGAGAAGAGTGGAATACGACGAAACTCGTTTTGTGAATGCAAGGGCACAATCGAGATATTTTCACAATATTCAAGCCAGAACATGCATTCAGGATCGAGTTTTCAAAAGTCCTGGAGGTGAAGTAGAGTGAATAATTAAAGAAAGAGGATGAGAAAATTTTTTTTTCATAACTAACAGAGCCGCTGTGGAAGTAGTGAAAGAATTCTATGCAAATCTAACTCAGGCTGAAGATGCACCAGTTAAGGTTAGAGGATTTTTTGTGGAATTCAGCGCTACAAGAATAAATGCTTATTACGAGGTAAGAGACACCTACACCAGTGAGTATGATACATTCGGAACTATGGAAGGACCACTGGAAGAGGTGATAGACTTTCTCACTGACGGGAAAGGAGTTTGGAAAATGAAGCAGCGAGAACGGGTAAACTTCCCTCTTTCTATGTTGAATGCATCATCTAAAGCTTGGCATTATTTTATTTGTTACAAATTGTTACCTACTTACTACCATAGTGAGGTAAAAAGAGATAGAGCAATTCTGAATTTCTGTATTCAGAACCAAAAAAGTATTAATGTGGGAAGTATAATTTATAAGAATATATTAACCACCTCAAGAAGTGAAAGTGGAGGAGGACTAGGACATCCTGGTCTTATCTATGCACTCTGTCAGTTATCTGGAGTAGAGGCAAAAGAGGATGAGGAATGGGTGGAGCCTATGAAACCCATTACTCTGGCTAATATTAAGAAATATGAATCCCACGAGGGATGGAGATCTCGAACAAGGAGTTCTGTGCCTTCTTCGAGTAAAGATATTCCCTCTACTAGTTATGACCCTCCTCCCTATAGTACTCCTACCCTTCATGATTTGATGAATGAGATGACCCTTCAGTGGAAGAGCTTTAAGAAAATAGAGGAAAAACTGGAGCATATTGATCAGAGAATCGGAGGCTTAGAAAGAAGACATGATTATGACAGTGAATATCTTCAGAGGCATTCAGAGTATGAGATAGCATATTATAAGGCAGAGAGTCGTTACAGAAGAGGAGAGCTTGATGTTGTATTCCCTGAGTGCCCCCGATATACTCATTACCAGCCTAACCCTCCAACTAATCAAGGAAATGACGATATAGTTTGGGACTTTGATGCAGAAGATTAGATGTTATGTTTATTTTTTTAGTTATATATTCTGATGTTGTTATTATTTGTTTGTGTTTTAGTATTGATCTTTTAGTTCATCAACTTTGATTGTTATGTTGTATAAGACATTTTAATATTTTTGTATAAGTTAAATTTGTGTGTTTTTTTTTATTTTAAAGAATTCAATTGTAACACTGAAACTTAATTAGTGAAATGTATGTTGATGTTGTATTATGTTCTAGTATAAGTTGTGTTAGTAGTTGAACTTATTTTTAAAACTTCTTTACCCAGTATTTTCTTTAATATTTAGTGTATAGAAAAATACTAACAGTGCAGGTTAATTAAGTAATGAAAAAAAAAACCTTGCAGAACTTCAAAAGAAAAAGAAACACCTAAAGTCTGAAGGTATGATTTCAATTTACAGTTTATTTTCTTTTCACCCTACATGTAAATAGATAGAAAACTTTAAATTTGGGGGAGAGAAAAACAACAAATTTAATTATTAAATTATTCTCGATATACATTTTTAAAATTATTATAAAAATGATTTTCTGTAGTAATTTTAATTCAGTAAATAGAATTAATTTATATAAATATTATAAAAAGTTGAATAAAATATTTTTACTAATTAAACTAATTTTATAGATTAAGAAATTTAGTTTAAAAAGGATAAAAATCTAGTTAACTATTTAAAGTAAGGAAAACTATATTTTAAAATATGAAATTCTTAAATATTTAGTTGAGAAAGAAAAGATTAAAACTCAAAAAAGTAAAAAACTTTGAAATATATATATTAAGTAAGGAAATATTTCAAGTTTCAATTTTAGGAAAGAGAAAAATGAAGTTCAAAATCATTAACAAAGCTATCCAGGATACGTAATTCTCACTTGAAAAGAAAAAGGAGGATCGAAAATCAATCTCTCGAAAAGAAAAGAAAAAATATATATTGGATTGAAAATCAATCCAAATGGAAAAGAGAAATATAAGTGAGGAGAAGCTTCGAGGAAGTGCCTTATCAAAAATCGGCTTCATTTGAATCAATCTAAAAGAAAAACTCGCTTATATTTCTAAACTTATATATATATGGATTAAGTATTTTACCGAGTAGTGTTTTCATGAAATTCCCATCATCCGAATATTTTAAGTAATTTAATATTTCAAATATAGTCATTCTTAAAAGAAATAGAAGACTGAACATCTTAAAATTGATAACTAAATAGCCTTATATCTATAAAATTAATTTAAATATCTAAAAATATTTCTATTAAACTTAACTATAGTATTTATTTAAAACTAATTCATAGTATTTCTGAATTAAAACCTTACTACAAATAATCATTACTTTTACGTAGTATTAAAATTACTTGAGGACAAGTAATAGTTAATTTTAGGGGAATTTGATCACTAGAAAATATATTAAGAATTTCATACCAATTTTATATGAAATTGCACTTTAAAGAAAGGTATTTTCTTTGTTTTATTGCAGGAATGAAGATTTATAAGTACTGAAGGCAAAAAGCACAAAAGAAGCGAATTTGGAGCAAAAAGGACTCAATTTGATGAAAATTGAACTGTCCCGCCGACGGCGAGATTTAGGCCGCCTACAGCGAGATTTTCCTGAAAGATTTTTAATATATTATAAGGAGCCCATTGACAGCGAGATCGAGCCCGCAGACAGTGAGATCGGTGAGGTTAGCCTATCTTCTAGAAGCCCGCTGACGGTGAGATCAAGCTGCCGACGGTGAAACAGTTGAAAAGAACCAAAATACATTGAACCTGGACGCTTTTCAAGAGGTGCTTAAGCAACCTTTGGAGATTTGACCCTTCTATAACAGAGCCAAAGTTTAGTCAGTTAGTGTGTCATTCTAGAGTCAGTTTTAGTCATTTGTGTGGAAGTTAAGAGTCTTTTGAGTGAGTAGATTAAGTTTTTATCATTTTGGTGTGCTGTACTGGAAGGAAGAGTCAAAGGAACTTCAAGAGTCTGCTTGGGGAGAAGAATTGAGATAAGTATATTTGTTATTTGTTTGTTAACTTTAATGAAATCCATGCTTAGTGTTATCTTTCCCATGCATTCTGAGCAGTTACCTTAGTCTTTCTCCTTGTTCTTGAGATTAGTGAAATGACAAATTTAAATAGTTGTGCCTGAAATATGAAAATAGAAATTGTGCTAATCTTTTTACTTAAATCATAATTTACTTTCAATCTGACCAATTGATTTGTTAACATATGTTAAATTATCAACTATAGTAAAGATTACATCCAAGATTCAGGGAAATCAAAACCCTTGGAAGGAGGGTGCAAATAAATAGGGAAATATTAACTAGCGGGTGTAGAATTGAGCATTTTAGTGTGACAGACTAAAATATTCAATTCGGTCTTATTGTTTGAGAGCTGCAGTTGTAGATGTTAGCCCTCAGAGCGAGGGAACGTAGGAGCTCGAAGTGGCGCCGGTATCCTCCCGACTCTAGCCGCAGATTCAATAATCAAACATAAGACTAGTCAATATTCTTTGCACCTGGACCAAAGGGTAAAGAATAGGTTTGCTCCTATTTGGCACAATATAATTAAAAACTAATTTAAATTTTCATTCACTTAATACTCTAAGATAAGGAGAAAGATACTTTTCTGAAATCTTATATTAACCTTTTAAGCATTAGTTTATTTTAGTCTAAGTGTTCTCAATTTTCGTATACTAGATTAATAAGTAAATTTACTTTAAGTTGTTCTTTGAAACTTACTAACTTTCCTGTGGGATCGATATCTAGGACTCCATTAGAGCCCTATATTACTTGATAACGATACGTATACTTGCGTAGTATCCACAATATAAACCATAAAATCCATAACAGAATCATAAGAATATATTTAGTGCAGATCAAGTTTTTAGTGTCTTTGCTAACTTTTATAATAGTAAGTATAAATATCGAAAAGTGGATCATCGATCCCACAGAGAAGTGAGGTAAGCAATCCTTTAGGCTAATTCCAGTCTATTTCTATAAGGCCTAAATTTGGAATGTTAATTAAAATGGATTTTTTTAATAACTAATCCTAAATAAAGTTCTTAAATAAAAAGATAACTTATATGGATAAATTGGTTTGGAGAATTTTGAGATGTTAAAGACTACCTTTCTTTTATAATTACATAGATAATGTGTAGGAAAGAAATGCTTAGAATTTTATGTAGTAGTGTCAAATAGAAGCCTATTCTTTACTCTTTAGTCCAGGTGTAAAGAACATTGGCTAATCTATAGATCGATTCAGGATGTTTTATAAGTAGAATGGGTTAATCTAGGCTCACACTACTAGATGTACAAGGGTGGCTATGGTCAGCCCTACCAGTGACCCGTTCCCTTTCTATAGACAAAATTATTAGAATTTAGTGTGTCACTCTAAAACTAATTAGTTCTGCGCCCAATAAACAATATCTCCCTATTTATTTGCACTTCACCATGAATAACTCGCATATAGCCTTCGATTACCCAAGGATTCATGTGATATCTACTAGTTAAGAACTCATCTTCGGATAGGTCTCAGAATTCTTCAACAGTTTTTAATAATACAAGTGATCAATTTGTAAAGTAAATGAAGATCCGGTATGAATATCATCACCATAATTTAATAAGAGAATATCTAAGCAAATCTTAATTCTTAAACATGCATCTATTTCATTATAAAATAAAAGTAAATAAAAATAATGGCATAAGAAGTAAAAGGGTTGATAAAATTATGTAATAAATTAAGTGCCAACAAGGAACTTATTTAATTAGTATTCTATTCTATTTATGCAACTATCTATCACCTAGAAGTATCTAATAGATAATTCTATCATAAAAATAATTTTCCTACACATGTCACTACTTCATTTAAAAGAAAGAGTAAAGAAAATCACTTACAAAGCATAGATAAATCACGACGTAAAAACTTGGTTTAAAATAAAGAAAATCTACTAGAGAGTGTTTACAACAATTACAAGAGAATAAAGAACACAATACTTAGTTTTTTCCCTCTGAAAGAAAGAAGAAGATCTCTCCACCAAAGTTTCCCACCGATCCATGCGCCGCTCATACATTCCTTACATAAATATCTCAAAATCCCTCACCAATCTCTCCATAAGATGTAGAAATCTACATCTTCATGACTCTAAAATGACTAAGGGGGAAGAGAGAGAGAGAGAGAGAGACCGACCGAGGCCCCCAAGAGCGAGAGAGAGAGAGAGGCCCTTTTCCTGTAGAAATGTCTCCTATTTATAGAGCTCTGAAAATGGCCAGGGGTTTCTTAAGTCACCTCTTCAAAATTCGGTCCAGATTCAACGAATCTTCTAGAAACAATTTTGGCGCTTAGACGCCAGACTCCGTGCCCAAAACAGTCGCACCCCTTCACTTTGGGTCGAACATCTTTGTGATTTAAACCGCTCCAATGTGTCTAGATTCATTGTATCACATGTCCTATATATTAGGAGTAACTTCCAGTCTTCTAGAAGGTTTGAAAACTACTTAACACCGTCAAAATAACTCCCAAAGTTGTCAAAAATTCGTCCAATAACCGTTTTTGGATGATTCTGGCGCCTAGGCCTTGATTCTGGCACCTAGGCGCCGTTTTCTCGTTGTCACTGGCGCCTGGGAGCCGGGTTTGGCGCCTAGGCGCCACCATGTGCGCAGCTCCACTGTTTTGCTCCGTTTGGCTCCGTTTCAACTCCGTTTCGCCCCATTTCAGTTGCGTTGCGTTCCTAACATCTTCACCTACAAGATAGACATAAAAAAACCTTTCTCAAAAGTATAATTTCATTCAAAAACATGTGAGAAATATAAAAGATATTAAGCATAGAAATACATATTGATATGTGCCAAGTCAGAATTTTCTTCCTTGCTCATTTTTGCTCAAAATTGCATAGCTTTTGCTTCATTTTTTTTAAAATCATATTTTAATACTTGAAGACAAAAATATGTAAAATTTCTTCCTTTAAAGTGTAATATCATTAAAAATGTGCATAAAGTGGGCGTGAAATGAACACTAAAAACAGGTAATTTTTAAGTGGATCAGATGTCATTACACTAATAATACCACAATTCAACCTCAATAACACCACAATACGACGGCTCAAATGGCACCACTGTACAACCACATTTGCATGATAATAACTCCATTCCATTTTGGTCTTATTATGGTGTCATTTGGTGTTCTTGACATTATCTTGTTTTGTAGGTTTTTGAACCTAAGGATGTTCAAATGTAGGTGTCGACCATCTGTAGTAAGATATGCTCTTGATAAGGTGAAACAATCCCTATTAGAGGAGACTATGAACACCTTGAATGTTTTATATGTGCATCAATGTTTTGATCTTTCGCCATATCCACAAGATAATGTCATGACAATGCACATCCTAAAATGTTGGGATGTTCAATAGAGTGTATTTAGGATAGGCAAGAAAGAATTATGATTAGACTCTGACCAGGTTGCCCTACTGATATGCATGCCCAACAGAGGAGATCCAGTACACTGGAATAAAACTCCATTTTGTGGTGTAAATGTGGTACAAATAAAGAATAACCTATTGATTTTCATCTAGGGAGTGTTTTATTCCATTTGTTAAATTGTTTTTAAAGTTTTTGTTAACAATTTTATTTTTTCTTCAAGCAACATTAGTATTCCCAAACGGCTTTACAATTTTGTTGAGAATGTAAATTCTTTTCCTTCTTTTAATTCGTCTACCAAAATTTATGAATGTCTTATTAATTAACTGAATCTCATCATCACAAAACTAAGACTCATTGGCATATATCAATGGATTTCTTTTTCTTCTCACGGTTATTGTGATGTTTATGATTTAAATTTTAAACAGCTTTGGTTGTATGAGCACTCATCTCTAGTTACTCCTGCTGCACCTAAGGTCAAGCCTTGCATGTTGAGATAGCCAACACATTTGAGCTAGGACCATCTCTGATACATCAAACTTTTAAGAAGCTTAATATGTACAAGTTTTTATTACATTTGATAATTTTATCCTTTTTGGGAAATTTGGTTCACGTGTAATTGTAATTATGGCTCATTGTAGGTTCATGGTTCTTTTTTGGATTTGAAAGAAGAAGAATACCTTTGACTCGTCCCTCCAATAGAAGGACAACCCAGTCCAGTTAAACATATTACATGCCATGAAACACATTCAACACCACAATCACCAATTTTAAATGATGTGGACCCTTTCATTTCAAGTGGCTTCACCCTGTAGTCAATGTGTACAAGCGTAAATAAGAGTTTCAAAGAGATTATACAATTACTAAGAAATCAAGAAAAATTTATTTTTGAATTTCAAGGATCAATAAATAGCAAACTATCAAATTTACAAAATAGATTCACAAACCTCAAGGCTGAGGTTAGTAAATTGGAAAAATATAATAATAGAATTGGATATGAAAATCAATGAAGAAAGAAACACATCAATCTTCACTTGGCAATATCATCTGAAGAGTTAAAGCCAAAAATATAGAAGGAAGAGGAATTTGAGTTCCCTGTATTGTGTATTTAAGTTGAGAAGGAAAACAATAAAAAATATTGTGGAACAACAGGCAATAGAAGATGTTCTAGATACTTCACTCATAAGGTGTGAGAAGTTATTTATAGATGTTAAACAAGCAAAACAACCAATAAAGAAGAAATTGATGTTCAAAAATCAACAAAACAAACAAAAAATGATGTTGTGGAACAACTGAAAATAAAATATGTTATAGATACTCCAGTCGGGGATGAGAATTTACTTGTAGATATTGAACAAGCAATAAAAGATGAAATTGATGTTGTAGATACTACAGTCTTTATGGGTGACAAGATACTTTTAGATATTGAACAAGCAGAACAAATAATAAAAGATGTTGTAGAATCTCTAATGCCTGAGCGCATTGCAATCACAGATAAATAGAGATATCACCAAGACAATAGGACAAAGATTGTTTGTTCAGATGATTATGAGACAGAGATATTTTATTAAAAAATAACTCTTGTTATTGTCTACCATAACATTTAACTTGACATTAGATGACTGTTTTTTTTATTTTGTAGCCTCTTCCAGCTGAGATAGCTATCAATTTTTCTAGTAGTACTGAAATAACACTTGAAATGCAACAAGCAAATGATCGATGTTGTAGCATATATAATGATAAGTCAGTAAATGTTCATATTTATTTGTTAGGTAATACTCTTATATTTATATACAACTAAAACTATGCGTTAACGCTACAGAGATGATATTATGTTTGTTGTGGGACATGTGGTAATAAGTCATTTTGGTCTTGACAACATACTGAAAATGAATGGTTTACAAACGAGCATATCGATGCATTTAACCTAATAATGGAGAAAAAGAAGAATAAATCACCAGCATTATACATACCATTCCTATAAGTATCGCCACCATATTGGGTAATTATTCAAGTTCAACCAAATCTTGTAAAGTTAAGGCAACATTTATTTATAAAATTCTTCCATGATGACATTTGTGTCATTTTAAGATGATATATAAGAATTCATGCAACTCAATGTTTGTGCAACACATCACAAAAGAAAATGTAATAATTACAGAAATTATTTTATTTCCCATTATTAATAAATAACATTGGACATTGTTGGTTGGGAAGTTGAAAGAAAAAAAAAAGTGGAGATTATATGACTCATTACCCAAGAAGATGCACAAGGTAAACACTCATAGCGTTATAAGTATACTCAATAAAAGCTCAATGATTCGTTATTCAGTTCATATATTTTTGGAAGAGTATGCCAATTTAATTCAACTTGAAACTTTACTGATCAACTTTTTTGTAAAAACGCTAGCAAAGCTTTCCAGAGCAATCTATCGAAATGGCCAGATGTTATGGCTAAAAGCTCTCCTGTACAAACCAACAGTATTGACTGCGTCATGTTTGTTTGAAAATATATGGAAACATTAGTATGAATCGAGGTAGCTAACTGGAATGACAAATTGGGCTGGTAGGCAAAAATGACAAATTTAGAGTTGAATTCGCTTATGAAATTTGTCTATGGGCCCTGTCTGATGCATAAGTGATATCGATGTATTTAAACTAATTTTATTGATGAATGCTTAAATTTATAACTGGTTTTCTTCTGTTCACTCTTTTTTTATCTTCACCACGTTAATTTAGCTTCCTCTCTTCATTAAAATTGTCAGAATACCACGACAATACCACAACAACAAAATTGCAATAACACCAAAATACAACCACAACAACTCCCTTATAATACCATAATAACACTACAATAACATCACAATAGAACCACATAACACCTCAATACTACTCCAATAACAACACCGCAATAACCACTAAAGTATCACTCCAATAATACCACAATGAAACCATAATACAACAATAATAACACCTAAATACAATCACAATACCATGAAACACCACATTAAAAACATTAAGTAGTATTTGTGTGTTTTCGGTGGTAATAACACCACAATAACACAACAAATTTACTCGAATAATACCGCTGCTAAAAACACACTAATAACACCGCAATAACACCACAATAACACCGCAGTAACACTCAAATAACACCACTAGAGTATTTGAATAACACTAAAATATTATGCAATGTAAATAACACTGCAATAACACCACAATAACATTGCAATAACACTCAAATAACACCACAATAATACTCAAATAACAATCGAATGTTATGCAGTGTCAATAATATCGCAATAACATTCAAATAACATCACTAAAATATTTGGAATATTCCACGCGTTACTTAATTTACAATGTTATTCGGAATATTCTCTCGTTATTTCAATTTCTACTGTGTTATTTGGTTCTTTGCGATGTTATTCAGAATATTCCCCGCATTATTTCACTTTCCATTATATTTCTTAGGTGGATATGACATTCCACGTATCCGCGTTTTACTGGAGTTCGAAAGTAATATTATTCCGTTAAAGAATTATTGAATGGTTTTGACTTCTTTATTTGTAAAATAATATATTTGAGTGTGTAATATGTAAATAGAGAGACTAGAAGTGCTACAAATGTAAAATCTCTAAATTTTTTTGGTAAGAAAGCTCAAGCAAATTTAAGTTTAAATTGGCTACACACTCGTCCTCGACCTCACACTGAAAGACGAAGCTTCCAACTGAGCAAAGGACCTAAGGTGGGGAAAAAATTGGCTATGGAAGACGTACGCATGAATGAGTACGTAAGCCAATGGGAAGCTGCCACATCGGAGAACGAGGCCCGCCACATTTAAAAATAGGCCATTTACCGCGCGTGGCCTGAAGACCCGGCCCAATATTGTAACCTGAATATAACCCGGCTGTACCCTGTTTATACCCTCCGCGTTCTATAAGAGTAACCCTGGTGTAACCCGTTTGTATCCCATGTATACCCTTCATGCGGTTTGGCCATTGTAACCCTTCTACACCCTTTTTGTAACCTTCTTGTAACCCCACTCATTTGTGCTCCTGTACCGATGGAATCTGTAACTTAAATGTAACGTGAATGTATCGTAGATGTAAACCGTTGTAACTTAAATATAACCAAAAACTAAACATTAAAAATGGAGCCCGCGAATTGTGGTATTTAAGCAGCTAGGGTTTAGCAAGGGTTTACTGTTTTATTGGGTTTAGCTATATTTCCTCGACGTCTTCCCTGTTTCTCGAGCAGTCGAAGTTCTACATGGATTACAGAGATACAAACTTCCATTTTATGTATGAAGGTGAAGTAAAAGAAGATTGTTCTCCTGAGAACAGAAAAGAAGTGGAGCGTGAAGTGCAGGTGTGTTTCGAGTAAAATTTATTTTTTTGAAATTTTAAGAGAGATTGTCTAAGATTTTATAAAAATCATCTTATTGTTAGGATCTATCCATTTCTTTGGAGGTTTTTGTTTATAGAGTTATGTTTGTAGAGGTGCATAGTTTTAGGGTTTTATAAAAACAATCAAGTTAAATAGCTTTTTTGTTATATTTTAAGAGACATTGTTTCAGCTTAAATTAAATTCCTTATATTTTTTTACAATCTAGCCATTTTATGGAGGTTTTTGTTTGTTGACTTCTGTTTGTAGAGGTGCATCATTTGATGGAGTTTTACATTATATTATATTGTTTGTAGGTTGATGAGAATGGAACTACGAGTACCGATCAAACAAGCAACATACTTCTTCAAACAAAGGTCCGTAATGAAAAGGAAGCTTATGAAGTCTATTGTGCTTATGCTCATCATATCAAATTCAGTGTTCGTCAGGAGCACATTAATTTCTGGCCAAACTCCAAGAATATTAAGATGAAGGACTTCGTATGTGGAAAAGCGGGTTTCAAGAAAGAGCTAAAGTTCACATAAACTGTTAAGTACAAAAGAGCAGAAATACGAACTAGTTTTCCTGCAATGATTCGATACGCAGTTGATGAGGATGGGAATTGGACGATCAAAAATTTATTAAATCTCATAACCACTCACTAGCAAATAATGATGATAGGCACTTGTTGCATTCCATCAGAAAGATAAATGAAGTCAATGCTAATGTTCTTAGATCGATGACACAGTCAGGGATACGACCAATAGACGCGTTTAACTTTCTAGCCAAAGAAGTTGGAGGTGTAGATAATATGGAATATAAAAAGTTAGATGCCTTCAATTTCATTCAAAAAGAGAGGAGATGTAGAATTAAAAATGGTGATGTAAATGCTTTAATACAGTTGTTCACAGATAGACATTCTGAGGATATCATGTTTGAGTGGGATTTTGAAGTTCATGAGAATGGTAGGCTCATGAGTTTTTTTTTTAGCGACAACACTTCCAGGCTTGATTATGATTGCTTTGGAGATGTTATTATTTTTTATACTATTTATAAATTAAATAAATATAACTTATGTCGCGCTCCTGTTGTTGGTGTTAAGCACAATTGGCAGAATGTTCTCTTTGGCATTGGATTCTCGTCAGATGAGACGATGGAATCGTTTAAATGGCTTTTCAAAACTTTTATCCGTATAATGGGTGACAATCATCCATCAACTATCTACACTGATCAGGATCAGGCTATGGCTAGAGCCATAACAGAGATTTTGTCAAATACACGATATAGATTATGTCAATGGCATATATGCAAGAAGTTGAGCATAAAGGTTCACTACAGGGTGGTCAATAAGATAGTCAATGATCTTTTCTATAAATGTATGTCCAAATGTGAGTCTGAAGAGGAGTTTGAAGATATTTGGGGGCCAAGATTGAAATAGGCAATTTACAGGATAATGGGTGGCTAACTGACATGTACAGGATCAGGCATAAGTGGCCTACAACGTTTAATATGGATGTATTTGGAATGAGAATTTTATCGACACAGAGAAGTGAGTCAACCAATAACATTTTTCATGGTGCCTCGAAGCCCATAAGTTATATTACAGATTGTTTTTTATGAATTGAAAATTTCATAAGAACATGGATGCATAACGAGAGGGATGAGGACTTCAAGTGTGATCAATCTGTGATTACTCCTATAGCAGGAAGCAGCCCAATACTGAGGTAGGCAGCGACATTTTATTCAAGGAAGCTGTACGTAATGTTTGAGGCAGAGTTTCTGTACGGATCATGTGGTCTTCAATTACAACCCTCTCTAAACAATGAAAATGAATTTTTCATTAACAATTTGGATAATCATAGGACTAACATGGGTTGTCAATTTTGATAATTCGAATCTCCATATTTAGTGCAGCTGTAGAAAGTTCGAAATGATGGGGGTACTATGTGCACATGCTTTACGAGTCCTGAACTTTCTTTATATTAAGAAGATACCAGAAAAATATATTCTACTCAGATGGTCTGCACATGCAAAAAAAAATGTATATAACAGTTATGGATTAAAACATCTACAACAGTCGCATGCTTGAGATGCTGAGCAGACTGATCTATTATTCCAAACACATATGTAGAAATTTGTATATCAAATTACCAATAAAGCAAAGGGGAATGCAGAAGCTAAACAGAAAATGGCAGACTCCATGAAGAAATTGTCATTGGAAGTTGATGACATATTGCTTGGTAAAGGTTCTAACAAAAGGACACAAACTCAAAATAAAAAAAAACCTGTTGATAAATAATCGAATGTGAACGATCCTGCCAAACTGCGGCCTAAAGGAGTATCTAATGCCAGAATAAAAGGATATTGGGAGAGAAATAAACGAGTCAAAGGTATGTCTCATTAACTACAGTCTGTTTTCATGTGTTTAATCCAAAAAAAACTGTTAATCACATTTAACCACCGCCTACAGAGGAAAGCGAAAAGTTATTAACACCACGGAAGAACCAAAATTTTATCCACTGCCCCATTCTCTAACACAGGTAAAAATATATTTGTTGTATTAAACATATGAATTTCTTAAATATATATTTGATTGATAAATGGATTTACATTGCAGAATTCCGTCATTCCACGAAATAGTGAATCATATATCACAATGATGATGGATTCAATTAACGGGACATTAATGCCTCAATGGTCTACCTTTTAAGATGGTAATCCATATATGAGCTGACTTGAAGCATAAAAACATGACAACCTTAATACTGAAGATTGAAGTTTTGTATTTTCTTTAAAATTATGTGGAGTTAATCTTTCAACATTATTGGTCTGTTTATTTGGATTTAAATTTTGATTGTTCAATATTAACTGTTATGTGTTGTATTTTTAATGTTTGTTTTTAGAGTGTTGGATAAGAAAGTTAATGCATTTGTATTATAATCAGCAATCCTCTAAAGAAGTTCAAGTGAGCGTTTATCTTTGCAGCAAAATTGAATAAGAAAGAAAATGACAGATTCACAATTCAAACCTCAAATAATTTCCATTTCACAAATCTTAATCTTATATTCATTGTCAAGAAAATAGTAATACAAAAACAAGAAATCTTCTCTCAGCTCTCAGCCCTCATACAAAATACTTAATCTGAATTCTTACTATGCATACAAATTCTCATACAAAGTACATAATATAAATACAATAAATATGCTATATGTCTTCCTCTCAATGTTTCAGCTCTAATTGCAAAGAAAGTTATCTTCCTGCATTGCTGTGAAAATGCTCTAAAAATGCTTCCATATCTTATTCTGAACTACTCTTAAAATGCTCTCAGCACTATGTCTTCCTCTCAATGTCTCAACTCTGAAAATGCTTTCAATATCTCAAAAATGCTTTTGTTGTAGCTCATATCTTATTCTGCACATTTTCTCGAACATTTGCTACGGGGTTACGTTCATAAAAAGAGTTAATTTGCACCTGAAGAGCTTTTCTTCATGAAGATAAGAATTAAAATGATAGATTTTAATTCTGCAATTTTAGAATGACCTCTTCAGAATGTTGTATCCTAAAATTACATAATTAAATTACAAAGAATGCCACATGTATTCTGGAATACCTAAGGTCTTTAATAATACCTGCTGCCACAAATAATACCTAAGATCTTTAATAATACCTGCTGCCATAAATAGTAATACCAGCTCCATGAAGTCTCAAAATGTCATGTTCGTATTTTTTGATCTGCATTGTGAAGAAGTTTAAGCAGTTTAATCCACCAACAAAGCAGAATAAATATCAACAGTTTTATGAGATCAAATCTGTGTTGCTGACATACATTTAAGTGTGATTCAGCTACAACTAATTTAGTGTAGCAATTTGAGACTCATACTTTTTCTTTATTTCATCAATCTTCTGATAGGCCTTCTCAGTTTTCCTTTCTGCAATTAAAGCACTTTTCTACACATATAAATATATTTTTTATAAATGAAAGCCAAATAAAAATTCAGTAAAGATAAATGATCATAAAATTGCAAGCCACAAAATCTAATAATATTACAGTTTTAAAGCCAAAAATCTTGAGATAGTTTGATTGATATAGAAAATGGATTCAGTCTAGGAAGCATGAAATTTAATCTATATTTTATCAGTTTTGGAATAGATTTTATGATTGATTCTCAATCTAATCCAAATAGCTTCACTGATTCTAACAATAACGCAATCACCATGCAACCTTCTACAATCTCAAACCCATAATTTTATATTCAAATTGTTTTCCACAAGTTCAACCAACCTAAATACAATAATATGTAAAGTAATATGTTAAAAACACTAAATTCAACCAACCTAAACTGGTGACAGTGCGAAGTTGCAAATCTCATATCCAAAAACTTCTCTGAATAATGGCATAGACTCTTGCCAGTTCAATTTCACTTTTCATATCCAAAAACTGCTCTAAATAATGGCATAGACACTTAAAGTTTGTAATGTGAGAAATTAAAGAATACTACTATACCTTTTTAAGGATGCATTGATCATCAGCATCGACTATATTCAAAAGGTATGGTTGGTGGAACTGAACTACTATCCTCAATTGTACTTTGAGCTGCAACTGTTGATTCCCCCATCTCTGCAGTTTCATGCTCCTCTTTATAAGATGACTTTAGTTCTACTGCGACTACTTTACCGTTGTTAAAATCTTGTACCTGTTATTCAATGTATGTTTCTAACTGAATAGTAAACAGTAAAACCAAGACTTTTATAAAACTATTCTTATAAACTTTTGACCTGAGCCGCCTCTTGTATTATTTTTTTGCTTCTTCTTCCGTTTAACATCTTATTCGTTAATCTGTAAGGTTTCTTGTTCAGGTCTAATGTTGACAGGTGTGGTTTGATGTGCAATTGATGTTTCCTTCTCAACTACCACTTCAGTCTCACCTTTATTGGATGGTTGTTCAAACTGTAATTTAATGGTTGGTTATGAGAAGATTCAGATAATGTGATGATAATGTAAAATTCTACCTCGGCCGCCTGCAGTGCATGTTTTTTTTGCCTCTTCCGTTCAAAAACCATAAACGGGGAAGCAGGAATCCCCTTTCTACTTCCTTCTCGTGCCTTGATTCTTTGAATTAAGCTGTATTTTGGAGACTCCTTGCTCCATTTCTTTAGAGTTTCTGCACCTGGCTTTTTAATTTCTTTCTTAATATAACTTACTTCACATTTCAACTCAATCATATTCTTTTCTAAATTTGTCACACGAGTCAAGACAGAGGATTGAAAATCCATAAACTACTTATGATGTTCTTCAAGTAAATATTGTATTTTTTCCAAACCAATATGAGTGCTATTTTCTATGTATGTATCAGCATGTGGTCGCTCAGGCCCACTCTGGTAAGACACTATAGAAGCTACATCAAAGGAGGTTGGCGGCCGTAGTTGGGATTGGGTATCCTCTTGTGGGAGAGGAACCGTAGGAATGGATTCTTCTTCGCGTGGATGAGCAAGTAACCAATGTTCACTATCTTTCATTTCAATGAAATGGTCATGAACTTGCATATTATTACATGAAAACAAAGTTAACTAAATTGTCAACTAAGCATAATAACACATTCTGTGGTTTAAGCAAATAAATAAGTCACCTCGACAGGTCTGAGATTGTTAAAGACTAGTTGAATCTTTATATTTTTCCAGTTTAGCTTAACCGGCCACCTCAACATTCGGGGTCTAGCATCATGCATAGCTGGGAGGGCCAAAGACGTATGCTCATAAAAACAGAGCTGCGTGTAATAGAAAAAAGTAATACAGGCTTATGTTCATATTATTTAATGCGCTGTCAATTATGCATTGTGCAGAAAACATACCGTTAGGAGGAAGAAAAAACTAGTAACGTATCTCATTCGCTAGAGCGTCCTTATTTTCATCGCACATTCATTAAGTTGCATGTTAAAAAATCGCATATTGTATCTGGCCAATTATACGAGCTAAAAGTTTCTACTTTCTCACAAATAGACAACATTTTTTCGAGACTCTGAAATTGTGTGACGAAAAAAATAAATTTGACATTAAAAACTTAATTAACAATTGTAAAAGGTGATGAGAAGACTCCCCTTTTGAAAAGTTCTGTAATGTTCTCTTTATTTGTCTCGCATTCATGTTACCAGGCGGAGCATTTTCCCAGAATACCGGTAAGCCCCTATTGGGCATGCCAATTAATAGTGCAACTTGGTCTGAATCAAATTTCACTCTTTCCCTGCCAAGATGAATGTCATTCAATCAAGATCCCAACATTGATTAACTGCATTGTCATCGTTTGATTCTGGGGGTACGCAGGGAGCTCAAAAAAGTGAACCAATTTCATCGCTTCGATTTGATACCATGTCGTCTCGTCTATTAAAGGTTTGACCTTTTTGAGTACTTGTTTAACGGCGGACGGACGACATCTGCATTTCATTGATGTTGAATCGGAGAACCTACATTAAGCAACAAACAACATTTTCACATCAATTATAAATCCGAATTATGACATAGATGCAATACATAATGGAGCTTATCCGAAAACATAGATGCAATACGTAATAGAGAACATTAACCTAGAAAAAACATGAATTACTTTTACTAGTTAACCGTTGAAACAAAATCAAAATTCGAAGTTTGGAAACCAAAGCATAACATAAATATTACCAAAGCAAAACCTAAATGTTACCAAAGCAAAAACAACATATTACCAAAGCAAAACCTAAATATTACCAAAGCAAGTCCTAAATAGTACCAAAGCAAAACCTACTATTACTGGGATAATGTAAACCAAAGGGAAACCCTAAATATTACCAAAGAAAAACATAACTTTTACCCAGAATCAGTTTCGACTTTCTTACGGGTACTCTTTCGCGTTTTCTTCAGCTTTTTCTTTTGCTCTTTGCTTTCAGATTATCCGTCTCTTGTAACTCCGATGACGACTTTTCCGACACTTCCAACATCCCTACGTTCGCCTCCTGCCGGAATGTCCTCTTCCATGTTAGCCGAAACACTAGCAATCTTCTTGCTAAACCCTGGTGCCGAAGAAGGAGAGAGCCGAAACACTAACAATCTTCTTGCTAAACCCTAGTGCCGAAGAAGTAGAGAAACCTAGCGGCGCGATTCCTTTTTTCGAAAATTAACCGCAGCTTCAAATTTTTAACACGGTTAAGTTATAAATATTTACATGGTTTTTTCAAGGTTACAACAAGGTTACAAAAAGGGTACAAACGGGTTACAAAGGCCAAAATGACACAAAAGAGTTACAAACGAGTTACATTGTAGTTACAATGGCTAAACCGCGGGGAGGGTATACATGGGGTACAAACGGATTACACCAGGGTTACTCTTGTAGAACGCGAAGGGTATAAACGAGGTACAGCCGGGTTCTATTCAAGTTACAATATTGGGCCGGGTCTTCGGGTCAAGCGCGGTAAATGACCTATTTTTAAATACAGCGGGCCCCATTCTCCAATGTGACAGCTTCCCATTGACTTACATAAACGTTGATGCTTAGTGCTTCTTTCATAGCCAATTTTTTTACTAATGTGGACTGCCTCGCCCGCCCGTAATACTATTCGGAAAACTACTTCATTTATTTTGGTGCAAAATATTCCCACTTCACTGCTCGGCTAAGGAGATGGCGACCATCAGAATGATCGGCAAGTATCCTCCAAATTACTCTCCTCGAAAGGCTCCACCTTTTTTCTTCTTTGCTGATCTATCTCTTGTTTTTGATCCAATCTCGGTTGTTCAGACATTGCTGTGAACCTCACAGGTGAGCTCCTTCTCGATTCATATAGAGGCAGGGGAGACTAATCAAGTGTTTGTCGTAATGGCAATTAGAAATTTGTAGATGGGATGTTCAAGGGGATTTACAACAGAAAGCAATACCACGTTAGCGACATCGAAGCTGTGCTTGCCCGGGCATGGAACGCCGGCGTTAACAGGATCATCGTTAGCTTCTTTCCTTTTCTTCATTATAATGTGCTTTACTGTACTTATTCTTCTTCATTGCAACTTAATATCTTAGGATTTGTTTGGGATTGGTGAAAGGTGACGGGAGCAACGCTGGAGGAATCTCGTGAGGCGCTCAGAATAGCGGAAACTGACGGTACGTTGGATGCCTTCCAACTGTCTGACGTTATGCCAACACCAAGATTTCTGCTGCTTTTATTTCTACTTATCATGTACAGGAAGGCTCTTCTCCACTGTGGGTGTGCATCCCACGAGATGCGAGGTAAGCCATTTTATGTTCATTACATTTTTAGTCTGCTTCTTTTAGATGAATGTTGTTGATGTTTGCTCTCTGGGTTTGTGCTCTAAGGAGTTTGAAAAGAGCGGTGATCCTGACAAATACATGCAGGAGCTAGCATCATTAGCCAAAGAGGGAGTTGCAAAGGGAAAGGTTGCAAATTTTACCTTCAAATGTTTTCTCTTGCAAGTGAATGAGTGTCCTGATGCTTATGCTGATAGATGATTTTGAATGTGGATTTGATTTTCCATTTGAATTTAGTACTGCCATAGAATGTCATTATTTGAAATTGGTTCAAAACACACCTGTGGACAGTGTTGTTTAACACTTCTTTGTGTTGTTAAACTCTTGTTGGCTTGGTATGTAATAAAACCTATGCAATGAACAACGACACAAATAAATAGAAGAATACATAGCTTTTATATGGAAAAATCATGACAACAAAAAATTCAGGTAGATGAAGAGAATTCACTGTGTTGAAACAAATAATTACAGGCGGAGAAAGTCGGCTCACATAAGACTAAACTAAAGAAATGGGTTATTTCTTATATAAAATAAATGAGGTCGTATTTATAGAATTTTGCAAGGATTTTATAAGAAAAAGACTCAGGAGAGGAGAACGTGGATTGCAATTTAGATGCTATTATAATATTAATCCATTGGTAGAGGCTTTCAATCCACTTGCTCATAATTCCTTATGAAGGCAAGTGAGACCCACAAAGTTTGAATCATAGATCTTTAATCTCCACCTCAACATGAATGCTTAAAATAAAAATGCAGTAAAATTTTAAATTTTAATGAAACATTTTCCACCTTTTTCAGAAAGAAATTTAAGGACTAGCAATGAATACCAAGTATAAACAATGTTCAAACTTGATAATTGGAAGTGTTTTGGTAATTATATTAATATGATTATCATGTATACTAATCTTGTTCATAATAGTATCACCACGAGTAATCACTTCATGAATAAAGTGATAACAAATAGTAATTTGCTTAGTTCTCTCATAAAACATCTTATTTTTAGTGAGACAAATAACATTTGAACTATCACATGTCCCTTTGGTAATCTTCAAGTCTTCACTAAACTTTCTAAATAAACTTTTGAAGCAAAAAACATCTTTACAAGCTTCAATAATTATCATATACTCAATTTTAGTTGTAGAAAATACCATTATGTTCTGTAAAGTAACATTTCAGCTAATCATATGACGCTAACGATAAACACATCCAGTAAGTGCTCTCTTATTAAGATCTCAAATAAAGTATAAATTAACATTCCCAATAATTCTATATGTAGTCCTCCCAAATTGAGAACAAACATCTTTTGTTTCACACAAATACTTGAGAGTCCACTGAACTGTTTTTTCAATACTCTTTACCTAGATTACTCATGTACTTGCTAACTTCGTTGATTGCATATGATAAGTCTGGACGAGAACGTACTTTATCATATATAAGAAATTTCATTGCACTGGAATATAAAACTTTAGGCATATATTCCTAATCTTCATTTGACCAAGTATATAAAGCTGATGAAATCTTGCAACACGTGGCTAATAAGGTACTAATAGATTTGACATTCTGAATATTGAGACTATGTAGAACTTTCTTAATGTATCATGTCTGACTTAGAAATAATTTATCTGTTTTTAAATCTCTATAAATCTCCATGCTATGGATTTTCTTTCTAGCTCCTAGCTCTTTCGTCATAAACTCATTACTCAGTTGTGCCATGAATTTATTAATTTATTTCTTATTTTTAGTAGCTACTAATATATCATTAATATATGCAACTAAACAAAAGTTTGACCCGTCGTCATTCCTCTTGGAATAGATAACTATCATAGATGCTCTTAGTAAACTCGTGACTCATGGGTGATCATAAATGCATCATTTTTTTTTATAAAATTACATACGAGAATGTTTTAAATTTTAAAGGGACTTCTTTATGAGTAAACAAATATCTTTTCCTGTAACTATAAAGCCATCAGTTTGTTGCATATAAATATTCTTTTCAAGCTCTTCATGTAAAAATATAGTCTTTACATGTAATTGCTCAAGCTCAAAGTCATGATTAACCTCACTACCAAGGATGATTTGAATTAAGCTATATTTAATTACTATAGTGAATGCATTTATGTTCTTAACCAAGAACTTGATTGCACTATTTTGCTACTAATCTAGTCTTATATCTAGCATCTTCAACACCCATTTTCCATTAGTTTAGTCTTCTTTCTTCTTAGACATTCATTTACAGTGGACAATTTTCCTCACTTTGGGTAGCTTCACTAAATCCTAAATATTGTTGGATTATTTCTCATCATGTATAGCAATCATCCATATGCTAGAATTAATGGCATTAACCGCTATAACTAGAATGTTCCTCACTTACTCGATATCTTCAACAATATTCCAAACATCAACAAAAACAATAATAACAAGCCTTTATCCCACTAAGTGTGTGTCGGTTACATGAATTATTTTTCTCCAATGAGGACATAATCAACTAAACTATTCTCATAATACTTCCATGGAGGCTTAATTTTTCTTTTTTTCTATTCTTGGTGATAGAATATTTTGATACTTGCCCTGGTGATAGAAAAAATGCATCATAAAAATTATTTGAACTTAGGAAGTCATACTATAATATATACTTATCTCACTATAAATTTTAACTTGTATGCTAAACTTTTTCTCCTAATTAACATCACTAGAACCTATAGTGAGTGTTGCATGTAACAAGATAGATTCAACAAACACTACATTTTTACTAGATAGATTCAACAAACACTACATTTTTACTAGGAATCACTTTTTTTGGTTTTGTACACGATAATCTTCTTGGCCATAACTCCAATTTTATAATAACTAAATAACACTTTATAGATCTATGTTCTAACATATCTTTATCTATATGAGTATATATGTCGGATAACAAAAGATTTTTAAATTAAAGTGATCAACATATTTATCTGACCAAATCTCTTGTGTAGTTTTCTTGCTAATAACAATTGAATGAGAGCTATTCACTAAGTAGCAAGCTGTAGAAGTAGCTTTGGCTTAGAACGATATAGATAGTCCATTAATAGATAGTATGCAATGCTCCGTCTTGATTATGTTCTTATTTATTCACTTTGTCGCACTATTTTGCTACGGATTATGTCGAACTATGAAGTCTCTAAATTTTTTTTTTGTTTTAAAAAAATTCCCCTGAATAAAATCCAATACATTATTAGTGCGAAAATGTTTAATATAATATACAGCCTCTTTCATGATCATAATCATAATCTTTCACTTTCTAAAAGTAATAAATGTATCGCTCTTGTGCTTCAGAAGAAAAATCCAAATATTACATGAAAAATCATGAATAATTATTAGCACCTATCTGACACTTATATTAGATGATACTTTTGATGGTCTCTAAAGGTCAAAATGTATGTTGTCCACATTCTCTCGGTACAACGAATGTCAATGCTAAACTTAAGTTTCTTCCACTTTCCAAATACACTGTACTTTTAAACTTTAAATTTGTAATATGTTGACTATTAAAGAATCCTCTTCAGCTTAGTTGAGCCATCCCATTCTCGCTCATGTGCTCAAGATTATTGTGCCAAAATCTTGTTCCTTTATCATCTGACATACAAGTAATAGTTAATACATCAACAATCATTGTGGAGCCTTGTAAGACATATAATCCAATAGTCCATTTCTATCCGTTCAGTATGAGAAGTGATTATTTGCTGACTTACAAAACTCCATCTTCAGCATGGTATTTGTGCCCTTTTGCATGAACTGTACTTAAAAATTAAATTATTTTTAAATCGGGGACATATATCACATTTCCAAGCGTCCTGATCTTTTTCAAAGATTTTATTTTTGATAGTTTCAATATCTGCTATCTTATAAGGAACCTTATCCCTAGACATTATTTCATTTGTTGAAAAGTAATTATTATTTGGACACATGAAATGTGCTAGTTGACTAAAAAACCTAATCATCACTGGATTCGCTATCAGAGACAATTAAGAGTTCACCAATATTGACAACTTCAGCAACATCAATTAATTCACTTGAATGATTTAATTGCTTCCACTTCTAATGAGTAGTAACTTTTCTATTTTCTCTACAGTTTGTAACTTTCAAAGTGGAGGTACCTTTCTTTTTTGCAGTAATTGTAAATCTTATTCTTATTTTTGTCTGTATTTTGTATCAACATCATAATTTTTTCTTAAGTCCTCCCTCAAATAATAAAGCATTCTCCTTGAGCAGCACCTTCATCCACACTAATATCTTTTTAAAGAATCAAGCATCATAAATTTCGTTTAGAGTAAATATCTCCCAATATATGAGTTGATACCTTTAAATATTATATATGATGATGGTAACAAACATAGCAAGATTAACACCAAATCTTCTTCATCATACTTAACCTCCATAAACTCTAAATCAAAGATCATTTTTTGAAGGAATTCAAGTGATCTATAAGGGGCGCGCCTTCAACTATCTAGTTGGCATGATGCCGCATCAGATGCAACTTGTGAGAATTTTTTTATGCACATTTGTTGCAATTTCAGCTATAACACAGTGATTTTCTTCTCTTTTTAAATATCCTACAAAATCTGATTTGAAAACTGAAGATGAATATCAGATGAATTTTTCAGATCTTTATATTGCTCCTCATCCATCAACCACCATAAGGGCATATTGTTAAATCTTAATAACACATCATCTAAGTCTAAGCCAAAATATGAAAATTTGGTGTTACGACAAACAGTGAAATGTCGTACTTCACTGTTGCTATAGTTGAAATAAAAAATGTTGCTCTAATAGCACTTATTATAAAATCAATGTGATGGACAATGGAAGAAATAAAAAAAAAATGAATATTTTTTTTTTCATCAAAATTTAAGGTGGGAAGAACCACGAGCAAATGAGAAGAATTCAAGTTAGAAGTGAAGAGTGTCAGTTCACTTAAGATTGAGATAAAAAAAAGGTTATTTTTGGTAGAGAAAAATAGGGTATATATATACTTCTACAAGACTCTTTATAAGGAATAATAGCATTCAGTCCGTGTGTTCAAGCTTTATTGGGTCATCTTGAGTATTTTACTTATATTATTTGAAATACTTGAATACTCAGCTCACCTTCAATATAAATGCTTGAATACTCAGCTCACCTTCAATATTATTTCTTGTGGTACCATTTTAAGGAATAAAAATACTAGCCAGACATTATCACATTAAGATAGGTTCCTTATCGCTATCCATTACATTCATATGATGTCGAGTTTCATTTGTTTCCAGAAAATTCTCTGCAAATGTATTTGAGATTCTCGGGTCAATTTTGAATGTGAAGAGATCATGCTATTATTATGCAGTAACTTAAAGAGAACTGTCAAACTCAATAAAAATAAATTCACTGATTTTCATAAAAACATTTGGCTTGTTGGCCAATTCATTGTCATTAGCAAAATAATCTCAAGACCTGTAAATAATTTCTTTTTGTAATAAAAATTATAGCTTTTAACTCATTATTTGTTGCTTCATTTGCAAAATAATCTCAAGACCAGTAAATAACTTCTTTTTGTGATAAAAGTTCAAGTTTTTAACCCATTATTTGTTGCTTCAATTGCAGCTGTTAATAATTAACCATTTCTTTTCCTCGAGAATTATGCTTTACAATCTAAGTTTCGCAGCTAACATTTGTATTGATCTATTGTCAATATAGGTGGTTGCAGTTGGTGAATGCGGTTTGGATTATGATAGACTTCACTTTTGTCCATCTGAAATACAGAAGAAGTATGCTGAACCCTAAATTTTTTTGTCCCATATTTGTTTTTATGCCACACTTAGGAGGGTTTACATTCTTATGTTATATGTGCTTGCCCATGCGTGCCCACTTTGTTTATATAGTGAAGCATAGTTCTAAAAGAAACCTTAAAGTTTCGAAAGACAATCATGTCTCACTTGTGGAGTACACAGTTTCAACTTTTCATGGATGCAATTCAAATCTTCCACTTGAAATTTAAGAGCTTTTGGGGAAGTGAAGCCTTTTTTACTCGGAAGATTTTTATACATACCACTCAATCCTTATGTATTTACATATTGAAGACCTAAGCTTCAATTTTTACATATATGCCACCTCAGCTATGGATGAAAAGGTGTATGCCACTTTTTAAAAGTTAAAATAGTTGTAGTTTTGATGTGACATGAAAGATTTGAGTGGTATTTATGTAAAAAGTGATGTATAGGTGTTAGATATGTAAATATGAGTGGGAGTAATAAGCGAAGTTTAGGTGTTATATATCTAAATACATATGAATTAAGTATTATGTATGTAAATTCTTTTTTTTTTTTTACTTCGGAACATGCATGTTAATGCAACTCTTTTACTTAAACAACACCATGCTATGATAGGCATACTTAAGCACAATTGAATGCTGAACTGAAGTTCTTTAGAATTCTTAATTATAATGCATTGGTTGGCTAAAAACTTCTTTTCATGATGAAAATGATAAAATTTTTGTTTACCGTGAAACTAAGTTATTTTGGTCAGCCTTATTCTCTTCTTTGGCTTTTCACTTAATGTATATGCTTAGTAATCCATTTTCTTCAGCAATTTTTATTTTTAATGTTTATTTGAAACATTGATCTATTAAACTTGGAATTAAAAGAATGTGTAATAACTTGTTCATAAATCATATCTAGTTATTTCAATGAAACTTATTTTTCAAGTAGATGCTAGTATACAAAAGGCTCGTCTCTGGTAATGATCTTATACATAAATACACCTTTGATGGCCGGTAGACCTTTCTTCATAGGTTTCATAAAGGTTATGCATTTCTTGATGGTATCATTACTTTCTTGTTTAATAGGGTATTATGTGGAAATCAAAACGACTGGAGTTATTTACATGTTCTAAGTTCTGTAAGTAAATCATTTTTTTTTGAGCCAGGTATTTCGCAAAGCAATTTGAATTAGCGGAAACTTTGAAATTGCCTATGTTTTTGCACATGCGTGCTGCACCTGATGATTTTTGCAACATCTTAGCGCAAAATATTGACAGGTGAATTTCCCCAATCAATTTTTCTTAATGTTCTGAGTATTTCTGCCATGCCACTCTGCATATAATAAGTATTGTTGGAAAATATGTAAACAGTAAAGTTTGAATGGTTCATATTGTACATGTGATACGTATATATAACTTGAAATTCTTTGTCCAACTGTTTGAAGAAATATGAAGAACAAGAAAAACTTTAATTTATGGACTACCAGACAAAGCATATTCATCATCATTAGTTATCTTATTCCGCTTATTTGATGTCAATGTGTTTAATCTTCTTTTTCCATTACTCTTGAATGGTGCATTAAGTGATCAACATATCAAAATACTTTTCGTTTAGTTTCTCCCCTACGAAACAAGTCATTTCACCTCATTGCCTCTTTTTTTTTATTCCTTCAATCCAAACAGAGACTTATGTTCTCATTTGTCATTACAGCTTGATATAGTTGTAGTAAGTTTGTAATTAGTAATTTATCAGAAGTGATAACCCTGGTTATTTTATTTTATTTTTCTAGATTCACTGGTGGAGTTGTTCATTCTTTTACTGGTAGTGCAGAAGATCTTGACAGACTTCTATCATTTGACAACATTTTTATAGGTATGATTAATTCAACTTAACCTAACACTTGACATATTTTAGCTATTATGCGCTGACCCTCAGTTTTAAAGGAGTATGCATTCTTCTATACATGTTGGACATGAACACACGTGCAACACGCATTGAACATGTTAGTCAATTGTCCAGTTTAATAAAAAAAATTTGGACACATTTGTCTTGAATAACTAAATATAAATTTTGCAAATCTCGACTAAATGTATAAATTAATAAATAAGTATGCTAAAAAGAGTGAGCTTTTTGATGTTTTTGATATTTTTATTAATTTCTTATCTTTCTTTGCTCGTTATTATGATGATAGATAGGAGAATTTTTTATTCATTCTTTTGCATCTATCATGTCATTATTTTTTTCATTCTTCCATTTTATTTTTATTTATATTTTGCAGTTGCTATATATATATATATACATATTTATTTATTTTTATTTTGCAGTTGCTATCTATATATATGCATATGCATATACATGTATGTATGTGTACACACACACTTATATATATGTGTGTGTGTGTCTATATGTACACATATCTATATATGCGTGTGTGTGTCTATATATATATATATATATATAATATTAATTTTTAGGACACATTCAAATACAGTTTCAAATATGCGTTGGTGTCCCAAATTTTAAAAATATCTTGGCCCCTTATTTTTATCATATCGTAATGTCTCCATATATGTATCAATCATATTAACATTTTAGTAACTCACATTAATGTGATATTATATGTGTACATGCAAGGAATTTAAAAAAAAAAGATACTTTATTTTGTTCTTGTTATGCAATCATGGGGGTGGTTTTGAAGAAGTTTAAAGGGTGGTTGGTGCAGTGGTGCAACTTCTAGGGTTTGTGGAAGACTAAAGTAATGTTGACTAGTACAGAGTTCATAGACATATTTGTACTAAAAATTTTCATGCAATGGATGATTTATTTTTCTTTTATGAAAAATGGTGAGGACCTTTGGATCAGACATTCAAAATGTTTGCTAATTTATGGAGATAATTTTGGTTTATTTGGATATTTGACTCTGAAGTTATGAATACTCTTATGTAGATTGATTATAACAAGTGGACAATAGGATTTAGGGTTTTATTGAATTATCATGGCTTGATTTTTGTAAGGTTTAAGTAAGGCTTTGGGAAGATGGTGTTTGAGGATAAAATAAAGGAGATAATGCTTTACGGTTCACAAATTTTAATTGTTGTTGATTTGCAAATAAATCTGAAATCACACAACTAATTTTTTTGTAGATACTAATCTTTGCAAGAAAATAAAGTTATGTTTATTGAACTGATCAGGGTATATAATAATATATGAAGTCATACCAGACTTGAACCAAATAACAATGGGTAAATAATATTATTGCTGAATTCAAATGGAAAATTTCAACTAAACAAACACAAATATGAAATTGCAATAAACACGACACAACGCACGACTAGGATGAATCTAAGGTGGTGGTGGTGACTGTGGCTATGAAGGGCTTGGAAGGGCGGTGGCTGCAATGGGCTTGGAAGGGCGGTGAAGCAAAGCAACAGTTAATTGCTGTCTTGGGTGGCAAGTTGTGAGGTTGGCTGATCAGTTGGAAAAACAACAGGAAGGCAGCAGATACTTGCTATCCGGTGCGGCAGCTGGTAGGGAAGTGAGCTGTAGTATGGGAAAAATAGCAGGCAACGTTGTTATGGGAGGTGGCTGCGAGAAAGGGGTGGAGGTAATGCGGCTGATGGCGGCTAGAATAGAACTACAAAAAGCGACAGGGGAGCAACTAATCTAAGCGGCTGTAGCAAAGGAGGGTGACTTGGTGCGATGTGGTAATGGTGGATGATACGGGCGGTAGCAGCACTCAGTTACGGGTGTTAAACAACGCTCGGTTACCGATATTAAACAGTGCTCGATTATAGGCGCTAATACAATGCTCGGTTCAAGTGCTTCGAATCTCGGGGCCCCCGCTTGGCATCGTACAAAGTGAGAGCGGGAAGGATCGCGAGCGCAGGAGCTGGAGATCACAAATTCTCACGATGAGCGTGAGAGCAGAAGATCCCACTTGAAAGCTAGCGGGAATGCGAACATGCGGGATCCTAGATGGCGACAGTGAAATTTTTGGATTTTATGGATTCTTCTAGCCTCCCCACTCTCTTCTTTCGTGTATAAGTTTCTTTTGTCCTATGGGGAGTCTATAAATTGCTGTCCTAGTGCGTCGCTCTGGTGTGTTTCGTTTCAGATCTCTTGTGTGGAGTCTCTTTCCCCTTTGTGGGCTGTATCTAAGAAGGTGGTGGTACTTCTGCTGTATCCTCTCAAAGGTGGTGATTTTATCCTTTTATTTACCTTCCCCAAACCTTCTCCTCCACACTCTTCAACCACTAAATTTTCCCTCCTTCACCCCGACACCCAGCCATTTCCCCTTCCCACAGGTTATTACTGCTAACCTGCCTTCCTAAGTCCTTTCAAGCTCCTCCCAGTGACCCCACTACCACTGCCGACCTCCTACAACCCTTTCCCACCTGTTGTCCCTACAGTTCCGCACCATCCATACGCTGCCACACGCCTCCCTGACTATTGTCACTCCTCCCAATCATCTTTGTCCCTCTAGCCGACCACCACCCATTGGAATACATTTAGGAGTGTTTGTTTGTGTCGTATTATGTCTTGTGTTGTTATTTCCATTCGAGTCATGTTGTAATCCTATTTTAATGTTAATGAAAGTATGTTTTTGTGTTTTCACAGTTTTTCCTATTCGTTTTAGTATCCTTTAATATCAGAGTTAGTTCTACGCTAGTCTTATCCTAGGGTTTCAGAGCATTCCTATAAACCAAAACTCTCTTTCCTACTACCAAATATACCTTCCACAACCTAAACACTAACCCCACTAAAACTCTTCTTTTCTATTCCTTAATACATAGCCATGCCCAGAGATGCATGCCCAAGCCTACCCAGGAAGAGTTAAGGAAAGAGCTCCATCATCTCCGACAGTGACTTGCGGAGATTGAAGAGTTAGCAGAGGAGGAGGATGCATTCGACCAGAAACTAGAGAGTCGAAGGGGAGAAAGAAATGACGATCTGAATCCCTTCCATGGGGAGACTTTCAGCGATGAAGAAGACAGGCCACGACGTTTCAGGATCCAGTATCAGGGAAGGCCTAGAGAAGGATATTTGAATATCTCCCAAAGGAAAAAGTCTCAAGAGGTGATACCCGTATGAGGACCCAGAGACTATGGGATTAAGGTGGATTTACCTGAGTTTGAAGGAGGCATGTGTCCGAATGAATTACATGAGTGGTTGCAAACTGTTGAACGAATTTTCAAATATAAGGGGGGTACCAGAGGAAAGGCTAGTCAAGCTTGCCGCTATTAAGCTGAAGAAGTGCGCTTCCCTATGGCGCGAAAATGTGCAGAGACAGAGGAAGAGGGAAAGCAATGAAAATATCAATAGATGGGATAAGATGAAGATTGTAATGCAAATTAAAGTATTTCTCACCCCACTATTATTAAGATATATTTCTAAAGCTCCACAACTTGCAGCAGATAGATCTTTCAGTTGGGGAATTCACAACCCAATTCGACCACATACAACTGAAATGTGAACTGACGGAGCCAGAGGAATCGACGATAGCCAGATATCTCAGGGGTCTGAAGCTTGCCATTAGCCATGTGGTGCAATTGCAACTGTACTGGACGTTAGGAGATGTCCAGACACTGGCCTTGAAATTGGAAAGACAACAGAAGCAGAGTAGGAACAGTCATCCTTTAGGTCACCACCTTCAGGCATGCAGCTACCTACAATTACCACAATTGACAATGGTACCGAGAGAGACTAGCAAGCTCGGACTAAGGAATGACAGTCCGAGTCAGAGCGAGAAGTAGAAGAAAAGGTAGCGCCTCCAACACTGTACTAACCAAGAAATGTGTCAAGTTCCATGGTTATGGCCACATAACCTCCAACTGCCCTATGAGCAGAGTAGTCTCACAGATCATGGCATTGTGGAAGAAATTAGCGATGAAGAGAAAGCCAAGGAGCAGGGTGAGGTGTACCAGCTTCCCCCAGATGAGAGAGAGACACTCGTGATTCGATGAATCTTCAGACTGAGGACATTAGGTATTCGTAATAGCTTCACCACAACATATTCTACACCCGCTGCACAGTGAACGGAAAGGTATGCAGTCTCATCATAGGCGGAAGCAATAAGAATGTGGCTTCGACATAGATGGTAGAGAAATTGGGACTGAAAACTCAGAGGCATTCCCAATATATTCACTGATGTGGCTAAAGAAAAAGAATTGGGTCGGCATCGACTGAAGATGCTTGATAATCTTTACGATTGGAGGCTAGCTATGGGACCAGGTGTGGTGTGACGTGGTATCTATGGATACTTACCACCTTTTATTGGGACGACCGTGGTTTTTTGACCGAAGGACTCAACACAACGGATATTAAAACACATATTCTTTCCCACCTTCCCTCGACGGAGCCCGAGGTCACAGGATCCCTTATCAATAGAACAACGTCAGTGGAATTAGTTTTATGTTGACACCAGGCGAGAAGACCGAGAAGCCCGCCTCCGATATAGGACAGATACAACCAAAGTTATATTAGGTCGACGCCATACTAGCAAAGACTGCCGCGCGAGAAACGATTACTCTCACTACATGCTTGAATGAACCGATTATGCTACTTTGGGAAGATTCGCCAAAGATAGGCGTGGTACACAGCCTCAAAAGGACAGATCAATATGGACATTTACTTTCAAGTTAGGGAAGGCTCTCAAATACCTTGAGAGACAGTGCAGTCGTCAGTGGGAGCCATACGTGGCTAATGATGAAACGAAAGCTTTGACTATGAAGTCGAATCTCCCCCAATCCCATGAGACAGATACAGACGCTAACAACGCGACGCCCGATTATGGGTGCTAAAACAACGCCCGGTTCAAGTGCTTCAAATTGCGGGGCCCTAGCTTGGCATCACACGAAGCGCGGAAGAATTGCGAGGGTAGGAGATGGAGACCGCGAATTCTCGCTATTGGTTTCGAGAGCAGGAGATCCCACACGAAAGCTGGTGGGATCGCGAACCTGAGCGATCCTGGAGGGCGCCAACAAGGGAATTTTGGATTTTTTGGATTCTTTTGGCCTCCCTACTCTCTTCTTTTGTGTAGAAGTTTCTTTTGTTCTGTGGGGAGCCTATAAATTGCTGTCCTAGGTATGTAGGCAGTCAATTATTGGTTTGTTTCGTTTTAGATCTAATGTGTGGAGTCACTTTCTTCTTTGTGGGCTGCATCCGTAGAGGTGGTAGTGCTTCAGTTGTATGATTTCCAAGGTGATGATTATATCCTCCCTTTTACCTTCCCCAAATCTTCTCCTCCCAACGTTTCAGCCACCAAACTCTCCTTCCGTCACCCTGACACCCAGCCATTTCTCCTTCTCACAGGTTATTACTGTTGAACCGCCTTCCTAACTCCTTTCGAGCTGCTCCCAACGACCCCACTACTGCTGTCGACCTCATACAACCCTTTCCCACCTGCTATCCCTACAGTTTTGCACCATCCTTTCACTACCGCTCGCCTCCTATGACTGCTGTCATTCTCCCAATCATTTTTATCCCTCTAGCTGACCACCATTCATTGGAATACATTTAGGTGTGTTTGTTTGTGTCGTTTTATGTCTTATGTTGTTATTTTCGTTCTAATCCTATGTTAATGTTAATGAAAGTTTGTTTTTGTGTTTCTGCTGTTTTACATACTAGTTTCAGTATAATTTGGTATCAGAGCTAATCTTACCCTAATCCCATCCTAGGGCTTCCGAGCATCCCCCATAAACCAAAGTTCTCTTTCTTAACACCAAATACACCTTCCACAGTCCAAACCCCAACCCAACTAAAATTCATCTTTCCTATTTCTTAATCCTTAGCCATGCCAACCTGGAGATGCATGCCTGAGCCTACTTGGGAATAGTTAAGGAAAGAGCTCCGTCATCTCCAACAGACACTTGCGAAGATTGAAGAGTTAACACTGGAGGAGAATACATTCGACCCAAATCTGGAGAGTCGAAGGGGAGAATGAAATGACGATCTGAATCCCTTCCATGGGGAGACTTTCATCGATGAAGAAGACATGCCACGGTGTTTTGAGATCCAAAATTAGAAAAGGCCTAGAGAGGGATATTTGAATCCCTCCCAAAAGAAGAATTCCTAAGAGGAGATGCCCGTAGGAGGACCCAAAGACTGGAATCGAGGTGGATTTACCTGAGTTTGAAGGAGGTATGGATCCGGATGAATTTTTGAGTGGCCGCAAACTATTGAACAGATCTTCGACTATAAGGAGGTACCGAAGGAAATGCGAGTCAAGCTAGTCGCCATTAGGTTGAAGAAGAGCGCTTCCCTATGGTGGAAAAATGTGCAGAGATAGAGGAAGCGAGAATACTGAAAGGATCACTGGATGGGAGAATATGAAGAAGGTAATATAAAAAAGTACCTCCCACCCCACTATCGTAAGGATATATTTCTCAAGCTCCACAACTTGAAGTAGAGATATTTTTCAGTTGAGGAGTTCACAACCCAATTCGACCACTTACAACTTAAATTAGAACCGATGGAGCCAGAGGAGCATATAATAGCCAGATATCTCGAGGCTCTGAAGCCTGCCATTAGCAATGTGGTGCAGCTACAATCGTGCTGGACGCTGAGAGATGTCCAGACACTGACCTTGAAAGTAAGCAGAGTAGGCAACAATCAACTTTCAGGCCACAACCTTCAGGCAAGCAGCCACCTACAGTTACCACAACCGATAAGGGCACCTCGGGAGAGACTAACAAGCCCAGACGCGGGAATGACAGTCAGAATCAAAGCAGGAAGAGGCAGGAGAAAGGCATCGCCTCCAATACTGTACCAGCTAGGAAATGTTCAAGTGCCACGATTATGGTCATAGCCTCTAGCTGCCCCACGAGCAGAGTAGTCTCACTTACTGATCAGAGTGCCGTGGAAGAAATTCGCGTTGAAGAGAAAGCTGAGGAATAGGGTGAGGTGTATCAGCTTCCCCTAAATGAGGGAGAGACTCATGATTCGACGAATCCTGCAGAATAAGGACGCTAAGGATTCGTAATGGCTTCGCTACAACATATTCTACACCCGCTGCACAGTGAACAAAAATGTATGCAGTCTTATCATTGAAAGTGGAAGCAGCAAGAGCGTGACATCGACGTAGATGGTAGAAAAATTGTGACTGATAACTCATAGGTATTCCCGACCATATTCACCGATGTGGTTGAAGAAAGAGATTCGTATCAGCATCGATCAAAGATACTTGATGGAGTTTTCAATCAGAGACTAGCTAGGAGACCAAGTGTGGTGTGACATGGTCCCTATGGATGTCTGCCACATTTTATTGGGATGATCGTGACAGTTTGACATAAGGATTCAACACGACGAATATTGAAACACGTATTCTTTCACCAAGGATGGGAAGCACATCACTCTCCCAATGACGGAGCCTGAGGTCATAAGATCCCTTATCAGCAGAACAACATCGGTGGGACCAATTTTAGGGATGACACCAGACGAGATGATTGAGACATCCTCCCCCGATATAGGACAAATATGGCCGAAGTTAGATCAGGTCGACACCATACCAGCAACACCACCGCCATGTGAGAAGGGTCCAATTACTCTCACTACATGCTCTGAATTGATTATATGTTACTTTGAGAAGATTCACCAGCATAGGTGTGGTACACAACCTCAAAAATACAGATCAATATGAACATTTACTTGCAAGTTATGGAAGACTCTCAGAGACATTGGAAGACGGTGCAGTTGTCAGTGTGATCCAAGCGTGGCTAATGATGAAACAAAGACTATGAAGTCGAACCTCTCCCAACCTCAGGAGAATGATACGGACGCTAACAACACCCGGTTACGAGCGCTAAAACATTGCCTGGTTCAAGCACTTCGAACTGCGGGGTCCCTGCTTGGTATTACACGAAGCAAGAGCCGGAAGGATCGCGAGCGCAGGAGTTCTCGTGATGGGTCGCGAGAGCAAGAGATCTCACGCGAAAGCTATCTCAAACCGTTGCAATTTTGGATGGCGCCAACAATGGAATTGGATTTTCTAGATTCTTCTAGCCTACACACTCTCCTGTTATGTAGAAGTTTCTTTTGTCCAGTGGAGTGCCTATAAATTGCTGTCTTAGTTATGTAGGCAGTCAATTATTGGTGTGTTTTGTTTTTGATCTCCAGTGTGGAGTCTCTTTTCTCTTTGTGGGCTGTATCCGAGAAGATGGTGGTGCTTCAGCTGTATCATTTCCAAAGTGTTGATAATATTATCCCTTTTACATTTCCCAAACTTTCTCCTCCACTCTTCAGCCGCCAATCTCCGACACCCAACAACTATTTCCCCTTCCCACAGATTATTATTGCTGACCTGCAGTCCTAACTCCTTTCAAGCTCCAATGACTCCACTACAACTATCAACCTCCTACAACCCTTTCCTACCTGCTGTCCCTACAGTTCCACACTATTCTTTCGCTGCCACTCACCTTCCATGACTACCGTCTTTCCTCCCAATCATCTTTATCCTTCCAGCCGACCTCCACCACCCATTAGAATGCATTTAGGAGTGTTTGTTTGTGTCGTTTTATGTATTGTGTTGTTATTTCCATTCAAGTCATGTTGTAATCCTATTTTAATGTTAATGAAAGTTTGTCTTTGTGTTTTCACTGTTTTCTCTACTAGTTTCGGTATCTGTGGGGAAGGGTATGAGAAGGTTAATCACGACATCGGGAGCGAGATATAGGTGCTGCACCACTCAGACTCTTGGATACAACTCTAGAAGGGAAAACAAAGATGTGGATAGTCCCGAACAATTAATTGACAAACATTACTCTGAAACATGACAAAAGCAACATATATAGACCTAGGGTAAATATATATGGCCCCAAACTGTTGGGCGGCATTCCGATGGAGCCAAGAGGACTGGTCGTCCTTCATTATGTTTGGACTGATTTGATCCAGAGCACTAGAAGCGATTCTGCTCCTAGTAGACGTCCAGTCAGTCCCCCGAGGTTGTGAGAGCTTCAACCTCCTTTGCCGATCCTTCTATCTCATAGTATGGAGTCAGATCGACATCATTGAAGGTAGTGAAACTCTCGTAGTGAAACTCTCGTAATCTCTAGTCAAGTCAATCATGTAAATATTGTCATTCAACTTCTCGAGGATTCTGAATGGTACATTTACTCTAGGTTTGAGTTTCCTAGAAGATACTACAACAAATATATACTCATGTATGCCCAAGTCAACTCTGAATCATGCGCGTCATTCCAAAGCATATTCTGATTATGTAGCCATCTTTGTTTTGGTACAACCAGAGGTGTAATTGCACATAGATGAGTCTTCTTACAAACTAATTCTCAAGCCATTAAATCTGTAACATGCTTCTCACTCCATGTACTTGGCTGAGTGTATCTGATAAACAATTTTGTCAGGAGGAATTAACTCTGGAACAAAATCTGTGGTAGGTTGGGCAACATTCAATGGCAATCACTCAGGAGTGGCCTCTTCTTTTTCTATAGGACCTAGATCCCACTGTCAGATGTTTTTTCACACAAATTATTTTAGAAAGATTTCAAAACTGTAGTTCACCCTGCTTGTCGGCCATCTGATTGTGGGGTGCTGGTGAGCTGAATTGAATTTTAATACCTATATTACTCCACATAGCCCTCCAAAAGTAACTCAAAATCATCTCATCTCTGACATGATGGATTTTCCTCAACAGTGGCAACTTCAGAGGTAGATTATATTTTTGAAAGTTTTGAAATTCTCTTATCTGAACCTGCCATGTGTCTGCTACCAGTTGCTTGAACTTTTGACCTTCTTAGTCAACCAATTTCGGCCATGCTGAGGCTCCTTTTATTGCCTGCAAAAAGATAATTCGTGGCACCATATCCACAAATTCTGCATAAGCGGCTATTATCTGAGACCACTTCCTTCTAGAATAATTAATGCTAATCCTTGTGGACAATCTCTCATGGGTGTAGCTTGAATCACTGGCGCCTCTTCCTCTTCGACCAAAAGTTGAGACTTCTTTGTAAAGTCTTTATCCCCTATTCATTGTCAGTGTCTCTTCTTCAACTACTCCCACTCAGTGAAAGAGATTGCACTCCTATTTGGGCAATCAATCATCACTTGGTCAAAACCGTGACACCTGAAGCATTTACTGATAATGATGAATTTTGGAGTACTGGTGATCTCCACTTTTTCTCTACTCTATACGGGTCCATCCTCTGGTTGAGCCAGATTAGGTGTTCCACTGGTTCTACTTTTAATGCTTGATCATGGGGTTGAACTCTGCCTGTAAGATGAGGCGATCACCCGGTAATGTTCCTATAACTGGTGAAGTCTCAAGAATATATCTTGCCTATAACGTGCGAGGAGGTACTTGAACTACTTTTTCATCTTGGACCAAGTAGTGATTTTTCTTTTCCCTCACGCTTGTGTTGGTGCTTCAAATTTCCTACCAATGCAATGCACTTTTCTTTAACTTGATTGCGATTTGCTTTAACATTCTATTCAGTGGACTATTGTTGTAGTCAAAGATCAGTTCCACTGTTTGGAGCCATTCAATGAATTCTTTTGGATCCCTCTGACCTCCAAAATCTGATAAATGCACCTTTACTTCAAGACCTTGGCTTCTCCTTTGATATTCCAAGCTAAATCTTTGAAGTACTTGTTCTTCACCATTGGAAATTTTTTGGTAGAAGGGATTCACTTCATCCTTATGATTCGAAGATTCATCTTTGTGGCTACAAGTGACCCTTCCGGATTGTTTCCTTTTGAAGGCAGCAATACTCTATTGTGGTTGGAAGATTTTCTACTTTATATCATCCCAATAAAGTTTCCTATCAGCTTCTGACACTTGCCTCCTCGATTGCATGACTAGGGTTTAAGTTTGTAAAGTGAGGGGGCGTGCAGGGGTGTTTAGAGTGAGAAAGAAAAAAAGATCGGACGACTGATATGAAAAATCAGCAGTTGGGATTTGGTAACCCTAGAATAGGTATAGGGTTAGCTTAGTTTTAATACTGAATGATACCAGAGTTGAACCAAACAATAATAAGATAATAATATTATTGTTGAATTTGAATAGAAAATTACAGCCAAACAAGAAAAAATATGCAATTTCAACCAGCACGACACACGACAGTGACTAAGATAAATCTAAGGTGGTGGTGGTGGTGGCTATTAGAGGTTTGGAAGGGCGGCGACAAGATAGGTAAGTGGAGCAGGTGGCAAGGACAATAGGGAAATAGAAGTTAATTGCTATCCTTGGCGGCAACATCAGGGGGGTGGGCTGGTCAGCAGGGAAACAACGGGAAGGTAGCACATACTTGCTATTCGGGGTGGCAACAATTAGGAAGGTGAGCCGGGTTGAGGTCAAAACTACAAGCGGCGTTGTTCTGGGCAGTGACAACGTGAAAGGAGGAAGGGAAACGCTGGTGGCAGCTGAAGCTGCAAAAAACAATGGGGAAATGGTTGTTCTGGATGGTTGTAGCAAGGGAGGGCGATGAGGAACGATGTGGGAAGGATGGGGAAGGGTAGGGGAAGAACATTCACCACATCGGGAGCGAGATACAACTGAAGCACCATTCAGACCTCTCGATACAGTTATAGAAGGGAAAATAGAAACGCCGACGACTGTCTCGAACAAGCATCCGATAAACCTGCCCTAGAACACGACAAAAGCAACATATATATACCTAGGGTTACTAGGAGTGGTGCCACCCTATTGGGTGCAAGTTCCTAAGAGGACAAGCCAATACTTATTATGTCTGGACTTAACTGGTCCAGAGCACTAGGCAAAATCCTATGCTCAGCAGACGTCCGCGTCATAAAGTATTTAGGAAAGGAAGTGAAACTCTTAATAAAATATTTCCAAAATTTCTTCTTGAAAAAATATCCATAGACTAATGGCAACCTTTCTGAAGATATTTTTCTTATTTGAAAATAAATAATACCATTTTAATTTAAAGGATTTAGTTTTGTTGAATCTTTAATTTTGGTTAATTTATATAATCGTAAATTTCTTTTAATATTTAGAATATTTTCTCCAAATAACATAGGGTGGTCAACCTTTACTTTCCAATAAGAAAATAAAATAAAGAACAAAATGTAATGCTAATTGTTGAGGTTTTTGGCCATGTATATAGCGATGGGACTCTGCTTGTTTTGCGTCAACTCTCCTCTATATTTGTGACAACCTTCCTTCATTTAATAAATTCTACTCTATAGAGTTAATACTGTTGTGGTGAAGTGAGGGAAATAATACTCCATGCATCTTTACATGTGGACTATCTGTAGTTTAGGCCCTTCCAGTGATGCAATATATGTAGTTGTCAAGGTAATTGATAATGGCATGAATTTCTGCTAGTGATTTAGTTTTTCATCACCAATTCCTCATAAATCCTTTGGATTGAAAAATTGGAATATATTATATATATCAAAAAAAAAAAAAAAAAAGCATCCTCAGAGGCAAAACCAACAAAAAGAAATTGAGTGTTAGTTAACCAAGCTGTATTTTAAGGTGAGTACTTTTGAAAAATATTTATAGCAATATTATCACTATTTATGTTAACTTGTAGTGGCATATGTGAGCAAAAGCTTCATATATGAAGTGTTAATAAAAATGTGTATCATATAATCAATGACAACTCCTATCTATTGACCCCAATTATCCGAATTTAGCCCAATTAACCCTGTAGGTTCACTTAATCATTTTAACAAAATTAACTTCGATTAATCTCAAATGATCAAAATAATTTGACCAACCACGTTAAACTGGTTCATCGAACTCCATTTGAACTGATTTGATCTAATTAGCTCAAGTGGACTAGGCTACCCAAGGTGAGCCATACACTTATCCTTTGAACATATTAGACCATAATGAGAAAATTAATTTAGTTCGTTCAGATTGAACCCTCCTTAGGATGTCTTTATGTGGTTATATACATATTGATCCTTAGGACCTATTGACTCTAAATTGGTCAACCTTTTAACTAAGATTAGGCAATCTCAATCCATATGGTAACTCTTGAACTAATCGGACTAAGCACCCTAAACTGATCAGATCAATGGACCCTTGGGCCACCATAAAATGTCATTAGAGTAACCACATCCCAATGTTCTAAATTTATCCACTGGTTTGACCAATTGACTCCATAAACCTAATCTGATTCAATGAGCCCAAATGGCTTCAATTTGTCCAAATCATTCTAAACCTTTGAATTGGTTCAATGCAGTCGATATAAAGTTATCCTAGGATGTCATGAACTTAATCAAACCCTATTGGCTCAACAATTGGGTCATATTTGATCAATTGGGTCAACTTGATTTAATTGAACCCATTTGAGCAAAAATTGAGCAAATGGCTTTTAGGCATAAATTTTTTCTATCCTTTAGACCAAATTAGGGTTGTAATTGAACCAGTGCACTAGATGAACAACTCAAACTCAATTCGATTAATATTGAATTAAGTTGATTAATTTAATAAATTTATAAGTTTGTATTTTTTTAAAAACTCGAAGATTAAGTGAACCATATCTAAATATGATATAACTCATTTATTTATGTTCATGAATAACCTGTTTTATTATTTACATAGTAATTTGTTAAATGCTTAATATCAAACTCAACGGTAGTTCATATCATATATGATTTATTTTTTAAATAAAATTTATTTAATTATTTATGTAATAGTAAAATATTGTAATTTAATATCAATAACATTTTAGGATTAATTGTTAATTACATATTTAATTTATTAATATCTGCTTATTAATTAGTCTAATTTATTAAATAATCCATCATTATTTACTATATTCAATCCATCGTACTTTTTAATATTAATTCATTTTTCTTCTTGTAAATATATAATATATTTTTATGAGTTATCTAATATACATTAATTATGTCATATCATATATTTTAGTTTTTTTTCCCCCTTTCACAGACTACATTTTGCTCAACGCTCAACAATCTTAGCCCATTTGTTTTCCTTCCTGAGTTATGACTTTCTTCTTTCATACGAAATGCTTCTTATCTAGATAAGTATTTATAATTTTTTTGACTTCTTTATTATTTTTTTTAAAACAGCTTATTTGGCGTTAGTGAATATAACTATCAATTTAATGCAATTCCTTCTTGTTTCTTTATTTTAATGAACTACTTTTTTAATGCTTGTTTATTTTATTTGTTTGTAAGAAAATTTGCTTGCAATTTACTATTGTAAATTAGTTAGATAATATTTTAGAATTTATCTTATATGTTTATTAGATTTATAAATAATTTTTTGATAACTTCATATAAAATGCTTCATGCTCATTTTAATTTTTGGCTTATTTATTAACTCATTCAATTATTACAGACAAATCAATTACAATTTAAAAATTTTATTAAAAAATTTAAACAAGCAATATTCCTTAATGTTTTGGTATTTTAATTTCATTGTTTACATTAACCAAATTGTCCTTATGATTTCATTTGGTTATGCCATGTAATCCATGGGTCATTTGGACTATTTTAGGCATGCCCCATTTTCTTGAAATTATTTGGGGTTTATTATTTTTTTAGTCGAAATATTAATTACTTTAATTATTAATTATAAGATAATAACCTAAATAGTTTTATGAATTTGGTGTTGTTTAAGCATCTTATTTTATATCATCAAATAAATAATCATAAATTGTTTAAAATTTGCATGTATGTTCCTCTCTTTTTAAGACATATTATGATTATTTTCTTCAAGAGGTAGATTAAATTTAACTTCAGTAGATTTTTTTTGTATATTTATATCAGGGTTTATTAGATATGGGGTCTATCTTCCTATGAGCACAAAGTCTCATAGTTTCCTGTCTGTGGGAGAGCACTTTCAAATAAAGATAATTATATAAGTATGCAAACTTAATATAAATTTTTTTATTAAATTAAATGGGAAATGTTTGGAGGTTATGGAGGTATACCGGATCAAGATTCTATGATTTCTTCATCTTGAGTATACCAATTGTCTCAGTCTATCAATGATATAGGGCCAGGTTATAACGTCTATAAAATTTGATTTTTTGTCGTTCGACTTCTCATAGAGATCTCGAGTAGACCAAGGTGAATATATATATATATATATATATATATATATATATATATATATATATATATATATATATATATATTATATTTTAGGATTTTTAATCAATTTAATAAGCTTGTAACAAGGAAGCTAGCCTAAATATAATTTGTCCATTGTAATTTCCAAATTGATTCATAGAAATATAGATATATTATGTATTTAAGAAACTAAATGGGTTGGAGAAAAGACAAAGTAGATTGATAACTTAGGTTTTAAACTTTGGTATTCAGGTAAGAGTTGCACTAGAAACATAGTAGGTTTAATTATAAATAAGAGTTTGAAAGATAATGTTGTAAAAATTAATGGAATTCAAGATAAAATTATAGCCGCCCTTATGATTATTATTGATACTGAGAATTTTAATATTATAGGTGCTTATGCTCCTCAAGTAGGTTTAAATATAGGTTTCATAGTAATTAGAATGACCTAGAAGATTTAATACAAATGATTCTTCTTGAAGAAAGAATTTTTATTAGAGGATATTTAAATGTACAAGTCGGTAGAGTGGTAGAAGATTTTAGAAATATTCATGGTGGCTACGGTTTTGGAGTGATTAGAGAAGAATGTAGAACCTTATTAGATTTTACTTTAACGTATGACTTTGTTATTGCTAATACTTTATTCAAGAAAAGATGTGAACATATTATTACTTATAAGAATGGATTCAAAAATATAAATTGATTATTTTCTTATGAGAATAAGAAATCATTGAGAATATAAAGATTGTAAGGTTATTCCAAATGAGAATTTAAGTACTCAACATCGATTATTAGTTCTAGATTTAAGATAAAGAGTTGTAAAATAAAGAATATTATGAATTATTGTCATCGATTTTGATGGTGCACCTAAAAGACAGAAAAATTATTTTTATGAGTATACCTAAATATTTCAAGATTTGGGATGTTCATGAAAATGTAAATTCTATGTGCGATAGAGTAACAAACACTATTAAACAAGTGACATATAATGTGCTTGGAGAATCAAAAAGAAAATTTTCTATAAATAAAAATAAATGGCGGTGGAATAATAATGTGCAGGAAAACATAAAATTTAAGAAGTTATGTTATAAAACTGATTTAAGTGTAAAAGCTTATAGAATTAGGTAAAAAATAAAATGACTTGTAGGGAGTCTAAGAAAACATTCTGTGACGCTAAAAATTCAGCTTTTAGTAATCTTTATAATAGATTATAAACTAAATAGGCTGAAAAATATATGTTAAAACTAATCAGATAAAGAGAAAAGAAAAGTATAGATTTAATTCAAATAAAATATATTAAAGATGAAAATCAAAAAGTGTTTTTCTTAGAAATGATATTCAACATAGAGGGTGAGTTATTTTGATAAAGTTTTTATTGAAATTTTTGAAAATACGATCGACCATAGTGATCCTAATTTCGTTAATAATAATAAAATATTTCATTTTTACGATCGCATTAGTAAAAAATAAGTTAAAGAGACTTTAAAGAAACTATGGTGGAAAGTCTGTAGGATCTGATGATACTCAGTTGAAGTGTGTAAATATATAGGAGATTTGGGAGTTTCTTGGCTTACTAAACTCTTTAATATTATTTTAAAAACTAAAATGATGCCTGAGGAGTGGAGGAAGAGTATTGTGATCCCCATTTTAAGAATAAAGGGGATGCACAAGAGTATGCAAATTATAGAAGAATTAAGTTGATGCATCACTTTAAAATTATGTGAGTGGGTAATTGAACATAGGTTAAGATATATTACAAAGATTTCTCATAATCAATTTGGATTTATGCCAGACAAGCCTACTATGGAAGCTATAATTAGGTTTGATGGAGAAGTTCAGAGAGAATAAGGAGGATCTATATATGATTTTTATTGATTTTGGAAAAAGTTTACGATAAGATTCAATGAGATATCATTTGGAGATTTCTAGAGAAGAAAGGTGTTCATATGACATATTCAAGTCATTGAAGATACGTATACTAGAGTTGTTACTTGTGTTTGAATAAAAGGAGGATTGACCAAATATTTTCCTATTTTAGTTGGATTACGTCAGGGATTGGATTTAAGTCCATATCATTTTGCTTTATTTATGGATGCTCTTATTGGATATTTACAGGAGGATGTACCTTAGTGTATGCTTTTCACTGATGCTATCCTTGAGGCCTATTGCTAAGTGAGTTAGCAATTTTTCCTAGTTGTTTCTCAATATTTCTAATTGCAACACTCTGACTTTGCAATTGATTCCCCATCTGTAATAGCACTTCTTCCATAGACAACTTTTTAAATTGTTGGTTATTGTTAAAGTCAGGAGATAAGAAGGTCTATAGTTAGCACTACCCTGGTTGTTCCAGTTTCCCAATGGGTTCACTTGATTGTTTCCCTATTACTGGTTTCCACGACCGAGATTATTATTCCAGTTAAAGTTAGGATGATAGTTCCAACCTCGGTTATAATAGTTAGAATATGGGTTATTAGGTTTATTATTAATTGTATTTAAAGTCTCATATGATGGTGATTAAGAATCAATCATTTATCCCAATGAGTTTTCTTCAATCACATGAGGTGTTTGAGGTAAGTTCATTCTGAATTGGTCTAAATTCCTAGATATTGCAGCAAATTGAGAAACTAAAATAAATATCACGTCAGTATCATGAACACTATCTACTTTCTTGGGGTTTACCCTTTTAGAGGGTCATTGAAAGTTGTTCGTCGTCATCTCTTTGATTAAAGAATATGCATTATCAAATAATTTTGACATTAATGAACCACCAACATCAGCGATATCTAAGGGATCCTAATAACTCGTTACAGAATGTTTGAATAATCAACCAGTCTGGCAGAGCGCGATGTGAACACTTCCTAAGGAGTTTTTTAAATCATTCCCAAGCTTCGTCTATTCATTCACCTTCATCTGAGTAAATAAGTTAATATTATTTCTAAGCTTAGCAGTTTTTGAAGTTGAAAAATACTTAGCTAGGAATTTTTACGTTAAATCACCCAAGTTCTGATAGATCGATGTGTTAAGGAGTTCAACCACATCTTAGCTTTATCCCTTAAAGAAAATGGAAAATGTCGAAGTGTCTGTTTGGGGCAGCTGCAACTTCTCGACTTTTAATCAGTAATATATTGTCTCGTGAAACATTACTGTGAAACTAGTTGCCTAATTGTTGCAGTTGTGTTAAAACAACTGTGGGACAACTGTTTCTGAAAAAATGACTATTCTGCACCTGTTTAGTGAAGCTGTTTAAAACATAACTGAGACAACGATGTAATTGATACTTTAGAAGCAGATATTCATTTTAAAACAGAACAAAAATTCGGATACACAACTCACTTAACAGTATCAAAAATGCTAAGATAAAAATAAAATTTTAAGTAAAATAATAATATTTTTAACATCAAGGCGATATATGTCTCGTTCTAAACTGTCCTCCAGTGATGCTATCAATTTGCGATCACTTTTAGCAGTGGAGTCAACCTGACTGTCAGCCCATCGGAAGAAGTCACACTGTTTTGTGAGTTTCCGAGGGCATCTGTAAAACTGTCGACCGTAGCTGTGGGACTGACGTGACTCAAAAATGAAGTCTATAGTCCGCAGTAACATAACAATCTTTGAGGCGTCCATGAATTTCTGGAGCTCATTTTTCTTGAAAGCAGCGAAATAGAACCTATTAGTCATTTATTTTAAGTTCGAAACTATTAGAAATAAGAAGAAAAAAAGACGAAAAACATATAAAAACTGGCCAACATTAACTACCAGTGAAACCACACAATAATCCAATCACCTTCAACAATCGCATTAGTGATTTGTTCTCTAAGGGCTGCCATTTCATTTGCACCTTCCCATTCTTTCGTACAAATAGTAGAATGATCATTGTCATCTCGTGACAGAGAATGCCCCGAGGTGATACTTGAATGCTTCTGCAGGGACCTGCTGTTGATCCTCTTCGGCACTGCGAAAGTCAATGGCGCTTTGAGACGGATGCCTTTAAATGGAATTGTACAACGCCATCATGGCTATCACTACCTGGACCTGTTTGGGAAACATGTAAAATGTCATATCTCATATCATCACTCATTTCTTCTTCCAAAAGCAGAAAATCCTTTCAATGACACCTCTTAAAGATGAATGTCTTATATTAAACACATCTTTTCTGCCACGTGTAATGTTGCTGGCTCGCTCGAAATTAGACAGATGATATCTTGTATCGGGAAAGGGTTTCAAATACCCTCGCTGCAATGGACAACCGACATTGACCTAATAATATTTTCCTGAAATGTAATGCAAGTTCAGTATGATATTTAAATTAAAAAACTGAAGGATTTGAGGATGTAACATACCGTGTGGAGGGTGTGAGAAGTTGTAGTTAAGACTCCGCATAAATGCCTTGAAAATTCTGCTGTTGTGCGCACTACTCTCCCAACCGGGCACGACGAAAGTAAAACACATGTTAAAATCACACACAATTATCACATTTTGCGTAGGGGCTCTGCAACATCCGATAAATGCAATTTTTTGCTCATTTCAACTCTTGAATCAACTTGAGTACCATCTATTGCTCCAATGCAATCTTACACAAATAACTTTAATTTATTAATGCCTGCTATTCATATTTAAAATTAAATACTAGAAATTACAAATATTACCTTAAAAAATGGCATGTAACGCGCATCGCATTGAATCTCCGTAGGTGTTTGTGTGAACATTAGATTAGTTGGTTTTATGACTTGTGTAGCTTGACTCACAAGTGCATCCAGACCTACAGAAGTATATGCTGATCGTCTCAGATGAGTGTTGGAATCGTTCTATCGCACCACGCATTGACTCGTTTTGTGATAATATGTAGAGTCATAGCCAACACCTCACGTTGAGTCATCCTCGATGACCCATGAAGACTATAAGATCTAGTAAGTTTTGCTAGATGATCTGTAAATACCTCTTGCCTTATACGGAACATGTTGTTGAATCTGGTTGGATGCCCAGCGAGCAATTCTCCAATTCATTTGTCTCTGATTTAAAAAATGTGAAGCACAGAGAGTGGTCAATGTACGTATTGTAATACTCAACAATCAAGGAGATTGCTGCATTTTTTTGTATCCGTCTTTCTTGGTCTGAATCCATGTTGGTATATTTTGCTAATATTAAGAAACATAATGGAATTAATAAATCACTAAGAAAGTATAACCCAAATATTTATAATAGATAAAAATGACGACTTATGAAAATTGAAAAAGATCATAAGAAAATACAGTAACGAAATAAAAGTGTCCTAAGCAACGAAAAATGACATAAAACTGTTGCCCAGTTAATAATAAATAAGAAAAAAGTTTCCCTACAAGCATAAAAATGTCGTAGACATGACATTCATTTTTCTTTGGCAATTGTTGTGAAAAAAACACTGTGAACCAAATATTGAAAGAGCTCAATTGCAAAAAAGTATAGCTTAAAATCTTCTGAAATTTCTTCATCTTCATCCAGAATTTGCACGACCTTCTTAATTAAAGTTGCCTAAACTGTATGCGGGCGTCATTGGAAGTATGTACCAGATGTGATATTTGGTTTCTGAGATAAGCAACTCTACTCTTTTTTCTGCCCTCCACACGAGGACGCTTAGAACTGTTGGTGGACTGGATTTCGGGAAGTTTCAGGTTGTGGAGATCAGATGAATCACTTGATAGGTTGATGAATTCATTCTCATGGTTATCACAAAAACCTGTCTCACTTGGAGTGCATGCATATTTGTCTGTTGTGACGACACCCCAAACATCCGGTCCAGCTTCTCGAATTCGGGGCCAATTTCACAAACGTTGTACTTCTTCGTTGCGGGCACCACCTGCAAAATCATATTAAACACCATAATTAGTATTAAAAAATGAAATGAATCAAACTAGACGACAACAACAACAACAAAGCCTTAATCCCACTACGTGGGGTCGGCTACATGAATCCTTTTTCTCCTTTGTGTCCTATTTAGAGTCATATTCTCATTTAGTTCTAATATATTAGGATCATTTTTGATACAATTAGCCCAAAGTCTTCTTAGTTCTACCTCCGCCTTTCTTAACATAAGTCGACTCTAAAACATCTACTCTCCTAATCGGATCGTCAGATGGTCAACGTTGAATGTGACCAAATCATCTAAGATGACTCATTTCACATTGTCTCTAAGTGTAAAACCACTCATCTACCTATTCATTCTTATCTCAACAAAACTTGACTTAGTATTATGCTTCTTTTTTAAAGGCCAACATTCAACGCCATAGAGCATGACAGATCTCACCACCGTCTTAGAAAATTTTACTTTCAGTCTAAGTGGTACTTTTCTATCACACAAAAGGACCGAAGCATTCCTCCACTTCAGCCAACCAACTTGAATTCTACTATTAACATCCCCATCTATATTACCATCACTTTGAATAACACACCCATGATATTTAAATCGTTCACACCTTTTAATAATTTGATCACCCAAAGTTACACTTCTGTCACTAGAGCTAATATTACTAAAATTACATTCCATGTATTCAATTTTAGTTCTACTTAAATGAAGGCCTTTAGACTCCAATGTAGACCTCCATAATTCAAGTTTTTACTGGGTTTTTTCTCTCATCTTATCCACGAGAAGGATATCATCAGCAAAAAGCATACACCAAGGTACATCCTCCTGTAAATGACCAGTAAGACCATCCATAACTAAAGCTAAAAGATATGGGCTTAAAGCTGATCCCTTATGTAATTCAACATAAATAGGAAAATATTTTGTCAATCCTTTTTCAGTTCGAACACAAGTAACAGCTCTAGTATTCATATCTTTAATGACTTGAATATAACTCATATCAACACCTTTCTTCTCAAGTACTCTCCAAAGTATATCTCATGGAACCTTATCGTAAGTTTTTTCTAAATCAATAAAAATCAAATGTAGATCCTCATTATCTCTGAACTTCTCTGTCAAACCCCTCAATAAATGTATAGCTCACATAGTAGACCTGCCAGGCATAAATCCAAATTGATTATGAGAAATCTTTGTGATACGTCTTAACCTATGTTCAATTACCCTCTCCCATAATTTTAAAGTATGACACATCAACTTAATTTTTCTATAATTTGCACACTCTTGTGCATCCCCTTTATTCTTAAAAATAGGGACCAAAATACTCTTCCTCCACTCCTTAGGCACCTTTTTAGTTTTTAAAATAATATTAAAGAGTTTAGTGAGCCAAGAAACTCCTAAATCTCCTAAAATTTTCCACACTTCTATTGGGATATCATCAGGTTCTACAAACTTTCCAACCTTTTTTTTCTTTAAAGCTTCCTCAACTTATTTTTTATTAATGCGACGTTAAAAATGAAACGTTTTATTATTATTAAAGATATTAAGATTACTAATGTCGATCGTATTTTCAGAAACTTACATTAAAAAGTTTATTATAATAACTTACTCACCTATGTTGAATATATTTTTCTAAGAAAAATACTTTTTAATTTTCATCTTTAATACACTTAACTTGAGTTAAATCTTTACTTTTCTTTTCTCTTTGTTTAGTTAGTTTATTCATATGTTTTTCACCATTCTTGGTATCTAATCTATTATAAATATCACTAAATTCACCGCAAGTCTTTCTTTCCGCCTCTCCGGCGCATAAATAGTTCGTTTCACTGGATCCCAACCCAAGCCCGTTGATCCTCGTTTCAAATCCTTCCAAATTTTACAATTCTTCTCGAGTTGATCCCACTTATTCTTCATTTGCATCCTGTCATACTCACTGCCTGTACTTTCCTTGAAGTTTGCGATAATATGTTGCCACCCTTATTGAAATAGGTCGTAGGCCTATTTCTCAGTTTGAATTCCTTGAGGAAAATGTCACAAAATAACATTTTTGTTTCTTTTTCCCACAATGCTGGTGTACTGGTCTCTTTGATCTTATTAGCCATTGAATTGCTAAAATAAAACAAATTATTTTAATAAAACAATAAAGGAAGTGGTGAAAAGAAAAATATCTGCAAGGTGTGGAATTAAGTTTTTAACGCCTGGATAAATATTCTGTCATACACCTTGTCACATTCAGGCATCTAGTCATCACCTAGAGGAAAGGATGAGATGTTTGGAAAGAAATGCTATAATAGTTGCTAGTGCCTACATCCCAGTTCAAAGCATTCAACCCAACGCTAGCTTAGGCGGCCAATATGGCAACCATTGTATATTTGAACAGCTTTTTTTTCAATATGGCAGGAAAATATACTGTCATTTGTGCTGCGGTTTGGCCAGCATAAAAGTAAAGTTGCACATCAACAGCTTAAACTTACAAAGCATTCAAAGCATCCCAAATGAGTATCAATATCTATGCATAGTATGTCATGAAACTATTTTCAGAGACTATCTATTTTACTGCCTCATTTATGGGTGTGTATCATTGAAAAAAAAGCTTCTTTAAGCATAATATTTTGCAATTTAGTTTGCTTGAGCATGCTCAAACAGATAATAACTACAGTGTTTCATAGTAGTGAGAATAACAATGGCGACAATGAAGTTCTGTTGCACTTTCATACATAACTTTCTTACTATATGTCCCAAAGGGGTATTAATATCTATGCATAGTATGTCATGAAACTCTTTTCATTGATTTAGAAAAATCTTACAATATGGTTCCAAAAGATATCCTTTGGAGAGTCCTTGAGAAGAAATGTGTTGATATGACTTATATTCAAGTCATTAAAGATATGTATACTAGAGTACGAACTGAAGGAGGACTGACCAAATATTTTCATATTTCTTTTGGTTTACATCAAGGATCAACTTTAAGCCCATATCCTTTTGCTTTAGTTATGGATGGTCTTACTGGACATTTACAAGAGGATATACCTTGATGATGCTTTTTACAGATGATATTCTTCTCGTAGATAAGACGAGATAAAAAGCCCAGGAAAAACTTGAATTATGAATGTCTACATTGGAGTTTAAAAGCCTTCGTTTGAGTAGAACTAAAACTGAATACATGGAATGTAATTTTAGTAATAGTAGCTCTAGTGACAGAAGTGTAACTTGGGGTGACCAAATTATTAAAAGGTGTGAACGATTTAGTTATCCCGGGTCTATTGGTCAAAGCGATGGTGATATAGATGGGGTTGTTAATAGTAGAATTCAAGTTGGTTGGTTGAAGTGGAGGAATGCTTCGAGCCTATTGTGTGATAGAAAAGTACCGCTTAGACTGAAAGGAAAATTTATCAGATGGTGGTGAGACCTGCAATGCTCTATGGTGTTGAATGTTGGTCTTTAAAAGAGAAGCACAATACTAAGTTAAGTGTTGCCGAGATGAGAATGATTTTGTGGATGAGTGGCTTTATACTTAGAGACAAAATGCAAAATGAATATATTCGTGATAGGGTTTTTGTAGCTCCAGTTACAAACAAAATTAGAGAGATTCGTCTTAGATGGTTTGATCACATTAAACGTCGACCATCTGATGCTCCAATTCAGAGAGTAGATGTTTTAAATTCAACTTATGTTAAGGCATAGGTAGACCTAGAAAAATTTAGGCAAATTGTATAAAAAATGATCATAATTTATAAGAATTAAATAAAAATATGACACTAAATATGACACTATGGAAAAAAAAGGATTTATATAGCCGACCCCACTTAGTGGGATACAGGTTTTGTTGTTGTTGTTATTGCAGCAATAAAAAATTCATTATGACCCTCATGAATTTCAAGTGTTTCTTAAACACATATTTTCAGTCTCATACAAATCTGATGGTGTCCTAGCATTGAGTCAATCTTAGAGAATATAGCAGCCCCGAACAATTCATTTAATAGCTCATTGATCACCGTAATCTCTGTCAACTCCGTATCATGTAATTCTTCCATCTCTGTTAACTTCAATCCTGCTTGTTTCCATCAGTTCAAGCCATCCGAATGTCAGGCCTTTTCTTTTAGGTGTTGTCGCTCGAGTTCTCTCCTTATTTATTTGCTCGATATCGCATATCCCAATTCATCTAAAGTAGTGATGCTACCCTGGTGTCCAAAGAATCCTTTTGGTTGTTGTTGCTCACATCCGTTCCTGACTCGTCGCTCGATCCTGTGGTGGGTGGAGGTGGTTTTGTATGCACTCCCATGATCTTCTTCATCATTTCTTTTAGGGCCATAAATCTCTGCTCGAACCACCCCTCTATGGACAAGAAACACTCCTCCATTACCTAGAAATGTTCCTTTATTTCCGATTTGATGTGGCCTATCTCTTTCTCTAATTTCACCTCCAAAGCTTCTACTTTCTTTACTATCATCGCTCCTTGTAAGATTTCAAAACTCGCAATCCTATGGTTGGCTTCCCATTTAGCTTGAATCCAAAAAGTAATGCGGCAATGACATTGTCGACTTCCCAGATTACAAGAGATTCCGTCACTAGGGTATGGCCTATCCTCCCAATTACTACAATACAAGGATAAGCTCATTTCTCGTCCTTGACCGTTGGAGAAAATACCAAAACACTTATTGTCAGTGGTGGGTACTATGCTTAAGCATTGCCAAAGACAAGGAAACCAGGTTTTTGACCTACTACTGTAAGTTATTTTTAACCCAAATATTTATAGGTTCTGTACACCCCTCCACTTCATTTTTAACGTGTTCAGATGTCTATAATTTAGGAAGTTATTCTTGTCCATTACCCAACCAAAAAATCTTTTAAAATCTATTTCTCATCTAACGTAGACATCTCAATTTTTTTTTACTTATGTCAAGATCTAAGTCTCATATTTGACTTCTATGATTAAAATGAGCTTTATTTCTGTATTCCTCAAATAAAGTTTATCTTGATTTTTCACCCTCAAAGAATTTCTTGTATTTCAGTCCACTTAACCTTCAAATGGATGTGTTTATCAATCTCTATAATATCAACTTATTCTTTTTCTTGAATTTGAATAGTTTCCAAAATATAAATTTGCTCTTTTACTTGATTGATGTATATACGCTCGTTTGATTTTATTTAGTAAGCAATTTAGTTAATTCAATTTTCAAATTATGTTTCTCTAATGATTTGCTAAATGCCATTGATATTGAGCGCCACTTTGACATTTTGACACAATCATTAAGTTTTATTACCCAATTTCATATGGGATTTCTTGTGATCTAGGTTTTCCTATCACAGATCTTGGATAAGATGCATAAAATCAAGCACACAAACTCAACTTCATAATTTAAAATCTTAATTTAAAACTACGTTTTGTTAGAGGAAAATCAGAAATAGACAAAATTCATTCAAATGATAATTTTATAATTCTCGGATAAAAAACTTGTATGGAAATTAGGATCTCAAAAGAAGTCGCATATAAAGAAATATTGCACCATATTTTAAAATATTTAATAACATATCCAAGTCTGAAAATCTAAATAGAACGAAGGAAAGACGCGCCATGCCATTATAAAATCAACCGCACAAAACTAATAATCAAATGTTAAATATCTTCTTCTCGATCCAAAAATCTCGCATTTTAGGAAATAATAAACTTTGATTCGCATTATTTCTCTTATTCAAGAGCAAAAAGATTTTTTATATTTATCCTAATATCTAATCCAAATCTAGATTTTATAACGAGGTTTTCCAAAGCTTGTTTTGAAAATTCAAATATACTGCAACAGTAATTTAATTACCCAGCATTTTCTTATAATCCATCAGTTTTGGTGCATGCATCTTCTAATTCCCATCAGATTTTGTGCAACAGGACTCAACGGTTGCTCTCTAAAGACAACGGAGAATCTTAATGTTGTGAGAGGCATTCCTACAGAAAGAATAATGATTGAAACTGATGCACCATATTGCGAGATTAAGAATACTCATGCTGGAATTCATTTTGTCAAATCTAATTGGCCTTCTAAGAAAAAGGAAAAGTATGATCCTGATTTTATTGTTAAAGGGCGGAATGAACCTTGTTTTGTCAGGTAATTTTGATGCCAATACTTTTTTTTTGCTGTTAATTTTGTTTCTTTATTTTTTTTATATGCGAGTTTCATGTTTTTGCAGACAAGTTCTTGAGGTTATTGCTAGCTGTAAAGGAATTAACAGTATAGATCAACTGGGCAGAGCAGTTTACCATAACACCTGCAGGTATTATGACTACTGCATTTGTTAAAAAGTTCTTTGAGATTATTTTTGTATTTTATTTTTTTGTTTTCTGTTTTTATTTTATTTTGTTTATACTTTGACTTGAAATAATCATGTTTGCCATTTGAAATCAACAATAACAACAAGCCTTTATCCCACTAAGTGGGGTTGGTTACATGTATCATTTTTCTCCATTATATCCTATTGAGTGTCCGATTTTCATTTAATTATACTAATTAAGATCATTTTTAATACAATATGTCCATCTTTTTAGGTCTACCTCTACTTTTTCTAACATAAGTCAAATATGAAGCATCCACTCTCCTAATTGGATCATCAGATGGTTGACGTTTAATGTCACCAAACCATATAAGACGACTCTAACCATAAAGCATTGTTGGTCTCACTACCATCTTATAAATTTTTTCTTTAACTCTAATTGTACTTTTCTATCACACAATAGACCCAATGGATTCCTCTATTTCAACCAAACAAATTGAATTGTACTATTAACATTCCCATTTATATCATCATCACTTTGAACAATATACTCGAGATATCTAATAAGTTCTCACATTTTAATGATTTGATCGCCCATAGTTATGGTTGTAAGTGAACCAATGCACTCGATGAACAACTCGAACTCGGCTCGATTAAGACTTGACTATGTTCGTTCAAATTAGTAAATGAACAAGCTTGAACAATTTTTAAAAGCTCAAAGCTTAAGTGAATAAACATGAACATAGTTAAACTTGTACATTTATGTTTACGAGCAAACTCATGTGTTGTTTAACAAATAACTTGTTAAATACTTGATAATAAGCTCGATGATAGCTCGTATCATATATTACATATTATTTATATAAAATTTAATTAACTAGAATATTAACTTGTTTGTTGATAGCTCGATGATAGTTTGTATCATATATATGATATATAAATATTTGATATTAAGTTTTTGTAAGTTTTAAAGTTATCATTTTTAATTCTTTGATAGGATTTAGGTTAAATCTTGCTTAAATACTACACAAATTATTCTACTAAACATCTCATAATCGAGGGATTTAGAGCAAAATGGAGGAGAAATGAGATACAATAGAGTTTAGAGTTTGTAATTAATAAATTAATAACTGCAATCAATTTTATAGAATTATTTATTAATTGTTTTGTATGAAAATCTAGATGCTCGTTTGAATTTTTAGCCCGTTCATTAGCTCGTTTAAATACTTTTGCTGGTAGGATTTAGGTTAAATCTTGCCTAAATACTACACAAATTATTCTACTAAACATCTCATAAGCGAGGGATTTAGAGCAAAATGGAGAAGAAACGAGATACAATAGAGTTTAGAGTTTGTAATTAATAAATTAATAACTGCAATCACATTTTTAGAATTATTTATTAATTTTTTTTATGAAAATCTTCATGCTCGTTTGAATTTTTAGCTCGTTTAAATACTTTTGCACTTGTCATAGACAAATCAAGTACAAATTAAGTCCAAACATTGAAAGTTTTAAATATGTCAAGCTTGAGCAATATATGAAAACTCGACACAAGCTCAAACAAAACATGAACTTATAATTATACCAAACCAAGTCCGAACTATGATATACTTGGCTCGACTCGGTTCGATTACAGCTCTTCCCATAGTTACAACTCTAATGCTTGATCTACTATTTCTAGAATTACATGCTATATATTTAGTTTTGATCTACTCAAATAAAGGATTTTAGACTCTAATGTTGACCTCCATAATTCATGTTTTTCTTGAACTCTATCTCTAATCTTATCCACAAGAAGGATATCATGAGTGAAAAGCATACAAAGAGCATCCATAACTTAAGAAAAAGATATGAGTAAGGTCGATCTTTGATGTAATCCAACTGAAAGAGGAAAATACTCCGACAATCCTCCTTTTGTTCGAACACAAGTAACAACTCTAGTATACATATTTTTAATGACCTAATTGTAAGTCATATCAGCATCTTTCTCGTTTAAATCTCTCCGAAGAACTTCTATCGGAATCTTATCGTAAGCTTTTTTTAAATCAATAATAATCATAGGTAGATCCTCATTACTCTCTCTGTACTTCTCCATCAATTCTCTCAATGAATGTGTTGCTTCTAGTGTATGGTTGTCCGACATAAATTTAAACTGAATATGGGAAATCTTTGTATCATCTTTTAAGCTATGTTCAATTGCTCTTTCTCATAATATTAATATATGTCACATTAACTTAATTCCTCTATAATTTGCACAGTATTTTCCATCCCTTTTATTCTTAAAAATGGAGACCAAAATACCCGTCCTCCATTTCTCAGACTTCTTTTAAGTTCTTAAAATAATATTCAAGAGCTTAGTAACTAAAAATACTCCTAAATCTTCTAAATATTTCAACACGTAAATTCGGATATCATTACGTTTTACTGATTTATTACGCTTAGTTTTCTTTAAAGCCTCCTCAATTTTCATTTTATTAATGTGACGTTAAAAATTAGAAAAAATTATTATTATTAACAATATTAAGCTCACTATGGTTGGTTGTATTTTTTAGAAACTTCATTGAAAAGTTTATCAGAATATCTCACTCACTTATGTTGAATATCTTCCTTTAAGAAAATATATTTTAGTTTTCATCTTTAATATACTTGAATTAAATCTTTATTTTTCTTTCCTCTTTTATTTGGCTAGTTTATAAATATATTTTTACTCTTATTAGTATTTAATATATTATAAAGCAGAATTCCTAGTGTCACAAATTGTTTTCTTAAACTCCTTACGGGCCTCTCTCTAAATTAAATCAATTTTTATAATAATACTTCTTATATTTTATCTTTTCTTGTACATTATTATTCCATCATCAATTTTTTTTATTTATTAACACTCTTATTTTTAGTTCTCCAAATACATCTTGTCACTTGTTTAGTAGTGCTTATTACTTTATCCCACATTGAATTAGCTTTTTCATGAACATTTTAAATCTTGAAATCTTGAAGTTTACTCATAAAAATAATTATATTTGTGTTTTTTAAGTTTCCTCATCTATTTCTATTATAATGTTTCATTGTATTTTCTTTCTTCCAACTACTCATCTTAAAATTCAGAACTATAATGATATTTAGTACTTAAATTTTTCCTCGAAATGACCTTATAATATTTACATTCTCAACGTTATCTTTTTTACATAAGAAAATAATCAATATGTTTTATTACAACTATTCTTATAAGTAATAATGTGTTCATCTCTTTTCTTAAATAAAGTATTAAGAATAATAAAATTATAAGTAAAAAAAAATCTTATATTGTTATACCATTTTCATTAATCACACCAAAGTCGTAGCGATCATGAATATTCTTAAAATCTTTTACAACTCCACCAATATGTTCATTTAAATCTACTTCAATACAAATTCTTTCTTGAAGATGTATTCTTTATATTAATTCTTCTAGGTTATTTCAAAATTTTCTTTCGAACGTATGTCTAAATCTATTTGAAAAGCATAAGCACTTATAATATTAAAAATTATAGTATCAACAATAATCTTTAGGCTACAAGTATATCTCCAATTATATTAATTTTTGTAACATTATATTTCAAACTCTTATCTATAATTACACATACATCATTTATAGTGCAACTCCTCCTTGAATACTAAAGTTTAAAACCTAAGATATTAATCATCTTAGTCTTTTCTTCAACCCATTTTGATTCTTGAATGAGTGAGATATCTTCTTGTGAATCATATTATTTATTAATTTCATTAATTTACTTGGGAGAATAACTATATTACAACATTAGTTTCATGGATTAACTTTTTTGCCTTCATTAGTCCATAATGTGAAAATCTTTGTTTATTTGACAATACATCCGGTCATCGGTGTAATGACTTGCACACGTTTCACTCTATTGATATAACACATGGCTTCCAGAGGATGCCCTATCATTTACACAATGATTTAAAGGATTCATGTTATGATTTTTTGACAAAAATTTTATGCTGGTTATTGATTATCTAATACAACCTTTCACTTTTTGCATCCGGAGCTTGTAACTCAGCAATTGTAGTGTTCTTTTGACATTTGAAATCAAGTACAATTATTCTTAAAAACATTCATTTGTTCAAGTGTTATTTGAAGTGTTTTTAAAAAACAAATTGATTTGCTTTCAAAATAAAATATAAAAATATATAAAAAGTATATTAAACAAACATAAAAAACAAGCATGTATCCCGCCAAGTGCGGTTGGCTACATGAATTCTTTTTCTCCATTGTGTCCTATTGGGTGTCACATTTTTATTTAATTTTAATAGATTGAGGTTATATTTTATACAATATGCCCAAGTCTTTTTAGGTCTACCTCTACCTTTCTTAATATAATTTGAATATTAAACAACTATTTTCCTTGCCAGATCATCTGATGGTTGGCGTTTAATGTGACCAAACCATGTAAGACAACTCTCTTTAATCATGTCAGCTATTGGAGCTACACCAACCCTTTCACGGATATATTCTTTTTGCTTAGTGTCAAGCCACTCATCCACCTAAGCATTCTCATCTCATCAACTTTGTTTTCTGCTTCTCTTTTAAAGGCCAACATTCTACGCCATAAAACAATGTAGGTCTCACCACCAACTTATAAAATTTTCCGTCAAAGGCTAAATGGTACTTTTCTATCACACAATATGCCTGATGCATTCCTCCACTTCAACCATCCAACCTGAATTCTACTATTAAAATTCTCATATATATCATCATCACTTTGAACAATTAACCCGAGATATCTAATACGTTTATACTTTTAATGATTTGATTACCCATCACAACCTTGCACTAGAGCTAATAATACTAAAATTACATTCCATGTATTCAGTTTTAGATATACTCAAACGAAGGCTTTTAAACTACTATGTAGACCTCCATAATTAAAGTTTTTTTTGAACTCTTTCTCAAGTCTTATCCACAAGAAGGATATCATGCACACAAAGGTACATCATCCTGTAAATGTCCAGTAAGAGCATCCATAAATAAAGCAAAAAGATATGGGCTTAAAGTCGATTTCTAATGTAATCTAATTGAAATAGAAAAATATATGGTCAATCCTCCTTCTGTTCGAACACAAGTAATATCTCTAGAATACATATCTTTAATGACTTGAATATAAGTCATATCAACATGTTTATTTTTTAAAACACTCCAAAGAACTTCTCTTGTAATCTTATCGTAAGCTTTTTCTAAATCAATAAAAATCATATATAGAACCACCTTATTCTCTCTGTGCTACTCTATCAAACCTTTCAATAAACGTATAACCTCCATAGTAGGCTTGCTTGGCATAAATCCAAACTATTTATGAGAAATCTTTGTATTACGTCTTAACTTATGTAAAATTAACCTCTTCCATAAATTTAAAGTATGACACATTAACTTAATTCCTCTATAATTTGAACAGTTTTGTGCATTATATTTATTCTTAAAAATGGGGTACAAAATACTTTTCCTCCACTTCTCAGGCATCTTTTTAGTTTTTAAATAATATTAAATAGTTTAGTAAGTTATGAAACTCAAATTTCCTAGATCTTTCCACACTTTAATTGAGGTTTCATCAACTACTATGGATTTTTCACCATTGATTTCCTTCATCCTCAACATTCTTTTTACTAATACGACGGTAAATATAAAAAAAAAAGATTATTATTAATGATATTAATGTTACTAATGTTGATCGTATTTTCAGAAACTTCATTGAAAATTTATTAAAATAGCTCACCAACTTGTGTTGATCGTCTTCTTCTAAGAATAATACTTTTTGACTTTCATCTTTATTGCACTTGAATTGAATCATAACTTTTCTTTTTGTTTGACTAGTTTATATATATTTTTTTCATTATCTTTAGTATCTAATATATTATAAAGATTACTAAAAGCTGACTTATTAGCATTACAAATTATTCTCTTAGACTCTGTGTGTGCCACTTTATACTTTTCTCAGTTCTCTAAGCTTTTACATTTAAACCAGTTCTTATAACACATCTTATATTTTTTATTTTGTTGCACATTATCATTCCACCAATATTTTTATTTATAAAAATATTTCCTATTGATTCTCTAAATACATCTTTTGTCACTTGTTTAATAGTGTTTGCTACTTTATCTCATATAGAATTAACTGCTTCATGAACATTCCAAATCTTGAAATATATTCTTAAATATAATTTATTTATATTTTAGGTACACCTAATTTTATGACAATGTTTCATTGTATTTTTTATCTTACCACTCTTCATCTTAAAATCCAGAACTAATAATCGATGAGTATTTAAATTTTCATTTGGAATGACCTTACAATCTTTATATTCTCGATGCTATTTTTTCTCATAAGAAATTAATTAATTTGTGTTTTATTAAATTCATTATTATAAGTAATAATATGCTCATCTATTTACTTAAACTATTAGCAATAATAAAATCGTAAGTTAAAGTAAAATCTAATATTGTTTTACGTCTTCATTAATCACTCCAAAACTATAGCGGTCATGAATATTTCTAAAATATTATACCACCTTACCAAGATGCTCATTTAAATTTTATCCAATATAAAATCTATATTCAAGTGGTATCATTTGAATTAATTCTTTTAGATTGTTCCAAAATTTTTCTTTTCAACATATATCTAAAACTACTCGAGTAATATAAACAATTATAACATTTAAAATCATAGTATCAATATAATTTTTATGGCTATAAATTTTTCTCTAATTCTATTAATTTTTATACCATTATCTTTCAAACTCTTATCTATAATTACACCTACATCATTTCTAGTGTGAAACCCACCTGAATATCAAAATTTAAAACTCAAGTTATCAATCTCCTTAGCCTCTTTTTTCACTCATTTAGTTTCATGAGTGCTTAGGATATTTGTCTTTCTATCATTCATAATATTTACTTATTCTATTAATGATTCCGTGATAACACAAATATTCTAAGATTCTATCCTAATATTTGTTTCATGGACTAACTTCTTTTTCTGCATCCATCCATAATGTGAGAACTCTTGTTTATTTGACACTACACCCAGGCGTCGGTGTAGTGATTGTTGCATACTTTTCATTGCCCTATCATTTACACAATGATTTAAATGATTTCTCACGATTTTTCGACAAAAAATTTACGCTGGTTATTGTCTACCTAATGCAATACTTCACTTTCTGCATCTGGGGCTTGGATCTGACAATGACAATGTTATACTATACAAATATATTTTAAAAAAATAAAATAAAATAAATTTGGTCTTAAATAGACACAATGTGAAGCCAGCAGAGAAAAGTGTTATATAGGAATTCTCTCTTTTTGTTGTTTCTGTTTTTTGCATTCTTTTGAGCAGAACTCTACTCATGTTTCTCACCAAGCTAAGGATGTAAATGAGTCAAGCCTAGCTTGAGCTATTCTTAGCTTGGGCATGAGCTTTATTAATTAATTAATAGCTCATACTCAATGTGACATTTTCATTGTTGTTTTTCTCCCTTAAAACAAGTAAAGAAAATCTCAATGAAGATGCTATATTCAGCTACATGTCAAAACAGAATGGATGTGGAATCGCCAATTCTTCTGAAATGTTTCTTACTTGTAGCAACTTAAAATCATTGGAACATATTCATGCATTATTTTAGGCAAAAAAAGATTAATAATCTACAGAAAAAACTACTATCTTTTATCGATGAAGAACCTGATAAAGCAGCCGATCAATGAAGACGATAACCAGAATGCACTGAAACCTTTTACAATTTACCCCTTGCTTGAATAAAAATTTACAAACTGCTTTTTTAATCAAACATCTCTTATGTTGCAGATTGTTTTTTCCTCATGATTTGGATACGGCAGCAGATGAGATGCTTGAAACGGGTGGTGAAGTTTGCAAAGATGAGGTTTAAAAGTGCAATCGTAGTAAATTGGATGATATTCAGTCCCATCCTGAATCCATTTTTATTTTTCTTTCTCTTTCAGTATTTTTTAGATGTTTTCTTTTATTTTATTTTCAAATTTTCACATTTCACAATTTTATGCATGTGGGCTTCAGAGAATCTTATGGTCAATAAGATAGAAACATTAAATTGAAATCGATCTGATTAGATCATAAGAAATGCTTTAACATGCACAAAATAGGTTGATCGGCAATCGGAGACCGCCGATCAATTCCTATAGGTTGAACTGACCGAGGAGCGGATCCCCCATCTAGTCTTGTGTGCTATTCAAATTCTCCCGTAATGGGTTGGATTCGAACCCCTGACTAGAGGGACTCATGCGGAAGGCCGCAACCAATGAGCCTAAGGATCGCACACCTAATTCTTATGTATTTACACATGTAACCAAAATCTTATTTTTTATATTTCTACCAACCAAATCCCTAATAACACATCAAAGTTACCACCATGCATAAATAAGATGACATGTAGGGTAAAGTTAAAGTTTAAATGCATGTATATTCACAAGAATTGAGCGGCTTGCATGAAAATCTTTAATTATATGTATATTGGGAATTTGTGTTTCAAGGGTAACTAGGTAAGCAGGGGTAGGTTGCTCCAATGGGGGTCACGAGCTTGAAGGGAAAGAATTATCTCAACCGGCTCTGCGACGTGGCAAGCTCCGTAAAAGGATAAATATTTACGTACGGAGTACGCATTAAATTCTGCGTGCGTACCAAATTATTCAGAGGGTATTGGTGGTTATATCGTTGTTATTGGGGTTAATACCTTCAATAACCTCACAAAGCTCTCAAATAACACCGAAATATGAAAGCAGAATCGCGAAAGTTATTTAGGAGTTATTGGGAGGTTATTGAAGTTAATAATCTAATAATATCTCAATAACCTCTTAATAATAGATTATTGAGAGATTATTCTATAGGATATGAATGCAGAACGTAAATATTTCTCCCGTAAAAAAGTACCTTTATTTTTTATATTAATGTCCACTGCCTTTCTGACTTTATTATGTGACGGTGGGACTATGCTGCTGTTGAATATTAGAATTTGCAGTCAATTGATTCAGATATTATTCCTCCGACCGTTAGCATTACTTCATTCCGTATTTATTTATATAAAGAAGGGCTGATTAACTTTATACAATGAAGTTTCTAGTTAGTGAAATGAGCTATAGCTATTATGAACATTGATCTTATGCTCGAATTTATAGTATATTAGTTAAAAAGAAGAAATTAAGACAATGAATCAAGTAATTGCCATTTAGATTTGAATTATGAGTATTGATGATGCTCGAATTTATAATGTATTGCTAAGAATTTAAAACATTTTTGGGGGGATTATGTATTCAACATTCTCGACAAAAAAAAATTGGGACTCTTTTATGTACATAGCATCTGAAACATTGCTAATTATAAATCTAGCATCGTATTTTATCTGTGTTTCAAATTCTCGCTCAAATATCAAAATTCATGATAAAAACCCAACACTTGTTTCTTTTTTTTATCAAATTTTAAATGGTTTGATCATGACGTGTAAATACATCTATTCGATAGTTCAAAAATATCACATAAGTACTATATTTTGTAAATATAAAGTTTTATGGGGCTATGTATGTAATAATCCTTAATTTAATTTACTCTATTTTAGTAGGACAGTGCACGTATTCTTGGAGTTCCTTGAATTATATTTAATGTTTAAGCTGTGTTTTATATCATGATTTCTTTTCTCTTTTATTTTGAACATGTTGAAGAAAGGGACAGAGAGAAATAAGGTTCTATAATTTTGAAGGATCAAATCTTCTTTTAAGGAGTTTTATTTTTCATTATACATAAAAGGGCGGGTTGAAGTTAAAACTTAGTTGAATTGATTGAATTTAACATGTCATGAACTCACAACATTTGATGTCAACATAATTTAACTCATTGTTTGCAGTGTGAAATTAGGGATAGTTCTTGCTTCAAGGACTATGCTAATGCAATTGCTGCAAAAAAATCTCGATATATCTTTTGTTGTGACTATTTTGTGACGAGAAAGTCATTAATAATAATATCGTAAGTTCATTAATGATTGATTTATGGTCAACCAGGGGCAGGTTTATTGTATTAAAAAATACAAATAAAATAAAATGAATAACACAATTTAAAATAAAGTTTGATAATCCATTACCAATCACAAATTAAAATGTACTACAAACTTTTCAATCTATTTTGCATAATTTCATAATAATGCATAGCAGCTTCATTCGGAACCAAACACATCTTTTTCAATGTATGGTACAAGAAAATCATTAAGCTAGTCATCACTCATTCGACTACGCAATCGATTTTTGACAATTTCCATTGCAGAAAATGCTTTTTCAACTATAGCAGTAGCAATAGGTAAATGCCAAGATAATAAGTCTATAAACTAAAGGATACACACCATCCTTCTTTGTTTGAACCAACTATTTTTCAAGATCAGAAATACCATTTAGAGATGAGAAATCAACACTCTTGCGCATATAACTAATATAAGTGGATAGTTGGTGCTTAAGTGCCACAAATTCAGCAATAAGAAAGTCATTTGGACTGCTAGACGACTCAACTTCCCATTATCGAAAGCAGAGAATGAATCACTTGAGCTTAAACATGCCACACAAAGAAGTAATTCAGTACTTGATTCAGAGAAACGATTGTTCAACTCTTGAAGTTGCATGTCGATCACAATAAAAAACAACTCAATAATATAATAATGTAAATTTTGTAATTTTTCCCCTCTACGTGCTACTGGAAATTAGCTTTGTAATTACAACTCATATCTGAAATATCAATTTCAAATACATCACAAAAATGGGACACTTCATCCAATAAAAGAATCCCATCTATTCTCTTTCATCATCTGTAATCGTTGCGTAGACACATGTACTAATTTCATTTTATTCTCAATATCTTGATCTTTTCTCTGTAAGGATTGTAAAAATTCTTGTAAAATCAATCATTAAATGAATTGTAAAGATAATGGCAAAAGATTCTATTGCATTGATTAAAAAACCTGCTTCAATTTACGATTGATCATGTACCCTATTCCCTTCTACAATCTCAAGAACATCAATTACAGATGCATACATTTTTGTAAGACTAATTAAAGTATAAAAATGTGAGTTCCACCTGCTCGTTGCAAGAAGTTTCGTGATTTAAATCATGACCACTAAATAAATCACCATATTTAAGATATAAAAGAATCTTTTCATATTGAATTCTTTGTTGACCTCATTTTTACAATGAGTCAATACCTTTTGACCTAAAAAGTCAACTTTGGTCAAAATGGTCAATCCAGACCCAATGACCAACCATGTTGACCAAATAGGTCAACCTTTTGACATAAAAAGTCAACTTTGGTCAAAATGGTCAATCCAGACCCAATGACCAACCCTGTTGACCCCCTAGGTTAACCTTTTGACCTAAAAAGTCAACTTTGGTCAAAATAGTCAATCCAAACCCAATGACTAACCCTGTTGACCCCTATGTCAATCTTTTGACCTAAAAAGTCAACTTTGGTCAAAATGGTCAATCCAGACCCAATGACCAACCCCGTTGACCATATAGGTCAACCTTTTGACCTAAAAAGTCAACTTTGGTCAAAATGGTCAATCTAGACCCAATGACCAACCCTGTTGACCCCATAAGTCAACCTTTTGACCTAAAAAGTCAACTTTGGTCAAAATGATCAATCTAGACCTAATGACCAACCCTGTTGACCCCATAGGTTAACCTTTTGACCTAAAAAGTCAACTTTGGTCAAAATGATCAATCTAGACCTAATGACCAACCCTGTTGACCCAATAGGCCAACTTTTTGACCTAAAAAGTCAACTTTGGTCAAAATGGTCAATCTAGACCCAATGACCAACCCTGTTGACCCCATAGGTCAACCTTTTGACCTAAAAAGTCAACTTTGGTCAAAATGGTCAATCCATACCCAATGACCAACCCTGTTGACCCCGTAGGTCAACCTTTTGACCTAAAAAAGTCAACTTTGGTCAAAATGATCAATCTAGACCTAATGACCAATCCTGTCGACCCAATAGGCCAACTTTTTGACTTAAAAAGTCAACTTTGGTCAAAATGGTCAATCCAGACCCAATGACCAACCCGTTGACCCCCTAGGTCCACCTTTTGACCTAAAAAGTCAACTTTGGTTAAAATGGTCAATCTAGACCCAATGACCAACCCTGTTGATCCCATAAGTCAACCTTTTGACCTAAAAAGTCAACTTTGATCAAAATGGTCATTCCTGACCCAATGACTAACCCCACTGATCCAAAAGGTCAACCCTATAACCCCAAAAAGTCAACTTTGGTCAACATGGTCAAATTTTGACCAAATGACCAATTATTGACCCAATAACCTGTTTAAGACCCCAAAATGACAAAGTTAATCAAATAATTAATTTCAAATTTATTTTGCTTAATTATTGGACTAATGATTTAATTTTTTTTAAAAAAATTAATTAATGACATAATTAATTAAAATGAATAATTAGATTAAAAGTCATAAAAATGATAAAATGCACAAACTAATTAAAAATAATAGAATTAATCAAATAATTAATTCCAAAATTATTTTTGATTAATTGACCAATAATTTAATTTCCATATTTTAATTAATGACATAATTAATTAAAATGAAAATTAAATTAAAAAGTCATGAAATGAGACAAAATTCAATTTTAAATAAAAAATGACATGAAAATTAATCAAATAATTAATTTGGAATTATTTCCAATTAATAATTGATTAATGAAATAATTTCCAATATTTTAATTAATGAAATAATTAATTAAAAGGGAAATTAAATTAAAAAAGGGGTATTAAATGGAATTTTAACCTATGACATTATGGTTTTCCAAAAATTCTAAATCTCCTTTATGACATCACACATGACCTCATATGGGTTAGACATAACCCATATAACCCATTAAAAATGAAATAACCCATGGATGACCCATCATGCATCATATTAACCATGGTTAACAAAAATCATCATGAAGGGAAGTGAGGTGTCATCCTCTCCTAAATTTAAAATATGACTCATCTCTTCCATCAAGATGAGGTGGCTCATCACATTAGGTGCCTCATGAACTCACCAATGAGAGTAAAACACTAAGTAAACTCTCTTGGATACCATGCTTAACCCATGTTATCTTTCATCATGACAAAATTATAAATTTTTTTTTTAATGAGAGGATTATGTGTCATCCCCTCATTAAAAATTAAATGACATGTTGGAAGGAGAAGAGCTTGCCATCTTGACTCACCATCCACCTCCTAGACTACCCAATGGAGGAGAAACAATAATCTAACTCATGCCACACCATGGTTAGAAGCCATTATGGCTATGCATGGGATGACTAAGTAGCTAATGTGTCACCATCCCCCTAAATCAAACAAATAAATTTAGAAATCACCTAGGGGAGGTGAATTCAGCAAGATTCATCAAGCCCAAGCCACCTCACAAGGGGTCCAATGAGGGCAATACATGATCCAAACTCAAAGCCTTCACCATGGTTAAGCCTATGATGCCTAGGCTTGGAGATTGGCAATTCATCATTGCCATAGCCTAAATCTTCCCCCAAGACATTAATGAGGCAGATAACAACTCCCCCAAATGATCCTCATTAGCCCAAACTCAACCATAGCCATCTCCATGGCTATAAAAGCCCCCTACCCGAAACCATAAGAGAGGAAGAAAAAATTGGTAGAGACCCATAGGCTGCTGAAATCACTTGGTCCCCAACACAAAAATTCTTCCTAGGAACCTTAGCAATCTATCCCAACCAAACCCAAGCCGCAGGGTTAGCCCAATCGAGCCAATTTGATCAAAATCCAAAATCAGCCCAAATTAGCTACTTTCTCAAAATTCTCCTCCAAGGCTAGCTATAAAACCAAATTGGAGTTGCAAAGATCTTCCTTGGGAGTCCTAGAAGCCAGTCATAAGGTCTGATCAAGCTTGATACACTTGTAGCGAAGGTATGAAATTATTTTTCCCAAAATAATTCATGTTTTTGAAATATCATAGTTTTATTAGCCCATAAATGTATCATCACCGTATAGATATAATCTATACGTCTAGATGATTCCATAGGTTCAAAAATCACTCAATTTCGTTGAGAAATGAGTGAGATATTAATGTTTGAAGTTTAACGGTTCAGAAATTTTCGAATTAATGTGGGATTTATTTGCACTGATCTGCGCCCGCTGTGTCCACTATTCAGATCCATGCACGGGATATTCCCACCCTTCGACGCGTAGGAGGACACACGTCGAAGCTTCGATTTTCTGGGCTGGATAAATCCTAGAAAACCTTAAAAACTTCAAAAATTGATATCTTTTGATCCAGAGGTCACAAAAATAAAATAAAAATACCTCTGGAAAGCTCTTGAAGAGAGGAAAATTAGGAGAACAAAATCATAATTTTATTCTTAATATTTAATTTTTAATTAATTAAATACTCTCTAGAGTATTTTAATTATTAAAATTTATTCACAAGTCAGAAAATTATGAAATTTTCAGGGATCAATCCTTAGGTCTTTAAGTACATTCTATGATTTTTCCTAGGCTAAGGGAACTCTCTAACACAAGAATTTCTAATTTTGCAAGATTTTATAATTATTTCTAATAATAATTATAAAAATTAAAAATAAATTGAACAAAAAATCAGAAATTGGTTAAGTGACTTAAATAAACAAATTCAAACCTTAAAATGACAATTTCCAACCTTTGAAAAATCAAAATGACATTTTAACCTCTTAGGGTAAAATTGTAAATTTTCAAATTTACATATAAAAAAGAAAAAAAACCCTTAGGTTTGAAAGATTGCTTTGAATGACCTAATCATAATCCTTAGGTTTAATTCTTAATTAGACCTAGAGTAAAACTAAGCCTTAAAAACAATTGGGCTTAGTCACATCCCTGAAGCTTTGGGTTCAATCCAAATGAACTTACATCTTCTTTCAAATACTTAGGTTCAACTTACATGAATCTAAGTCAAAATTAAAAATATTTGAGTTTAATTAAAATGGACCCAAACCAAACTTTAGACACCTAGGTCCAACCCATATGAACCCAAATCCAAATCAAAACCAAACCTATGAATTAGGTTGAACCCATATAAATTCAAACCTCATCCAAACCTTAATTAGGTCTAAGACACTAATTAGACCTAATTAAACTAAGTTAGACCTTAACCACATTAGGTTTAACTTAATAAACCCCAATTAGATCTAAGACACTAATTAGACATAATTAAACCAAGTTAGAGCTTAACCACATTAGGTTTAACTTAATAAACCCCAATTAGGTCTAAGACACTAATTAGACCTAATTAAACCAAGTTAGAACTTAACCACATTAGGTTTAACTTAATAAACCCCAATTAGGTCTAAGTCACTAATTAGACCTAATTAAACTAAGTTAGACCTTAACCACATTAGGTTTAACTTCATAAACCCCAATTAGGTCTAAGACACCAATTAGACCTAATTAAACAAAGTTAGACCTTAACCACATTAGGTTTAACTTAATAAACCCCAATTAGGTCTAAGACACCAATTAGATCTAATTAAACCAAGTTAGACCTTAACCACATTAGGTTTAACTTAATAAACCCCAATCAGGCCTAAGACACCAATTAGACCTAATTAAACCTAGTTAGACCTTAACCACATCAAGTTTAACTTAATAAACCCCCAATTATGTCTAAGACATTAATTAGACCCTATTAAACCTTGTTAAGCCTTAATCACATTAGGTTTAACACCATAAACCCTAATTAAGTCTAATCTAATTAGACTTAATTAACCTTTAAGCTTTACTTAAATTAGGTTTAAGTAACCTTTAAACCCTAATTAAGTTCAATCCAATTAGACTTAATTAATCCCTAAGCTTCGCTTAAATTAGGCTTAGGTAACCTCTAAACTCCAATTAAGTCTAATCTAATTAATCCTTAAGCCCTATTTATAATAGGTTTAAGTAATCCATTAACCTTAATTAAACATAACTAAATTATGTTTAATTAGTCCCTAAACCTTAGGTTCAACCCACATTGGACCTAACTTAACTTAAACTCAACCAAACTTGAGTTCAACCTAACTTGAACTCAAGTTAACCTAAACCTTAGGTTCAATCCACATTGAACCTAACTTAACTTAAACTTAACCAAACTTGAGTCCAACCTAACTTGAACTCAAGTTAACCTAAATCTTAGGTTCAACCCACATTGGACCTAACTTAACTCAAACTCAACCAAACTTGAGTTCAACCTAACTTGAATTCAAGTTAACCTAAACCTTAGGTTCAACCCACATTGAACCAAATTTAACTTAAATTTAACCAAACTTGAATTCAACCTAACTTGAACTCAAGTTAACTTAAACCTTAGGTTCAACTCATATTGAACCTAACTTAACTTAAACTCAATCAAACTTAAGTCCAACCTAACTTGAACTCAAGTTAACCTAAACCTTAGGTTCAACCCACATTGAACCTAACTTAACTTAAACTTAACCAAACTTGAGTCCAACCTAACTTGAACTCAAGTTAACCCAAACCTTAGATTCAATCTACACTGAACCTAACCTAAACTTAATCAAACTTGAGTCCAACCTAACTTGAACTCAAGTTAACTCAAACCTTAGGTTCAACCTACACTGAATATAACCTAAACTTAACCAAATTTGAGTTCAACCTAATTTGAACTCAAGCCAACATAAAACCTTAGGTTCAACCCATATTGAACCTAACCTAAACCTAACTAAACTTGAGTTCATTCTAATTTGAACTCAAGATTAACCTAAATCTTAGGTTTAACCCAAAATTTAACTTGAATCCAACATAAACCCAAGTTAATTTAAACTTTAGGTTCATCCTATGTTGAAGATAACTCAATTCTAAATCAATTTAAACATCAAGACAACTATAATTTCAAATTAAGGATCTAACCTTAATTTAAAATTTAAATTAAATTCCAAATTTAAATTAATCTCAAAATATAAAATCAAAAATTAAGTTCAATTAAGTTAAACTTAAATTGAATTTATTTGAACATTAAGTTCAAAAATATTAAAATTCAAATTAAGTTTAAATTAAACATAATTGACCTAAAGAATCAAATGACATTGAATCTAAACCTGACAAATAAATCTAATAATTAGATTTAAATATGTTTAATTCCTTTAAAATGTGCTAACTCTGTTTTGCAGGATAACTAAAACGATGACAACTTCGTTTATATTTTCTTTGCATGTTATAGGGTGTGCTAACTCTGTTTTGCAGGATAACTAAAACAACGACAATTTCGTTTAGATTTTCTTTGCATGTTATAGGGTGTGCTAACTTTGTTTTGCAGGATGACACAGAAAACAAAACAAAAAACTTTTAGGATAGCCACCAAACATAACATTTTCAAGAAAACAAAATAAAATAACGACATGGGAAACAAAACCAAAACTTTGATCATAAAATGATAAATATGACATAACATTTAGGATTGATAGTGGGTACATCTTTCCTTAAAAATAAAATTTTAGAAAACAAATGATCGACATTAATTATAAGTTTTCTTGAACAATTAAAAATTGTTTAAGATTTAATTAACTATAGAAGCTTGCTTATATAGGAGATCTAAAAGAACCTAGGATAGAAATCTCTGGTTTTTCATGATTTTCTTTATATGAAAATTCTAGGATATGTTATTCTAGAATATTCTTATATAAGGATTATCGTAAATATCCTTTTCTACTATTAGTCCTAAATTCTTTAAATCCTTTATAGGATTTATAGGAACAAAATTAGGCTAATATTAGACACAATGGCGACTCCTCAACATTGACATCCACCCCTTTCTTTTTATCGCCACCAAGAGTTTTTGGCGACTCCGCTGGGGATTATCTTTCTTCTCATCTTTTGTCATCATTTATTTTCATTTCAAATTTTAAAATAAATTCCCAGTTTATAAATAAGTCAATAATATTCGTTTTTCCTGAAATTTCAGAAAAATTGCAATGGATTCTCCAAATTCAATCTTTTCTTATTTTCAAGACTTCAACATACCAATAGAGGAAGATCCTTCCTTTTATCAAAATGATTATGGATTATTTAGTGAAACGGAATTTATATTAGATAATCCATATCAGACTGATATACAATCTTTTGAAGACTTTGACTTACAAGCTTATGAAGATTTTTTAAATTTGACAGAAGACTTACCTGAATATATAGCTGAAGAACCTTATACCCTCGAGGAAATGAAAAGACAAGCTGATAGGAAAGGAAAACAAGTTTACAAGGAAGATGATGTTCCACCATCGTCTGTGTATGAAGTTGGATCTTGTTCAAAGAACATTCATAAAACTCCTTCATTCAAAAGAAATAAAAGGTGGGACGAAAATGATAATTTTGAAACACCTGAATTTTAATAGAATATCTTTGGAAACCCTTCCTTTTTAGAAGAAAATCGATATATTCCAATTCCTGTTGAATACACTGATAATTCCTTTCAACCTAAAAGCTCTCCTTCAATTCGTGCTATATATTCAGTGTTTAAAAGATTAGCACGAAAAGATAGATGTTCAGTATCTAAATTATTAAACAAAATGGGTTGTGCAGTCTCCAACACCATGAAAAGGAGAATTTTAGCAATGGAAAATCCTGACTATCAATCCCCAACTAATAAACATTGTGTTCGAATGTCGGTAAAATTTCGATTGGGCCCTAGAATAAAAGATGTGGTAATCACAAATGACAAAGCTAGATATGATGAATTGATGTCAGAAGCAGAAGATACAACCTCTAAGATGTCTGATCTGGTCCAAATGCTACAAAAAGCAAATTGTCCTTACACAGGATACGATACACCACCTGGAAATTCTCGTCCTATACTTAAAAATAATGTATGGAGACGAAAATCGTCTGAAAGAAATTCAGATACCATCAACACTCATGCAAATAGTTCACAAGAAGAAACTTGCAAAAAACATTCTACAAAATCATTTGAAGAAAGATTAAAAAAATTAAAAAATGACATCAAACAATTCTGAGTATGGAGAAAAGAAAATGATTCTGATAATTCCAATGAAAATGTTGCCAGTGTTAACATGGTAGAAACACGATCTACTTCCTTAACACGAGAATTAAATGAAGAAGATGCAAAAACTGAATTACGAGCAATTATACGATAGCGAGACGAGCAAATTAGTCATCTTGAACAAAGAATGGAAGAGTTGGTATCAACTTTGTAAAATCTACCAATAAATCCATCATCGGCCATTGAAATTGTTAGGCCCGAGGCTGTCCACATTTTAGAAGACAAAGGAGAGCCAATAGACATTGAAGAAATCACTCAAAAGAAAAAGGATTCCCCTCATAGCGGAATTCCAGAAAAAGATATCACTCAACTTGTGGAACAAAAGATAAAAGAAACAATGGCTCAGGTAAAAGTTGGATCACTAATTCCAAAGGGTAGACCATATCCAGAGGAGTTTGATTCTGTCCAATACCCTAAAGGTTTTGTTCCTCCTATCTTCAAAATGTTTAATGGAACAGGTAATCCACGACAACATCTAGCACATTTAAGAGCAAGCTACTGTAATGCAGGGGGAAGTGATCTTCTATTCTGGCAATTCGTTAACAGTCTCACAGGAGTTACCTTTGACTGGTATGCAGAACTTTCCAATGGATCTGTCAAAACTTGTGTGGAACTTGAAAGCCTCTTTATTCAACGTTTTGCAGGAGCACAACAACACACCACAGTTGGTGACTTGGTGGTAAAAAAACAAAAACCAGGAGAAATTTTAGTGGATTATATTTTAAGCTGGAGAAATCTTAGCATGAAATGTGAGCCACAACTACAAGAGCAACATGCTGTCAGAATATTGCTTAAAAATATTCATGGTCCTATAGCATTTATGCTCAAAGGATTCACAATAAAGGCATTTAAAAAATTACTCAGTAAAGCTGCTAATCTCCAAGAAGTAGCAAAACAAATGAGTATAATGAAGAAGACTGAAAAAACAAAAACTGTCAAAATATTTGAAAAGAAACCTGGAACCTGTAGAAAAAGGTAAACAGGTGATGCAGATTCAACCAAAACAAAAGAAACAACAACAACAAAATCCGTCAACATCACAAACATCACCTCAACTACAACTTCAACAACCGATTCCAGTACCAATAGAAAAGAAAACAATGGCTGAAAGAATGAATAAAGAATATCCATTCAAAATTGAAGCCGTCAGCAAAATATTTCATAGTCTGCTTAAAGTACCCAAATTTAAGCTGCCAGAAGCTAAAAGGCCGGCAGAAATCAACATGAAAAACAACCCTAATTACTATCCTTATCACAGAATGCTTGGACATAAAATTGAAGAATGTTTTGTCTTCAAAGACTGGTTGGAGCGTAATTTTAAAGATGGAAATATAGTAATCCTGAAAGTATATTTGAAAGAACCTGAAAAAGGTTCAGTCAATATGATTTCGGTAGAAAAACTTAGTCCTGGAAACAAGGATAGCACTTCTGAAGAAATCCTTGCTAAATATCAAATCACAAAGTCTCCCAAGAAAGAAAAGAAAAAGAAAAACAAGGAACAAAAAAAGACCAGACGTCTTCCAAATATAGGGGCTGCAACTCCTTTTGTACCTTCTAGTTCATTTCCCTATTGTACTAGGATAGTTATATCGGCTGAAGGAAGAAAAATCCTCAAACTGATAACTTTGTATGACTTCCTTTTTACTATCATGAATAATAACAATCCTTGGTTTGCTTATATTTTGTCTATTTTGGGCGATGCTTCTGAAAATAATCATTTGAATTCTAACCCTGTAGACGATACTCAAATCGTATATGATCAACCCAAAGAAAACTAAAATAATGAAAATATAAATGAAAAATCTGACAATGACGAAAATGAAAATGACGTCGCTAAACTTCAACTACAAGGAACTCCAATTTCCATAGAATTGGAATCCTCAGATTCGGAGACAAAAGAGTCAGATAATCAACTTGAAGAAATAGTTGAAATTAATTTAAGAAGTGGAAAAATCTTGCCTCCTAGGATAACTCCACAAGAAAAAGAAAAACAAATAATCACATCGGACAAGATCATTCCTCCAATACATCCCCAATTCCCTGAAAGAAGTAAGGATGATCTTCATAACAAAGTGGATTATAACGTACTAGCTCATTTTTGAAAATTACCTGCGAAGTTAAGCATCTATGACGTTCTCATACTTTCCAAAGAAATGAGAGAATCATTAATAAAGGCCCTTTCAGATCCAGATATCTGCTTAACTCAAATTGCTAATATTACCCAAAATGAGGCTTACTCATTAGAGGAATCAACGAAGATTGCCTTCTCTGACAAAGACTTGTTGCTCGGAATGACTGAACACAATCGTCCACTATATATTACAGTGAACATAAACGATACAATACTTTCAAGAGTTCTTATTGACCCATGTGCTTCAATCAACATTATGAATTTGAGAACTCTTGCATACTTAGACATTGATACCTCTCAACTATTAAGGGATACGATGATGTTACAAGGATTCAATCAGCAAGGAGAACGAGCTCTTGGATCAATAACATTACTCTTAAAAGTAGCCGATTTGGCAACAACAGCAAAATTTCAAATTATTGATTCAGATACCTCTTTTAACGCCTTACTTGGCAGACCATGGCTTCATGAGTATAAAATGGTTCCTTCTTAACTACATCAATGTATAAAATATCTACGAAAAGGACAAGAATGTCGTATTATAGGAGATTTGCAACTGTTTTCAATCCATGAAATCGATATACATGAAGATGCAACATATTATGCTCCTATAAATAAAACAATGTCTTTCAGAGAAACAATGGTGGAAGTGGAAGAAAAGAACAAAGAAAAGAAAACAAATGAAAAGGATCATTCGTCTTCAATAAAAACAAGAAGAACTAATTCCCGTCAAACTCAAACTCGAGGTCGAGGACGAGGACGAGGACGAGGGAAGGAAGATCCAACTGTCACAGTGAAGAAACCACTGAAATTCAAAATTCACCTGGATTCTGAAGAAGAAACAACATCTATGGTTTTTAAAGAACCTCAGTTCAAAATATCTCTAGAAGAAGAAGACAAAGAAAAACAATTTGAATCTATGCATGACAAAATCAATCATTATATACATTCTATGACTCTGACTCCAATCTCCACTGCTAAAATTGAGAATCTAATAGTCAAAGAAGTATATAATGATGACAAAAAGCCAATTAAGTTTAGACTTGGCTCTACTTCTTCTTGTACTAAAAATGATGTAAAAATAGAAGATGAAAATCTTCCACGATCAATGAAAATTCCTTTTGAGTTGTATTCTCCTTGGGCACAAAAATTTATTCAAAATAGTTTAATGCTCAAACAATGGTCTTTAAAACAACCACATTTCATTGAACAAATGTGGAATAATAATAAACGAAATTCTAACTCCAAAGAAGGTGTTGGATTTGGCACTCTGGGGCCATTAGATGATACAAAATTTTGTCTGGCCATCGCTGGAGAATATGATTCCAAACTATTATCTTATCTTCCAATTGAAGATGCTCCTCCAGAATTGGAAGAAGAAATTAAATCGACAATTGATGAACTAAAAGAATTAAATTTAGGAACTGAGGAAAATCAAAAACCAACTTTTATTAGTTCATTCCTTAATGACGAGGAAGCAAAAGACATAACTCAATTGTTGATAGAATACAAAGACTGCTTTGCTTGGACTTATGACGAGATGCCTGGCTTATCTCCAGAAGTCACAGTCCATAAACATGGGATAAATCAAATCACGATCCCTGTTAAACAAGCTTCGAGAAGGATGCGTGTTGAAATAGAGCAACAAGTCATTGCAGAAGTCAAGAAATTGATAGAAGCTGACTTTATACGAGAAGAGAATTATCCGACATGTTTAGCCAATGTGGTGCCAGTTAAAAAGAAATATGGACAGATAAGGGTCTGTATAGACTTCAGGGATCTGAACAAAGCATGTACAAAAGATGAATTCCCTTTACCAATTCCTGAATTAATGATTGATATAACATCAAAACATGCAATATTCTCCTTTATAGATGGATCATCAGGATATAACCAAATAAAAATGTTTTCGGAGGACGAAGCAAATACAGCTTTCCAAACACCCATGGGGATATATTGTTATAAGGTTATGCCATTTGGACTATAAAATGCCGGTGCAACCTATCAAAGAGCCATGACACGGATCTTCGATGAATTAATACATAATCAAGTCGAATGTTATGTGGACGATCTAGTTGTCAACAGTAAACAAAAAGATGATCATATATACAATTTGAGAATTGTCTTTGAACGACTACGACAATATAATCTTAAAATGAATCCCTTAAAGTGCGCTTTCGGTGTCACTTCAGGAAAATTTTTAGGATTTGTAGTTCGACATCGTGGGATAGAAATTGATCCTCTCAAAATCGAAGCTATCCTAAATATGCTTCCTCCTAAAAATTTAACCCAATTGAGATCCTTTCAAGCAAAATTAGCCTATATACGACGTTTCATTTCAAATCTATCGGGTAGATGTCAACCTCTTACTGCCCTTACTAGAAAGGATACCAAATTTGTGTGGGATGAAAAATGCCAGCACGCCTTTGAAACATCAAACAATATCTAACAACCCCTCTTGTCTTAGCAGCCTCTGTATTAGGAAGACCTCTAATTCTTTACACCATGACATTGGAAAATTCCCTTGGAGCTCTTTTAGCACTAGTAAATGACGAGGGAAAAGAAAATGCATTATACTATTTAAGCCGTTGTTTAGTTCCGACAGAAATAAAATACCCGACAATTGAGAAGCATTGTTTAGCCTTAATCTTCGTAGTTAAAAAATTAAGGCATTATATGCTTTCTCATAAAGTAACTCTTATTTCAAGAGTTAACCCATTACAATATTTAATAACACGACTGACACTTTCTGGGAGATAGCAAGATGGGCAATGATCTTACTCTAATTTGACATAACATTGTACCGTTACGTGCTGTCAAAGGACAAATTCTGGCAGATTTCTTAGCAGCACATCTAATTCCAACTGGATCACCTCTTAATGATGATTTACTTGATGAAAAAATTTCAGAAATAAAAAATTCCAACGTGCAGTGATGGGAACTCTATTTTGACGGAGCATCATCTGCACGGAAAGATAAAGACAAACAGATAATTATACCAGGCAAAGCTGGAGTAGGATTAATTTTCATTACTCCAGACAAAATGATGAGGCCTTTTTCCTATCATCTGATTGAACCATGCACAAATAATGAAGCCGAATATGAAGTGCTCATAACCGGTCTAGAATTAAGGATATTAATGGAAATTAAAATCATCGATATCTACGGAGACTCCCAGCTGATTATCAATCAAATCGCTGGCAAATATAAGACTCTGAAACCTCGAGTTGAACAGTATTCTCGTTACACTCTGAAATTACTTTAGCAAATTCCTGACGTGACATTTTTCTTAATCCCAAGATGAGATAATTCTCTAGCAGATGCTTTGGCAAAACTTGCAAAGGAGTTTGCCTATCCAGAAGAAGACGACATACCGATTTCTATAAGAGGACGACAAGTTCTTTCTCAAATTGATATGGATAATCTACATAAAATCGGTGAAAATATGACAAAGACAATAACTGACGAAAAGGATGATTGGCGACAAACAATCATTCAATATTTACAAACTGGAAAACTACCTGAAAACACTTCTATTTCTAATCAAATTAAACAGAGAACATTATCATATGCTCTAATAAATGATATTCTTTATAAACGATCTTTTGACCAAATGTGGTTAAATTGTTTAAACCAAGTTGAAGCTCAAGAGATCGTTAAAGAAATCCATTCAGGTTTATGTTGTGCACATCAATCTGGACCCAAAATGAAAATGAAAATAAAAAGAATGGGTTATTATTGGCCGACAATGATGGCCGATTGTCTTGACATTGCAAGGAAATGCCATCAATGTCAGATACATGGGATAGTTTTACACCGAGCCTCCAAATGTCCTACACCCAACTATCGCATCTTGGCCATTCGAATGTTCGGGTACCGATATAGTGGGTCCTATAGATCCTCCATCATCTAAGGGACATCGGCTTATTCTAGCAACTACCGATTATTTTTCCAAATGGGCGAGCGATACCACTTAGAAAAGTCAAGGCAGAACAAGTCCTTCATTTCTTTAAGACGCATATCGTTTATAGATTTGGAATTCCTCGAAGGGTCATATCGTACAATGGATTGGCCTTCAAAAACATGAAAATGAATAACTTTATCCAAAGACACGGGATTGACTGGAGATATTCCACAATTTATTATCCTAAGGCCAATGGATTAGCCGAAGCTTTCAATAAAACATTGGTTCAAATCTTGAAAAAGACATTGAGCAACGGCCCGAGACAGTGGCATGAGCGATTAATAGAAGCTTTATGGGCTTATAGAACTACATACCGAACTCCAACACGGTATACACCATTTGCTTTGGTATATGGTTCTGAAGCTATTTTACCATTGGAAGTCCAAATTCCTTCTCTCAGGGTTGCAATAACAAATAAAATAACTCAAGAAGAAAATGCAAGATCACGACTTGAAGAACTTGAAAGTTTAGAAGGCAAGCGTTTACAAGCTCAACAAAATCTCGAACTATATGAAGCAAAAATGATACAAGCCCACGACAAATTAGTTCGTCTTAGAACCTTTCAAATCGGTGAATTAGTCTTAGTTCTTCGAAGACCTATACTTGCTCACCGAAAGGTAGGCGGTAAATTTAAACCAATATGGGAGGGCTCGTACATAATTGAAAAGACATATTCCGGAGGATCCTACCAACTGGTGGATGTCAAGGAGAAAGAATCTTGCCTCCAATAAATGGCCGTTTCCTGAAGAAATATTACGCAACATAAAAAAGAAAATAATGACGACTTATTTATAAACTGGGACAATAAATTATTCTTTTCAAAATCATCTTTGACTTTTTTTTATATCTTATAACATCTGTTTCATTCATTGAAAAAATATTTAAAAGGATAAAATGTTATTTTCTCTTATTATTTTCAGGAAAAATGCCTGAAGATAGATTGTTTTTCTCATTCCAAAATAACATGACTTTTGCCTTAGACCGCCGACATATAGACGAGGGAACTGGGATTCACTTCAACTTTGACCTATTACAAGTTGAGTCTATATATCACGGATCACTACTCTACCTGGTCAATCATAACGAAATTAAGATGCAGACACCTTTGATAGAGTTTAAACTTCGACAACCTGAAGAGTATGATTTTGAGGTCAGTAATAGCTCAGATGAGCATGAGTTCATGACCACTTCAGTACGAGGGGCATCTACATCTGGCGTAAATAATGTGGCGACAGGACTTAATCGAGCACAGAGACGAAACCGTAAAAAATGGTTAAAACGTCAAAAACAATTGCAAGAGAAACAAAATATGGAGAACATTAGTTAATTGAAAACTCAGACTATTGACACTCCGTTTGAGGAGATACACTCCGCATCAGAAATGACAAACTTGGACCTTGCAAAGGAAAATTAGAATGAAAAAGTGGTTATCACTTCACCCTCACTTACATCTACTCAAAACCCCAAGATGTCAAATAAGAAAGATGATAAAAAGGAACATTTCGGAGAAGAAGTACGACAGATTCGTGCTATTGAATGAAGAACTTTTGAACAGTACAAACATATGAACAAAAGAACAGTGAACATTCTAGATGGCCTCAAATTGTTCACTAGAATATTTGATGAAGATGAACAAGCCGCCATTATCGATCATATAATAGAAGCCCGGAACCAGGGCAGAGCTGGGCGTCATAAAAGAAAAACTTATTCTGAGCCTAGTAAATGGATTCGAGGCAAAGGAAGGCAGACCATTCAATACAGGTGCTGTTATAATTATGCGAAGGACAGAGATGGAAATCTTCCCGGAATTTTGCGATATGAACGAGTCGATCCTCTGACCACTATAATAATTCAAATTATCAGACGTCTTGTCACTTGGGGGATCATACCCTCAGACTGTATTCCTGATAGTTGCATTATCAACATATATGATGAAGGAGAATGTATCCCTCCCCACATTGACAGTCACGATTTCGAGAGACCGTTTTGCACCGTGTCATTAATGAATCGCTGTTCCATCATATTTGGAAGGTAGATACAAATCTTGGGGCCCGGAGAATTTGCAGGTACATGCCGTATCCTTTTAACTCGAGGATCAGTTCTCTTATTCCAGGGAAATGGTGCGGATCTCGTGAAACACTGTACACCTAGTGTTATAGGCCACGCATTTCGATCACTCTGCGACGGATGAAGCCAGATAAACGACCTGTTGGATATCAAATCATCCCAGAACTTGAAGGGCTGAAACCTTTATAACTACCATGATCCTATGAATGTCCAAACACCTAAGACATGTCTGACAAATAATGACTTGGAGTGTAAAATGTTTATAGATGGTCTGACAGTATCTGAGGTTATGCTATGATATGGAAACTTTTGATATATGATATGTCTGTGTGCTATATATATATCTACTGTTAACTTCTTTTCATGCAATGGTGTGTACTAGTGACCCTTTTGTACATTATCTATGGAAATAAAATAAAATGTTGGAAAAATGTTCCCCATTGTCTGTGATGTGTCTGCAGGTCCTAAAAACAATAAAATAAAATTTTAATGGCAAAATGAATGACTTGTGATAGCTAAACATGAGAATTATCATTCGACCTATACAGGTCAAACCCCAGCGGATATCCCCACCAAATGTGTTAGTGAATTCGCCACTCCCTCTAGTTATTGGATGTAAGTCCCTTCCTAATACGGAAATCATGGCTTTCCTTTAACTAACTTTGACATTTTGAGAAATGGAAAATCACATCCATTTCTCTTTCAGGTTATTGGATGTAAGCCCTTTCCGGACACGGAAATCATGGCTTTCCTCTAACCAAATCTTGACATTGACATTTTGAGAAATGGAAAATGACATCTATTTTCTCTCCGGTTATTGGATGTAAGTCCCTTCCTGATACGGAAATCATGACTTTCCTTTAACTAACTTTGACATTTTGAGAAATGGAAAATGACATCCATTTCTCTTTCCAGTTATTGGATGTAAGCCCTTTCCTGACACGGAAATCATGGCTTCCTCTAACCAAATCTTGACATTGACATTTTGAGAAATGGAAAATGACATCCATTTCTCTTTCCGGTTATTGGATGTAAGTCCTTTCCTGATACGGAAATCATGGCTTTCCTTTAACTAACTTTGACATTTTCAGAAATGGAAAATGACATCCATTTCTCTCTCCGGTTATTGGATGTAAGTCCTTTCCTGACACGGAAATCATGGTTTTCCTCTAACCAAATCTTGACATTGACATTTTAAGAAATGGAAAATGATATCCATTTCTCTTTCCGGTTATTGGATGTAAGTCCTTTCCTGACACGGAAATCATGGCTTTCCTCTAACCAAATCTTGACATTGACATTTTAAGAAAAGGAAAATGACAGCCATTTCTCTTTCCGGCTATTGGATGTAAGCCCTTTCTTGACACGGAAAACATGGCTTTCCTTTAACTAAATATCGACATAGACATTTCGAGAAATGAAATATAACATCCATTTTCTCTCCCCAATTATGAGATATAAATCCCTTTCCAAACGTGAAAAGGATATTCCTTCTCAGAACCAACATATGAGATATCTGAGACTCCGTAAGAACGATATGACACCCACTTCTTTCGTGATTATTATGAGACATCTCTTTAGACCACTTCGGCCAACACCAATATGTGCAGAATACTTATACAGTATTCCACACATATTGGGGGCCCTTTTGTTGACCTCATTTTTACAATGAGTCAATACCTTTTGACCTAAAAAGTTAACTTTGGTCAAAATGGTCAATCCAAACCCAATGACCAACCATGTTGATCCAATAGGTCAACCTTTTGACCTAAAAAGTCAACTTTGGTCAAAATAGTCAATCCAGACCCAATGACCAACCCTGTTGACCCCTAGGTCAACCTCTTGACCTAAAAAGTCAATTTTGATCAAAATGGTCAATCCAGACCCAATGATCAACTCTGTTGACCCCTAGGTCAACCTTTTGACCTAAAAAGTCAACTTTGGTTAAAATGGTCAATGAAGACCCAATGACCAACCCTGTTGACCCCATAAGTCAATCTTTTGACCTAAAAAGTCAACTTTGATCAAAATGGTCAATCTAGACCTAATGACCAACCCTGTTGACCCCATAGGTCAACCTTTTGACCTAAAAATTCAACTTTGGTTAAATGATCAATCTAGACCTAATGACCAACCCTGTTGGCCCAATAGGCCAACCTTTTGACCTAAAAAGTCAACTTTGGTCAAAATGGTCAATCTAGACCCAATGACCAACCCTGTTGACCCCATAGGTCAACCTTTTGACCTAAAATGTCAACTTTGGTCAAAATGGTCAATCCATACCCAATGACCAACCCTATTGACCTCGTAGGTCAACCTTTTGACCTAAAAAGTCAACTTTGGTCAAAATGATCAATCTAGACCTAATGACCAATCCTGTCGACCCAATAGGCCAACCTTTTGACTTAAAAAGATAACTTTGGTCAAAATGGTCAATCCAGACCCAATGACCAACCCTGTTGACCCCCTAGGTCCACCTTTTGACCTAAAAAGTCAACTTTGGTCAAAATGGTCAATCTGTACTCCAATGACCAATCTCGTTGACTCTATCGGTCAACCTTTTGACCTAAAAAGTTAACTTTGATCAAAATGGTCAATCCTGACCCAATGACCAACCCCACTGACCCAAAAGGTCAACCCTATAACCCCAAAAAGTCAACATTGGTCAAACTGGTCAAATTTTGACCAAATGACCAATTATTGACCCAATAACCTGTTTAAGACCCCAAAATGACAAAGTTATTCAAATAATTAATTTCAAATTTATTTTGCTTAATTATTGGACTAATGATTTAATTTTTTTTTAAAAAATTAATTAATGACATAGTTAATTAAAATGAAAAATTAGATTAAAAGTCATAAAAATGATAAAATGCACAAACTAATTAAAAATAATAGAATTAATCAAATAATTAATTCCAAAATTATTTTTGATTAATTGACCATAAATTTAATTTCCATATTTTAATTAATGACATAATTAATTAAAATCAAAATTAAATTAAAAAGTCATGAAATGAGACAAAATTCAATTTTAAATAAAAAATGACATGAAAATTAATCAAATAATTAATTTGGAATTGATTCCAATTAATAATTGATTAATGAAATAATTTCTAATATTTTAATTAATGACATAATTAATTAAAAGGGAAATTAAATTTAAAAAGGAGTATTAAATGGAATTTTAACCTATGACATTATGGTTTTCCAAAAATTCTAAATCTCCTTTATGACATCACACATGACCTCATATGGGTTAGACATAGCCCATATAACCCATTAAAAATGAAATAACCCATGGATGACCCATCATGCATCATATTAACCATGGTTAACAAAATTCATCATGAAGGGAAGTGAGGTGTCATCCTCTCCTAAATTTAAAATATGACTCATCTCTTCCATCAAGATGAGGTGGCTCATCACATTAGGTGCCTCATGAACTCACCAATGAGAGTAAAACACTAAGTAAACTCTCTTGGATACCATGCTTAACCCATGTTATCTTTCATCATGACAAAATTATATTTTTTTTTTTAATGAGAGGATTATGTGTCATCCCCTCATTAAAAATTAAATGACATGTTGGAAGGAGAAGAGCTTGCCATCTTGACTCACCATCCACCTCCTAGACTACTCAATGGAGGAGAAACAATAATCTAACTCATGCCACACCATGGTTAGAAGCCATTATGGCTATGCATGGGATGACTAAGTAGCTAATGTGTCACCATCCCCCTAAATCAAACAAATAAATTTAGAAATCACCTAGGGGAGGTGAATTCAGAAAGATTCATCAAGCCCAAGCCGCCTCACAAGGGGTCCAATGAGGGCAAGACATGATCCAAACTCAAAGCCTTCACCATGGTTAAGCCTATGATGCCTAGGCTTGGAGATTGGCAATTCATCATTGCCATAGCCTAAATCTTCTCCCAAGACATTAATAAGGCAGATAACAACTCCCCATATGATCCACATCAGCCCAAACTCAATCATAGCCATTTCATGGCTATAAAAGCCCCTACCCGAAACCATAAGAGAGGAAGAAAAATTGGTAGAGACCCATAGTCGCCGAAATCACTTGGTCCCCAACACAAAAATTCTTCCTAGGAATCTTAGCAATCTATCCCAACCAAACCCAAGCCACAGGGTTAGCCCAATCAAGCCAATTTGATCAAAATCTAAAATCAGCCCAAATTAGCCACTTTCTCAAAATTCTCCTCCAAGGCTAGCTATAAAACCAAATTGGAGTAGCAAAGATCTTCTTTGGGAGTCCTAGAAGCCAGTCATAAGGTCTGATCAAGCTTGATACACTTGTAGCCAAGGTATGGAAATATTTTTCCCAAAATAATTCATGTTTTGAAATATCATAGTTTTATTAGCTCATAAATGTATCATCACCGTATAGATATAATCTATACGTCCAGATGATTCCATAGGTTCAAAAATCACTCAATTTCGTTGACAAATGAGTGAGATATTAATGTTTGAAGTTTAACGGTTCGGAAATTTTCGAATTAATGGGGGATTTATTTCCGCCGTCCGTTCCCGTGTTTTGGAACGGACGGCGCTGATCTGCGCCCGCCGTGTCCGCTATTCGGATCCATGCACAGGATATTCCCGCCCTTCGACGCGTACGAGGACACGTGTCGAAGCCTCGATTTTCTGGGCTGGATGAATCCCAGAAAACCTTAAAAACTTCAAAAATTGATATCTTTTGATCCAGAGTTTACAAAAATAAAATAAAAATACCTCTGGAAAGCTCTTGAAGAGAGGAAAATAATGAGATGAAAATCATAATTTTATTCTCAATATTTAATTTTTAATTGATTAAATACACTCTGGAGTATTTTAATTATTAAAAATTATTCACAAGTCAAAAAATTATGAAATTTTCAGGGATCAATCCTTAGGTCTTTAAGGACATACATTCTGTGATTTTTCCTAGGCTAAGGGAACTCTCTAACACAAGAATTTCTAATTTTACAAGATTTTATAATTATTTCTAATAATAATTATAAAAATTAAAAATAAAATGAACAAAAATCAGAAATTGGTTAAGTGACTTAAATAAACAAATTCAAACCTTAAAATGACAATTTCCAACCTTTGAAAAATCAAAATGACATTTTAACCTCTTAGGGTAAATTTGTAAATTTTCAAATTTACATATAAAAAAGAAAAAAAAGCCTTAGGTTTGAATGATTGCTTTGAATGACCTAATCCTAATCCTTAGGTTTAATTCTTAATTAGACCTAGAGTTAAACTAAGCCTTAAAAACAATTGGGCTAAGTCACATCCCTGAAGCTTTGGGTTCAATCCAAATGAACTTACATCTTCTTTTATATACTTAAGTTCAACTTACATGAATCTAAGTCAAAATTAAAAATATTTGAGTTTAATCAAAATGGACCCAAACCAAACTTTAGACACCTAGGTTCAACCCATATGAACCCAAATCCAAATCAAAACCAAACCTATGAATTAGGTTGAACCCATATAAATTCAAACCTCATCCAAACCTTAATTAGGTCTAAGACACAAATTAGACCTAATTAAACCAAGTTAGACCTTAACCACATTAGGTTTAACTTAATAAACCCTAATTAGGTCTAAGACACTAATTAGACCTAATTAAACCAAGTTAGACCTTAACCACATTAGGTTTAACTTAATAAACCCCAATTAGGTCTAAGACACTAATTAGACCTAACTAAACCAAGTTAGACCTTAACCACATTAGGTTAAACCAAGTTAGACCTTAACCACATTAGGTTTAACTTAATAAACTCCAATTAGGTCTAAGTCACTAATTAGACCTAATTAAACCAAGTTAGACTTAACCACATTAGGTTTAACTTAATAAACCCCAATTAGGTCTAAGACACCAATTAGACCTAATTAAACCAAGTTAGACCTTAACCACATTAGGTTTAACTTAATAAACCCCAATTAGGTCTATGACACTAATTAGATCTAATTAAACCAAGTTAGACCTTAACCACATTAGGTTTAACTTAATAAACCCCCAATTAGGCCTAAGACACCAATTAGACCTAATTAAACCAAGTTAGACCTTAACCACATTAGGTTTAACTGAAGAAACCCCCAATTATGTCTAAGATATCAATTAGACCCCATTAAGCCTTGTTAAGCCTTAATCACATTAGGTTTAACACCATAAACCCTAATTAAGTCTAATCTAATTAGACTTAATTAACCCTTAAGCTTTACTTAAATTAGGTTTAAGTAACCTTTAAATCCTAATTAAGTCCAATCCAATTAGACTTAATTAATCCCTAAGCTTCGCTTAAATTAGGCATAGGTAACCTCTAAACTCCAATTAAGTCTAATCTAATAAATCCTTAAGCCCTATTTATAATAGGTTTAATTAATCCATTAACCTTAATTAAACATAACTAAATTATGTTTAATTAGTCTCTAAACCTTAGGTTCAACCCACATTGGACCTAACTTAACTTAAACTCAACCAAACTCGAGTTCAACCTAACTTGAACTCAAGTTAACCTAAACCTTAGGTTCAATCCACATTGAACCTAACTTAACTTAAACTTAACCAAACTTGAGTCCAACCTAACTTGAACTCAAGTTAACCTAAATCTTAGGTTCAACCCACATTGGACCTAACTTAACTCAAACTCAACCAAACTTGAGTTTAACCTAACTTGAATTCAAGTTAACCTAAACCTTAGGTTCAACCCACATTGAACCTAATTTAACTTAAATTTAACCAAACTTGAATTCAACCTAAATTGAACTCAAGTTAACTTAAACCTTAGGTTCAACTCATATTGAACCTAACTTAACTTAAACTCAATCAAACTTAAGTCCAACCTAACTTGAACTCAAGTTAACCTAAACCTTAGGTTCAACCCACATTGAACCTAACTTAACTTAAACTTAACCAAACTTGAGTCCAATCTAACTTGAACTCAAGTTAACCCAAACCTTATGTTCAACCTACACTGAACCTAACCAAAACTTAATCTAACTTGAGTCCAACCTAACTTGAACTCAAGTTAACCCAAACCTTAGGTTCAACCTACACTGAACCTAACCTAAACTTAACTAAAATTGAGTTCATCCTAATTTGAACTCAAGCCAACATAAAACCTTAGGTTTAACCCATATTGAACCTAACCTAAACCTAACTAAACTTGAGTTCAATCTAACTTGAACTCAAGATTAACCTAAATCTTAGGTTTAACCCAAAATTTAACTTGAATCCAACATAAACCCAAGTTAATTTAAACTTTATGTTCATCCTATGTTGAATATAACTCAATTCTAAATCAATTTAAACATCAAGACAACTAAATATTCAAACTAAGGATCTAACCTTAATTTAAAATTTAAATCAAATTCCAAATGTAAATCAATCTCAAAATATAAAATAAAAAATTAAGTTCAATTAAGTTAAACTTAAATTGAATTTATTTGAACATTAAGTTCAAAAATATTAAAATTCAAATTATGTTTAAATTAAACTTAATTGACCTAAAGAATCAAATGACATTGAATCTAAACCTGACAAATAAATCTAATAATTAGATTTAAATATGTTTATTCCTTTAAAATGTGCTAACTCTGTTTTGCAGGATAACGAAAACGACGACAATTTCATTTATATTTCCTTTGCATGTTATAGGGTGTGCTAACTCTGTTTTGCAGGATAACTAAAACGACAACAATTTCATTTAGATTTTCTGTGCATGTTATAGGGTGTGCTAACTTTGCTTTGCAGGATGACACGGAAAACAAAACAAAAAACTTTTAGGGTAGCCACCAAACATAACATTTTCAACAAAACAAAATAAAATAACGACATGGGAACAAAACCAAAACTTTAATCATAAAATGATAAATATGACATAACATTTAGGATTGATAGTGGGTACATCTCTCCTTAAAAATAAAATTTTAGAAAACAAATGATCGACATTAATCAAAAGTTTTTTTGAACAATTAAACATTGTTTAAGATGTAATTAACTATAGAAGCTTGCTTCTACAGGAGATCTAAAAGAACCTATGATAGAAATCTCTGGTTTTTCATGATTTTCTTTATATGAAAATTCTAGAATCTGTTATTCTAGAATATTCTCATATAAGGATTATCATAAATATCCTTTTCTACTATTAGTCTTAAATTCTTCAAATCCTTCATAGGATTTATAGGAATAAAATTAGGCTAATATTAGACAAAATGGTGACTCCTCAACATTGACATCCACCCCTTTCTTTTTATCGCCACCATTCTTTTTAGAGCATCACTTCTCTTACAAGAAGCTCCTGCTGTATTCAGAATTCCTGAAGTGAACTCAAAAAAATGTATCTTGGCAATAATTTTTTGCTACTACTACTAAAAATAATTAAAATTGATGCGCAAAATAATGAACATAATATGCTTGAGGTTTATGACAAAGAATAATTGCTTTTAAGCCATTAAACTCACCTCGCATAGTAGATGTCCCATCATAGCCTTGGCCATGTATTCTATGCATACTTAATGATTTTTGTGCTAATATAGATTCAAGGGTTGTTGATGCACCAAAAATATATACTATTTTTGCTATATAATTTTACTCATTTTTGGTGATATTGCTCTTTAAAGAAATGTATTTTTCATGATTTGTTGCAGGTATGATGAATTTAGGTGATTGGAGCGAAAAGAAGCGAAAAGGAACAAATTCGGAGTGAAAAAAAGCAAAAAGGAGGAAAAAAGTTTTTGGCGCCGGCGGCGCCATTTTCCCGAGAGCCCAGAATTAAATTAACGACAGAGTGCCGCCGGCGCCCAATGTCGGTGAATTTCAAATTTGAAGAGTTTTGGCGACCTTTTGAATGAATGCTTAAGGAAACTCTTGGGAATTCGTTTCTAACTTATAAGTAACTGTTTTTGGATGAAAATAGAGGGGTTTTAAGTGTGTGTTTGATGCGATGCGACTTTATATATGCTTTTAAATACAAGAATTTGATACCTCTTTTTAGAATATTTAATTCCTGGCAAATGGCTTCAAAAAATGGATGTGCGATGTTTACTTTTACTTATGAATTTATATTTATATTTTATAATAATTATTGTAAAAGTCACAATATTAAACGTATACGCATCGTTTAAGTAATACAGGGCTCTAGTGGAGTCCTGGTTATCGATCCCACAGGGATTTTTTTTTTGTAAAAAGTAAGAAATGTAAGAAATATTTTGGAAATTTTCAAATTAAAAGTAATTTATATATATAATTTTTTTTTAATTTTTACTTTCAAATTTAATTTACTAACAATTTTTACTATAAGCAAGTAAGCAGTAAGCAGTAATAAAGTAAAGTAAGAAGTAATTAAAATTCAATGCAAGTATAAAAATGACTTTCTCCTTTTCAACTAATCCAAGATTTTTAGAATAATTATCTTTTGTGGGGAATTTAGATTATGGTATTGTGCCAAATAGAAGCATTCCTATTCTTTACCCTTTGGAACAAGTACAAAGAACATTAACTAATCTATAGATTGGTTCAGAATGTTTTATTAGTAGAATGGGTTAATCTAGGCTCACACTACTAGATGTCCAAGGGTGGCTATGGCCGGCCCTACCAGTGACTCGTTCCCTTTCTAAAAACCAAATTATTAGAATTTAGTCCGTTACTCTAAAAACTAATTAATTTTATGCCTAATAAATAATATCTTCCTATTTATTTGCACTTCACCTTAAATAACCCGCGTATAGCCTGCGATTACCTAAGGATTCATTTGATATCTAGTAGTTAAGAATTTATCTCCGGATATGTTTCAAAATTCTCCAACAGGTTTTAATAATTTAAATGACCAATTTAAAAAGTAAACTACGACCAGGTATTAATATCATCACAATGTTTTAAATATTTTAAATTTAATTCTCCTACAAAATTTAATTAATTTATTATCTTTTCATAGTTGAAAGGAGAAAGATAACTAACTACTCAGAACACATTGAAATCACACAAAAAAACATATTTATAAAACTTTGAACCAAGGTACAAATACTTATCTGAAGTGTTCCTTCAAGTGATCCGCTGACTTCACTGACTCCAAAGCAATGATGAAAGACTTCAACAAAAACAACACACAATAAATACTCAAATTAAACTCACTAGATACAAAGTAAAGTGGCTCCTTAAGTGTGGAAGAGACTAAAAAAACTAAGTAAAACTAGAGGGGGGAGAGAAAGTGCTAAAGGGGCTATTTTCTCTGTAGAATGGGCTCCTATTTATCGAGCTCTGAATTTGACCAGGGTTTGCTTAAGGCACCTCTTCAAAATTCGTCCAAATTCAATGCATCTTCTAGAAGATAACTGTCGCGCCTAGGCGCCGGACTCCGTGACCAGATCTTCGCACCTCTTCACTTTGGATCACACCTCTTCGCGATTAAAATCGTTTCCTTGTGTCCAAATGCATTGTATCACATGTCCTATATATTAGGAGTAACTTCCAGTCTTCTAGAAACTAACTCCGTCAAAATAACTCCCCAAAATCATCAAAAAAGCTTAACAACATCTGTATCGAGCTGGCGCTTAGGCGCCAGATTCTGGAGCCTAGGCGCCAGGCCAATAATTCCAATATTTTGCTCCATAAGCTCCATTTTTGCTCCTTTTTGCTCCTTTTTCCTTCTTTTTATTTCTTGGACTCTTTTTTAATCTTCTACATCCAGAAACATGAAAATACCTTTCATTAAAGCATAATATCCTTAAGAATTGAATCATAAATAAGGCATAAAATGAGTATTTTTAGGTAGATAAAATTCCCCCAAACTTAACGTTACTTGTCCTCAAGTAACCCTTTTAATTACATAAAATAGATAACATTTGGAATGAAGTTAAAATATTTAAGATTCCTTATAATTTTTGGTTTTATAAATGCTTTAGCAAATCTTTAACCAAATTTCACTAATTAAGTTTTATTTTAAGAATTAAAGAACATTTAACTACCAAATCATAAGACTTCCAAATTTTTTATTTATTTCAAGAATAATTGTAGTTTATCATATTAAGGTCACATAGAATATTTACAAGAAAAATATTTTCATGAAATATTTTTCTAGTAAAAATATTTGTACATAGAAATTAAGTTAAAAATGTAATCAGTTTTCTTCCAATAAGATAATTCAAGTGAAGCCAATTTTTGATTAAGCATTTCCTCAAGCTTCTCCTCACATTCTTTTTTTTTCTTTCTTTTGGATTGTTTTTCAATCCTTTTTCTTTTTTTTTAAGTGAGGATTACTATTTTTGGATAGCCTGTCAATGATTTTGAACTACACTATCCTTAACTTATTTTCAAAAACTTATACATTCTTACTTAATAAATATGACATTTTTAATAATTTATTATTTTTCAAAAATTATTTCAATCTTTTCTTTTTCAAGCAATAATCTTGATTCCTTAGTATTTCAAAAATACAATTCTCTTTACTATAAATAGAGAAATTTTGATCTTATTATTCTTTAAGTTAAATAATTCTTTTCTTAAAATCAATTAAAATTTTTGAAAATTTAGTTAAGTTTACTAAATTATTTATAAATTCAAAAATTTAGGTAATCTTAAACAGATTTTTCATTCCTTATGTTATGTTAATATATTTTTAAAGAAAATATTAGTTCATTAAGGACAAATAAAATTTAAATTTGATAAATGTTTTTCCTTCCCCAAAACTTCAACTTTAGTATAAATATGAATCATGAAATTTTCTAAAGCATGAGAGAAAGAAATAAACACGAATTAATCTAAGTACAATAATGATGTGGTAAGGAAAAACTAACTTCTACTTCTACACATGCTTTAATATAAATATAACAGAATTGATTAAGCATATATAGAAAAGTTTTGCAGAGCATGAGTTAATTTCTAAAAAATCCTCTTTTTTTTCTTTTTTAATTTTTATTTTTGAACATGCAAAATTACTAACTATTCATGAACACTAAACAGTAGGCTGAAACAGAAATAAACTTTTATAAAAATTCATTCATATTTCAGTCTTAAACACACATAAGATAATGTAAAATCAGTTTCAACATAAAAGATTCACGTCAACACTAACAAATAACATCACACTAAACAACACAAGAAACAAGAAACACACTAAAAACAGAATCAACACATCTCCATAGGTAGGTCAAGCTACTAATCACTATCTGTAGCTTCATCATCGTCATCACCAAAAGAAAACTCCATATCCTTTGGATCAACATATGGTGAATATCTGGGACAAGTAGGGAACTGAACATCGTGCTCACCTTTCAGAAATCTCACTAAAGACTCAGAATACTCAGCATCGTAATCACTCTTCCTTTGTGTATACACAGAAAGATGATCGATCTTATCGATTGTATCTTCTCTACAATGAGTTAGGAATAACTCATTCTGCTGCTCTATAAACTGATCATGCATGATTTCCCAAAAAGTAGATGGTGTCTCAGCAGAAGTAGAAGCTCTACCTGAAGTAGGTAATGAATCAGAAAGTGCAATAGAACTCTTACCTCGAAGCCGATCATAGATATTGACGCTCTCTCTTCCTTTAGGCTTTGTCGACTTGAGCTTTTCCTCAGAAAACTCAGCAACTACTCCAGCAATTTTAAATAGAGAATAGATCAGAGATGGAAAACCAAGTCCAATAGAAATGCTAGAACGAGCAGTAGCCTCTACATAATCACAAATAATGCTCCCTAAATCAATAGGCTTCCTCTCTTGAATGCAGTAGTTATGGATAACTCTATCTTTAGTAACCTCACTCAGATGATTGGATGGAAGGAGACGAGCAGAAATAAAGTAGTGCCATGCCTTTGAAACACCATTAAGCTTAGAAGTTGAAAAATTTACCCTTTTCCGTTCCGAATCTTCCAGGCTCTAGTATTATCAGTCAGGTGGGCAATGATCATATATAAATCTCCCTCAGATGGAGATAATCCGGAGTAATAACACTCAATGTTTGGCAGCAGGCCATAGAAAATGTTGATACGTTCAAGAGTGAATCCTACTCCAACTCCTCTGATGAAAATCTCATATTCTTCAGCATCCATGAAATTAGCATAAAACTCTCTAACAACCGGGATAATGGCAACATCAGTGAAATAGCAGAATCGTTGACAGTTGAGCGCAATGATTGTATCCTCAATTCTTCCTCCAAGATTGTAAAAACTTCGCTCCGAGATAAATTTCTGAGTCGTAGAAAAATCATTATATCGGAAGTGTGCAGCAGCAGTGACGAACTTGCTAGAATCAAAATTTTCTCGTTCCTTTCCTCGCTTAGATTTGGGTGCCATCTAAACGTGAAATAAAAACGCGAAATAAATTCAACGAATCTAGGAAAATAAACTAATTTAAGCTTTTCAAACTTGAAAGAGCTAAAAAATTCATGGATTTAACCTTAAAAATAAAAAATTTTCTCAAAATTTTGGTTTTTCTAAATGAGAGCAAAATCCATGGTGAAAATTGAAAATAATGAGTTTAGAATGTCGATCTGACCTCGGGATGAAGAAATCGGGTGATTTCAAGCTCAAAAACTTGAAAATCTGGCTTTAAATGGGATCTATAGGGGGGTATTTTTGCAAAAAACAGTGGAGGAGGAAGCTTAGGCGTCAAAAATGACATGGGGGGGGGGGGGCGGTTTAAGAAGATGAGTTTTCGGGTTCAGGCCAAACCGGCGCCTAGGCGCCAAACTTGCCTTTCATAAAATTCGATTTAAATTTTATATTTTCCACCAAATCTTATCAAATTTCATTCCTAATTACTCTTATGAGAGTATTAATCCAATTTATATCCTCCAAACATTTTGACAATCAATTATAATGATAGTTTAGATCCACAAAAATGTATCCAAATTCTTCAATTCCAATCCATAACTTCCATTCCAAATTCAATGAATTTTAGTACAAGATTGTATCAAGGTTCATTGTTTTATAAATAGCACAAACAACAACATATTCAATGCAAATATTCAAATATAACAACACACATTGAACAATTAAGCAAACACACAAATTCGATATTCAACACACTAGCACATGACTCGATCACACCTAAAACACATATAAGATCTATTTAACACCGATCTTCAATTACAGTCTCTTTTGCAATGAAGTTCGCTAGGACCGAAGGGATAGAACACCAACACCCTTGGAAATTCCAAAGCCATCTTTTCATTGATCCACTTGTTCTTCGCGTACATTTCTAATTGAGTGTCTTGATAGGCCGCCATATGATCAGATTGAAGTTTGGTTTGCCATTCCAAGTGTTCGTATTGGTGGTACATCTCATGGAGATGATTACCAATACTTTGAAGTTCTGCTTCAATCTTCTCTAAACGACTAAACAATTTCTCCATACTAACAACAATAAAACCATTAAAATAAGGCTAAAGATTCTTAGGAGATTTGTCTCTTACCTCATTTCCATGATTTTTTCTATCCATTACCTCCAAATCCTTCTTAACTCCTTCAAAATGGATTGCTCTAGTCGAAATTAAGGTTTCTATGGGATTGGGGACGAAGATAAGGCAATATATAAAGAGATTTCGTGTGAAAAACTTAAGATTTTCAGTTTTTACACGATCTGAAACCGTGGCGCTTAGGTGCCAGAATCTGGCGCCTAGGCGCCGGATCATCGATAAGCAGGCCATTCTGGCGCTTAAGCGCCAACTTTTAGAGCCTAGGCGCCGGAACCTCGATCAACTCTGATTCGCCTATCGTCAAATTTTGCAAGTTTTAGTCGTAAAAATAGGTCTAACTAACGTGTATGATCAGCACACAAACACAATTATGAAAAATTCAAATCATAAACGATTACAAACGAAGGTTAACTTGATCACCTTTTTACTCACATTTGACATGGAGTGGTCCAAGTCCAAATTCTATATACTTCAAGATAATATTTAGCTTAAGCCAATACAGACTTGTTAGCTTTCTATTTCCAGAAGTTATATACAAATTTAGTCAAGACCAATGCATAACCTTACAACAATAATTTAACTCACACTAATAAATATGGGTTGCCTCCCACAAAGTGCTTGGTTTAACGTTGTCAGCCTGACCTAATTAATTGAATTGATCGGGTAGACTCAGTTCATAAGCCTCTTTGTAATTTAATTTTATTTCTCCCATATAAGGCTTCAGTCTTAATCTGTTAACTTTAAATACTTTTCCAGTTTTGGGATCTTTAATATCCACAGCTCCATAAGGGTATACTTTCTCAATTATAAATGGTTCCATCCATTTAGATTTTAATTTTCCAGAAAAAAGTTTTAAACTAGCATTAAATAATAATACTTCTTGTCCAAGCTTAAACATTTTCCTTGAAATCATTTTGTCATGCAATTTCTTCATTCCTTCCTTATAAATTCTTGCATTTTCATAAGACTCATTGCTTATCTCTTCCATTTCATTCAGTTGTAATAATCGTTTTTCTCCTGCAGTATTCAAATTATAACTGAACTCCTTTATCGCTCAATAAGCATTATGTTCAAGTTTAACAGGTAAGTGACAATGTTTACCATAAATTAACTAATAAGGTGACATTCCGATAGGTGTCTTATAAGTTCTTCTATAAGCCCATAATGCAGAATCAAGTTTATCAACCCAGTCAGTTCTTTTAGGATTAACAGTCTTCTCTAATATTTTTTTAATTTCTATGTTTGATACTTCAGCCATTGCACTTGTTTGAGGATGATAAGCAGTTGCAATTCTATGTTTAATTCCAAATTTTTCCAGCAATGATTGGATTTTTATATTTCTGAAATGACTTCCCCCATCTGTGATAATTATCATGGGCATTCCAAATCTTGTAAAATCATTTTCTTTAAAATTTTGAAACACTTTTGGAATCACAGTTAGGTAAAGCTACAGCTTCGATCCACTTTGAAACATAATCAACTGCTAATAAAATATAAATTTTTCCAGATGGTGGTACGAAAGGTCCCATAAAGTCTAAACCCCATACATCAAAAATTTCGATTTCTAATATAAAGTTTAGAGGCATTTCATCTTTTCTGGATATAATTCCCATTCTTTAACATCGATCACAAGTTTTCACATAATGTCCAACATCTTTAAATAAGGTAGGCCAATAAAATCCAGAATTTAAAATTTTAAATGCAGTTTTATCTACTCCAAAGTGTCCTCCAAATTCAAAATCGTGACATTTTTGAATTATTGCAAAAGTTTCTTCATATGGTACACATCTTCAAATCACAGAATCTCTTCCTATTTTAAATAAATGAAGATCTACCCAAATATATGATTTACAATCATTCTTGAATTTCTTAATATATTTGTTATTCATCCCATAAGGTAAAATATTGCTAACCAAATAGTTAACTATATCAGCATACCAAGGCATTTGCAATCCTTGAATGACATATAACTATTCATCAGGGAATTTCTCATTTATATTTTCTTCATAATTCTTTACTTTATTATTTTTATTTCTTGATAAATGATCAGCAATTTGGTTAGCAGTTCTTTTTCTGTTTACTATTTCAAAATCAAATTCTTGCAAAAGTAAAACCCATCTGATCAATCTAGGTTTAGCATCTTTCTTAGATATTAAATACTTAATTGCAAAATGATCAGTATGTACGATACATTTTGTTCAAAGAAGATATGGTCCAAATTTATCAAAGGCATATACTATTGCTAACAGCTCTTTTTCAGTAGTAGTGTAATTTATTTGAGTTTCATTTAAAATTTTGCTAGCATAATATATAACTTTGGAAAATTTTCTCATATTTTTTTCTTAATACAGCTCTGATTGCATAATTACTTGCATCACACATTAATTCAAAAGGTTTATTCCAATCAGGTGCTACAATGACAGGTGCAGTGATTAATTTTTCCTTTAGAATATTGAACACATTTAAACAATCTTCATTAAATTCAAATTTAGCTTCTTTTTTCTAATAAATGGAAAAGAGGTTTAGCAATTTTAGAAAAATCCTTTATATATCTTCTATAAAATCCAGCATGACCCAGAAAACTTCTCACATCAGTAAAAGTAGTAGGTGGTTGAAGTTCAACAATAATTTTCACTTTTACTTAATCAACTTCCATCCCTATTTGTGAAATTTTATGTCCAAGTACAATTCCTTCTGTGACCATAAATTGACATTTTTCCCAGTTTAGAACTAAATTTGTTTCTTCACATCTCTTCAAAACTTTCGTTATATTTTCCAAGCAAGATTCAAAAGAAGTTCCAAAAACTAAAAATCATCCATAAATACTTCAATTCCTTTATCAATCAAATCATAGAATATTGACATCATACATCTTTGAAAAGTTGCAGGTGCATTGCCTAAACCGAAAGGCATTCTTCTAAAGGCAAATGTTCCATAAGGACGTGTAAATGTTGTCTTTTCTTGATCCTTAGGAGCAATGGGTAATTGATGATAGCCAGAATATCCATCTAGAAAATAGAAATATGAGTGTCCAGCTAGTTTATCCAGCATTTGATCCAAGAATAGTAAAGGAAAATGATCCTTTCTAGTAGCATTGTTTAATTTTTAATAGTCAATGCAAATTCACCATCCAGTAACTTGTCTTGTTGGGATTAATTCATTTTTATCATTAACAATGACAGTTACTCCTCCTTTCACGCTATCCCAAATATGATAAATAATTCCAGCATCTAACCATTTCAAAATCTCTTTCTTAACAACCTCTTTCATAATTGGGTTTAATCTTCTTTGGGGTTCAATAATAGGTTTACAATTTTCTTCCATTAACATCCTATGCATACAGATTGAAGGGTTTATTCCTTTTATATCTGCAATAGTCCAACCAAAAGCTTTCTTATAATTCTTCAGAACTCCATTTAATTTTTCTTTTTGATCTTTGCTTAATTCTGAAGATATAATTACAGGTAAAGTTAATGAATTTCCAAGAAATGCATACTTTAAATGTGCAAGTAACATTTTTAATTTCAGTTCAGGGGCTTTTTCAATTGAGGGTAAAAGTATATCATTTTTAGTTGTGTCTAAAATTTCCCAATTTTCATGAATATAATGAGTTTCTTTAGATAAATTTTCTTCATTTAATTTTTCATTTTCTTCATTTAATGACTCATTATATAACATATATTATTTATCTTTATCTTAAAAAATGACCTTACATTTTTCTTGATAATGCTTTTCAATTATATAATAAAAAATATCCATCCGATAACATTTTTCTTTATCAGGATACCTCATTGATTTCAGAACATTGAATGTTATCTCTTGATCGTTAACTCTCATTGTTAATTCTCCTTTTTGCACAATCATAGCTCGTCCGGTAGCTAGAAAAGGTCTCCCTAAAAAGGTATTTCTTTATCTTCTTCCATATCTAGAATAATGAAATCCACAAGGAAGATAAATTTATCTACCTTAATAAGAACATCCTCTATAACTCCTTTAGGATAAGTGATCGATCGATCAGCTAACTGAAGAGTTACAGTAGTAGGAGAAACCTCTCCTAAATCTAATCTTCGAAAGGTTGAAAAATGGCATGAGATTAATACTAGCTCCTAAATCACATAAGGCTTTTCCACAGAATTTTTCTCCAATAACACATGGTAAAGTGAAACTTCCAGGATCTTTAAGTTTCTGAGGTAATTTCTCTGAATTATTGCACTACATTCTTCACTTAATGCAACAGTTTCATAAGTTTCAAAATTTCTCTTCTTACTTAAAATATCTTTCATAAATTTTGCATAGCTTGACATTTGCTCCAAAGCTTCAGCAAAAGGAATTTTGATGGTAGGTTTCTTAAAAATTTGAAAGAACTTAGAAAATTGATGGTCAAGCTTTTGCTATTTTAATATTTGAGGAAAAGGTGGTGGTGGTCTTTCAATTTCCACTTCAATAGGTATTGCAGTTTGATCTTTACTTGGAGAAAGGGTATCTTTAGGTTTTTCAATCTCTTCAACTTCTTTCTCTTTTTCAATCTCATTCCATTTTTTCTCTTTTAATTCCTTTCCACTTCTGAGTTGTACAGCTTTTGCTTGTTCATGTTTTTTCCAGATTCTTTAGGATTAATTTCGACATTGCTAGGCAGTGTTCCTTGAGGTCTGTAATTAATGAAATTAGCGATTTGACCCATCTGATTCTCAATATTACGAATAACAGTGTTTTAACTTTGTAGCTGATTGCTTAGTTGCAAGATCAATTCTTCTACAGACAACTTTTTCTGCTGATTGTTATAACCAGAAGGGTAAGTTGGTCTATAGTTTGAATTTCCTTGATTGTTCCAATTTGGATTAACTTAATTATTATTCCATTGTTGATGTCCATTACTCCAATTAAAATTAGGATAATTTTTCCAACCAGAATTTATAATAATTAGAATAAAGGTTATTAGTTTTACTAGCAATAGCTTGCAAAGTTTCCATTGTTTGAGAATCATCAGAATTTGCAGAATTATCATTACTTACATGTGATATGTTAATAGCAAAATTATCTAATTTCTTAGACAACGCAGCCAATTATGAAGCTAAAATAGAAAAGAATTCATTATCTTGAATACTTGTCATTCTTTTAGGATTAACCCTTTCAGAAGGCCATTGAAAATTATTATTAGTCATTTCTTCAATTAATGTGTAAGCTTCTTTAAATATCTTAGCCATTAAAGAACCACCAGCAACAACATCAATAATAGATCTAAGTGATCCAATAAGTCCATTATAAAATGTTTGAATGATTAACCAATCTAGAAAAGCATGATGATGACATTTTCTTAATAGTTCTTTAAATCTTTCTCAAGCTTCATAAATTGTTTCTCCATCAAATTGCGTAAATGAAGTAATATCATTTCTCAATTTAGCAGTTTTAGAAGGAGGAAAATATTTAGCAAGGAATTTTTGTGCCATATCTGCCCATGTTTTAATAGATCAAGTTGTTAATGAATTAAGCCGCATCTTTGCTTTATCTTTTAAGAAAAATGAAAGAGTCTAAGCCTAATAGCATCATCAGAAAACATTATTATATTTAAAGGTAGCACAAAGTTCTAAAAAACTAGCAGTGTAAATTTGGATCCTCATTAGGTGTTCCTCCAAAGTGATTATTTTGAACCATTTGAATAATAGAAGGTTTAAGCTCAAAAGAATTAGAATCTACAGATGGCATTTGAATACTAACATGAAGTTCATCAGTTGTAGGGTTTGCATATTCCCTTAATGATTTATAAATATTTTGTTCATTAATTTCGATTGGATTTTGATTATTGTTATGTAAGTTAGTCATTTCTTGATGTTTTGAAATTTTTTCCCTTTTTAATTCTTTTAATTGTTCTTTCTAATTTAGAATCAAAAGGTAGTAATCCTTCAGATCCAGAACTACACATAAAATTTAAAATATTTTTGTTTTATTTTTATGTTTTTTTTACTTTTTATTCTATTCTATCCCCGGCGACGGCGCCAAAAACTTGATGCGATGCGACTTTATATATGCTTTTAAATACAAGAATTTGATACCACTTTTTAGAATATTTAATTCCTGGGAAATGGCTTCAAAAAATTGATGTGCGATGTTTACTTTTACTTATGAATTTATATTTAGATTTTATAATAATTATTGTAAAAGTCACAATATTAAACACAAGTATATGTATCGTTCAAGTAATACAGGGCTCTAGTGAAGTCCTGGTTATCGATCCCACATGGATAGTGTTTTTATAAAAAGTAAGAAATGTAAGAAATATTTTGGAATTTTTCAAATTAAAAGTAATTTATATATATATATATATATACTTTTTTTTCAAATTTAATTTACTAACAATTTTTATTATAAGCAAGTAAGCAGTAAGAAGTAATTAAAATTTAATGCAAGTATAAAAACGACTTTATCCTTTTCAACTAATCCAAGATTTTTAGAATAATTATTTTTTGTGGGGAATTTCGATTATGGTATTGTACCAAATAGAAGCATTTCTATTCTTTACCCTTTGGTCCAGGTGCAAAGAACTATGACTACTCTATAGATCGATTCAGGATGTTTTATTAATAAAATGGGTTAATCTAGGCTCACACTACTAGATGTCCAAGGGTGGCTATGGCTGGCCCTACCAGCTACTCGTTCCCTTTCTATAAACCAAATTATTAGAATTTAGTCTGTCACTCTAAAAACTAATTAATTTTACGCCCAATAAATAATATCTTCCTATTTATTTGCACTTCACCTTAAATAACCAGCGTATAGCCTGCGATTACCTAAGGATTCATGTGATATCTACTAGTTAAGAATTTATCTCCGGATAGGTCTTAAAATCCTCCAACAAGTTTTAACAATTTAAATGGCCAATTTAAAAAGTAAACTAAGATCAGGTATTAATAGTATCACAATGTTTTAAATATTTTAAATTTAATTCTCCTACAAAATTTAATTAATTTATTATCTTTTCATAGTCGAAAGGAGAAAGATAACTAACTACTCAGAACACATTGAAATTACACAACAAAACATATTTGTAAAACTTTGAACCAAGGTACAAATACTTATCTGAAGTGTTCCTTCAAGTGATTCGCTGACTTCTACTGACTCCAAAGTAAAGATGAAAGACTCCAACAACAACACACAATAAATACTCAAAATAAACTCACTAGATACAAAGTAAAGTGGCTCCCTAAGTGTGGAAGAGACTAAAAAAACTAAGTAAAACTAGAGGGGGGAGAGAAGGTGCTAAAAGGGGCCATTAACACTTTAGAATGGGCTCTTATTTATAGAGCTCTGAATTTGACCAGGGGTTGCTTAAGGAACCTCTTCAAAATTCGTCCAAATTCAATGCATCTTCTAGAAGGTAACTGTTGCGCTTAGGCATCGGGATCTGGCGCCTAGGCGTTGGACTCCATGACCAGGTCTTCAAACCTCTTCACTTTGGATCACACCTCTTCGCGATTAAAACCATTTCCTTGTGTCTTAAATGCATTGTATCACATGTCCTATATATTAGGAGTAACTTCCAGTCTTCTAGAAGCTCCAATAACCTCTTAACTCCGTCAAAATAACTCCTCAAAATCATCAAAAAATCTTAACAGCGTCTGTATCGAGCTGGCGCTTAGGCGCCGGATTCTGTCGCCTAGGCGACAGGCTAATAATTCCAATATTTTGCTCCATAAGCTCCATTTTTGCTCCCTTTTGCTCCTTTTCCTTCTTTTTCTTTCTTGGACTCTTTTTTAATAATCTACATCCAAAAACATGAAAATAACTTTCATTAAAGCATAATATCCTTAAGAATTGAGTCATAAATAAAGCATAATAATGGGTATTTTTTAGGTAGATCAGTGTTCTAGAGTCATAGAGTGGTTTTAGAGAGGGAGAGTGTGTGTTGAGTGTTAGGGTGAGTGTAGAAGTGAGAATTTGAGAAGGATTCTTCTCTAAGGAGTGAAGGAGGAGTAAAGTGAGAGATTGCTAAAGAAGAGAGAAAATGATTCAAAGGAACTTAAAGGGATTTACATTGGGGAAGAGAAAGAGATAAGTTGTATTTTATTTTATGATTTGTATGGCTTTTCTTTCATATATAAAATCCATGTTTTATTGTGTCTTCTCCATGAGTTTTGAGTAGTCTACTTTGTCTTTCTTCTTGCACAGAGATGTGATGATGTGATGATGTGGATTTGAAGTGCTTTTAAAGTAACGAAGAAATTGTGATGGTTTTTCATTTCGAACTTAATTTACCTTTTGATCTGGCCAATTGAATTGTTAAAATATGTTGTTGAACATTAACTCTGAAAGGATTTAGTGTCTTACAACAATAATGAAGAATCCATTCTATTTTCATGGATGAATTGCATAGTTTATGGGAATTGAGTGCAAATAAATAGGGAAATGTGTTTTGATGGACTTCAAATTGAAGGTTTTAGGGTGACAGGTTGAGATCCTCAATTTGGTCCTAAGATTAGTAACTATACTCGAAGGTTAGCCTTCAGGTGAAGGGTGAGTGGGAGCTCCGTAGTGACATTCAGTATCCTCCTAGCCTAGCCTTAGATTTAGTGACTGAACTTAGGATATGTCAATGTTCTTTTCATGCTTGGAAGACGGGGTACTCTTTTGAGGGTAAAGAAAGATTTATGCTCCTATTTGGCACAATAAAATAAAAATAATCATTCTATATCATTCACACATCATATACTCGTTGCAAGAGGAAAGATACTTTTCTTTTATATTAAAACATTTCAAATACATAGCTTAGTGTGTGTCTATTAGTTAATTCTATTTTAAAGATATTAGAAGTAATTGTAGTTTGCTTAATTGTTACTGTTTTCTACATCTTGTTAGTAGAAGTAAACATTAAACTTTAATTGTAATTTAAGTATTGGATTTCAGTATTACGTTATCTATTGTAAGAATCGTTGCCTCCCTGTGGGATTGATAACCAGGACTCCATTAGAGCCCTGTGTTACTTGATATGATAGGTATATTTGCGTTGAATATTTGGACTTTACAAAATCATTATAAATATATATAAATTTGAGTTCATAAGTTCTTGCAATATATAAAGTCCGCCTCATCATGTTTTTTGCGCCGTTGCCGGGGAGGTATAAACGATATCTATTGATAATATAGTAACTGAAAACCTTTACTTTGTAGTGTGTAATTGTGTGTTTATTTACTTTTTAAAGTATTTGTGTGATTTTATATGCGTAGTAGTGGATCTATAGGTTTAGTACCTTACGATTCGGAGTTAGAGCGTACTGTTAGAAAAATTAGAAAACAATAAAAACAAACAGAAAATCCTTGCAAAATGGAAAATAATCAAGATAATCAGAGAAATGATATTAGAAATTTGCCAAGTCCTTTAAGAAGGAATTGAAAATGAAGAAAATTTAGATAGTAAAAAGAATGAAGATTTGGAGTATGTTTAGGAGAGTTTGATGTATTAGACACTATGGAAGGTAGAGATAAAAACTTAGTTCCATCTATAATAAAACCTTCTGAACTTGAGATAAAAATTCTCCCTAATCATTTGAAGTATATATTTTTAGAAGAATCATCTACCCTACCAGTTATTGTCTCTTCAGAGTTACTTGAATATCAAGAGCAAACGTTGTTGGAAATTTTAAAAAGATACAAGAAAGCTTTTGGATGGACTTTAGAGGATATTAAAGGAACCAGTCCTTCGATTTCTATGCACAGAATTTTATTAGATGAAGAACATAAATTGAGAGTTCATCCACAGAGGAGATTGAATCCAATAATGAAAGAAGTAGTTAAGAAGGAGATTTTAAAATGGCTGGATGCTGGAATTATTTATCCTATTTCGGATAGTGCTTGGGTGAGTCCAATACATTGTGTACCAAAAAAGGGAGGAGTGACTGTCGAAGTGAATGAATGTAATGAAATTATACCCACAAGACAAATTAATGGATGACAAATTTGTATTTACTATAGGAAATTAAATCCCGCTACCCGAAAAGATCACTTTCCTTTTCCTTTTCTCGATCAAATGTTGGATAGACTTGCTGGACACAAGTACTATTGCTTTCTAGATGGATATACTGGTTACCATCAAATACCTATTTCTCCGGAGGATCAAGAAAAGGCAACATTTACTAGCCCTTACAGAACCTTTGCTTTTCGAAGAATGCCTTTTGGACTGTGTAATGTACCTGCAACATTTCAGAGATGTATGATGTCTATCTTCAGCGGTATGATAGATAATAGAATAGAAGCTTTTATGGATGATTTCTCTGTATTCGGGACTTCATTTAAAATCTGTTTAGAAAACTTAGCAAATGTTTTGGAGCTTTGTGAGAAAACAAATTTAGTTCTGAATTGGGAGAAATGTCAATTTATGGTTGCAGGAGGAATTATGCTTGAGCATAAAATTTTTGAATATGGTATGGAGGTCGACCCTGCTAAAATTAGAGTGATTGAGAGATTGCCATCACCCAATACCGTAAGAGAGGTGAGGATTTTCTTAGGACGCGCTGGATTTTACAGGTGATATATTAAAGATTTTTCTAAAATTACTAAACCTTTGTGCCAACTTCTAGAAAATGATAGAAAGTTTGATTTAAATGATGAATGTTTGTGTGCTTTCGAATTATTGAAAAAGAAATTAATCACTGCACCTATAATTGTTTCACCTGATTGGGAGAAATCATTTGAACTCATGTGTGATGCTAGTGATTATGCGATCGGAGTAGCGTTGGGGCAAAGGTATGATAAAGTTTTCAAAGTCATTTACTATGCTAGTAAAACTCTTAATGAAGCTCAAATTAATTATACCACTACTGGAGAGTTTTATTAGCTATAGTATTTGCTTTTGAAAAGTTTAGACCTTATTTAATTGGAGCTAAAAGTATTGTGCATACATATCATTCAGCTATCAAATATTTAATGCAAAAGAAGGATGAGAAACCTAAACTGATTAGATGGATACTTCTTTTGCAAGAATTTGATTTTGTGACAGTTGATAGGAAGGGAACTGATAACCAAATAGCTGATCATTTGTTGAGATTAAAGTATGATAAACTATCTGAATTTGAGAAGGAAGTTACAAAAAATTTCCCTGATGAATAACTTTATACTATTATGGGAAGAAATTTGCCTTGGTATGCTGATATTGTGAATTATATTGTGAGTGATATTGTACCACCTGATTTAACAAGGCAACAACAAAAGAAGTTTAAATATGATGCATATTTTTATTTTTGGGATGAGCCCTATCTATATAAATAATATAAAGATCTGATTATTAGAAGATGTGTGCCATAGGAAGAAACTAATTTAATTATTCAACGATGTCATGATTCTAAATTGGGAGGTCATTTTGGTGTTGATAAAACTGCTTTTAAAATTTTACAATCTAGATTTTATTGGCCTACTTTTTTTAAGGATGTATAGAAATATATTAAATCATGTGATTGATGTCAGAGAGTAGGTAATATCTCTAGAAGAAATGAAATGCCTCTAAACTATAATTTGGAAGTTGAAATTTTTGATGTATGGGGACTAGAATTTATGGTACCATTTACTCATTCATTTGGAAATTTATATATATTGGTTGTAATTGATTATGTCTCGAAATGGATTGAAGCTATTACTTTACCTAGATGTGATGCTCTGAGTGTTTCAAAATTTTTAAAGAAATATATTTACGAGATATGGAATGCCGAGAGTGATTATAACTTATTGTAGATCCCATTTCAGGAATAATCAAATTAAGAGATTGATTGAGAAATATTATATTATTCATAGAATCTCTACTGCTTATCATCCCCAAACTAGTGGTTTAGCAAAAGTGTGTAATCATGAAATTAAAAGAAATTTGGAGAAAACTGTGGATAATCATAAATTAGATTGGTCTGCTCGATTAGATACTACATTATGGGCTTATAGAACTACTTTTAAGACCCCTATTGGAATGTCTCCTTATAAACTAGTGTTGGGTAAGACTTGTCATTTACCAGTTGAATTGGAGCATAAAGCATATTGAGCGATAAAATAGTTGAATTTAATTTGAAAAATGCTGGAGAGAAGAGATTTATGAAATTAAATGAATTGGAAGAAATTAGAAATGCATCTTATCACAATGAAAGGATCTATAAAGAGGGAATGAAATTGTGGCATGATCGGAAGATATTAAAAAAGAAACTTGAACATAGACAAAAAGTTTTGTTATACAACATAAGATTGAAATTATTTCCTGGAAAGCTCAAGTCTAGATGGTTGGGACCTTTTACAGTTGTAAAAATTCATTCTTTTGGAGCTGTTGATATTGAGGATCCTGATACTGGAAAGATTTTCAAGGTTAATGGGCATCGATTAAAGCCTTACTTTGACTGGTTTCAACCTGATTTCAAAGAGTTTTTAATGCTAAGTCATCTCGATTAACTGAATGGTTTGTCGGGTTTGACGAAGTTAAACAAGCACTTTATGGGAGGCAACCCATATGTATCTTTGTGGTGTGTTTGCTTGTTTGTTGTAGTTGTGCTTTTTAGATAGTTATTTTAGAATCCTAATCGCTTCTAAATACTTTTAAAAACTGATAAATATTGGATAAAATTGAGATATTGGAATATTTTGGGCCAAACGAAGTTCGGTGCAGATTTTGACTACTGGCGCCGCCGACGCCCAATTATAGAGAAGTTTACTGAACTTCTAGGTTTGAGCGCCGCCGACGCCCAAAACCAGTTGACAGTTTTTGGAGTTTCAAAATGTGATTTTTGGCAGTTTTGAGCGGGATCTTCTTCCTTATAACTCCCTAAACTCCACTTTAAACTTTAAAACTCCAGAAAAATGAAAACTTCCTTTCCCAATTCACTGGATTCCTACTCCATTGAATTTTGAATTCAAACTGGAAGGCCGATTGATATTGGTAATATAATTGTGAAATCAATTTTGGGATTGATATTTCATGGATCTAAATATGGGCTTGGACAAACGTCCACCATATTTTTGTTGTGTAGTCAATCACAAGTTCCATACGAGAGTTGGGAAAAAGGTTCTTCTTCCCTGGAGGCCTATTGATCCAACTAATCTTTATGATTACCAAACAGTACTAGATGAAAGTGATATGGATCTGCTTGCTAATCAACCAACTCTGACTTCACAACCTATTCAGCCTTACTTTCCTGAAAGTTCCAGTGATACTGAAGAGAATCAAGCAGTTGGAAAAAGAGGTACAGAATGTTATGAATGCCATTAATAATATTTCTGATTTATTTGATCATATAGACTGGAAGATGAAGGAACAATTTGATCACACTGGCCGGATTGAAATGTGCTTGATTAATCTGATGAAGAAGAATGTTGTGATTATTGAGGATTCATCTGATGAATTACCATTTCGTCCCTTCTACAATTTGTTCGCGCATCAGCAATCTATTAGAGATATCAGAGAGGAAGAAAGTTCTGAGACTGATGAGGAATGATTATTGGATTCTATTTATGTTTGATATGTGTTTGCTTTACTTTGCTTAATTATGTTTGGTGTGTTTAGTATTTACATTGCTTTGAAGTTTGCATTTGGATTTTCTATGCTTAATTTCATTGTGTGTGCTTAGATTTTAGTGTTTGCTTATCGTAGCGTACTTGCAGCACTAAGAATCTAAGAGTTGTTGGTTTGATTTCATGAACATATTAATGTTTATGTTGTAATGTAAATTTTATATATAGAAGTATGTTTTGTATTGTTTGTGTAAGAATTGTGTTAGTTATTGCTTGTGTGATGAAATAGATGCTTAATGAAGTGTTAAATGTCATTGTGGAGGACGAAACGATTGAAATTACGAAAACATTTTCGGACCCAGAAAATTTTTTGGATTGGCGCCACCGGCGTCCAAATCTAGAGAGTTTTGTCATTTTAAAAAAGTAGAGCGCCGCCGGCGTCCGAGTACAAAAAAAAGGCCAAAAAACCTTTATTTTACGATTTTGACCCTGGGACGCACAGTTTTTTTTCATTTCTTTCGTCTTCCTCTTCCATTTTCACAATTTTGAAGGCCTAGGGCTTGCTAGATCTTGAATTTGAAGCAATTTCAAAGCTTTTCGAGACCGGATTTACACTTCTCTTGGTAAGAGCTTCACTTTAAGTTAAAATTTTTATTTTCACCATAGGAATCTCTCACATTGCTTAGATTAGAATTTTGGGATTTTTGAAGAAATTTTGAGATTTCTTATGATGAAATTTGCTTTTACTTGTTTAGAATAGTATTTGGAGTTTATTACATTGTGGATTTGGAATTTATTAGATTTTTCTTGCAATTTTTAGAAATCCACATGGCTCCAAGGATGAGTAAAGGGAAGAGAAAATTGGATTTTGATGAAGAAAGATTTGTTAATGTTAAAGCACAGTTTCGTTTTAACTCTTACCTTTACAATAAGAAGTGTATTTAGGATCGAGCTTTTGATAATCCTGGTGGATCTATTGAGTAGTTAATTACTGAGCGGAATTGGGAGAGATTTTGTTATTTTACTGCGAATGCTGTTATGGGTGTTGTTAGAGAGTTCTATGCAAATGTGCCCTGGACTGAGACTGAGTATGTGCTAGTCAGAGGAAAAATGATTAAATTCACCCCTCAGTGTATCAATGCATTTTATCAAACTTAGAAACCTTTTGTTTGCGAATATGAAAATTTTGATACCCAAGAGGAGAATATGAAGAAAGTGATTGCTTTTCTGACATACGGAAGAGGGGAATGGAAAGTAAGTCAAAAATAGATGATTAACTTCCCCACTTCTAAGTTAAATGTTGCATCTAAAGCTTGACACTATTTTATCTCTGCAAGACTGTTACCTTCTTATCACCACAGTGAAGTTACAAGGGATAGAGCAATTCTAAACTATTGTATTCAGAAGATGAAGAAGATTGATATTGGAGTTATTGTCTTTAAGAACATTCAGACTATTGCTGAGGCGAGACCACTCTGGAGGATTAGGACATCCTGCCCTAGTTCATGCCCTGTGTGTCTAGTCTGGAGTAGAGTTCAACAGTTCTGAAGAGGTATCTATACCACTGAGACCCATTACAAAGACTATTATTCATACTTATGTGTCTCATGTGGGAGCACGAGATGAGAGTAGGAGTACTTATATTCCTACTATGAGTTATCACGTTTCATCTGCATCTGAGCCCCCTACATTGTCTGATATTATGGAGTAGCTGAGATTACAGAGTGTTAGTGTGAATAGACTCCATGGTAGGATGGATGTGTATGAGGCTAGAAGTGATGTGAATGAATATTATATGAGGAGAAGAGTTGAGTTCGATATTGCTTATTATGATGCTCAGGTCAGATTTATGAGGGGGGAGACTGATGTGATATTTCCTACCTGCCCCAACTATACACCGTATAGACCTGATCGTGCTGACCCTGCTGATGATCTTGGTTATGGAGATTGGTAGTTTGTTTGTTTCTGTTTCTGTTGTTTTTCTTTTTATGTGTTGTGTTGTATTGTTGTGATGTAGTAGTTATTTACTTTTCCATGTGATGTGTAAACTTGTTAAGGTACCGTTATGTTGTAATGAAAAATTGAAATTGTTAAATGGAGTGTGTAGTGTTGTGATAGTTTGTTTAGTAGTTATGGTGTTTTGTTGGATGTTTAGATATTTAAAGTTAATATCTCTTTACCCTGCAAATATTTAAAATTTTTATATCAATGTTACTAACTATTTCATGCCTGCTAGTTGTAAATTTTTTACTAATACCAGATTGCTGTTGAAGATTTCAAGATCCCAGCACAAAAAGGTTAGTTTCTTTTACTCTACTGTTTCAAATTTATTGAAAAATTTAAGTTTGGGGGAGGGTAGAAAATATCAACTCTTATTTGTTCTCCATTATTATATTTTCAAAAATTATTAGCATAACTTCTGGCAGTGGAACCTCGCTTGAGAAAACTAAAACTTTTTATTTCAGTTGAATATTATGGAAGGATTGGATGAAAGTTTTTAATAATAAAGGTTGATTTTATAAGGATAAGATATTTGGTTTGAAAGAATTTGATTATAGTTAACTATTTAAAGTAAAGAAAATTATATTTTTGAAATGATAAGAGACTTAAAGTTTTGTGTGTTAAGAAGTGATTGTGACTTTATGATGAATAATAAAGCTCATACCTAATTATAAAGTAAGGATGTGTTTCAAGTTTGAACTTTAGAAAGAGGAGAGTGAAGTTCAAAATCATTACAGACTATCCAAATAAAGTAATCCTCATTAAAAAAAAGAAGAGAAAAGAGAAAAAGGAAAGAAAAGAAAAGAATGATTGAAAAACAATCCAAAAAAGAAAAGAAAAAGAAAGAAAAATATTTATGAGGAGAAGCTTGAGGAGATGCCTAATCAAAAATTGGCTTCACTTGAGTCACCCTAAAGGGAGAACTTGATTTCACTTCTGAATTTATATTTAAAGTATTGGCCTACATTCTGATGAAGTTTGCATGAACTCCTTTTTCACATAATCTTTCAAGGCACTCTTAATGTGACAAATTATGGTTTATCTTGAAATAAATAGAAGACTAGAACCCTTATACTTGATTGCTGAGTATTCTTATACCTGTAGTGTTAATCTGAGTTATCGAATTTCATTCTAAAAGTCTAATCAATATATTCTTTTGAATGAAAAAATTTTAGTGTCTTACAGGTGAAAAGTACATTGCCTTGAGTTATATTTTTATGTAGTAAAAGTATTACTTGAGGACAAGTAATAGTTAAGTTTGGGGGATTTTGATGCACCAAAAATATATAATATTTTTGCTATATAATTTTATCCATTTTTGGTGATATTGCACTTTAAAGAAAGGTATTTTTCATGATTTGTTGTAGGTATGATGATTTTAGGTGATTGGAGTGAAAAGAAGCGAAAAGGAACGAGCTCGGAGTGAAAAGGTGCAAAAAGGAGGAAATCAGTTTATGGCGCCACCGGCGCCTGATGTCGGTGCATTTCAAATTTGAAGAGTTTTGGCAACTTTTTGAAAGGATGCTTAAGGAAACTCTTGGGAATTCTTTTATAACTTATAAGTAACTGTTTTTGGATGAAAATAGGGGGGTTTTGAGTGTGTGTTCTAGAGTTTTAGAGTGGTTTTAGAGAGGGAGAGTGTGTGTTGAGTGGTAGGGTGAGTGTAGAAGTGAGAATTTGAGAAGGATTCTTCTCTAAGGAGTGAAGAGAAGGAGTAAAGTGAGAGATTGCTTCTTCTGTTCCATTCGAAAGAGGGAATTGAGTGTTGCAAACAAGAGAGAAAAATATTCAAAGGAACTTCAAGGGATTTGCATTGGGGAAGAGAAAGAGATAAGTTGTATTTTCTTTTGTGGTTTGTATGACTTTTCTTTTATATATAAAATCCATGTTTTATTGTGTCTTCTCCAAGAATTATGAGTAGTCTACTTTGTCTTTCTTCTTGCATAGAGATGTGATGATGTGATGATGTGGATTTGATGTGCTTTTAAAGTAATGAAAAAATTGTGATAGTTTTTCATTTCGAACTTAATTTACTTTTCGATCTGGCCAATTGAATTGTTAAAATATGTTGTTGAACCTTAACTCTGAAAGGATTTAGTGTCCTACAACAATAATGAAGAATCCATTCAATTTCCATGGATGAATTGCGTAGTTCATGGGAATTGAGTTCAAATAAATAGGGAAATGTGTTTTGATGAACTTCAAATTGGAGGTTTCAGGGTGACAGGATGAGATCCCCTATTTGGTCCTAAGATTAGTAACTAAACTTGAAGGTTAGCCTTCAGGTGAAGGGTGAGTGGGAGCTCCGTAGTGACAGTCGGTATCCTCCCAGCCTAGCCTTAGATTTAGTGACTGATCTTAGGATATGTTAATGTTCTTTTCATGCTTGGAAGAGGGGGTACTCTTTTGAGGGTAAAGAAATATTTATGCTCCTATTTGGCATAATAAAAAAAAATAATCATTTCATATCATTCACACATCATATACTCGTTGCAAGAGGAAATATACTTTTCTTATATATTAAAACCTTTCAAATACATAGCTTAGTGTGAGCCTGTTAGTTAATTCTATTTTATAGATATTAAAAGTAATTATAGTTTGCTTAATTATTACTTTTTTCTGTATCTTGTTAGTAGATGTAAACATTAAACTTTAATTGTAATTTGAGTATTAAATTTCAGTATTATGTTATCTATTGTAAGAATTGTTGCCTCTCTGTGGGATCGATAACTAGGACTCCATTAGAGCCCTGTATTACTTGTTACAATACGTATACTTGTGTTGAATGTTTGGACTTTACAAAATAATTATAAATATATATAAATTTGAGTTCATAAGTTCTTGCAATATATAAAGTCCGCGCTATCAGCTGTCTTGAGAGTAACTGCATTTATTGAGGAAACATGTTTGATACCAATAAATCTTTCAATAACATGCTTTACTATCAACATATCTCACTGCAACAGCTAGTTGTTCAATCATCATCACGAGACTCATCCACGCTATTAAAAAAGTATGAATCAACTATATCTTTCATGATAAGCACAAGAGTCTCAGCTGTTGCTGCTTGACAAAGTTGTTTCCTAATCTTTGGTGAAGTCAACTGTAACTTTGTTCTAGCGTTGTTAAATGCAATATTTGTTCACTTCTTTATTATGATTAGCAAGGAAATGAAGCAATTCCAAATAATTTCCTTGATTAATTGATTAAGATGATTCATCATGACCATAAAATGATAAACTTAATCGTAAAAAAAATCGAATACATTCAACTGATGTAGTCAATATAATTTGATATTAATTTTTTTTTTCTTTCATCTTTACTCAGCTAAATAGTAGGAACTCTTTATATTTTCAGCTTCATTAAACCCTGACATATTTATCTTACTTTATTGTGAGCACTATTATGTTCACCAACATGAGCTAAAAGTTTTTCCTTTTCTTCCAATTTTTAAATCCTTCACCAATAAATAAATCTCCACCCTCTTGACTTATAGTAACTTGTTCTTGAGGCCTAAATAGATAACAATAAAGATAATATGCAACATCTTTCTGCACACTATACTCTAACCATGTTCGATATTTTTCAAACTATTTTGAACTAAATCTTCGTGCCACACTATCAATCAATGTTTGAGGAAAATTATGATTTTTTTACTGATTTGGTCCTTCAACAAATATGCTCTTTGTATTGCATCTCCATCATTAACATCATAACTCCAAATCAAAGGACGAAATCAGGACTAACTGAAAGATTGTCAATATCAACTTATGCTCGTTCTTTTCTTTTTAAAAAATGATCCATTTATTAAAGCTTAAGGAAAAAAAACTAATGTCAATATAAATAATTTAAATTGATAATCAAATATTTATAACATGAAATATATGTTAAATAATTAAAACATTCAAAACATAAAAGTTCAATATTTTATAATAAATGTATATAGAGGTAATAAATATAAAAAAATTTGACACACTACTAGCAACTTTTAAAAATCAAGGCACGTTATCGATCATTTCTAAGAAAAAAAAACATTGTTGGTTTTTAAAAGAAAAGAAAATAGGAAAATGCGTACTTGTATGTGGCTAGAGAAATAAAGACTTCAAGCAAAGATCTAATAGTAATGGCTACATAATACTGAATATGATACAAAAACAAAAGAAACAATACTTAATAGTTAATTTGAAAAATATATGTCCAATAGTTATTTATCCACTTGAGTTTGAAAAATTTGTTAATGCCTAAAATTAAATGGAATGCCCCTTTGCACAATATGCAATAAGCCAATAACTATAAAACTATTAATTTGCTCAAATCAATTCTTAGAAGTTTACTAGTAAGAGTTAACGGTTGACTAGTTTATAAATATTCCTTAAGACTTAATTTTGAAAAGCAAATTATAAGAAGACGTAGAGTGTTCTCTCTAAAAAATTCTTGAATCAATTGTGCGCTTGCTTCAGGCACTGTTCATCTTCATTAGTCCCATATAACAAAGATTTCAACTCTCAATATACTTTACTTCTATGTTTTTGTATAACACTCTTAAACTTAATTGTTTTCACAAAAAAAAATTCAAAAATTTTACAGAAGACTGAAACCATCCCAAATGAGACATTGAAGTGCAATAAAAATCTATGTATTACATACAAAGCATCCAATTCGGGCTCAATCATCCCAAAGGCATCAACAAATTCTCCAAAAAAAAGTTAAATTAGGGCTCTTACATACAAAAAAAAAGCATTTCTCTATGAAAAGTAATCATCATCATCATTAGCTGAATCCCAACTTTCAAGATTAGTTTATAAAATCTGTCCATACTCTTTTTTTTTTATATTATAATGAATGAAAACTTTAGTACAACTTTTTAACATGCTAACTTTAGTCTTCTTCTTTGGCTTTTATATTCCTCTCATTATTTTTATCTACTTATGCCATTAAATTCCAGACTACCTATAGTCCACTTTTTTCTTCCTTTTCTCCAAAAGTGTTGCTCTCATCCTCTCATAAAATCACTTCACATACTATCATTACAAGTTTTAACATCCATCCATCTTAGCTGTCTCATTGTGCAGCACTAAACCTAATTTAATCACTTCTTCATTCTATGACATTCTAATTCATATAACATAATAAGTAAAATGCACTTTTATAGAGCCTATAATTTTCCAGTCTTTATTCTATCACAGTACATGATGGTACTTCTCTTATTTAAAAGCCAATTTTTAACTCAAGTAAATTAAACTGTACAAAAAAGGTTGCAAGCATCCCAAATAAAAAAATGAGAGGAAGGATCAATCGCGAGAGAAGAAATGGCTAAGGCTGAATAAAAATTAAATCAAAATGTACATAAGGTTGTAATACAAATATATGTATTACATACCATCCAATTTGGGCTCTTACATCCAATTGTTGAATATTTTGAGAAGAGATGAAGAGGAAGGATTAGTTGTGAGAGAAAAAATGGGTGCGTTGCAATGACCAACGCTTCAAACTCTGATTCTTGGGAAGGGCCGAAGGGGCATCGAACTCGCCGTTGGAGTTGAGCGGTGGAGAGGGAAAACAACGAAAGGCAAGGATCACACACCGGACCGATGTGGAGCGGCTTGGGAAACCGAAGGCTTGGGGGGGAGGTAAAATAAAAGTTTTAGAAGGGGTAAAAGTTTAAAAAGTCTCCTCCACCCAAATGTTACATTCCTTGTAAATTATGGATCAATGCTGAACCACCATCATTATCAATTAATCGTTTGGTTTAAGATAAGAAGACAAAATAAAAAATTCATGCCAATTCTAACTTAGATTGATAGAGAGGAAGATTAGCATCTTGATTTTCATTTCAAGAGCATACTGATCTTAATATATTGAAAAAGGTTTTAATTAAAAATATAACAATTCCATCACATTTTTTCTTAGTTTATCTCAGATTTTAAATAACTAAATGTTAAATTATTTGTGAATCACAATCAATGAATAAAGTGCAAGGAAAGTGAGAGAGACTGAGAGAGAAATGAACTGTAATGAATAGTAATCAGTCATAAAATAATCTTTCTATTTATAGGGGAAATGATACATTTTGCAATGATATTATATTTTTTTTACTGCATTAAAAGATTTCATATTACGATATCTTTGGCATTTTATATGTATGAGCCTATGATCCATCTACTCTTTGTGTCCGTCGATTGAAAAATTGGAATTTGTCGGTCACCGGAATGAAAATCCCGTTGCCTGATTTAAAATATATTTAAGATAATATATATAGTTATGGCAAGTAATATTTTAATTTTTGAAAAAACGAGACTGAACCGATCTCATATTTTTATTAGTTTAAATAAACAAGCACTACATCGTAAGTCATGCATCTACCCCGAAGAATAGATACATTGCTTGATGATGAGGCTCGATTAAATAAACTACAGAATTTATGACATTTGTTTTAGTTTGAGAAACCTTTATGTTGACCGACAGGTTCCCCTACTTAATATTAAAGATTAAGCAGCGTTTATATTAAGCTGGGTTCTTAAAATTTTCTATAAGGGCAAACCCCTATAGTTAATTACATCTTAGACAAACGAAGTCACCTGTAAAAACTATCGATTTTTATTAGAGGTATTGTCTTCAAGAATTTCAAATTTCAGTGTTTTTAAGGTTGGACGTGAAAAATTCAAATGTGAAATGATCAAATTGGAACAATTATTGTAGAATCCAAAGAAAGAAAAGGTAGGGGATGTCACGGATCCTGAAGAGAACCTTGGTGACTTCCAAAAGTATCATATGTGTTGGCTTCAATTTCGAAGAGTTATTATTAACATTTCATCCTGCCAATTATACTATGTAGGGCTTACATTTGCATGATCCTGATCATACAAATAGCTTAGAAGATATGAAGATTTACATTGTACCGAATGACGACCTCAGAATTCTTAGATGAGTTAGGGCTTATATTACATAACGTGGTTGTACATGAGCCTAAAAGATAAATTGAGGATTTATGTTGCACTAGACAGACTACCTCGAAGTCTTATGTCTTACTGATTAATTCTAAGGAAAGATTTATTGTTGTAGATTTGTTTGCTCTCTCAAAGATGTCATTCTGTAGGTCCTCGTTGTGCTGCCCATTGTGCATGCTCCAAGCTCCTCGTTGAAGTAGCAGTCTTAAAATCTAAGGTTCTAAAGGTTTTACCAGATATGTTTCAGTGTTTTGGTGTTGTTGTTGTTGAAGTGTTTTATTTAGGAGAATTTTAATCTAATTAGAGCGACAACAGTTAGGATCCCACGGTTCCCTCATTCCAACATCATTATTTTCTTTTGATTTTACTTAGTTTAAAGGAGTTGTTAGGCTCAATTAGACCGGAGAATTCCTATTAGAAACTGTAGGTTACCTCATATAAGAGATCCTCGTAAAATAAAAGGAGTGATTTAAGGGCGTTTTCTAAGTCTCAAAGTGTATTTAATTTTTTTAAAAAATAATTTGTTCTGTTTGTTTTGTCTTACAAGCATGAGTTGTAAAGTCAATTGCAGTTAAATAAAAGAGGTTGGAAAGTAAAGTGCAGTAAAGTAAAATGATGTAAATAAACTGTAAAAGTATAATATGGCTTTTGCTACCGCTGCATGGTTAGTATAATAAGAAATAATATAATTTACATGAAATTTAAATAAAGTGTAGGAAAATAAGTAAGCGTAGAAAAAAAAATTAGTACAAGAAAATTAGGGAAGTACGTGGCAAGAAACATGAGCAAGTAAAAGAAAACCCGTTGTCACATATGGAAGACAAAAATTAGGTATAAGACATCAGTAAACTCAGAGCTGTACCGTGTGCTTCCTGACCTTGGGTAAGAGCTACAGACCTGACAAGCTACAGAAGGTAGTCCTAACTTTGATCCAAGCGACTAACCATGAATTTTATTAATTTTTATCAAATTTCTTTAATTTTCATGCAAAAGTTGTTGTTTAAATTTCCAGACAGAATTTATTTCAACAAGTGAAAGAAACTTTATTTTAATTTTGTAAATTAGTGTAATCCACAGGTTAGTCACTCTAATCAAACATGACTACTAACAACCTAAGAGTGTCGGGGGCAACAATCACACCAAGAGTCGGTGAATAGTATCATTGGTCCTTTCCTCTCCCTTATTGAAGGTCCTTGAGATGGAAAATACTACTCTAAAATTCCCACATCGTATTGTATTCCTCTTTTTAGTACACATTAACATTATCGTCATTGCCCTAGCCACTAGCACCTCGGACTTATACCGATCTGATGATCCATATGTGGCAAAAAAGAATGTCTCCAATTGCTCACAAGGGCTTAAATACCTTAGAGAAGACTCAAGTCCTTGAGCATTGTGTTGTAAATATAGGATAAGTAGTTTAGGACATTTCTATTGATTTAGGTGAATTAGTGGGTCTCGAGGCATCACTTGTTGGGTACCTAAAGGCTTTAAGGATGATTTTCTTCATCAAAGCATAATAAGTTCAATTGTCCTTCAAAACCTCTAAATGATCATTAAAGTGCTCGGGGCATAATCCTAAACAACTTTCAACATCCTTTGAATCATTTCAAATTCTTTTGAACCTATTATGCTGATGAGTCATTTATCCGCAGTTAGATTAGGATTTAGTGATAATGTTTTAACCTGTGTTCAATGAACTTTAATATTTTAATCATCTCATGAACAGGGTAAATAAGTATTCACTTGACATTTTATTTAAAGATTATAGGGGTGAAAACCCCTAAGGGTAATTTGAATTATTAAGAATTATTTCTTTTTCAATTAAAGTTGGGCTTGTAGTGTTTAAGATTAATTATATTTCATTTTCTAAAACTCATTGAAAAGCTATATTAAACCTAGCTCACTACTAAGCCCTTAAGATTTCGTGTGTAAATTTGTGATTATTATAAGCGTTGAATTAAATGGGTTTAACTCTTATCGAAAAGATTAAACTTATCATTTGATCACCGATTAGGGGCTTTAGATTAGTGAGTTATTACCTTTCTAACATAAGCCAGTTGCTCTAGGATCATCCAATCAGATTAATCTCCAAATCGCATTAATTCAGGAAATTACAATTTTACCCTTGTTATATATGGTAATGAATTGGTTTCTGACACAATCCTTTTGTGTTTCAATAATCCAAAATTGTTAATTAAGGTCAATATTGCCCATTCACCCTTTAGTTAATCATAAATTTTAATTAGAGATTAAGATTCTATAATTACCATTTTGCCCCTAAAGACCTTCCATTTCATAATCATTTAAATCCAACTCAATTGACTTTGAAATTTTATAGTTAGCCTACTCATGGGTCAATTAGAACATTAGAGGAGAAACTTTGTATTTTTTATTTTTATTTAATTTTAAGAATTATTTTAAGTTAAATAAATAGGAATTTTTGAAAATAATCAGAATAACGAAGTAAAATAAATCTTTAATACTTAAGGAAAATTATTAGAGGTTTAATTAGTTCAGAAGACCACTAGGAACAATTTTATTTATTTTTATAAATTATATTTTGATTTTTTATAATTATTAAATGACCATTTTTTGAACAAATAAATAGAAAAATACTTTTTTTATCATTAAAAATTTCTTTTAATATTTTTCATAAATATCTTTCATCTCAAGGGACTAAGAGAAAATTATTTTATATTTTTCTCATTTTTATTTTATTTTTAATAATTTTTTAAGTGAAAAATAGGCCAAAAATAAATTAGTTATTTTAACTCCAAATTTATTTTTCATAGGTGTCCCTCGCCACAAGGACCACAAGGACCACTGCAAACCACTTCTGATATTTTTTTGTTTTTCTTTTAATTCATATAATTATTTTATGCAAAAATTCAAATTTACTTAGGAAATTAATTTTTATAACAAAATAATTTTAATGGTTTTAGAATTTTTATAGGAGCCTCATGAAGTTGTAAGCTTCAATTTGACCCAATTTAGAGATTATTTAAATTGTTTTGTATTTCTCAATTTTTTGGTATTTTTCTTAATTTTAAAATAGAAAAATAGGTTTTAAATTTTTGAAAATTCAATTTTTATTTTTCCTTAAGTTCTTTTAACTATAGTGAACATACGAAACATAGTTTTTATAATTTTCTGATTTATTTTTATTTATTATAAATATTTAAGCAGAAAATAATGATTTACCTAGAAAATTAGGTTTTTCTATGTTAGAGATGTTGTCTAACTTTGGAAAAATTAAAGAATATCCCTAAAAATGAGTGGAATGAATCCCCAAAATTTCACATTTTTTTATTATTATTTAATTATTTATAATTACAATAAGCTCTAGAGTATTAGATTAATTAAAAATAAAATACATCAAAGAAAATTTGATTATTGGTTTTTAATTTTTGCCTCTATTCGGTGAGCACTAGGATATTTTTATTTTATTTTTATGAATTTTCTACACAAAGTTATGATTTTTTAATATTTTTGTAATTAAATAAATAAAAAATGCCTTATTTTTCTACTAATCCATGTGACAACCAACTCATCCCACGACAGCTCTGAAGCTATGCGTGTCAGGCTCGCATCCACGTCAGTGCTGACTCGGCCCGCACTTTTTGTCCATATCCTTCATCCGACACAATCCCAGCTATCCAGGTGATACACGCGCGATCCAATGGCCCTGGGTCTTCGTCTCCAACTAGTGCAACCCAAAAACCGTCCACACTAAAACCCTAAGATCTCACTCGATACTCAACTGAATCACATAGGGTTTGTTCTTACACCTTCATCTAGTCCGGACGAACATATCCATATGGTTAATCAAGCATGAAATTAAGATCTTCTTTACAAAGGCCCAAACTGAGCTCAAATTTGGGTGTTTTGATATATATTTGAGTCCAAGAGGTGTAGCCTTAATTGAAATGATTTTGCACGTTCATTGTGACCTTACGAAGCTCCTTCAAGTGCCAATTTGAGTTCAGGATGCAACTGTGTAAGAACTCGATCAGCAGGTGGTGCGGCCTTGATGAAGTCAGATACAGAGAGCTCTAGGGATGGGAATTTCAGTGGGGAACTTCTCCATTTGGTTTGCGGAACCTTAAGGGAGAATCAATTTGTAGATTGGTGAAGGTTTATGGTATGACCGAAAAGTATCCTATTTTGGGGCTTTCTTGGGTGGAGAAATTGAGCTTAGGCAGATAGGGAGATGATTGGAAAACAGTGGGACAGAGCTTAGGAAGGTCTGGAGAAGCTCTTGGAGGATTTTGTCAGAGTTTTCCAGAGGAATTGGTGAACCCACCATTTTGGTCATGGAGGAGGGGGGATTTTTTACCCACGAACAACAGGTGAGCCCTGGGCTCTGATTGGCTAGTCTCGAGAAGCTAAGGTGGAGGGCTGAGCAGCGCAAGCATCCAATGGGGACGTGCCACAAGGGATGGGCTCTTTGTGTTCAAAGGTGGGGTGGCCTTCTTGGTTTTGGTTTTTTCAATGACTAGGCCTGCTGGCTAGGCTAGGGGAGTTGGCTAGCTCGGTCAGAGGGGTCAGTGAAAAGTTTAATGGTGATCAAGATGGAGGTTTAATCATGTGATGAAAAGTATAGGTCACTTAACCAAATATAGGAAGAGATACCCCAAATCAAGGGACCCTTAGTCCATGGCTCAACTAGGGTGGGTTAGGGGGATCTAGGCTGGTTCTTAGGGTCAAAAAGGTGGCTGTGGTGGTCATGGTTGGGCTGGACCAAATGGTTTGATGTGAATTTAGGGTTTGGGTTCAAAATCATAGCTTGGGCTTGAACTTGGGTTTGGGCTTGGCTAGGGTTTAGATTTGGATCAATTGGGAGTTCAATTTGGTGTAGAATGTTGATATAAGAAATTTGGATGTTAATTGGGTTAACATTAAGGTGTTATGAAGTTCAATTTGGTGAAATTTAGATATTTGGGCAAAATTGACGGTTTGGGTTAGATTTAGGTTAGGTTTGAGTTTGGTTCTAGGCCAATTAAGGGTTCAAATTGGTTTAGAGGAATGTTATGAAGAGTTTATGATTCAAAATTCGGGAAATTGGATTGGCTATGAGGTTCAATTTGATGGAATTTGGGGGCGAGGCCAATTTGGAGCAATTGTTTTAGACTTGGATTTGGGGTTTGGAATTGGGTTCAATTGGGCTAAGGTTTGGTTAAAATTGGGTTTGGACATGATGAAAATTGATTTGGGATTGAAATTTAGAGAACTTGAAATCAATTTGGTGGAAATTGGGGGTGATTTAGAGACTTTAGGCACTTAAAGGCAATTTAGAAATTTTGGCAAATTTTGGTACATTTTGGTGGATTTGGGTGAAATTTAACAAATTGATTTTGGGAACATTTGGAATGAATTTGGAGATTTTAGAAATTTTTGGGGCATGAGAGGTATTTTTGTAATTTTAGCAAATTTAGGGTTATTTTGAGAATTTTGAGGATTTTGGGGTTATTTTGGGCAATATGAGTGATTCAAAATGGTTTGAAATGATTTATAAAGAGAATTTTAGAATTTGGGCAATTTTGGAAAATTAGGGTTTTAGGGGCTTTTTGGTAATTTTGAAAAATTTTGGGGCAAGAGAAGTAAATAAGTGTTTAGAATTTCTAATGGGGCAGGATTTCATCACCAGTCCTCTAGAATAGTCAACAAGAAAGTCCTATGACTAGATCCTAGGTTTTTAAGGAAGAAAGATTGGACCTCAACAAAAGTGAGGTCAACAATGTCGACCAACTAAGTTTATATGGCTTGGTGTCCGTTGAGATCGGCTATGCTAGATGGGATTAGCTCGGTCGATTGAATTTGGTTGATATGGGTCAATCAATTGATATGACCCGGTTGTCGATTCTTGACCCCAAATGAAAGGCCTCTAGATATCTCTGAGATCGCGAGACATGCTAAAAAACTGAATCTTCCTTATATCGGCTGTCTAGTGATGGTTGGCTTGGATGTCCTTTTGCGTCATTTTTGTCTGAATAACTCGTTCTTGTATCCTCCCGTGATCGTTGGTCAATCTCATTGCTAGATCGACTATTTGCCTTAGTGGCTTTTGCTCTAACAGTTTCACAGACCTTCTATCGGTAAGCCCTCTTTCATCGTACTCCTTTATTCAGGACCATTATATCTCATCGGGATCAGTACTGCCACATTTTTGTTTTACACTAAATATTAAATCATTTAGAAGAAAAAAAAAATGATTAAAGTTTATCTTCTATACTAACCTGTTCGAGTAAGAAATTAAAGGATGTTAAAATATTATAAAGAATTATATCCATCCACCTACCTATATTAAACGCAACAAATTTAATTACAAGTAAAATCCAAAAAATCAAATTATAATAGTGAATGAGCCTTTGCTCGCCGTCAAAAGCCGCTTGCTCCCACCCACGCCCAGATAGAGTTACGTAGCCACAACCATGCATACTGCTGCATGCGACTCGACGCTGCAGCATAGCCATGCACGCGACGTGTGGGCTCCAGCAAATCGACCAATACAACATCAGTGGGCCCCACGGTGCCGACCAGCAAGATGTCAGCGTGCCAAATGAGCGTTATGGCGTCATCCGTGGCGTCACACGTGCGGGATTCTCGGGATTTTTTTCCCCGGCTGTGGGTCCCGCATGGCCGTGTAGCACGTGAGAATCAGTTTGCGAGACCGCGGGGGCCACACTTCTATCCCGACGTGGTGGGCCCCATGAAGCTTATGTGGACGGGCCCCATCCGGCCGCGCATTTAAACAACCATCCCACAGCAAACGGCCGGCGGCAGTAGCTTTCAATATGAAGAATATAAACAGTGGGCTCTGTGGTGGGTAGGATTTAAAAATGCAGAACTTAAATATCACATAATTTTCATTGGGCATTTACACATATAACCTTCAATTCTTATAATTTTACATATCTCACATTTAAATTTTGATAAGGAAAAGATAATACTCATTATTATCTTTTCCTTATCAAAATTTAAATGTGAGATAAATAAACTTATAAGAATTCTATACTGCCACTGTAATTTTCTTATAATATTGCTTTTATTGAAGCACTTTTACTCAGTAATCAAAATTCTTATGCGTATTAAAATGATATTTCAATTCAATTATTTCATTTAATGTAATAGTTATTAATATCTTTGAATATATTTATTTGAGAGATAATACAAAGGATATTATATTAATGTTTGAATATGCATTATGTATTAGGTATGGAAGGTACGTGTTTAAATGTCGTTGGATATTTATGAATAGAATAAATATGATTGTGAGTGATTCATAATGAAATATGAAAAGTAAATATAGCATATAAATGCTAAAATACAAACAACAATTGCCGTACTAATGGATAAGCTTACAGTTAATTTATTAGTTTATTTAAATTGACATTTTGTTTAATATTCAATTTGTTCTGTTGTACTATAATTTCTTGGTTATTATATTTGCTAATATGAATTGAATGGATATGATTAAGAAAATTGTTTATTATGATTGTGAGTAAAGCGCTGCTAGGAATCAAAAGTTTGGTAAATTTGGCATCAATGTGGTGTTTTTGAATCAAAATTTTCCACCATATTGATTTCTAGTGAAAACTTGAATTACAAGCAATTTTTTCAAAGGTTAGCTCTCTCTTTTTCTAAAGGTTTATTTTTCTAATGTTTGATTGCATGGACCTTTTTGATATCAAGTTTGAAAATGGTGTTCACCACATGGGCGGAGCGGGACGGGGAACATTATAGGAGCAATTTAGACTTTTGCCCCTCCTGAAAATTTTATTTTGCCGCCTCAAGGCTTCGGTTGCCCTAGCCCTCTCCATATCGATCCAACGATTGGCGTCCTGCGTGCGATCCTTTCTCTTTTGCTCTTCCACATTCTTCCTCTCCACCGCTCAACGTCGATGTAGAGTTCGTCGCCCCTTCAGTCCTTCCCAAGGATTGGAGTTTAGAGTCATTGGATGTTGCAACTCGCTCATTTTTTCACTTCATGGTTGATCCTTCGTCTTATGCTCTTCTCAATATATTCAACAATTGGACGTAAGAGCCCAAATTGGATGATATGCATTTAATACATGTATTTTTATTGAAACCTTTTGTATAGTTTGATTTAATTTTTATTTAGACTTGGCCATTTCTTCTCTCGCTATCGATCCTTCCTTTCATTTTTTCATTTGGGATGGTTGCAGCCTTTTGTACAGTCTAACCAAATTTCTTGAGTTAAAGGTTGGGTTTTAAATAAGAGAAGTACCATCATGTACTATGATAGAATAAAGACCGGAAAATTACATGCTTCATAAAATATCATTTTACTAAATATTTTGTATGAATTAGAATGCTATAAAATAAAGAAGTGATTGAACTAACTTTAGTACGACATAATGAGACAATTAAGACACGATCTCCTTCTTTGTCTCCCGCTGCGGCGGCTTCTCTTGTGTGATCTCCAGCATTGGCTTGACAGACTGCAGACTCTGAGCGACAGCTTGCGCTGAAGCAGTCTGAATCTAACCCTGTATCTTCTTGGAGGATCTAGTCCAAATTGTGCTCCATTCGTCCTCATCTGCATATAGATCTTTCAGAGTAATTGGCTCGACCAAAATCATATTTACAAAACTTCTTTCGGGTTCTTTTAAATATTCTTTCAGAATCATTATATTTATATTTTTGAAATTCCTCTCGAGCCAGACCTTGAAGTTAAAAAAGCCCTCTATGGTGTGTCTGAGTAATATGTGATAGGGGCAATAGTTGGAGTGATCCTTCTTCTCAATCTCTTCCGGCTTTTTGGGCTCAGGCAATTTGAACTTGGGCTTCAAGAACATGTTCCAGAACATCTTCGCCACTGTTTCATCTTTAAAGGAATATACCCTGTTCAACCGAAATACTATTGACGTACACTGTCTCTCATATTTTCTGTATGGTTTCTACTGAAACGACTGCTGGCCGGGCTGACCATACTGTGTTGGATGACACGGGTGGGTCATGCTGCCAGATATGATGCCTCTAAAATAATATTCAAAATATAGTTTCAGTATAATTTCACAATAAGATTAATTTTTATAAATAGGCAGTCACCCCATATATGCAAGTATACGTATCGCTCAAGTAATACAGGGCTCTAGTGGAGTTCTGGTTATCAATCCCACGAGGAAGTTTGTAACTTATTAAATTATAGCAAATATTTGAAATCCAAGACTAAATTCATAATGCAAATCTAGTACTATTTAAGTTGCTAGTGCAAATTTGATAAAGCTAAGTTAACTACACTTACCTTCTAACTTCTAAGCAAGACTAATTAACATACACTAAGTTTTGTATTAAAAGGTTCAAATATGAAAATGTTCTTTCCTCTTGTAATGTGTATATGATGAGTGATTACTATAGATTGCTAGTAATTTTGTATTATGCCAAATAGTACCATTAACATTCTTTACCCTCGTCAAAGTACCCCCTCTTCCAATTTTGAAAAGAACATTGGCAAATCTAAGGCTTAGTCACTAAATCTAAGGTTAGGCTGGGACGATACTGGCTCTCACTTCAAAGCTCCCATTTCCCTTTGCCTGAAGGCTAACCCTATCTTTAGTTACCAAACTTTAGGACCAAATTGTGGATTTCAGCTTGTCACTCTAAAACCTCCAATTTGACACCCATGAAACCATATTTCCTTATTTATTTGCATTTAATTCTCATGAACTACGAACTTCATTCATGGATATTGAATGGATTCTCCAGTGTTGTTGTAGAACACTTAGTCCTTTCGGATTGGATGTTTCACAACAAATTTTAACAATTCAATGGCCAGATCGAAAAGTAAATGAAGTTCAAAGTGGAAGACCATCACAATTTCTTAACATATTTATGTCACATCAAATCTACATCAACACTTTACCACATCACAATTGCAAGAAGAAAGACAAATAAATCTACTCAGAATTCATGAGGAAGACACAACACAACATGAATCATATATATAAAAGCAAACTCATACAAACTAAAAAGGTAAATACAACTTATCTCAATTTCTTCCCCAAGAAAATCACTTGAAGTTCCTTTGAATCCTTTTCTCTCGTCTCTTCAACACTCAATTCTCTCTTTAGAATAGTAAAAAAGAAGCAAACTCTCACTTTCCTCACTCTCTTACACTCCGTAGAGAAGAATCCCTCACAAACAACACTTAACTCACACTTTCTATAAACCCTAACACACTCTCTTCACTCCTCTTCACCTCTCTCACACTCTCCACTCACACACACCTATCAAAAGTGGCGTCCATAATTGTCTAAAATAGTCTAGAAATGAATTCACCAAGAGTTTACTCAAGCACCCTTTCAAAAAACGTCCAAATACATTGAATTTTGAGTTCCACCAACTTTGGGCACCGGCAGCACTGAGCCGCCTTCTAATTACAATGCTCTCTGGAATTGGGCACTGGTGGCGCAAGAAAGCATTTTTCTCCATTTTGCCTCTTTTTGTTCCAAATTCATTCATTTTCGCTTTCTTTTGTTCCAATCACCTAAAGTCATCATACCTGCAACAAAAATTGAAAAATACCTTCCTTTAAAGTGCAATATTATCAAAAATGAGTACAAATTGTATAGCAAAAACCTAACATATTTTTGGTGTATCAAAATCTCCCAAACTTAACTATTACTTTTTCTCAAGTAATCCTTTTACTACATAAAAATATAACTCAAAGTAGTGAACTTTTCACTTATAAATACTATGATTTTTGATTCACATGAATATAATAGTAAGATTCTTAGAAAGAAATTTAGTAACTCATGTTAAAACTATAAGTATAAGAACATTCAGTAGTCAAGACTAGGAGTTCTAGTTTTCTATTTATTTCAAGATGAACCATGATTTGTCACATTAAGAGTGCCTTGAAAGACTTATATGAAAGAGAAATTCATGCAAACTCTATTAGAACATAGTCTAATACTTTAAATATAAATTCAGAAATGTAAAAAAGTTCTCCCTTTAGGTTGATTCAAGTGAAGCCAATTTTTTATTAAGCATCTCCTCAAACTTCTCCTCACATATATTTTCTTCTCTTTTTTTCTTCTTATTTTTTATTTTTTATTTTTTCTTTTTCTTATGAGTATTACTATATCTGAATAGCCTTTAATAGTTTTAAACTTCACTCTTCTCTTTCTAAAGTTGAAACTTGAAACACCTCTTTACTTTATAAATATATTAGCTTTATAATTCATCATAAAGTCACAATCCTTTTTTCACATATAATTCTTTAAGTCTCTAAATATTTCAAAAATACAAGTTTCTTTACTTTTAATAGTAAACTATAGTCTAATTTTCTTATACTAAATATCTTAACCTTATAAAATTAACCTTCATTACTAAACACTTTCATTCAAATCCACCATAATATTTAGATGAAATCAAAATTTTATTTCTCTCAAGTTAGGTTCAACTACTAAAAGTCATGCTAATAACTTTTGAAATCATATTAATTGAGAATAAATAAGAGTTAATATTTTTACCCTCCCCCAAACTTATGCTTTTCATCACATATAAATTTGTAAAGGTAGATAGTAAAAGAAAATTAACCTTTTTGTGCTGAGATTTTGAAATCTTCTGAAGCTATGCTGGTATTAATCAATAGATTAAGCTAGCAAGTATGAAACAGTTAGAAGCAGTGATATATATAACATCAAAAATTTGCTAGGATAAAGAAATATTAAACACTTAAACATTAAACATCCAGCATAACATCACAATCTCATTCCAAACTACTAAACAACTTACACAGAGTTTATTAGATTTTCCTTTTTTTTCTTTGAAATTAAATACATCAACAAACTACATAGATCACTGAACATCAAATAACAACACATAAAGTACTACAACAAAGAAATAAAACAAAAAATCATAAAAACACACTACACTACCAATCATCATCACCAGCTTCTTCAGCCTCTTCTGCATGATCAGGTCAGTATGGAACATAGCTGGGGCAGGTAGGAAATAACACTCCAGTGTGTCCCCTCATAAATCTGACCTAAGCATCATGGTAGGCTATATCATACTCAACTCTTCTCCTCATGTAATCTTCATTCATATCACTTCTAGCCTCAAATTCATCCATCCTGCTATGGAGTCTATCTATACTAGCACTTTGAATCCTCAACTGCTCCATAACATCAGATAATGTAGGTGGCTCAAAAGTAGATGGTATATCCTGGCTGGTAGTAGGAATATCAATACTAATACTTTCTCCTCTCCCTACCACATGAGACTCGTAAGTACGAATAATAGTCTGAGTAATAGGTCTCAGTGTATGGCTAATTCTTCAGAAAAATCAAAGTCAACTCCAGACTGTGCACATAGTGAATGAATCAGGGCAGGATGTCATAATCCACCAGTGGTTTCTCCTCTAGCAATAATCTGGATATTCTTATAATAATCAATCCAATATTAATCCGTTTCATAGTCTGAATACAATAATTGAGAATTGCTCGGTCTCTAGATACTTCACTGTGATGATAAGATGGTAGTGGTCTTGCAAAAGATGAAATAGTTTCATGCTTTAGAAGCTACATTTAATTTGGAAGCAGGGAAATTAATCATATGTTTCTATTTTGTTTTCCATTCCCCTCTTCCTTCAGTAATAAAAGTAATCACATCTTTCATATTAGGTTCTGCATATCAATGCTCTCATATTCACAAAACCTCACCCCCTATAACTGATAAAAATCATTAATACACTGAGGGGTGAATTCTACCATTTTTCCTCGAACAAGCACATATTCCATTTCGATCCAATGCAGATTTGCGTAAAATTCTCGCACAGTACCCATAATAGCATTAACAGTGAAATAAAAAAACCTCTCCCAGCTCCTATTAGAAATCAACTACTCTATAGATCCGTCTGGATTTTCAAAAGCTGAAACTTGTCTACACTTTTTATTATGCAGGACTGAATTGAAACGAAAATGTGCTTTAACATTTAAAAATTTATCTTCATCAAAATCCAACTTTCTCTTGCCTTTTCTTGTTCTAAGAGCCATTTGAAATTCTAAAATTTGCAAGAAAATCTAACAAATTTCAAAATCACAATGTAGGATACTCCTAAAGCAATTCTAAGTAAATAATAGCTTAAATCACTATGGAAAATCTCAAAACTTCATAAAAAATTCCAATTTTTGGATCTAAGCAATGTGAGAAATTCCCATGGTGAACATAAAAAATTTTTAGTTTAAGGTGAAGCTCTTACCAAGAGAAGTTAAGATCCACACTCTTAGGCCTTGAAATTTCTTGTAATCTTTGATCTAGCAAGCCCTAGGTCTAAAAAATGAGATGGCTGGAGGTTGAAGAGGAAGGAAATGGCGAAATATACGGGTTCCCAGGGCAAAAATCGCGAAATAAAGAGGTTGAGCGTTTTCTATATTCAGGCGCCCGCGACACTCTATTAAAATTAAATAGCCAAACTCTTTGAAATTGGGCGCTGGTGGCGCCAGTTCAAATAAAACAGAGTCTCTACTCATTATCAGTCTCAGTACTATCTTCTCCTCTGATATCTCTAATAGATTGATGGTGCAAAAACATATTTTAGAAGAGATAATACGGGAATTCATCAGTCGAATCCTCAGCAATCACAACATTCCTTTTCATCAGATTTATCAAACTTACTTCAATTTTACTTGTGTGATCAAACTGTTCTTTCATCCTCCAATCCAAGTGATCAAATTAATCAGATATATTATTAATAACATTTATAAGATTTTATACCTCTTTCTCCAACTTCTTGATCTTCTTCAGAATCACTTGGGAACTTTCAGGAAAGTAAGGCTGACTCGGTTGTAAAATTTGAGATGGTTGATCTGCAATGAGTTTCATATCATTCTCATCTCCTATTGTCTGACAGTCATAAAGATTAGTTGGGTCAATAGGCCTCCAAGGAAGAAGTACTTTTTCCCAACTTTCATAAGGAACTTGTGACTGGCTGCAAAGAAGAAATATGGTGGAGGGATGTCCAAGCCCATATTTTGATTCATGAACGATCAATCCCAATACAGATTTCACAATTATAGTTCCAATATCTATTACCTTCTAGTTTGAATACAGTAATTTAGAATAGTACTTTCTTTAGTAGGAAGTAATTTCGCAGAAATAAAGTAATGTCATTGCTTTGACAATAGATTTAAAGATGAAGTAGAAAAATTTACAAATTCGTTATTTCTTATCTCCCAAACATCATTTTCATCCGTCAAATAGCGATAAATTTCATTCATATTGTCTCTTGTCGCATCAAAATTTGTATAATGACAGATAGACACGTTCTCAACTATAAACAAATAATTAATCTTTGAAGGAGTGAATGGTACGAACATACCTCGTACATAGACGAATCCTTAGTTGATTCCATGAAGATTTGCATAAAACTCTTTCACAACTGGAACGACTACAGCGGTAGTAGTGTAGCATAATACCTCCAAACGTCTCTGCATTATAATTTATTCTAATTGAGTATTTGGAGTATCCATACCTCAATTTACAAAGCCTCTTTCCCTGATAATCCTCCTCTTCATCATCACTTTGTTGACTAAACACTACGCCTCGAAACTGATGAATTTTCTTTAGTTAAAAACTTTAAATCTCGGGGTTTCAATGAAATTGGAATCCATTGGAAGTTAATTGGGAATGGAAGTTTTCATTTTTTTGAAGTTTAGGGAGTTAAAAACACATTTTTGGGAGCTATTAGGATGAATTCCTGCCTAAAACAGTCAAAAATTGTATTTTTAAACTATAAGAACCATCAACTGGTTTTCGGTGCCAGCGACGCTTGATAGGGCGCCGTCGGTGTTCTATCGAAATAAATTGTACATCTTCTCTCGAATTGGGCACCGGCGGCGTCAGTTTTAAAAAATGCACCGAACTTCGTTTTGGTCCAAAATATTCCAATTCTTCAATATGATCCAAAAATTCTCATCTTTTTTGATACTTATGAATGAGTAGGACTCAAATATTACTAACTACAAGTACAACTACTAAAAACAAGCACACAAACATAATGAAGATACATATGGGTTGCCTCCCACAAAACACTTGGTTTAATGTCGTCAACCCGACAAACATTCAGTTATTTAGAATGACTTAACATAAAAACCTCTTTAAAATCAGGTCAATACCCTTCATAACAAGGTTTTAATCTATGGCCATTAACTTTAAATGTATTTCCAGTTTTAGGATCCTCAATATCAATAGCTCCAAAAGAAGAAACTTTTATAATAGTAAGAGTTCCAAACCACCTAGACTTTAGTTTTCCAGGAAATAGTTTCAATCTTGTATTGTATAATAAAACATTTTGTCTAGGTTCAAATTTCTTTCTTAATATCTTTGGATCAGGCCTTAATTTCATCTTCTCCTTATAAATCTTATCATTATGATAAGATTCATTTATGATTTCTTCCAACTTATTCAATTGCACAAATCTCTTTTCACCTGCATTCTTTAAATTAAAATTCAGTTCTTTTATTGCCTAATATGCTTTATGCTCCAATTATACAGGTAAATGACAGGTCTTTCCAAACACTAGTCTATAAGGAGACATTCCAATAGGGGTCTTATATACAGTCCTATATGCCCATAACAAAGTTCTAATCTCACAGACCAATCTAATTTATGAAGATCCACAGTTTTCTCCAATATTCTTTTAATTTCACGGTTAGACACTTCTGCTAATCAACTAGTTTGAGGATGATAAACAGTAGAGATTCTATGAATAATATTATATTTTCTAACCAATCTCTAAATCAGATTATTCCTAAAATGATATCCACCTTTAGTTATGATCGCTCTTGGCATTCCATATTTTGTAAAAATATTTTTCATTAAAAATCTTGAAACACTCCAAGAATTACATCTAGGTAAAGCAATGGCTTAGATCCATTTTGAGACATAATCAACAGCGACCAATATATATAAATTTCCAAATGAAGGAGTAAATCGTCCCATAAAATCCAATCCCCATACATCAAAGATCTCAACTTCTAATGTGAAATTTAGAGGCATTTCATTTCTTCTAAAAATATTACCTACTCTTTGACATTGATCATATAATTTTATGTATCTGTATACATCCCTAAATAGAATAGACCAATAAAATCCAGATTGTAAAATATTATAAGAAGTTTTACCAGACCAAAATGTCCTCCAAATTCTGAATCATGACAACTCCGAATAACTAGTTCAATTCTTCATATGACACACATCTTCTAATAATAAGATCCTTACACTGTTTATATAAGTAGGGCTCATCCCAAAAGTAAAATTTAGCATCATATCTAAATTTCTTTTGTTGTTGCATTGTTAAATCAGGTGGTAAAATATCACATACTAAATAATTCACAATATCAGCTTACTAAGGCAAAATTCTTTCTTTAATGTTATACAGTTGATCATCAGGGGAAGTTTCTGTAATTTTCTTCTCAAATTCAGATAGTTTATAATACCCCAGTTCAGACAGATGGTCAGCAATTTGATTACAGTTCCTTTCCTATCAACTATCACAAAGTAAAATTCTTGCATTAAAAGTATCCATCTAATTAATCTGGGTTTGACATCGTTACTTTGAATTAAATATTTGATAGCTGAATGGTCCGTATGTACAACACATTTAGTTTCAATCAGATATGGTCTAAACTTTTCAAAACCATACACAATAGCTAATAATTCTCTATTTGTTGTTGCATAATTAATTTGAGCTTCATTAATAGTTTTACTAGCATAGTAAACAACCTTGAATATTTTATCATACATTTGCCCTAAAACACATCCAATCGCAAAATCATTAACATCACACATAAGTTCAAATGGTTTCTCCCAATAAGGTGAAACAATTATAGGGGCTATGATTACTTTTTCTTTTAATAGTTCAAAGGGATTCAAACATTCTTCATTAAAATCAAATTTCTTATCTTTTTCTAAAACTTTGCATAGAGGTTTAATAATTTTTGAAAAATCTTTAAATAACGCCTGTAAAATCCAGCATGTTCTAAGAAACTTCTTACCCCTCTTAACGTAGTAGGAAGTGGTAATTTCTCAATAAACAAATTTTTTACAGGGTCAACTTTCATTCAAAGTTCAGAAATTTTATGCCCAAGTACAATTCCTCCTGCAACCATAAATTGACATTTTTCCCAATTCAAAACTAAATTTATTTTCTCGCAAAGCTCCAAAATTTTTTCTAAGTTTTTCAAACATATGTCAAATGAAGTTCTAAATACAGAAAAATCATCCATAAATACTTCTATTTCATTATCAATCAAATTACTAAAAATAGGCATCATACATCTTTGAAATGTTGCAAGTGCATTACATAATCTAAAGGGCATTCTTCTCAAAGCAGAAGTTTCATAAAGGCTGGTAAATGTAGTGTTTTCTTGATCCTCAGGAGCAATATATATTTAATGATAACCAATATATCCATCCAAGAAGCAATAGTACTTGTGTCCGACAAGTTTATCCAACATTTGATCTAGAAAAGGAAGAGGAAAATGATCTTTCCGGGTGGCGGCATTTAATTTTCTATAATCGATACAAAATCACCATCAATTAATTTGTCTTGTTGGTATAATCTCATTTTGTTCATTTACATCAACAGTCACTCCTATTTTCTTAGGGACACAATGAATTAAACTTACCCAAACACGGTCTGAAATTGGATAAATAATTCCAGCATCAAGTCATTTTAAAATTTCTTTCTTTACTACTTCTTTCATCATAGGGTTCAACCTCCTTTGTGGATCAGCTCTAGATTTATGTTGTTCATCCAACAAAATTCTGTGCATATAGATCGAATGACTGATTCTTTTAATATCAGTTAAGGTCCAACCAAAAGTATTTTTAAAGTATCCAATAATTTTTGTTCTTGATATTCATTCAGATCCGAAGATACAATAACTGGTAAGGTAGATGATTCTCCTAAAAACATATATTTCAAATAATTATGAAGAATTTTCATTTCAAGTTCAGGAGGTTTTATGATATATGAAATTAAACTTTTATCATCACTTTTCATAGAATCCAACATTTTAAATCTTTTCTGAACATAGTCTAAATTATCATTCTTCATATCTTCAAAATCATCTTCATTTTCTATATCATCATCACATTCCAAATCTTCATCTTATATTTTTGCTTCAAATATTTCTTTAAAATGATTTTCTCTTAAATAGTCACAGATTCCATTCTAAAGCATTCATCATCTTTTTCAGTTCAGGGATATTTCATAGATTTCAGAATATTAAATGTCACATCTAGATCATTAACTCTCATAGTTAATTCTCCTTTTTGAACATCAATCATAACTCTTCCAGTAGCGAGAAATAGTCTTCCTAAAATAATTGGAATTTCTTTATTTTCCTCATATCTAATACAATAAAGTCCACAAGAAAGATAAATTTATGCACCTTCACTAATACATCTTCCACCACTCTTTTAGGATAGGTAATGGAACAATCAGCCAACTGAAGAATCACAGATGTAGGATAAATTTCTCCCATTCCCAATCTTTTGAAAGTTGATAAAGGCATAAGGTTAAAACTAGCTCCTAGATCACATAAAGATCTTCCGAAAAATTTTCACCTATAGCACACAGAATAGTGAAACTACCAGGGTCTTTAAGTTTTTCAGGAAGCTTTTTCTGAATAATTGTTCTAGACTCACCGCTAAGTTCAACAGTCTCGTGATCAGTTAACGTTCTTTTCCTTTTAAGAAGATCCTTCATAAATTTCGTATAATCAGTCATCTGTTCTAATGATTCAATAAAAGGAATATTTACCGTTAATTTCTTAAGGATTTCTAAAAATTTCGTAAATCGGTTATCCATATTTTATTTTTTTAATCTTTGAGGAAAAGGTGTTGGTGGTTTTTCTACAGCAATTTTCATTGGTTCAAGCGGATATTCTAAGTATGGATATATTTTATTAGTTCCTTTTTCAGTTTCAATCTTCTCTTTTTTAGTTTCAACTTCTTTTTGCACCCTTGTTTCTAACTCTTTTCCACTCCTTAATTAAATAGCTTTAATTTGCTCTTTGTTTTGATCTTTCAGATTGATTTCAATATTACTGAGAAGAGTTCCTGAAGATCTATTATTAAGCGCAGTTAAATATGTCCTAATTGATTTTCCTTAAATTATGGGTTACTATTAAATCCTGGAGGATAAGAAGGTCTAAAGTTTGTATTTCCTTAGTTGTTCAAATTTCATATTGGATTCATAGAATTGTTACCCCACGACGGGTTAACAACATTATTATTATTCCAGTCAAAATTTGGGTGATTCTTCCAACTAAGATTATAATAATTCAAATAAGGATTGTTAAGTTTATTATTTATAGCATTTAAAGTCTCATAGGGCGTCTGAGATTCTATCATCAATCCTAATGAATTTTCCTTTAACACTGGGGGTATTTAAGAATAAGGCATTCTATATTGATCTATTTTCTTTGAATGTGCAACAATTTGAGAGACTATCATAGTTATAGCATCAAAATCATGAATACTAGCTACTCTTTTAGGGTTTACCCGTTCAGAGGGCCATTGAAAATTGTTGGTAGCCATTTCTTCTATTAGCGAATATGCTTCATCAAAAGGTTTTGACATTAATGATCCACCAGTGACAACATCTATAATTGATCTCAGAGATCCCACTAATCCATTTTAAAGTATTTGAATTATTAACTAATATGGTAAAACATGATGTGGGCACTTCCTAAGAAGGTCTTTAAATCTTTCCTAAGCTTCATATATTGATTCCCCTTCAAACTGACCAAAAGATGTAATATCATTTCTTAGCACAATTGTTTTTGATGGAGGGAAATATTTTAACAGAAATTTTTGTGAAATTTCCCCCCAAGTTCTGATAGATCCAAGTGCTAACAAATTTAGCCACACCTTAGCTTGATCCCTTAATGAAAATGGAAAGAGTCTAAGTCTGACGATATCGTTTGAAACTCCATTATATATAAAAATAGCACAAAGTTCTAGAAAACTAGCGAGATGTAAATTAGGATCTTCATTAGGTATTCCTCCAAATTGAATATTTTGTACCATTTGGATAATAATAGGTTTAAGCTCAAATGAATTATCAGCAACATTAGGATTTTGGATAGTTAAGTAAATTTCATCTGCTGTTGGGTTAGCATAATCTCTTAAAGGTCTTGGTATATTTTGATTGTTCGCCATTTTGTGAGGATTTTTAGATTTTTTTTGTTGTTTTCAAAATTTTCTAATAATACACTCTAACTCTGAATTGTAAGGCACTAAACCTATAGATCCAACACTACACATATAAAGTTACACAAAACACACTAAAAAGTAAGAAAGCACACACACAAAATTACAAATTACAAAGTAAAGGTTTCAAATACTACAGTCTCGACAATTACCATTTTATACCTTCCCCGACAACGATGCCAAAAACTTGACAAGGGTGGGTCGTGCTGCCAGATATGATGCCTCTAAAGTAATATTCAAAATATAGTTTCAGTTTAGTTTCTCAATAAGATTACTTTTAATAAATAGGCATTCACCCCGTATAGGCAAGTATACATATCGCTCAAGTAATACAAGGCTCTAGTAGAGTCTTGGTTATCGATCCCACTAGGAAAGTTGTAACTTATCAAATTATAGCAAATATTTGAAATCCAAGACTAAATTCACAATGAAATTATGTACTATTTAAGTTTCTAGTGTAAATTTGATTAAACCAAATTAACTACACTTACCGTCTAACTTCTAAGCAAGACTAATTAACACACACTAAGTTATGTATTAAAAGGTTCAAATATGGAAATGTTCTTTCCTCTTGCAATGTGTATATGATGAGTGATTGATATAGATTGATAGTAATTTTGTTTTGTGCCAAATAGGAGCATTAATATTATTTACCCTCGTCAGAGTACCCCCTCTTCCAAGTTTGAAAAAAATTTTGGCAAATCCTAGGCTTAGTTACTAAATCTAAGGTTAGGCGGGGATGATACTGGCTCTCACTTCATATCTCCCACTTTCCTTAGCCTGAAGGCTAAACCTATCTTTAGTTACCCAAATTTAGGACCAAATTGGGCATTTAAGCCTGTCACTCTAAAACCTCTAATTCGACACCCATGAAACCATATTTCCCTATTTATTTGCACTCAATTCCCATGAACTACGTACTTCCTTCATGGGCATTGAATGGATTCTCCACTATTGTTGTAGAACACTTAGTCCTTTTGGATTGGATGTTTCACAACAAATTTTAACAATTCAATTAGGCAGATTGAAAAGTTTTTAAAGTTCAAAGTGGAACACCATCACAATTTCTTAACATATTTATGACACATTAAATCTACATCAACACATCACCACATCACAATTGCAAGAAGAAAGACAAATAAATCTACTCAGAATTCATTTGGAAGACACAACACAATATGGATTATATATATAAAAACAAAGTCATACAAACTACAAAAATAAATACAACTTATCTGAATTTCTTCCCTAAGAAAATCCCTTGACGTTCCTTTGAATCCTTTTCCTCTTCTCTTCAACACTCAATTCTCTCTTTAGAATAGTAAGGAAGAAGAAAAATCTCACTTTCCTCCTTCTCCTACACTCCTTAGAGAAGAATCCCTCACAGAAAACACATAACTCACATTTTCTACAAACCCTAACACACTCTCTTCACTCCTCTTCACTTATCTCACACTCTCCACTTACACACCTCTATCAAAAGTGGCATTCATAACTATCTAAAATAGTATAGAAACGAATTCCCCAAGAGTTTCCTTAAGCACCTCTTCAAAAAGCATCCAAATACATTGAATTTTGAGTTCCACCAACTTTGGGCGCCAGTGGCGATGAGGGGCCTTTTAATTACAATGCTCTCTGGAATTGGGCGCCGGCGGCCCCAGAAAGCATTTTTCTCCATTTGCCTCTTTTTGCCCCAAATTCGTTCCTTTTCGCTTTCTTTTGCTCCAATCACCTAAAATCATCATACCCGCAACAAAACATGAAAAATACTTTCCTTTAAAGTTCAATATCACTAAAAAATGACTACAAATCGTATAGCAAAAACTTAACATATTTTTGATGTATCATTGGACGCAGACCAAACTGTACTGGCTGTTGGTAATCCCGACGAGACTGCTCGATCTGAATCTTCATTGGCTGCTTACCTTTTTCTACTTTTTCCATTGTCCCAGACTTTTTTTCAAATGCCTTAATTTGTTTGAACTTTTCAGTTTTTTCCAAAAACTCCAAATGCTTAAACTCCTCTTGTAGGCTGCTAGCTTTGCTGAGTAGCTTCTCAACCGACTTAATCGTGAGCTACTTATGCTTGAATGCTACCGAACTGTGGATACTCTTAAGTAAATCTTGATTGCATGTTGTTCTTGAAGCTAAGCCTCACATTTCATGCTTAAGTTTTTCCATCTCAAAATGTAGGCCACCATGGTCTCGTTGGGCTTCTATCATTCCATCACAAAATTTCCTATGGTGACTTGGTGCTGAACTCTGACAAATCTCTTCAAAAAAGCTTTCCAATTTTGAAAACATCTGGAGTGTTCCATTAGGTAGCTTTGCATACCAATCAGATGCGATCCTTGAAAGACTGCTCAAGAACTGATGGAAAACAGTGCTTCGTTATGCACAACGTTGTAGCAGCTTGCCCGGAAGTGTTTTATGTGCAATCAAGGGTTTCCTGTTGATCCTCGAATGTTATGCTTACGTTTTACACTTAATATTTCTTTATAATAATAATATCCCTTACTTAGTAATGGTGCCAAAAACTTGACTCCATAGGATATTTATGTTTTTTTTAGATATGAAAATTTATACTTTATATCAAGGGATTCTACGCAGGTATACGTATCATTTATCAAGTAATATAAGAATTTTTCATTAAGCCCCGAGATATCGATCCCATAGGGAAATGTCTAAAAATATAAATAAATAAGAAAATTAACTTTTTACTTTTTTAAATTGATTTTGTAAAGTATGTTTTTAAATAGATAATTTGAAAATTATTTTTGATGTTTTTTAATAAAAGGTAAGCAAGCAACTAAAATTAACAAGACTACTACATGATATGAAAGAAATGAGAATAAAATATCTTTTTCATCTTTCATGAATCAGTAATAGTTATGGAATATCGTTGTGGAAATATTTAAATGTGTTGTGCCAAATAAGAGCAATTATATTCTTTACCCTTACTTGATTCTATAAAAAACATTGGTTAATTTGAATCTTTGAAGTTTGGTAGATGGGTAGGGCAGGGAAGATACCAGCTCTCACTCCAGAGTTCCCTCTATTCCCTCCACCTGGGGGCTAACATTTCATAAAAAAATTTTTCTCCTCAAACCAATTTAGGGGGCTTTAGCCTGTCATTCTAAAGTCCTCTAATTTTACTCCCCATTAAAAATATATCTCCCTATTTATTTGCATTCAATTATATGGACTACAATTCTCATCCATGCAATTGCATGTGATTCTTTCCAATTGTTGATTGAGACAATACCTCATTAGTTCTTACATAATCTCACAAAAATTTTTAACATCTTAATTGGCCAAATCAAGAAGTAAATTAAGTGCAAGGAAAGAAATCATCACAACTTCTTCCAACACTAAACATATATACTTCACACAACTTCCTTCCATAATTTAATTGCTTCATCATTTAAAAGGAAAAAGATAAAGAAAATAACTCAGAACTCATGGAGAAAACACAATCACAACTTGATTTGAAAGTAGAAATCATAGTGAAAACACAACAAATTTTACTTAAAAACCAAATGTAAAAACAAAGACTTTGGAAGTTCCTCTGAAATTTTGCTTTACACTAAAAGACTTCACAGAGGTTGGTGCCTAACTCCGTTGACACCAACTCTGACTTTAGACTCCAATACAAACTAGATAAATGGATGAAAGAAAATTGGTAAGAAGAAGACTTCACACCAACCCCTTTCTTCTTTAAAACTCTCTTAAACTAAAAAGACTTAACTTACTGACTCTAAACAGTAAAAAGAAGACTCTAAAAAGACTAAGAAGGACTCTCCTCTGATTATAAGACTTTATTCTTATAATTATTCAAAAGATGCATTTGGTGTCTCTTCAAAATATGTTTAGATTCAATGTATCCACTAAAGAATGCATCTCTTCAATCAAATATGCCGCCCAAAGGAAGTTACCACCAAAAGTTGCTTCAAACACCCCTTGAAAATAATGCCAAATTTGATTTAATTTGTATTTTTCAACTGCTGCGCCTATGCACCAACCATGTGGCGCTTAGCCGCCATAGGTCAAATTTTCACATAGCCTATTTTTGCTCCAAATTTGATTTTCATTTGCTTCTTTTTATCATAATTAATCATTTTAACCATACCTGCAAGAAAAAAACAAAGATACCTTCCATTAAAGTGCAATATCATAAAAAATAAGTATAAAAATGTGCATAAAAATATTATATATTTTAGGTGTATCACCTGTCCCATCAAAAGTCATGAAGGTCGATAACACAAAGCCCTTGAAATATGGTATGACAACAAATTCATCGGAGTAGGGTCTACCCTTTAAAATTGATGCACCTCCTTTAGATTGGCTAAGGCTTCTCTCACTTTCTGTTTGACCATCTGTTTGATGTCCTTTTCTAGTACCAAATTATGAGCTGGATCCTTCTTCAAAGGCTCATCTTTGTTAGTGGAAGTGACTTCTTTTCTTTCATTTGTAATGTGTACAATCTCAGGCTGGCTAACCTCTAGAGACGCTATCTGCTGTGACTGTGTCTGTCCATGCATTGTAGCCATGACGGCCATGGTGGTGACCACCTCCACCTTTTTCTTTTCCATCTGGCTAATCTTTTCATCCCTTACCCTTTGTATTCGTCCGTGACGTTCTCCTCAAACTAATGTGAAGCTTCAAGCGTAGATGACATGGCTCTGTTTTCAATGACATTGATCTCTGCAAACTCCTCATCCATATAATTTGACAAGTTGCAATCATCGTCTTCAACGTCTATTCCTCTTTCTTTCGCTAATTCTGTAATTTCAACTCTCAGCTTCTTCACTTTATCATCAACTAATTTATCTTTAACCATATTAAGGTTGGTCGGCTTTTCCTGAAAATCATCTTCTTCTGTGATGAGCTCTGAGGTGATGGCAACAACAACGGTCAAAGTATCAGTCTCATGATCCATCTCAAGGGATTAATACCCCTCAACTCTCTGAATGTACTGGTGCGGTAACCTTAGGTATCCACACTTTCGTCCTTGACGTTCATGCTTTGAGGTAGGGTGTCTCGGCAGTGACCTCAGTGTGACGAAAGGATGTTTGCTTTCTAATGTGCAGATCAAGTACAACAGTGAACAGTCTCATTCTATGGTGGCAGGAGACAACCTTAGACCTAGATGAGACATAACTAGTCTGTGCCTTATAGGTATCAGAACAATGGTAGCAAAATTAGTGACAGTGGCAACAGTGCCAACACGGTTTCCCTAAAGGAATCTAGTGGTAATATGGGCTGGAGATACTTCTGCTGACCTCTAGAACTGTTAGACAGGCCTATCCTTTCCTATGATCTCAGTTTTCATCTGCAGTGATATGACACATAACATTCTCTTCAGTAGCTCAACAACAGAACAACCTTCTTTCTCAGCTAACTTCTTAAAATCAGTAGGGACTCGGATGAGGGGTGTGGAGCTCTCCTTCCTCTCACCATTACCATGAGGTGGGAGTATTACGACAACAATCGAATGAATGTTGTCTTTTCTAGTAGGCAGACAACGGGTGAAACCTACTCCCTCGGAGAAGAGGTGAGTTTTCAAGCACCTCGACTTACTTTTAGATGTTGAGTCTTCTTGACGATAGTCAACTTGGCAGCTTTGGAGCTGACGAACCTCAAGATCTTATAACTACGGTTCCATTTTTGTGCTTAGTCAATAGTGCTACTATCAAATTTGAACCAGTCTCAAATACTGACGGTGGGGACAGTGAACACATCAGCTAAACCTTCATCAAACAAAATATCCTTTCCCTTAGTAGACGGTAAGGTCGGCAAAATAACAATAAACCTGGTGGCGGTAAAGGTAACGACTTTCTTTGGCGTAGGAACAACAGATCTGACAGTTGGCTTTGGCAGTAACAGGAGCGACAGACTTAATAGGGGCAGCCGTAACCTTCACTCTTTTGAATGAAGAAAATTCCTGACAACAATTCAAACTGAACTCAGTGGAAGGCTCTTGAACATCTGTTGCAGTAACTTTTGCAACTACGAATGGGGCCTTGCCGAGTACCACTTCAAACTCGTCAAACCCAGACTCGAATTTAATCATGAGTCCCACGTGATGGACTGTTGACCTCATTTTTGATGAGGTCTTCTCTTCTTCTCTTTAGTACTTAGGATCTAGCCTTAGGCTTTTCCCTTGACTATCCTAGAGGACTAGAAATGGAACCCACCACTTAGAAATTCAAACACCTCTTAACTGCCTGCAAACCCCACAAGCTTGATTGTAAACCCCTAATCACCTAGAGGGTTGAAATCAAATGTGGAAGTTTAAAGGATGAGTTCCTATATGACTCTTTGGCCTTAGGACTGCCCTGGGTGGCCTGGTCTGGTGAAGGGGCTGCCTTACACATACATTACACCTATACACTACACTCACACACCTCCTAAAACCACACCCATACCCAATTTGACCTCCTGACTCATGAAGGTGGTTCACATGGATGGTCCTTAACCCCTAAGCCCTTGGCTAAGAGGGTTAGGAACAACATAGTGGATGCCTCAAATGAGTCCCTTCATGGCTCATGTGGACTTGATATGGCTTCATGGCTCAACCAAAATGATTTCATTCCACTTAAATTCACCCGATCTTCAATTTTCCAAATTTTCGATTTTCGACCCCGGGACCCTACACCCTTCGCCTTACCCAAAACCCTCGAAACCCTCCAAAATTTGCAAAATCACCTAAACTACCCAAAATTCTCCAAAATCATTCCTAAACATGTCTTCACCAATCAAATTGACCATCCATAGCCAAAAATACCAAAAATTCCAAAGATACCTCCCAATACCCTCCAAATACCAAAATACCCCTCTTAGCCAAAAAATCCAAAAATTCAGAAAATTCCCAGAAAATTCCAGAAAATCTCAAATATTCCCAATTTCATTTTGTTCAACTACATCATGGGCCAATTTTGTCAATTTACCCCACTTTTATCAAAACCCCCAATTCGACCCATTTTAACCCTAAGTGAACCCAATGTCAAACCAAACCTACCCAATTGACCCAAACTCTGGTCCAATTCAATTCTAAACTTCAATTCAACATCCCAAACACCAATCTAGACCAAATCCAAGCCCAATTTGGTTGGCATTGGGATCCAATTTCACTTTTGGCCTTAAAGCCCAATTTGGGCCCATGACCCAAACTTAGCCCAAACTCACCCAATTCAACTCCAATTAACCCCAAATCTTTTCTAAACCTTCCTTAACATCCCCATAAACAAAACACTAACATGATTTGCCCAAGATTTTGACCCAAACCTCACTCAAATTCAACCCAAAATCAAAAAGCCCAATTTTGACCTAAACCCAGACCTAGCCTAAATAAACCCAAATCCCAAAATCAAAACCCAACCAAAGCCAAAACCTCTTTGAAACATTCCCATAAACATTTCCCAACATTAATTTTACATCAATTTCAACCCTAGCCCAACATTGGCCCAAGTTAGCCCAATTTGACCTATATTGGCCCATTTACCAAATAAACCCAAATTCAACCCAATTCAAACCCAAACCACCTTAAATCTATTTCAAATTACTCATGAAACATCCCTAAACCAAAACCAACAACTATTTGGCCCAACCTTTTACAAAAATTCCCATCCATGAACACATTCTTAAACTTAAAAGCCCACTTCCCTTAAACCTTCCTAAAAGCCCATTTCCTTCAAAATTCAAAAGCCCAAATCATCCTAAAGCCCACATGACACTTCCCCTCATCATCCATTTGATCAAAATCACCCCTAAGTTTCAAAATCATCAATTAAACCATTCTAAATCAAGCCACATGTCAAATTACCCCCTAAATGCCAAATATTTCTAAAACCCTTTTCATGAAACAAGTCAACCTTTTCCCAAGCCAAATGGAGCCATGAACAAGCCATTCTCAAGCCACATGAAGCCATGAGGGCTTTGACTTGTCATTAGTCCATTTATGGCAAGAAGAGGGGGTTCTTTCTTAAACCTCCTTTAACCCATTTTTGCCTTAATCATGTCACACACTAAACCATGTTTAGCCACCTCATCATGGATGGAGACTTCACCACTCCTTCTAAGCCGACCTAAATGATTCCCTCAGCTCAAAATCGAGCTTGGAAGGGTGCACCAAGCCCAAAATGGTGGGTTGACCCAAACCAAGCCAAAGTGGCCCCTTCCCCTTTCTACTTTGATTCAACCACTTTACACATGTCAAACCTCAATTGAATGCACCAAACCCCGACCACGACCCACCCGAACAAGATGGTGACCAGTGCACAGCCGGCCAGCCACCGAGCCGCCGGAAAACACCATGGCCGAGACCTTGGGAGGAGCCAAAAATTCAATCCTCCCTTGCCGACTTGTCTCAACCCAAATGGACGAGCATAGCCTCTCCTTCTCCTCACCGGAGCACGGCGATCCCCAGCCTTAAACCCCCCTGGGAGACCCTCCACCCTCTCCTATTTAAACCCCTCACCCTCACGGCCATGGGAGGTGCTGAACCAGACCATACCAAAACTCTGCCAAAATCACTCCTCATTCCCCTCCAGACTTAGAGCAATTGATCCTCTATCGCTCTCTCCGCTCTAATCCCGATCGATCGAGCTCAATTTTGGAGCTCAATTCTCGAGCCGAACAGGACACTCCCGAATCCTCCACCAAAATCAAATTAAACTCACCTACACCTTCACCGAGGCCATGAGAAGAAGTTTTCCGATGAAAGCCCCCTCTCCGAGGCCACCCGATTGTTCCGGACTCCAAAGGTTGTGATCAGCCTTGGTGGAAATCACACCTAGGCGATTCACCACATCCCCGGGCTTCATCCCTAGCCTCCTGCAGCTCCAACGAACGTGCCGGGCATCTCGATCGAGGCTTCACCTCTAGAGCTAAGGTATGGATCAATTCTTCATCCCGAGCTTCTAAACATTCTCCATTTCAAATGAGTCAATTTCAATAAGCATTAGCCGTATAGATGTGTTCGTCTCTTCAAGACGAATCCATAGAGCATAAGAACATAAAAATCCATGGAGAATTGAGTGAGATCTTAGGGCTAGAAGGTAGACGGCTCTCGGGTTAGGAGGCTTGGGGACGATGAACGGATGCCGTTCATTTAATACACGCGCGGACGGACGGCTCAGATGGCGTCGGACGAGGAGATGATACATGAACAGCGGGCCGCGTGGCGCTGAGTCAGAAGGCGGCGCCGAATCAGGAGGCGACGCGTGTGCATTCGGAGCTGCCGAGGTTGACGCGGCGCCGCGTCACTTAAGTAGAAAAATAGGATTTTTTCTTATTTATTTAAATCCCAGAACTTCAAAAATCCATATCTTTGTGTAGAAAAATCACAAAAATAAAATAAAAATACCCTCTTGCTCAGTGAACAGAGGAGAATAATGTGGAAAAGAAATTAATTAATTTTGTCCTGTATTTTATTTTTAATTAATTATTTACTCCCTGCATTGTTTTAATTCTCCATGCATTCATACAATTTACCATGGCATGAGACCATAGGGCTTTTGAAGCCTCCGAACTTGGGAACATTCCCCGAATTTTCCAGGGTCAGAGGCCATCTCTGTGAAAAGTTATTGATTTTTCAAATGCATGTAGCTGTTTTGAGTATTTTAATTCCAAAAATTAGCATGTTGTGAAATAAATTCTAGGAAAATTTGGTGATGTTCCTTATGACCTAGGAAAAATAGGACTTGAGTTAATTCATTTAAAATCACCCTAATTGGCTTAAACACCCAAAATAGACCCCTAATAAATTAGAGTTAACCATAGATCAAATTGACTTGAAGTCAATTCTCCACTAACCTTTAGGATCAGAGGAACCCACCATAAAAGTTTGAAGTCAATTGGACTTGGTTAGCCTTACTAAATGGGTTGATTAAGCCATTTAGTCATTTTAAACTTTAAAAATTCATAACTTTCAAAATACCTTTCAAAAATTCACCAAATTGGTTTTGAAGCCTCTCGATATCAGGGAATTCAAGAAAATTAAAATTTCAATTTTCTAAAAAAGTTAAATTTTTAGTATTATTTTAATATTTTAATAATTAAAAAATAATAAAAATCACAAAAATAATAAAATTCACCAAAATGTCATATTTTGAAATTTAATCACTTAGGAACAAACCCCATATTTTTCTTAGGTCTATTTAATGATATATTAAATTGTAAAGCCCTAGGGTAATTTTAAAATTAAAAAAATGTATTTTCTAGCATTTTCACTAAAATAATTATAATAAATCAAAGAAAAATAAAAAAATTATAAAATTTGGTTCTCTGGAATCCTTGATATCAGAGAGAATTTTAAAAATTATAAAATTCATTTTTCAACTTATATTCTATTTTTAAATTAATTAATTCTCCAGAACTTAAAATAATTTTAATAAATAAAATATAATTCAAAAAATCACAAAAATTGGTCCAAGTGGTCCTCTGGTCATTAGGAATGTCCCATAATTTTCCTAAGGACAGAAACTTTCCCTTGGTCATATTATTGAATTTTCCTTGGAAATCCTTATTTTCCACCAAAAATAATTACATAAATAAATTAAATACAGAAAAATCACATTTTCTCCTCTAATGTCTTTATTGACATATGAGTGAAGTCACATAAAAATTTCAAATTCATTTGAGCTCAATTTAGTGAGTTATGAAATTATTAAGCTTGAAGGGCAAAAATGGTAATTAAAATTTTAACCCTTAATTAAAACTTTAGGCTTAATAAAATTAATAGGTAAAATATTTGATTTTAATCTGATTTGGATGATTGAAATTTAGATAATTAAAGGGTAGAAACCCACTAAACAATTTAAAATAATTGAAATAAACCTTAATTAAATAATTAATTAAATTTGGAAGAATAATAAAATTGGAATTATTAAAATAGGGATATCATTAGGAAGAGATTTATTCCTTAATCTAAAGAATCCCTAAATTAATCATCCCAATAATATTTAATTCCTAATTAAAATGATAATCCAAGTTTAAGATTTAAAATGCTAAAAGATTTAATCATTAAATTAAGTTAAAGTTAAATTATTTAAAGCAAACCTTTTTTTAAAATAAAATATTAAATTAAATTAAATTAAATTAAATTAATTAAATTAAATTAAAACAAATTAAATTAAATTAAATTAAATTAAAACATATTAAAATTAAATTAAATTAAATTAAATTAAATTAAATTAAATTAAATTAAATTAAAGTTAAAATTAAATTAAAATTAAATTAAAATTAAATTAAATTGAATTAAATTAAATTCAATTAAATTAAATTAAATTAAATTAAAATTAAATTAAATTAAATTAAATTAAATTAAATTAAATTAAAACTAAATCAAATTAAATTAAATCAAATTAAATTAAATTAAGTTAAACCATATTATATTAAATTGACTTAAGTTACATTAAATTAAATTAAACTACATTAAACTACATTAAGTTAAATTAAATTAAATTGAATTAAATATAACATTGCTTAAGACATAAAGAAATTCAAATCTAAAACAACTTGAACACTATTGCAAACTTAAATCCATTAACTAAAATTAAATCACAACTCACTTGAACATCCATTCGCTCTCGAAAGTTTGGTGATATCATAACTCTTAAAAAGGAGTGTTAAAAGAAATGTTACTTCACTCATAGGATATTCAAATGTCCTAGTTCGCTGAGCAAGACAACAAAACTTAAACTCTCGGACGATTAATTCATTTGTGTAATTAAATTCATTTGGACTTAAAACAATCCTAGAAATATTGAAAAGATGTTTAAGATTCGTCTTAAGCACTTCCTCGATACGATAGGATATTTATAAGAACAATTGAACTTAGTTATTCTTTGATGAAGAAAATCGTCCTCAAACTAAAATACAAGAACCTAGACGTCATAGGAAATGACTAGCTATAGGATTAGGAACTTGGTAGAAAACCATAACCTTTCCCTTAGCTTTACCTAGGAACTTACTTTAAATGCTTAAATATTCTAAGCGTGTTTTAAGTGCGGCTTGGGATGACGGGAAGACCCTCCGGGTACGCTTTTATTTTATTGCGATTTACTCTATTGCAACTTATTTAATCGCATCGCACTTACTTTTCTTGCATGATAAACAACAGTTGCATGAAAACCTACACCTTTAGGACAGAAACCAAAACTGAAACCCATGACTAAATTAAAAGATACTACAAGATAAAATTCACCTCCACAACATTTTAAAATATAAGCCAACTCAAAATTTAATCACAAACAGAACAACAAAACTACAACTACAACTAAATTAAAACATCTCATTGAATGATCGGGAATACCTCGGATGATGTAACCCACGTGTTGGTAACGGGATTTCCACGGTCTAAATGAAAGTGCGGAACCCATTTAGTTGAGTTTAGCAAATTCATACTGGACTAAGTGAATTCGATGAAAATAACGGTGCCGGGATGACGGAACCGTGGGATCTTAATCGGTTCTGTTTAATCAACTTTAAGATTTGTTTTAATTAAAACATAAAAAAACACTTGGAAATTAAGACTTTCTCTAAACAAAACACTTCTCTCATCTCCTGATTCATGAACTTCTAAAACTAAACCTCTGCAACAACAAGGAGCTCGGAGCATGGTGGGCAGCACGGCCATCGTCATCAGCAAAACCTGAGTCTACTTCAGCAAACCTTTTCTTAGGATTAAATAACCAAGCCATAGGACTTCGAGGTAGTTTGCCTAGTGCAACATAAATCCTCAACCTTTTGTTAGGCATTTGCATGATCATGTCATGTAAATTAAGCCCTAACCGGCCTTAGGATTTCCGAGGTAGTCGTTCGGTACGACATAAACCATCACATTTTCGAGGCTATTTGTATGATTTTATCATACAAACATAAGTCCTAATTAATTAAAATTGGCAAGATCAAAATACTAAATAAACATTAGGACCTTCCTAAATTCAAGCCAAACAATAGGATAGTCGGGAAATTATCGAAGTTCGCTTCGAATCTGTGATTTCTCCTACCTTTCTTCCTTTGAATTCCCAAAACAAAATGTTCCAAACTTGACCCATTCCCTATTGAAATTCCAAAATTCAATCCCTTGAAAACTTAAACTTTGAAATTCTTGAGAGCAGAACTACTGATTATCATCGAGAGTTTTCTTAGGTGATTTCCGTCACTTAAGATGTAATTAACTATAGGGGCTTGCCCTTATAGGGAACTTTAAGAACCCGGGTAATATAAACCACGCTTAATTCATTTATATTAAGCAGGGGAACTTATCGGCTTATAAAATTGGTTCGCGGACCAAACGGATGTCACAAACCTTTCTAGTTTATTTAATCGAGCCCCATCATCAAATAGTGTGTCTATTCTTCGGGATAGATACACGGTTTGTGATGCGGCGCTCGTTTATATAAACTATTCGGGATGTGAGATCAGTTTGATTTCATATCTTAAAATTTTCAAATTTAAAATTATTTTCAAAATCAAATACTACTTTTCAAATTATTTATTTAAATTAAATTAAAAATTCGCCGACAATTTCTGTAGGCGACCTCTTTTCAAAAATACAACACCACAAACCCAAAAATAAGTCGCACATGGACCACCTGGCTGGTAGGCAAGTTTCAGGAGAAGGTCAATGTTTGGGACAACATTGCGGCTGCCTTTTGAAAAGTTCTAATGGTGGCATATACCTCGTATTCTTAGTGCAAAAAACTAATCTTCTGTGAAGTGGGTAAATCATTTTTATTTTTGTTTTTCTTTGTTTTGTTTTTTATTTTTGTATTTTTCGAATTTGTTGTTTTTTGGAAATTATGGTGTTAATGGGTTTTACTTTTATTTTGAGAATTAAGTGAGATTTAAGAACGCAAAGATTTGTTCCAACTTGTAAATAACAAACTAGACCAGAAGGAAAGAAATTAAAGATAAAGTCCAGAACCCAGTTCGAGACTAGCTACACAGCATACTTCGCTTAGATGAACCTCGTTCACCTACACACATTTTGGTGGTTTGATCCTACAAAATAAAGAAAGCCCTAAAGATTTCTGAACCCTTATGTTTCAAGATGGTTAAACAAATGACCTTACAATTCAAAAGAGTTGACTGCACCTGCCTAAGAAAATAATGAGCAAATTATGCCAATGGAAGAATGGAAATCTGAACCATAAGGGCCATGGACACATACCGATGTATGAAGACAAAACCTCCTGATCATAATGGAGAGATAAACTATTTCCTAGCAGAGTCTCCAAAATTTGTCGGTCGCCATTTAAAAAAAAATTATATATATATATATATATATATATATATATATATATATATATATATATATATATATATATATATATATATAAACAAATAAAAAAGGCTTCATTCAAAATTAAAAGTTAAGTACATCTTAAAAAGGGGAGTTTTAAAGAGTCCCCCATAAGTAAAAGGCTTAAGGGCTCAAAAGGAGTAACAGAAAAAACTATATCACTATGTAATGTAGCATTTTTAGCCAACCAGTTAGCAGGTTGGTTTCCTTCTCTATATGTATGTGACCATTTGAGTTGGAGAAAATCAGAAGTATCAGGAAAGGTTCTGAGAAAATAAACAAAGTTACAAGGAGGGGTAGCAAATCCTTGCATAATATTATCCACCTGCTGAGAATCAGATTCAACCCAGACATAAGGGATATTAAGAGCTTTAGCAGTTGTTAAGGCCCAATAAGCAGCAAAAAGTTCCAAAGCAGAAGAAGATACTACAGGTGCTTGAAAATACCACAAGTGCTGACCCAAACTGTTTCTACAGACAGCACCAATACCAGCAGAAGAGGGGTTGAAACTCCCATCAATTTTAATTTTAAGCCAAGGATGGGGGGGGTGGTAACCAATGCAACAGTACCATACTTTTGGATAAGGTAAACAAATCTGAATTTTTTCTAATGTAGCTGCAGCAGTTCACTATAACAGACTGTACCAAGCAGGTTTTTCCCTCATATTTAGCCTGGTTTCTAGCCATCGAGAGAAACCAGCTAATAATTAAAGGAATATAGAAGTCCTTTAAATCTCTCTAGTCCTCCCAGCAAGCATCAAAGGCTATCCAATCATATATGTGCTGTGGTAGCTTCAGTTGCTATAGCACTTCTGTCGAAACTTGTTTGGTCAAGGAGCAATGTAGGAACGCATGGGAGTAAGTTTCCTCTTGTGAAAGACAAAGTCAACATCTAGAAGCAGTTCTTAAGCCTTTTAGCTGTAGAATATCATCCAGAGGTAGAAATTTGTGAAACAATCTCCAGCAAAAAAAGGACATAGAGGGAGACAGATTCCTGTGCCAAATCTTGTCTCCCCAGTTAGTGTCAGGCCATTGTGTAAAGGATTGATGTATGGAATTATTTAGGGATGAGTCGTGGTATTTTTAAGCATAATTTTATCAGGTCTATTGAAATTAATGGGTATAGCTAAAATACTTTGCACCGTGTCCTCATCCAGTATCCTATTCAAGGAATCCACATTCCACTGTCCCTGAGTCCAGAAATCAGAAACTTTAAGTTGAAGATTATAATTAGGAGTAAAAGAAAGGGGCCCTTCAGGCAACCAATTATCTGAAAAGTAGTTGATGTTACTAGCACCAACCTCCTAGTATAGAAACTGATTAGCAGAGTCCCTAACCTTCAGTAATTTTTTCCAGTGCTTAGAGTCCCCCATTTTAGCTTTAACAACATTTGGATGTAACTTCTTACAGTACTTCTCTTTAAGATATCTAGCCCACATTGTGTCCTGTTGTTTAAATTTTATCCACTGTTTGCAGTGATATAAATGGCTCATCTGTTTAAAGCTTTTGAAGCCCAACCCTCCAGCTTTAGTGGGTTTGCACACTTTATTCCAAATAGTCCAATGAGGCTGCTTATATTGACCATCCCAGAGAAATTTATTAAAGATTGTTTCTAACATTTTCTGAGTGCTTTTTTTCATACTAACCATTTGCATAGTATAAAGAGGGAAGGTAGATAATATACTCTTCAACAAAGTCAGTCTTTCCCCATTAGACAAAAATTTATTTGTCCAGCAATTGATAGAAGAGGAGATCTTGTTCACTACCTCATCATATTGGGATTGTCTCCTTCTGCCTTTAATCAGTTGTACCCCAGTGTATTTGAGAGGCAGCTCAGCTGCAATAAATCCAGTCAAATCTTTCAGCCAGCTATGGAGCTTATAATGTTTCCCAACCAGGAATTGACATTTCTTCCCATTGAGTTCCAATCCAGCCACTTGAGAAATATGGTCCAGAATATGTAATGTTTTCCTTACAGCCTGTTTACTGCCATTAGTAAAGATAATTGCAACATCTACATAGGCCAACTGGCTGATAATTTGAGAGGAGCTATGTTTATAGTTAAGATAGGGATATATGTTGTGAGCAGCATTAAGAATTATAGAGAAATAATCAAATGCCAGTATAAAAATCGTTGGGGACAAGGGGTCTCCTTGTTTCAAACCCCTACCAGCAGTGAAGAAACCATTACTTCTGCCATTCACTAAAACACTATACCAAGCATTAGAAAGCCATCTCTGAATTAGATTACAAAAAGAAGGGTGGAAGCCTCTAGCCTTTAGAACTTGCTCAATAAAGTGCCAATTTCTGGAGTCACAAGCTTTCTTTAGATCCAATTTGAGAATGAGATTTTGCCCTCTACAGAATTTATCAATTTAAAGTAGTAGTTCCTGGATCAACAAACAATTATCAGTGATATTTCTACCCTGCACAAAAGCAGATTAGTCAGAACTAATAAGGTGATTAAGATGAGGTTGGAGTCTTCCAACAATGATCTTGCTAATTAATTTGGTGAAAGTACTGGTAAGACTTATAGGTCTGACGTCTGTCCAGCTTGTTTTATGAGTATCTTTTGGTACTAGAGCAATGCTAGTGGCTGCAAAATACTTAGGAATATCAGAACCTGAGAAAAAAGAATGAACAACAGAGCTGAATTTTTGTTATTACAGTTAGAGTGAAGATGAAAACCAGGGAAGTTTTTAGTGAATTTTTGGATATTTTTATGAACCATAGATTCCAACAAAGCAATTAACCACAACTTATGAGTCCTGTTAAGATGTAGGAGTCTATTAAGGGTGTTAGGACTAGCTACACCCCTAACATTCCAACATATTAGATTAATCATGGTGAAGAGCCTTACCAGCCTTAGTTAATCTAGGGGCTGATGAGCTTTCCTTTCCAATTATATTTGACTGGGATAAATTTTGTAACTCTAAATCATCTCTTCTTCTTCTACTACATTTTTGTTGTGACCAAACCTCTTTCACATTATTTGCCATCCCTGCTAATACAAATTGAGTAGTGTCCTCATTGATAGAGTCCTGTGGAGTTATAAAAGTGTCACCAGCTTAAGAGCTAAAGGGTACTGCTTCTCCCTCAGGAGAAACACTGTTATGTAAGGTAGGATGTTGTAGTAGTTCATCATCATCAGAGTGATCTCTAATATCAATTGCTTGTGTAGGAAGAGAAACAACAAGTTGATGCCTCACAACAGGTTGTACAGAAGCAGTCTGTACAAGAGAAGGTTCAACTTGAGCTTCTTTCAGGTTAGGAGTAGAAACTGGTACATGATGCCCAACAACAACTTTGGGTTGTGCAACTTCTTTTTGATTTAGATCATGTAGAGGTTCAACTTGGGCTGCCATAGGATTTGGGACAGAATTTGGAAATTCCCTAGAAGGGCCTGGATTCTATGTATTGACCTGATGACTTGTGTGAGTAGATTGATCTGCAGTTTTGTTTCCCTTGTTAGCCACATTATAAGGCCTAAGCTCAGGATGTAATCCAAAGCATTGGTCCATGGTATGACCAAATATGTGGCAGTGTTTGCAGTAAAGGGCTGATACTCCATCACTATAGTGCCGCCAGTACCCATTGTTAGCAGTACCCAGCCAGACTCCATCCAGATAAGGCTGTGTGATATCCCTCTCCACTAAGAACCTAGCATTAGAGATTCTTGTTACATTGGCTGATGGTATATCAAGCTTGAGTGGCCTCCCCATTGACTCAACAATATTATAAATGATTCTATGATTATTGAAGGGTAACTTAAGGTTGGGTAGGCTGAACCACACAGGGACTATGGTGGTTCTTTGGATGGATCAAAGTCCAAGGTCCATTTAAGCAATTTCATTGGTTTGTCATCAATCATAATAACTTTCTTGGAGAAAATCTGAGCATAGTCCTCTTCCAATGAGACTTGCAACATGATGTGTCTACTATCAAAAACCTCAATCTTCCAACTACCCAGTAATTTAAAGTCATCCACAGCCTTCCTCAAAACATCAAGCTTGGGATGTCCAAACTGAAATTTGCCCACCAATGTGAATTTGTAGGACTCAGATAGTTTAGCCAATTCCTCCTCAGTGAAAATTGATGCAAGTTTACCAGCCTTCTTAGTGCAGCGCCTTATAAACTCACATTCAGCTTTCCCTTCAATGGCATCATGATAAATCTGGGGAAAAACCAGTTTGTCTCCTGGGGTGGCACCTCCTTCCTTCCTTACAGTGACTTCAGCAAAAGTACCCCTTCCCACAAAGTTGGGATCCGCTTTAGTAAGATCAGTAGCCATGGCACCAATGTAACAGTAAACCACACCCAAATTTAAAAAGAGTAAAGCCCGGGAAGGACCAAATCACTTCCCGAAGCCAAAAAAGGAGAAAGAAAGAACAAGTGAAGGAAGAAACACCCTTTCTTCCACCAAACCAACTCCAGCTTCTCCTCAGCGAGACACGACCACCAACAAGACAGATCACCACCTCCATGGAAACCCTAACAGATATATATATATATATATATATATATATATATATATATATAATTTTCTTATTTTTAAAATAACATTTTAATTTTGAAAAGTGAGACCTAATTAATCTCATATATTTAGTAGTCAAAGTAATTGAGCCTAACACCACGAGTAATACACTATCCCGAGTGATATGTATACTACTCAATAATGGGCTCGATTATATAAACTACACAACTTATGACATTCGTTTAGTCTGTGAATCATTTATGTGGACCGATATGTTCCCCTACCTAATACTTAAAGATTAAACATGGTTTATTTTACCTGGGCTCTTTGGTTCTCTATAAGTGCAAGCGCCTAGATTTAATTACATCCTAAGTGACCGAAGTCACCTAAGAAAACACTTGATGATGATCAGAGGTATTTTTATTTAAGAATTTGATCGCTGAAAAATTTATTAAGAAATTCATACCTATTTTTGATAAAATTGCACTTTAAAGAAGGGTATTTTCTTTATTTTATTGCAGGAATGAATAATTTAGGTGATAAAAGCAAAAATCATAAAAAGGAGCGAATTTGGAGCAAAATCATGCAATTTGTGCTGAGTCGCCGACGGCGAGATTACGAGGAGACATTTCTGAAGGATTTATAACTATCTCGCTGACAGCGAGCCCGAGCCCGCTGACAGCGAGATAGAGCGGTTTGAAGATCTTCTAGAAGCCTCGCTGACAGCGAGGTAGTTCGTCGCCGACGGCGAGGTAGTTCAAATGGCACAGATACATTGAACCTGGACACTTTTTGAAGAGATGCTTACACACCTCTTGGTCCTTTGCTCACCTCTATATATAGAGGCCGAAAATCGATCTTTTCGTGTGTTAGTTTTGTGCGGTCTTTTGTGTTCTAAGTGCAATCTTTTAGTCTTTTGTGAGTTCTAAGTGTAATTTATGTGCGAGTAGTGTGTCTTTAGTGAGTCTTTTAGTAAGTTTAGCGAGTAATTAGTGAGTCGTGCTGTATCTTGGAAGGAAGAGTCGAAAGGAACTACGAGGAGTCTGTTTGGGGATAAATCGAGGTAAGTATTTGTATTTATTGTTTTTAACTTTAAATGAAATTCATGCTTAGTTTAGTTCCCATGCATTACGAGTAGTTTATTAGTCTTTCTCCTCGTTTATGAAATTAAGTGACTTGATGAAATTAAAATAGAGATACTTATCTATATTAATAAATTGTGATAATTTTTACTTAAAACTTAATTTACTTTCAAACTGGCCATTTGAATTGTTAAAATATGTTGGTTATCAACTATAGTAAAAATTACATCTGATATTCGGGGAATTCAAAAGCCTTGGAAGGAGGGTGCAAATAAATAGGGAAATAATATCATCTGGGCGTAGAATTGAGTATTTTAGTGTGACGGACTAAAATATTCAATTCGGTTCTATTGTTTGAGAGCTGAAGTGTAGATGTTAGCCCTCGGGCGAGGGAAACGTGGGAGCTCGAAGTGGCGGTCGGTATCCTCCCGACTAGCCGCGATTCGGTAATCAAACATAGGATTAGTCGATATTTTTTACACGGACCAAAGGGTAAAGAATAAGAATGCTCCTATTTGTCACAATACCTTAAAATTATCTATTTAAATTCATTAATCACTTAAATTTCTAAACAAGGGGAAAGATACTTTTTCTGAATAGTTAAGACTTATTTAGCAATTAGTTTAATTTCCTGCACTTTCAATACGTATTAATTTTCTACTTAGTTAAGTTACCTAATTAAAATATTTAGTTTACTTTATTGCGCTCAAATTTAGAAGTCCAAATTTTCGTATACTATTTTAAAAATTATTATTATTATTTTAAATTAGTTGTTATTTAATTTTCTCTTTCCTCGTGGGATCGATAACCAGGACTCCACTAGAGCCCTGTATTACTTGATACGATACGTATACTTGCGTAGCATCCACAACATAAACAATTACAATTCTATACATATAAATAGCGGGGTCAAGTTTTTGGCGTCGTTGCAATTAAATTAAAAATATCATAATATAAAATTGTGGGTCAAGTTTTTGGCGCCGTTGCTGGGGAAAGTAAGAAAAATTTACTAAAGTAACGGACTATTTTAAAATAATCATAATAAATAAATTAATATCTATTCTAAAATTGTATGCGCAAATTTGGAAACGAAAATTTAATACCTTACGATTCTGAATTAGAGCGTACAATTAAAAGAATTAGAAAACAAAAGAAACAAATTATTAATTTAACACAAATGGCGAATATTCCTGAAATTCAAAATATGAACCAACAAAGACCATTAAGAGATTATGCCAACCCTACATCGAGATGAAATTCATTTAACTATTCAAAACCACGATGTTGCTTGCTAATTCATTTGAACTTAAACCTGCAATTATCCAAATGGTACAAAACAATCAATTTAGTGGTTCACCTACAGAAGATCCTAACTTACATCTTGCTAGTTTTCTAGAACTTTGTGCTACTTTTAAATATCAAGGAGTATCTGACGATGCTATAAGACTTAGACTTTTTCCTTTTTCATTAAGGGATAAAGCTAAAATGTGGTTGAATTCGTTAGCACTTGGATCTATTAAAACTTGGGGAGAATTATCACAAAAATTTCTATCCAAATATTTTCCACCATCTAAAACTGCTAAGTTTAGAAATGATATAACTTCTTTTTGTCAATTAGATGGAGAATCAATATATGAAGCTTGGGAGAGATTTAAGGAACTTCTTAGGAAATGCCCACATCATGCGCTACCGGATTGGCTGATTATTCAAACCTTTTATAATGGATTAGTAGGATCTTTAAGATCGATCATCGATGCTTGCTTCTTGGAGGTTCATTAATGTCTAAACCATTTGATGAAGCTTATGCACTAATCGAAGAAATGGCAACAAATAATTTCCAATGGCCTGCTGAAAGAGTAAATCCTAAAAAGATAGCCAACATTCATGAAAACGATGCAATATCTATGTTAGCTTCTCAAATTGCTGCTATATCTAAGAAGTTAGATCATTTTGGAATGAACTACTCTCCTATTTTAGAAGAAAACTCATCTGGACAAATCATAGAATCTCAAACTAATTATGAAACTTTAAATGCTATTAATAATAGAACTAATAACCCTTATTCAAACTATTATAATCCTGGTTGGAAAACTCATCCAAATTTTAATTGGAATAACACATCTAATCAACAATGGATGAATCAACCTAATCAAGCAAGTCCAAACTATAAACCTAATTACCCACTCGGATTTAATAACAACAACCCTCAATTCAAGGATAAGAAATTATCCATGGATGAATTAATTTTGAATATGGGTCATCGGCTACAAAATCAAGGAAATCAACTACAAATTCAAGGAAATCAATTACAAATTCAAGGAACATCTATTAAAAATATCGAAACTCAACTTGGACATATTGTTACTGCGCTAAATAATAAAATACCTGGAACTTTTCCTAGTAATGTGGAAGTAAATCCTAAAGATCAAGGAAAAGAACAAATTAAAGCAATACAACTAAGGAGTGGAAAAGAATTAGAACCTCAAATTCAAAAAGAACTTGAAAGCCAAAAAGAGGAAGTGGAAATTGAAAAGGAAACAATTCAACAAGATTCAAACTTGGAACATCCTTTAATACCTATGAAAATTTACGTTGAAAAACCTCCACCAACATTTCCTCAACGACTAGCTCATCATAAAAAAGATAAACAATTTGCTAAATTCCTTGAAATATTAAAGAAATTAACAATTAATATACCTTTTGTTGAAGCTTTAGATCAGATGCCAAATTATGTAAAATTTATGAAAGATATTCTAAATAAGAAAAGAAAATTCACTGATAATGAAACTGTCGCACTTAGTGAAGAGTGTAGTGCTATTATTCAGAAGAAGCTTCTTGAAAAATTAAAAGATCTCGGTAGTTTCACTATACCCTGCGCTATAGGAGAAAAATTTTATGGAAAAGCTTTGTGTGACTTAGGAGCAAGCATCAATCTAATGCCTCTATCGATTTTTAAGAGATTAGGATTAGGAAAAATTACACCTACTTCAGTAACCCTTCAATTAGCTGATCGTTCGGCTACCTATCCTAAGGGAGTTATTGAAGATGTGTTAGTAAAGGTGGATAAATTTATCTTCCTAGTAGATTTTATTGTTTTAGATATGGAGGAAGATAAAGAAATTCCTATCATTTTAGGAAGACCATTTTTAGCTACTGGAAAAGCTATGATTGATGTTCAGAAAGGAGAATTAACTATGAGAGTAAATGACCAAAAAGTTACATTTAATATTACAAAATCAATGAAATATCTGCGCTTAGAAAAAGATGATGAATGTTTTCGGATGGAAATACTTGAATATTTACAACAAGAACATTTTAAGGAATATTACGAAGATAAATTAGAAAAAGAAAACACTCGAATTAATTGAAGATAATCATGAAGAACTAGATTTTATTCGGGAAAGATTTGAATTTTTGGATAATACTGAAAATGCCGACAAGAATATAGTTCCATCAATTATTAACCCTCCGACCTTAAGCTAAAAATATTACCCGATCATTTGAAATATGCTTATTTAGGTAATTCTTCAACTTTACCAGTTATTATTTCATCCGCATTAAACGAATCTCAAGAACAAAAACTTTTAGAAACTTTAAAAAAATATAAGAAAACTTTTGGTTGGACTTTAGCGAGATATTAAAAGAATTAGTCCTTCAATCTGTATGCATAGAATTATTTTAGATGATGAACATAAACCTAAAGCGGATCCCCAAAGGAGATTAAACCCGATAATGAAAGAAGTAGTTAAGAAAGAAATTTTAAAATGGTTAGATAATGGTATTATATATCCTATTTACGACGATGCTTGGGTAAGCCCAATTCTATCGTGTTCCTAAGAAGGGAGGAGTGACCTTCACTGCCAATGAAAATAACGATCTTATTCCTATAAGACAAGTTACTGGTTGGCGTATATGTATTGACTATAGGAAATTAAATTCCGCCACCAGGAAAGATCACTTCCCTTTACCATTTCTAGACCAGATGTTAGATAGATTAGCCGGACATAAGTATTTTTGTTTTCTAGATGGATACACCGGTTATCATCAAATACAAATTGCTCCAGAGGATCAAGAGAAAACTACATTTACTAGTCCTTATGGAACTTTCGCTTTTCGAAGAATGCCTTCTGGATTATGTAATGCACTAGCAACATTCCAGAGATGTATGATGTCTATATTTAGTAAGTTAATTGACAATGGAATAGAAGTATTTATGGATGATTTCTCTGTATTTGGAACATCATTTGACACATGCTTAACTCATCTTGAAAAAGTATTAGAAGTATGTGAGAAAACAAATTTAGTTCTAAATTGGGAGAAATGTCAATTTATGGTTGTGGGCGGCATTGTATTAGGGCATAAAATTTCGGAAAAAGGCATAGAAGTGGACCCTGCAAAAATTCAAGTAATAGCTAAATTACCACCTCCAACTACGGTAAAAGGGGTAAGAAGTTTTCTTGAACATGCTGGATTCTACAGACTCTATATAAAAGATTATTCAAAAATTACTAAACCTATATGCCAACTTCTCGAAAAGGACAAGAAATTTGAATTTATAATCGAATGCCTGAATGCTTTTGAACTCTTAAAAGAAAAATTAATTACAACACCTATAATAGTTTCACCTAACTGGGTGAAACCATTTGAACTTATGTGTGATGCTAGTGATTATCTTTGTAGGAGCGATTCTTAGGCAAAGATATGAAAAGATTTTTAAAATTATATACTTATGCTTAGTAAAACTCTAAATGATGCTTGAAATAAATTATACGATTACTGAAAGAGAACTATTAGCGGTAGTATATGGTTTTAATAAATTTAGACCTTATCTGATTGGAACAAAATGTATCGTGCATACTGATCATTCTGCTATTAAATATTTAATGCAAAAGAAAGATTCCAAACCAAGATTAATTAGATGGATGTTATTAATGCAAGAATTCAATTTTGAGATCATTAATAAGAAAGGAACTGATAATCAAATTGCGGATCATTTATCAAGATTAGAAAATCATGAATTATACGATATTGAAAATGAAATTATAGATCGTTTTCTCGATGAACAACTATATAATATCAATGAATGGAAAATACCATGGTATGCTGATATAGTAAACTATATAGTTAGTAATATTTTACCACCTATGCTAACTTTGCAACAACAGAAAAAATTCATCCATGATACGAAAACTTATTTTTGGGATGAACCATATTTATATAAGCAATGTAAGGATTTAATTATTAGAAGATGTGTACCTTATGAAGAAAGCTGAACCAATTATTCAAAAATGTCATGATTCTAATTTTGGAGGACATTTTGGGACTGATAAAGCTGCTTATAAGATTCTACAATGCTAGATTTTACTTGGCTTACTCTATTTAGAGATGTATATAGATATATTAAAACTTCCGATAAATGCCAAAGAGTAGGAAATATATCTAGAAGAAACGAAATGCCTCTAAACTTTATATTAGAAGTTGAAATTTTTGATGTTTGGGGATTAGATTTTATGGGACCTTTTATTCCTTCGTTTGGAAACTCATATATATTAGTAGACATTGATTATGTTTCCAAATGGATTGAGGCACAAGCTTTACCTAGGTGTGATGCTAAGAGTGTTTCAAAATTTCGATGAAAAATATTTTTACTAGATTTGGAATGCCGAGAGTGATTATCACCGACGGAGGAACTCATTTTAGAAATAAATACATTCACCAAACTAGTAGAAAAATACAATATTACTCATAAGATATCCACTGCTTATCATCCACAGACTAGCGGATTAGCTGAAGTATCTAATCGTGAGATTAAACGTATTTTAGAAAAATCTGTAAACCCAAATAGGTTAGATTGGTCTATTAGATTAGACACTGCATTATGGGCTTATAGGACTGCTTATAAAACTCTGATTGGAATGACTCCTTACAGACTTATATATGGAAAAACGTGTCACTTACCAGTTGAACTAGAACATAAAGCATATTGGGCGATTAAAGAATTTAATTATAATATGAAGGAAAGTCTGGCGAGAAAAGATTGTTGCAATTAAATGAATTGGAAGAATTAAGAAATGAATCGTATGATAATGATCGGATTTATAAAGAAAAGATGAAATTATGGCATGATCGGAAGATTAATCGGAGAAATTTTGAACCGGGACAGGAAGTTTTGCTATATAATACTAGATTGAAATTATTTCTGGAAAATTGAAGTCTCGATGGTTAGGACCTTTCACCATAACTCAAATATTTTCATACGGAACTATAGAAATCGAAGATCCAAAAACTGGACATAAATTTAAAGTTAATGGACATAGATTAAAACCATATTTCGAAGGTATAAGACCTAACTATAAAGAGGTTTTAATGCTTAGTCGACCTGATTAATAATTGAAATTAGGTCGGGGCGACGACGTTAAACCAAGCGCTTTATGGGAGGCAACCCATATTAGTTATCTATTTTTATTATATCTTAATAGTTAATTTATATTATTGAAACTTTACTACTCGATTATTATTAAGAATCATCACATATTCGAACCATTATGATGAGAAAAGAAATTATTCGATTTAGAGCGAAATTGGACTTTATTTTGAAATCTCGCCGACGGCGAGGTCGATACTCGCCGACGGCGAGGTTCGCGCCTAAATTAGATTCGGTTTATTTATCGAGCTCGGCTGACAACGAGAAACGTCCTCGCCGACAGTGAGAACCGGAAAGGCAGTTTTTATAATTAAGTCGCCGACGACGAGAAACGACCTCGCCGACAGCGAGGAAGTTATAAAGATGAGTTATATATACTTTGGAAGCCGATTTGGATAGTTTCAACACCAATTCCTTTGTGAAAACCCATTCTTAAACCACTCTAAGTCTGCCTTCTTCACTAGAATTCATTCCATTCACCATAATGGCCTCCAAATTCTTAGATTCCTCTAAATGCGGAGTGTTTAACCGGAGGAAATTTGTAAGTGCGGAAGCGCAGCGGATCTTCGACAAGGTTTTGATAAAGAAATGAGTTATCAAGGAACGGGGATTTGTCGATCGAGGATTAGAGAATTCCACTACGAAGATAGAAGAAACGATCGCACGGCGGCAGCTGGGAGGTATTTTGTTACACTACGTCTGTTGTTGTTATTCCAGTTGTGAAAGAGTTCTACTCTAACTTACATGCGATCAACAATGGGAATGTCTACGTCCGAGGAAGATGGGTGACGTTTACTCCATCAAGAGTAAATGAATTATTCTCTATAGAAAACACCCCGGTATGTCACTATTCAAATTTTGTGCCTTCTCGATATAATATGAATGAGATATTTCGATATTTGACTGATGAACCGGAAGATTGGGAAATGCGTGAAGACGGGTATGTTAGTTTCTCTGCATCACTTTTGAATCCTGTCTCAAAGCATCGGCACTTTTTCATCTCATCTAAATTGTTACCTACTATGAGGGTAAACAAGGTTTCGAAGGAATGCACTATATTGAATTATTGTATTCAAAGTGGATTACCTATTGATGTTGGATCAATAATTGTTAAGTACGCATTGGGTTTAATTGTGCATGGGTCGGTTCACGGATTAGGACACCCATCTACTATTTTTGCATTATGCGATCGGTACCGAGTTTCTTATGAAGCTTGGGAAAAGGTTACGTTACCTTGGAAGCCGCTTGATCCTACAGATATGTTCCCTACTTTGGACAATAATGAAGACATTACATTTATCTCTGATAGAGCTTCACAGAATAATCCTATAGCAAGGCCTATTTTAGATAAAACGAAGTTACTTTTGAAGAAAATTAATGGAATGTAGAAAGAACTACAGAATGTGAGAGATTTAATCGACAATATATCTGATTTATTTGATCACATTGATCGGAGGATGAAGGAACACTTTGATCATTTTGGACACTCGGAAGCTAGCTTTCTTCATTTGCGCGACGAAGGGTTGGATCATCGAAGAATGCGCTCGGAATTTCCCTTCGGGCCTTTCTATAACTTATTTGTGCATCATCGTCATATCGGAAATATCGAGAGAAGATGAAGATTCGACCTTGAAGAGTAGTAGTAAAGATTTTCATAGTATGTTTGTATTTATGTTATTTGATTTGATTTAGATTTTATTATGTGTGGAGTGATGATTTGAATATCTCAAACTTAATTGAGATATGCGTCATAGTTTTGTATCAGCATTTAGTGTGTCGTGGATTGGTTTGCGATGCTGATTAGTAGAGGATTGAAGTTTGAAGTTTGATTATAGAGTTTTAAATTATGTTAATTTGTATGTCTCATGGATTTCAATATTAAAGTTAATTTGTTGTGTTGTGTGAATTTGTTTGTATATAAGTAGCTAATCTTCATATTAAATTAATAAATGATATGATCGGAAATATAATATAAGGCAAATCGAGGTTGAAAATGATTGACGAAATTCAAAAATTGAAATTTTTAGGACCTCACCGACGACGAGCAAAATCCCGCCGACAGCGAGATCGATCTCGCTGACAGCGAAGAATTTCTAGCCGACGGTGGATTTTTCCCGAAACTTTTGCCTTATGGAATTAATTAGCTCGCTGACGGCGAGAAAAATCTCGCTGACAGCGAGAACGTAAAAAGACCTATATTTGACCGGTCAAAAACACTATTCATCATCCCCAACCTCTTATTTTCGCAAAAACCGACCTAGGGCTTGAGAGATCTTGGATTTAGAGGCGATTCCATCACTCAAAAACACCGGATTTCATCTTCTCTTGGTAAGTGCTTCACTCCTATGCAAAAATTTTTGATTTTCTCCATGTATTTTCACCACATTGCAAATTTTGGGAAAAATCAAAATATGGAAGAAATATTCGGTGGAAATCCATGAAATTTAATTTAAATTGCTTATAAATGTTGTAGGAAGCCTTCTTAGGATTATTTTTAAGTTTAGTGAAAATTTTCATGATTTTCACAGATCGATCGTATGGCTCCACGACAAAAACATCGAGTAGAATTCGACGAAGACCGATTCATCAATGCACGAGCACAGACTAAATATTTTGAAAATATTCAAGAAAGAAAGTGCATTGCAGATCGGGTTTTCAAAAATCCGGGAGGAGAAGTAGAGCGGATTATTAAGGAAAGAGGTTGGGAGAATTTACGTTACGTTCGATATAGAGCAGTCGTGGAAGTGGTTAAAGAATTTTATGCCAATTTAATCGCTTGCTGAAGATGCACCGATAAAAGTACGAGGGTTTTTGTAGAATTCAATGCTTGCAAGAATAAACGCGTTCTATGAAGTTCATGACTCGCCCTTTAGCGAGTATGAAACTTTTGGAACTATGGAAGGACCACTGGAGGAAGTCATTAACTTTCTCACTGATGGGACCGGAATTTGGAAAATTAAGCAGCAGGAAAGAGTGAATTTTCCTCTTTCTAAATTTAATGCAGTCTCCAAAGCCTGGCATTACTTTATTTGTTCTACTCTGTTACCCACCTATCACCACAGTGAGGTAACACGAGATAGAGCAATTCTGAATTTTTGTATTCAGAATAATAGAAGCATCAACATCGGGAGACTTATTTATCGAAACATCCTGGCCACTCCTAGAAATGAGAGTGGAGCTGGATTGGGACACCCTGGATTAATTTTTTCACTCTGCCAACTCTCTGGAGTTGAGGCTAGAGATAATGAAGAATGGGTAGAACCAATGAAACCACTCACAGCTGCCAATATTAAGAAGTATGAATCTCATGAAGGGTGGAGAGCGGGAGTAAGAAGTTATTTCACTCGGTCAAGTAGAGATATACCCTCTACTAGCCATGAACCTCCCGAGCCTACCACCCCTACCCTACAAGATCCGATGAATGAATTGACACTTTGCATAGAAGAAGTTTTGAGCGGTTTGAAGAAACAATGGGGAGAAGATTTGATCATTTTGATCAAAGAATTGATAATCTGGAGAGGAGACATGATTATGATAGCGAATATCTCCAACGACATTCGGAATACGAGATTGCATACTATGAAGCTGAACGTCGTTATAGGAGTGGTGATTTAGATGTTGTCTTTCCTGAGTGCCCCCGATATTCACAGTACCAGCCTGCTCAGTCTTCTCAGCCTACAGATCAGGGAGGAGATGATATAGATTGGAACTTTGGTGCTGAAGATTAGGACTTTATTTGTTTTATTTGTTTGATGTAAAGTTATTTTGAAGACTTTATATATTTGTAATATTCAGTACTTTATGTTTTGAGACATTGAATGTTTGTTGGATTATTTGCTTGAATTGTTGTAGTAGTTTAGTTTTTGTTTTTGTGTTAGTTAATTACTTTTGTTTTTATGTTAAATAGGATGTTAGTTTTCTTTAGTATGTTTTTATTTTATTCTGTATTGTTTTAAGTTGTAAAATTGTTAATCTGTTAGTTAAATGTTTTTAATATGTTAGTAATTCATATGTATAGTGTAGAGTTAATTTTAATTGTTATAGTTAATACTTATCTTAGATTTATCCCTGCATTTTCTTTAAATTGTTATATATATATGGAGAATACTAACGATACAGAGTTCAATGACAAATGAAAAAGCCTGCAAAAATTTCAAAGAAAAAGAAATACCTAAACTTCAAAGGTATGATTTATTTACTTTCCCTTTTTCATTATTTAGAATAGATATAAAAATTTAAGTTTGGGGGGGAGTAAAATAAAAATTTAGTTATTAACTTGTTCTCAATTTCTATTTTCAAATTATTATAAAATGATTTTTATAGCAATTTTTTCAATTTAATTAATATGAATTATTTTATTTAATTATTACAAAAGGTTAAATGAAATATTTCTAGTACTTTAATTAATTAAATAGAATAAAATATTTGGTTAAAGGGAATAAGAATATAGTAAACTATTTTTAGTAAGGAAAACTATATTCTAAAATTAAAATTCTTAAGTATTCAAGTGAAAAAGAAAAGATTGAAAATCAATAAAGTAAAAACTATGAAGTATATATAAGCTAAGAAATATTCCTAAGTTTCAAATTTAGGAAGATGAAAATGAAGTTCAAAATTATTAACCGGCTCTCCAGATACAGTAATCCTCAAAAGAAAAAGAAAAAGAAAAAGAAAAAAAAAAAAGAAAAGAAAAGAAAAAGAAAAATGAGGAGAAGCTTGAGGAAATGCCTTATCAAAAATTGGCTTCATTTGAATTAACCTAAAAGGAAAAACTTAAATATTTCCAAACTTATATTTATGGATTAGAATTTTACCTAATAGTGTTTTCTTGAATTTCTTATCATATGAATATCTTAAGTAGTTATTCTTTTAAATATAGTCATTCTGAAATGAATAGTAAGCTAGAAATCTTAGACACGATAACTAAATAATTTATTTCTATAAGATTAATTAAATTACATGAATTATTTTTATTTAACTTTATTATGATATTAATTAATCTAATTCATAGTTTATTTGAATTGAAAAATCTCACTATAGAAATCATTATTTTTATATAGTACTAAAATTACTTGAGGACAAGTAATAAGTAAGTTTGGGGGATTTTGATCGCTAAAAAATTTATTAAGAAATTCATACCTATTTTTGATAAAATTGCACTTTAAAGAAGGGTATTTTCTTTATTTTATTGCAGGAATGAATAATTTAGGTGATAAAAGCAAAAATCATAAAAAGGAGCGAATTTGGAGCAAAATCATGCAATTTGTCTTGAGTCGCCGACGGCGAGATCGAGCCCGCCGACGGCGAGGTTACGAGGAGACATTTCGAAGGATTTATAATCTGTCTCGCCGACGGCGAGCCGAGCTCGCCGACGGCGAGATAGAGCGATTTGAAGATCTTCAGAAGCCTCGCCGACGGCGAGGTAGTTCGTCGCCGACGGTGAGGTAGTTCAAATGGCACGAGATACATTGAACTCGGACACTTTTGAAGAGATGCTTACACACCTCTTGGTCCTTTGCTCACCTCTATATATAGAGGCCGAAAATCGATCTTTTGTGTGTTAGTTTTGTGCGGTCTTTTGTGTTCTAAGTGCAATCTTTTAGTCTTTTGTGAGTTCTAAGTGTAATTTGTGTGCGGTAGTGTGTCTTTATTGAGTCTTTTAGTAAGTTTAGTGAGTACTTAGTGAGTCGTCTTTGTCTTGGAAGGAAGAGTCGAAGGAACTACGAGGAGTACGTTTGGGGATAAATCGAGGTAAGTATTTGTATTTATTGTTTTTAACTTTAAATGAAATCCATGCTTAGTTTAGTTCCCATGCATTCACGAGTAGTTTATTAGTCTTTCTCCTGTTTATGAAATTAAGTGACTTGATGAAATTAAAATAGAGATACTTATCTATATTAATAAATTGTGATAATTTTTACTTAAAACTTAATTTACTTTCAACTGGCCATTTGAATTGTTAAAATATGTTGGTTATCAACTATAGTAAAAATTAAATCCGATATTCGGGGAATTCAAAAGCCTTGGAAGGAGGGTGCAAATAAATAGGAAATAATATCACTTGGGCGTAGAATTGAGTATTTTAGTGTGACGGACTAAAATATTCAATTCGGTCCTATTGTTCGAGAGCTGAAGTGTAGATGTTAGCCCTCGGGCGAGGGAACGTGGGAGCTACGAAGTGGCGGTTGGTATCCTCCCGACCTAGCCACGATTCAGTAATCAAACATAGGATTAGTCAATATTTTTTACACCTGGACCAAAGGGTAAAGAATAGGAATGCTCCTATTTGTCACAATACCTTAAAATTATCTATTTAAATTCATTAATCACTTAAATTTCTAAACAAGGGGAATGATACTTTTTTTGAATAGTTAAGACTTATTTAGCAATTAGTTTAATTTCCTGCACTTTCAATACGTATTAATTTTCTACTTAGTTAAGTTACCTAATTAAAATATTTAGTTTACTTTATTGCGCTCAAATTTAGAAGTCCAAATTTTTGTATACTATTTTAAAAATTATTATTATTATTTTAAATTAGTTGTTATTTAATTTTCTCTTTCCCTGTGGGATCGATAACCAGGACTCCACTAGAGCCTGTATTACTTGATACGATACGTATACTTGCGTAGCATCCACAACATAAACAATTACAATTCTATACATATAAATAGCGGGGTCAAGTTTTTGGCGTCGTTGCAATTAAATTAAAAATATCATAATATAAAATTGTGGGTTGAGTTTTTATGACGTGAATTCTTTAGGGAAAGTAAGAAAAATTTACTAAAATAACGAGACTATTTTAAAATAATTGTATCAATTAATATACTATAAAAATTGTATGCAAAATTTGGAAATGAAAATTTAATACACGATTACGAATTAGAGCGTATAGTCAAAAAATTAGAAAACAAAAGAAACAAATTATAAATTTAACTTACAAATGACGAATATTCACGGAAATTCAAAATATGAACCAACAAAGACCACATTAGAGATTATATGACACATCAGATGAAATTCATTTAACTATTCAAAACCACGATGTGGCTGCTAATTCATTTGAACTTAAGCACACAATTATCAAATGGTACAAAAGCAATCAATTTCGATGGTTCCTACAGAAGATCCTAACATCTTGCTAGTTTTTCTAGAACTTTATGCTACTTTTAAATATCAAGGGTAATACGACGATGTTATAAGACTTAGACTTTTCCTTTTTCATTAAGAGATAAGGATAAAATATTAGTTAGAATGATTGCTTTGGATCTATTAAAACTTGGGAAAAATTATCACAAAAATTTCTATCCGAATATTTTCACCATCTAAAAGCTGCTAAGTTTAGAAATGATACTCTTCTTTTGTCGATTAGATGGAGAATCGATATATGAATCTTGGAGAGATTTAAGGAAGCTTAGAAATGCTACGTAAATGCGCTCTGAAAGTTGGCTGGTTATTCAAACCTTTTATAATGGATTAGTAGGATCTTTAAGATCAATCATCGATCTTTAATATTTGAAGGAGGTTCATTAATGTAAACCATTTGATGAAGCTTATGCTGTAATCGAAGAAATACTGTGACAAATAATTTCCGATGGCACATTGATAGAGTAAATCCGAAAAAATAGCCGACATTTATGAAAACGATGCAATATCTATGTTAGCTTCTCAAATTGCTGCTATATCACAAAGTAGATCATTTTGGAATGAGCTATATCTACTTTTGAAGAAAACTCATATGGACAAATCATAGAATCTCGATCTAATTATGAAACTTTAAATGCTATTAATAATAGAACTAATAACCCTTATTCAAACTATTATAATCCTGGTTGAAGAAACTCATCAAATTTTAATTGGAATAACACATCTAATCAACAATGGATGGATCAACCTAATCGAAGCAAATCCAAACTATAAACCTAATTACCCACAGTTGTACGCAATAACCCTCGGTCAAAAGATAAGAAATTATCTGGATGAATTAATTTTGAATATAGGTTATCAACTACAAAATCAAGGAAATCAACTACAAATTCAAGGAAATCAATTACAAATTCAAGGAACATCTATTAAGAATATCAGCATAACTTGGACATATTGCTCACATGCTAAATAATAGAATACACAGTACTTTTCTAATGTGTAAAATAAATCCTAAAGATCAAGAAAAAGAACAAATTAAAAGCAATACAACTGAGGAGTGGAAAAGAATTAGAACACTCAAATTTAAAAAGAACTTGAAAGCCAAAAAGAGGAAGTGGAAATTGAAAAGAAACAAATTCAACAAGATTTAAACTTAGAACATCCTTTAATACTTATGAAAATTTCTGTTGAAAAACCTCCACCACCATTTCCTCATGACTAGCTCAACATAAAAAAGTTAAATAATTGCTAAATTCCTTGAAATATTAAAAATTAACAATCGATATACCTTTTGTCGAAACTTTAGATCAGATGCCAAATTATGTAAAATTTATGAAAGATATTCTAAATAAAGAAAGAAAATTCGCGATAATGAAACGATCGCACTTAGTGAAGAGTGTAGTGCTATTATTCAGAAGAAGCTACGAAAAAATTGAAAGATCACAGTAGTTTCACTATACCTGCGCTATAGGAGAAAATTTTATGGAAAAGCTTTGTGTGACTTAGGAGCAAGCATCAATCTAATACCTCCATCAATTTTAGAGATCAAGGATTAGGAAAAATTACACCTACTTCAGTAACCCTTCAATTAGGCGATCGTTCGGTTACTTTATCCTAAGGGAGTTATTGAAGATGTGTTAGTAAAAGTGGATAAATTTTATCTTCCCGGTAGATTTTATTGTTTTAGATATGGAGAAGATAAAGTAATTCTATCATTTTAGGAGAGCTATTTTTAGCCTCTTGGAAAACTATGATTGATGTTCAGAAAAGGAGATTTAACTATGAGTAAATGACTAAAAAGTTACATTTAATATTGCAAAATCAATGAAATATCTGCGCTAAAAAAAGATGATGAATGTTTTCGGATGGAAATACTTGAACATTTACAACAAGAACATTTTAAGGAATATTACGAAGATAAATTAGAAAAGAAAACACTGAATTAATTGAAGATAATAATGAAGAACTAGATTATATTCGGGAAAGATTTGAATTTTGGATAATACTGAAAACAACGACAAGAATATAGTTCCATCAATTATTAAACCTCCTGAACTTGAGCTAAAAATAATACACGATCATTTGAAATATACTTATTTAGAGTAATTCTTCAACATACAGTTATTATTTCATGCATTAAAAACGAATCTCAAGAACAAAAACTTTTAGAAACTTTAAAAAAATATAAGAAAACTTTTGGTTGGACTTTTATGAGATATTAAAGGAATTAGTCCTTGATGTTGTATGCATAGAATTATTTTAGATGATGAACATAAACCTAAAGTAGATCCCCAAAGGAGATTAAACTAGATAATGAAAGAAGTAGTTAAAGAAGAAATTTTAAAATGGTTAAATAATGGTATTATATATCCTATTTACCGAGTGCTTGGGTAAGCCCAATTCTTGTGTTCCTAAGAAGGGAGGAGTGACCGTCACTGCCAATGAAAATAATGATCTTATTCCTATAAGACAAGTTGCGGTTGGCGTATGACAGTGATTTTAGGAAATTAAATACCGCCACCGGGAAAGATCACTTCCCTTTACCATTTCTAAACCGGATGTTAGATAAGGTCATGGGACATAAGTATTTTTGTTTTCTAGATGGATACACCGGTTATCATCAAATACAAATTACTCCCGAGGATCAAGAGAAAACTACATTTACTGATCCTTATGGAACTTTAAACTTTTCGAAGAATGCCTTTTGGGTTATGTAATGCACAGTAACATTCAGGAGATGTATGATGTCTATATTTAGTAAGTTAATTGACAATGGTATAGAAGTATTTATGGATGATTTCTACGTATTTAGAACATCACATTTGACACATGCTTAACTCATCTTAAAAAAGTATTAGAAGTATGTGAGAAAACAAATTTAGTTCTAAATTGGGAGAAATGTCAATTTATGGTTGCGGTCGGCATTGTATTAGGGCATAAAATTTCGGAAAAGGCATGGAAGTGGACCCTACAAAGTTGAGTTATAGCTAAATTACCACCTCCAACTACTGTAAAAGGGTAAGAAGTTTCTTGGACATCTTGGATACAGAATGACATATAAAGATTTTTTCAAAAATTACTAAACCTCTATGCCAACTTCTCGAAAAGGGCAAAGAAATTTGAATTTACAATCGAATGCACGAATGCTTTTGAACTCTTAAAGAAACAATTACAACACCTATAATAGTTTCACCTAATGGGAGAAACCATTTGAGCTTATGTGTGATGCTAGTGATTATCTTTTGTCAGGAGCAGTTCTTGGGCAAAGATATGAAAAGATTTTAAAGTTATATACTATGCTAGTAAAACTCTAAATGATGCTGAAATAAATTATACGATTCTGAAAGAGAATTATTAGCGGTAGTATATAGTTTTAATAAATTTAGACCTTATACGATTGGAATAAAATGTATCGTGCATGCGGTCATTACGCTATCAAATATTTAATGCAAAGAAAGATTCCAAACCAAGATTAATTAGATGGATGCTATTAATGCAAGAATTTGATTTTGAGATCGTTAATAAGAAAGGCCCAATAAATCAAATTGCGGATCATTTATCAAAATTAGAAAATCATGAATTATCTGATATTGAAAATGAAGTATAGACGATTTTCACACGATGAACAACTATATAATATCAATGAGTGGAAAATACCATGGTATCTTTGATATAGTAAACTATATAGTTAGTAATATTTTACCACTATCACTAACTTTACAACAACGGAAAAATTCATCCATGATACGAAAATCTATTTGCGGGATGAACCATATTTATATAAGCAATGTAAGGATTTAATTATTAGAAGATGTACCTTATGAAGAAGGCGAACCAATTATTCAAAAATGTCATGATTCTAATTTTTGGAGGACATTTTGAGATGATAAGCGCTTATAAGATTCTGATCTGGATTTTGCGGTCTACTCTATTTAGAGATGTATACGAATATATTAAAACTTGCGATAAATGTCAAATTGGAAATACTCTAGAAAAATAAAATGCCTCTAAACTTTATATTAGAAGTTGAAATTTTTGATGTTTAGGATAGATTTTATGGGACCTTTTATTCCTTCATTTGGAAACTCATATATATTAGTAACGATTGATTATGTTTCCAAATGGATTGAGAGCACAAGCTTTACTGAGTGTGATGCTAAGAGTGTTTCAAAATTTCGATGAAAAAATATTTTACTAGATTTGGAATGCGAGTGATTATCACTGACGGAGGAACTCATTTAGAAATAAATACATTCACGAACTAGTAGAAAAATACAATATTACTCATAAGATATCCTCTGCTTATCATCCACGGACCTTCAAGCGGATTAGATACAAAATGTATGTAATCCGAGATTAAACATATTTAGAAAATCATAAAAATTAATTAAGTTAGATTGGTCTATTAGATTAGACACTGCATTATGGGCTTATAGGACTGCTTATAAAACTCCGATTGGAATGACTCCTTACGGAGAACGTCTTGTGGAAAAACATGCCACTTACCGGTTGAAGATTAGAACATAAAGCATATTGGGCGATTAAAGAATTTAATTATAATATGAAGGAAGGCTGGTGAGAAAAAAGATTCTTTACTTGATTAAATGAATTGGAAGAATTAAGAAATGAATCATATGATAATGATCGATTTATAAAGAAAAGATGAAATTATGGCATGATCGGAAGATTAATCGAGAGAAATTTTGAACCGGGACGGAAGTTTTGTTATATAATACTAGATTGAAATTATTTCTGGAAAATTGAAGTCCACATGGTTAGGATCTTTCACCATAACTCAAATATTTTCATACGGAACTATAGAAATCGAAGATCCAACTGGTCATAAATTTAAAGTTAATGGACATAGATTAAAACCATATTTCGAAGGTATAAAACCTAACTATAAAGGGTTTAATGCTTAAAATCATTTGATTAATAATTAAAAATTAAATTAAATTTGACGACGCGATTAAACAGCGCTTTATGGAGGCGGCCCGTATTAGTCATCTATTTTTATTGCATCTTAATAGTTGATACATATTATTGAAACTTTACTACTCGGTGTATTAAGAATCATCACATATTCGAACCATTATGATGAGAAAAAGAAATTATTCGATTTAGAGCGAAATTGGACATTATTTTAGAATCTCGCCGACGGCGAGTCGATGTTCGCCGACGGCCCGAGGTTCGCTTTAAATTAATATCGGTTTATTTATCGAACTGGCGACGAGCGAAAACGTCCCCGCCGACGGCGAGAACATAGGAGGCGGTTTATATTTGAGTCGCCGACGGCCCGAAACTTCTCGCCAGAGGCAATGAGAAGTTATAAAGATGAATATTTATAATTTGAATGCAATTTGGGCAGTTTCAACAACAATTCCTTTGTGAAAACCCATTCTTAAATCATTCTAGATGCGCCTTCTTTACTTAGAATTCATTCCATTCACCATAATGGCCTCTAAATTCTTAGATTCCTCTAGTGCAGGTGTTTAACCGGAGGGAGATTTGTGAGTGCGGAAGCGCGGCGGATCTTGGCAAAGGTTTTAGTAAAGAGTTATCGAACGAGTTTGTCGATCGGTTAGAATTCCATTGTGAAGATAGAGAAACGATCGCGCAGCGGCTGCTTTGGGAGGTATTTTGTTACACTACGTACGCTGTTGTTATTCCGATTGTGAAGAGTTCTACTCGCTTACATCTGAATCACTTGATGAAAATATACCATCCAAGGGAAGATGGGTGACGTTCCATCAAGAGTAAATGAATTATTCTACATAGAAAAACACCGGTATGTCACTTATTAATTTTGTGCCTTCTCGATATAATATGAATACGATATTTCGATATCTAAGCTGATGAACCGGAAGATTAGGAAATGCGTGAAAGGGTATGTTAGTTTCTCTGCATCACTTTTGAATCCTGTCTCGAAAGCAACGGCACTTTTCATCTCATCTAAATTGTTACCTAATAAGGGTAAACAAGGTTTCGAAAGAATGCACTATATTGAATGTTATGTTAAATTGGATCGCCTATTGATGTGGGATCAATAATTGTTAAGTACGCATTGGGTTTAATTGTGCATGAGTCGGTTCACGGACTAGGACACCCATCTATTATTTTTTCATTATGCAGTGAGTACAGGTTTCTTTTGAAGCTTGGGAAAGAGTTATATTACCTTGGAAACCGCTTGATCCTACAGATATGTTCCATACTTTGGACAATAATGAAGACATTACATTTATCTGCGATAGAGCTTCGCTAGAATAATGTATAGCAAGGCCTATTTCGAGATAAAAAACGGTGCCATGAAGAAAATTAAAGGAATGGAGAAAGAACTGCGAATGTGGAGATTTAATCGACAATATATCTGATTTATTTGATCATTATTTGGAGGATGAAGGAACACTGATCATTACGGACACACAGGCATTGCTTTCTTCATTCTTGAGACGAAGGGTTGGATCAACCCCGAAGAATCTACTTCGAAATTTCCCTTCAGGCCTTTCTATAACTTATTTGTGCATCATCGTCATATCGGAAATATCGGAAAGTGAAGATTCTGACATTGTGAGTAGTAGTAAAGATTTCCATAGTATGTTTGTATTTATGTTATTTGATTTAGATTTTGTATGTGGAGTGATGATTTGAATATCTCAAACCTAATTGAGATATACGTCATAGTTTTGTATCAGCATTTGGTATGTCGTGGATTGGTTTGCGATGCTGATTAGTAGTAAGGATTGGAGAATTGAAGTTTGATTATAGAGTTTAAAATTATGTTAGTTTGTACATCTCATGGATTTCAATATTAAAGTTAATTTGTTGTGTTGTATCAATTTGTTTGTGTATAAGTAGCTAATCTTCATATTAAATTAATAAATGATGTGACCGGAAATATAATATAAGGAAAATCAAAGACGAAAATGAGTGACGAATTTTGAAAATTTAAAAGTTTGGAATCTCGTCGAGGACGAGAAAAATTCCGCCGACAGCGAGATCGATCTCGGCGACAGCGGAAATAATTTCTCACCGACGGCGGATTTTCACGAGAGTTTTGGTTCGAAAAATATTAGCTAGCCTACGGCGAGAAAAATCCGCTAACGGCGAGGTCACGAAAAACACTTTAATTGACCGATTAAAAACACTATTCATCATCCCCAACCTCTCATTTTCGCAAAAACCGACCTAGGAGCCGAGATCTTTGATTTGAATCGATTTCATCACTCAAAAACACCGGATTTCATCTTCTCTTGGTAAGAGCTTCCTCTATGCAAAAATTTTTTATTTTCACCATGTATTTTCACCACATTGCAAATTTTGGTAAAAATCGAAATATGGAGGAAATATTCGGTGAAATCCATGGAATTTGATTTAAATTGCTTATAAATGTTGTAGGAAGCCTTCTTAGGATTATTTTTAAGTTTAGTGAAAATTTTCATGATTTTCACGGATCGATCCGTATGGCTCCAAAGACAAAAACGTCGAGTAGAATTCAACGAAGACCGATTCATCAATGCAGAAGCACAGGCTAAATATTTTGAAAACATGCAAGGAAGAAAGTGCATTTTGCGGATCGGGTTTTCAAAAATGCGGGATAAGTAGAGCGGATTATTAAGGAACGAGGTTGGGAGGGTACATTACGTTCGATATAGAGCGAGTTTGTAAAGTAGTTAAAAAATTTTATGCCAATTTGAGCGCATTTGAAGATGCACCGGTAAAGTACGAGGATTTTTTGTAGATTTCAATGCTGCAAGAATTAACGCGTTCTATGAAGTTCATGAATCGCACTTTAGCGAGTATGAAACTTTGGAATGATGGGACCCTTTGGAGGAAGTCATTAACTTTCTCAACGATGGGCCCAGGTTGGAAAATTAAGCGGCAGGAAAGAGTGAATTTCCTCTTTCTAAATTAAATACGATCTTAAAACTGGCATTACTTTATTTGTTCCTACTCACATTGCCCATATCATCACAGTGAGGTAACATGAGATAGAGCAATTACGAATTTCTATATTCGAATAACGGAAAGCATCAACATCGGGAGAGTTATTTATCAAAATATCCTGGCCACTCCTCGAAATGAAAAGTGGAGGTTTGGATAGGACACCATTTGGTTAATTTTTGCACTACGCAACTCTCGGGAGTTGAGGCTAGAGATGATGAAGAATGGGTGAACCTATGAAACCACTCACAAATTTGCCAACATTAAGAAGTATGAATCTCATGAAGGGTGGAGAGCGAGAGTAAGAAGTTATTTCACTCGGTCAGTAAGTATACCCTCTACTAGCCATGAACCTCTGAAGCCTCTTCACACCCCTACCCTACAAGATCCCGATGAATGAATTGACACTGCATAGGAGGAGTTTTGAAGCGGTTGGAGGCATGATAGGAGAAGATTTGATCATTTTGATCAAAGAATAGATAATACGGAAGACATGACTATGATAGCGAATATCTCCGGCGACATTTGGAATACAGGATTGCATACTATGAAGGCCGAACATCGTTATAGGAGTGGAGATTTAGATGTTGTCTTTCCTGAATACTTGGTACATAATATCATCCTTTGCTCGGTCTTCTCGGCCTAGGATCGGGGAGGAGATGATATAGCACAGGACTTTGATGAATGAATTAGGACTTTATTTTTGTTTGTTTGATGTTAAGTTATTATGGAAACTTTTGTATGTTTGTAATATTCAGTACTTTATGTTGTGAGACATTGGATGTTAGTTAGATTAATTTGCTTGAATTATGATAATAGTTTAGTTATTGTTTTTTTGTGTTAGTTAATTGCATTTGTTTTTATGTTAAATAGGATGTTAGTTTCTTTAGTATATTTTTTTATTTTATTCTGTATTGTTTCAGTTGTAAAATTGTTAATGTGTTAGTTAAATTGTTTTAATATGTTAGTAATTCATATGTGTAGTGTAGAACTAATTTTAATTGTTGTATTTAATACTTATCTCGAGATTTTATCCACATTTCTTTAAATTGTTATATATATATGGAGAATACTAACGGTACGGGTTCAATGAAAAATGAAAAAGAGGGTCCCTCCTATTATTGTTTGACTCCTTATTTATATAAAAATACATAAAATTTGTTGATAACATGTTCTTTAAAATAGAGAAAATTCAATCATGTTGTCTAAAAATTTGCATGCAATATTTTGGATTGTGCCACTTTTGATACCTAACTTCCTCCATATCCTTAATCTCTTTGGAAATGTGTCCGAAGTAAATGAGCACTTGTATCTTAGTATGAGTGGGGGGACAAAAAAAGTCTTCAACACAAGTAGCAAACTATCCACATTGCTCTGCCCAGTTTGTCCTACAAAGCTAATTACCAACTGGCATTCATCTCCCCTCACATCTTCAGCTAGCACATAATTCCTATCTTGGGTGGATATAATTTACCAAGTCATGTATTTTGCAAGAAACTTTTCCATTTAATCTGAACCTGATGCTTTAGCCATGTTAATCGAGATGGTGTGATTGATCTTAAATTGCACCTCTTATGGATGCATATATTTGATTATTTGATTCATATGTAGCACCAATACTTCTAAATAAGTGATGTAATCATGTCAGACATGTGTGATACAACTTTGGCATCCCTTGACACGTGTCCAACACTAGAAAAAAATGTGCCTAATTTTTTTTCAAATTTGAATATTAAGAACATGCTCCACACAATATCGAAAGGGTTGGATATGATTTGAGAAAAGAAGTAAGAAATTACAAATATATGTGTAGCCCTAATTATATCTCATAGTAGAAGCTGCCTCCTCGGTAATAATATTGAAGCTCCCTTCAACATTTGTTGAAGCAGAGTCGTTGAAGTTGATCATTGAGGTGCATCTAGCAATCATCAAAGTTGAGCTTTGAAGTACCCTTTTTTCATCGAAATAAACCTGCAGTCGCTAAAGCATAAGTCATGCCTGAGTATGAGTCGAATTAATTCATTGGAGTCGATCCAAATGCCTCATGTGAAAGCAAAAATTGAACCATACAATGCTTGTGCTAAAGCTTTTATTCGTCGAAACTAAGCGGATTCAAAACCACCCAAGTTTTGAAAATGATAAATATATATTTTTTTGTGTTGTTTAATGAGTTAATAGTTATAAATCTATACTTCTTATAATTTTAGAAGTCAAAATTTAGTTAATTAATTGAATAATGTATAATTGTAGGATATTTTAAATTTTAGTAGACAGGTTGAAGGAACTTTTTAAAATATAAAATAATTTTAATTTTTAAAATAGTTGTTCTTGGTAAGCATGAGCCTTTATAATATAAGCTAAATTTATAAAGTTAAATTTTATTCATTCATACTTATATATATATATATATATATATATATATATATATATATATATATATATATATATATATATATATATTTATTAAATATAAAAAAAGAATTAAGTCCTATTTTCCGTAGTTATATGGTGTCATTGTATAATGCATTTTGTGTTCACTCTTTATGTTAGCTATGGGTTCTCTACTTTCATTATGCAACAAGATATTCTTTAATGTAATAATGGATAGGTAAAAGGATGCCATAGATGAACATGGACTTACTTTGGCCGAAATCCATCATTGATGGATGTTATAAGCTATAAAATCCTAAGCATGGCGAGCTTCTTAGTACCTTTTCGTCTAATTTTCTTTGAGCCTTCATGATCATTCATTCTTGGGCTCTACTTCCGTCTCTACTTAAAGCTCGTAACTGTGCTTAACTATTAGCATTTATTATCAACAATGATCCTTTCCAACTCATATACAATCATCATGTATGAGGTAGTATTTATAAAAATAGAAAATATGCCTTGATCGCTAAACTTATTCACACATCTATTTATCGTGAAACTATATAAAGATGAGTTTGTGTTGTTCTCTTTACTTATTGAAGATGATGGGTCATGGAAAGAGTAATAATGTTTTATGACTTTCTTTAAAGGGTGGTTGATCCCATTTATTGCTGCAGGGTTTACCAAGTATAAGAATTTGGTACCTCCTCTATTGAATGTGGAGACAGTTTCCATAATTATGGCATTCTTTACATCATCTTTTCTCTTAAGTTACCTTTTTTCTTAATCACTTACTTTTGGTGGGTAGGTCACTCATTTTATTTTTATGTTCTGCTTGGTTATGTACTAGTTTAGCACAAATGGAGGCTAGGCCATCTTGAGTGAGGGAAGTAGGCGACTCTTTTTGTGTTGAGAGAGAGGGTTGAGAAGGAAACCATATATTAAAAGCCTTCTCCTTAATTAATTTTAGTGATAAGAAAATGTTCAGTTGATGAGTACTCATAGACTTACAACCTTTCTTCTGCATATATAAGTTTGAGTGAGAATAAGGTTGAAGTCTTTTTAATGCAGAGTAGCATGGAAAGGCAAAATATTAATGGAGTTCATATCTTTATACTTTCTGATACATAGTTGATGTGCTTAGCTCAGGTGATGATGAGCTTGGTGTTGTTCTAATTTTGTGAGGCAAAACATTTCATCGAAGTTGAAAAGAAGTAGCTTGTAAAAGAGTGCATAATCCTACCACCTCTAAACTCCTCTACTTTCCAAAAAAAAAAAAAGAAAGGGACTACATAGACCTCTCTCAAAATAATGGCAATAGAGGGAGTGGCTTCAATTTATGATGTGCAACTTGTAGTTGTGGTCGGTGGAGCTATGTCATTAGGGACCAAGACAGTTTCCTCATGGATCATATCATTTAACTCAAACTAAAGATGAGTGAAGGTGGGCATGATGTATAATAGCGGCATCTCTTTTACCATGCCCTCACATTTAATATTTTAGTTAGGATGAGTGATTCACTCTCAAATCCTTTGAAGGAGATAAAGAAGATTCCTCTAGAGACATTTCATCTTATTATACAACTTAAAACAAATTATTAGATATACCTCACCTAAGCTAGATTGGCTCGAGAGTTCTAACAAGAATATCGAGCTCCTTAGGTATAAGTCAACATGAAAGACAAAGCATGGTATGTTGGAATATACAATGTTGAATGCCAAGCAAGCTAGAAATGAAGCTAGTGTGTTGGTGGCTTATCATATATTTGAGTGTGGTACAAGGAAGCTAAAGATACCTGGCTTTGTGTTATCAATATAGATAAAAAGGTTGGCTGACTAAGAGGGTAGATGTTATCCATGCAATTAACATAAGACTTTTTAAATTATTTGAATGATATGGAAAAAATTATGCATTTTAGTGACTAAATTTATAGCTGCGGTCCAGTTTTTCTTAAACACTTTGGTTGGGCCACAATGTTATTCCTTTTTGAGTCTAGAAATAGAGAGGATCTAAAGGAATTGGAGTAGGTGTTGGTGTCCTTATTCATGCGCGGAGCCTGCCATTATTTGATGGGTCACCTTAAACACAACTTTTCTCATTTCAGGGTCTACAATGAGAAGTCAAGCCTATTTCTTAAGCACCCATGACTTGTACCTATCGGTCGCCAAATTAGAAATTATCGGTCGCTAAAATGAAAATCTCGTCGCTCGTTTTAAAATAAATTTAATATATATATAATTTGAAAAGTATCATTTTAATTTAAAAAATGAAATCAAACCGATCTGATATATGTAATAGTTTAAAAGAGCACAACATTGTAAGTTGTACATTTTCCCCGAAGAAAAGACGCGTTACTTGATGATGAGGCTCATTTAAATAAACTAAAGAATCTATGACATCCATTTAATATGTGAATTATTTATTTTGACCAACAAATTTTCCTATCTAATATAAAAGATTATATAGGGTTTATATTACATGGGTTCTTAAAGTTTCCTATAAGGGAAAACCCCTATAGTTAATTACATCTTAAGCAACTGAAGTCACCTAAGAAAACTCTCGATATAGATCAGAAAATATTGTCCTCATGAACTCAAAAGGTTTGGGATTTTCAAGGTCGGACATAGGAAATATCATATAGAAAAGGTGCAAATGGGAATAATTATTGTGGAATCCAAAAAAAGAAAGAGCTAGGGGATGTTACAGATCCTGAGAAGAACCTCGATGACGTCCCAAACTATCTTATTTCTCGGCTTCAGTTTCGAAGAGATATTATTTAATATTCAATCTTACTAATTTTATTATGTGGGGCTGACATCTGTATGATACCAATCATATAAATAGCCTAGAAGATAGAAGGATTTATGTCGTATCGGACGACGACCTTGAAATCTTAAGATAGTTAGGGCTTATATTGTACAATAGGGTTGTACAAAAGCTTAAAGATTGGTTAAGGATTTATATCACACTAAGAAGACAATCTCGAAGTCCTATGGCTTGTTGTGTTAATTTTATGAACAAATTTGATGTTGTTGAGTTCTTTGCTCTCTCGAAGATGTTCTCCTACATGTGCTCATCGTCCTGCCCATGGTGCATACTCCAAGCTCCTTGTTACAGAAGGTTTAAGTTTGAAAGTGTAAATTTCAAGAGGTTTAAGGTGTATATGTAAGGTTTTGTTATTGTTATTGTTGTTATTCAAATGTCTTATGAGAGGAAGAGTTCAAGTTGATTACGCGATACCGGTTAGGATCTTGATGCACCTAAAAATGCTTGATTTTACATATACATTTATGCTTAATTTTAATGATATTGCACTTTAAAGGAATGTATTTTGCATTTTATTGGTTTTAGGTACAATAAATAGACATTTGGAGAAAAATAAAAAAAACGGTGCAATTTGTAGCAAAACGAGCAAGAAAGCAAATTCTGGCCTGACACATTTTGACAAGTATTTCTATGTTTAATCTCTTTTACACTTCTTGCATATTTATGAATGAGATTACACTTTGAAGGAAGGTTGTTTTCATGCTTATTTTTAGGGCTATCTATTAGGAACGCAAAGCAACAGAAACGGGGCGAAATGGAGCTAAAACGGAGCCAAATGGAGCAAAACCGTGGAGCTGTGTAGAGTAGGGCTCCGACCGCGCCTGATAGGGCGCCGACGATGCTAGAAACCCTAAAACACAGAATTTGGGCACCTGCAGCGCTCAAAAATGGCGACGACGGCGCTAGGGACGATTATTAGTCACATACATTGAATCGGTACGCTTTTTGGAGGGTTTTTTGAGTCACATCTTGGGAAATTCATCCCTATACTATACTAGAATGATTTTATGTCAGAAAAAGTGATAGGAATGTTAGAAAAAATGAGAAAGTTTAGAGATCTTAGAATATGAGTAGAAATATAGATTTATATCTTTCTAGAGAGATTGGAGAGGGGATTTTGAGAGAATCTATATGGGTTGGTACTAGCATTGCGTGGATCAGCAGGAGACTTTACGGGAGAGATTTTCATCTATCTTTTAAGGGAAAAAACTAAGTATTATACTCTTCATTATCTTATGATTTTGTAAACACTTATCTAGTGGATTTGCTTTGAAGTAATGAAGTTTCCGTTGTGTTTTCTTTATGCTTTATGATGTATTTCTCTTACTCTTTCTTCTTGTTTGGAAATAGTGGTATAAGAAGATTATGTCATTGTTTTCATTCTACTTTTCTTTTGTAATGAGTAGGATTCATGTTTAGGATATTGAGATGCATGCTAGAAGAAGTTTTAATTATAAATGTGATAGTTTTCACTTGCACTTCATTTACATTACAAATAGAGCTCGTTGTAGTGTTAAAATTCATTGTAATTGCGCTATGACACGAGAGGATGGTGTAATTCTCAACAAAGTGGAACCACATTCAAATTCCATGGATGGTGAAGTTCATGGGGGTTGAGTGTAAATAAATAGGGAAATATTCTTTGATGGGCGTAGAATTAGAGATTTTAGGGTGACAGACTAAAATCCCCAATTCAGTCATAGTGTTTGGAAACTAGAGCGAGAGTTAGCCTTCAGACGAAGGGAAGTGGGAGCTCTGGAGTGAGAGCTAATATCCTCCTAGCCTAACCACGAATTTAGGAACTAAACCTAGTACTAGCCAATGTTCTTTATGCACTCGAAAGAGGGTAAATAATAAGATTTCTCCTATTTGACACATATAATATTTAATGCATCTCATTCCTTAACATTATCCAATTCATTACATGAGAATAGTAGTTTTTAACATTTCAAAATTCTTCAAACCAATTTATCCAAAAAGGGTTATCTCTAGAATTAAGATTTTCTTTAGGAGTAGTTATTAATTATTTTAAACTTAAGCTTACCTTTAGGAGTAGTTGTTAGAAAAACCACTTTAATCGACCTTTCAAACTAAAGTCTAATAGTAGTATACTAGAATTTGACTAAGGACCTCTTACCTTTCTTCCTTGTGGGATCGATAAATGGGACTCCATTAGAGCCCTGTATTACTTGATACAATATTTATAGTTGCGTAGAAGCTCTAGTGTGTACACATACATACAAACATAAAACACACAGAAAAATAGCACACGTTGGGGGCGCATCAAGTTTTTTGGTGTCGTTGTCGGGGAAGCTTCGGTAAGAATTTTAGTTGAAGTAATTAGGCTTAGAATGGAAAACTTTAGTTTCATAAAATTATTTTTTTTTGTGAAAAGTGTTTTTTGTATGAAAAAGTGTTAAAAAAACTGTTTGTTTGAAAAACATGGTGTTTGTGAAAATGATTTGTTGTGTTGAATATATTTTTGTTTTATTTGTTTTATTGCTAATGTATTGTTTTTTGTGTTACGTATGCAAAATAAAGGATCTGTAGGACTTGTGCCTTATGATCCCGAGTTAGAAAAATAGAAAAAAATCAAAAACAGAAAGGACTTGAAAAACTAGAATTTAAAATGGAAAACATTCAAAGGATAACTTGGAAAATCATCATAAATCTTTGAGGGATTATGTAAATCCTACAAAAAATGAAATTCACTCAAGTATACAAAACCCTTTCATAGAAGCTGACTCGTTTGAACTAAATCCAGTGATTATCTAACTAGTGCATAACAACCAGTTTGGGGGAACTCCTTTAGAGGATCCCTATTTACATTTATCTAGTTTTCTAAAACTTTGTGCTACATTTTGTTGTAACGGCATGTCAGACGATGCTGTTAGGCTAAGGCTTTTTCCTTTCTCACTAAGGGATAAGGCTAAAATGTGGTTATACTCATTAGCACTTGGCACTATTAAAAATTGGGAGGAGTTAACTCAAAAATTCCTAGCTAAGTATTTTCCACCTTGAAGGACTACTAAACTTAGAAACGATATTATCTCATTTTGTTCGTATGAAGGGAAATCAATATACGAATCATGGGAAAGATTTAAGGAACTTTTCCAGATTGGTTAATCATTCAAACTTTTTATAATGGGTTAGTAGGATCCCTTAGGTCCATTATTGATGCTACTGCTGATGGTTCATTAATGTCAAACTCATTTGATGAAGCATATGCATTAATTGAAGAAATGAATACAAAATGAATTTCAATGGCCCTCTATAAGGGTAAATCCTAAAAAGGTAGCTAGTGTTCATGATACAGATGCAATTGTAATTCTTGCATCTCAAGTTGCTGCGATATCAAGAAAGTTGGACCAATTTGGAATGAACCAGCCTTAATTTACTCCTGTAAGTGAGGAAAGTTCATTAGGGCATATTATTGATTGCAACTTATTATATGAGACTTTAAATACAATAAACAACCCGTATTCTAACTTTTACAACCCAAGTTGGAAGAACCATCCTAATTTTAACTGGAATCATACTACTGGGGGTGGAAACCAATATTGGGAAAATAATCATGAAAATTCTAATGGAAGTTGGAATAATCAGGGGAACACAATATATAGACTTTCATATCCACTTGACTCTAACAATAATCAACAATTTGAGGATAAGAATATGTATATAGAAGAAGTGGTATTGCAAATGGGAAACCAGTTGTAAAATCAAAATGATGCGATTAAAAAAATAGAGAATCAACTGGGATAAATTGCTAATTCAATTAGTAATAGGCCCTAAGGAACACTTCCTAGCAATACTCAAACCTAAAGAGAACAATAATGAACAAGTAAAAGTTGTTCAATTAAGAAGTGGAGGAAAGATAAAGGATGTAGTTAGAAAAGAGAAAGAAGTTGCGAGAGAAACAAAAGGAAACAAAGAAACCTGAAGAACATGTTTCTGAGGATCTATAAAAATTAATATCTCCAACTAAAATCAATTCGGAAAGACCACCACCTCTATTTTCTCAAAGACTTAGACATCATGAGTTGAAAATGTTATCTAAAGAAGAGTGTATGTATGTTCAGGAGTAGTGTGAAATGATGGACGCTTCCAAAAATAATGAACTTTTAATTCCATCTGTTGAAAAATCTCATGAACTTAAGATGGATGCCCCCCATAAATTTTTAAAGCTTGCTTATTTAGGGAATTCATCTACACCTCCAGTCTTTATATCTTCAGATTTGACTTAATTACATGATAAACTTGAATTAAATGATGAACAAGATAAAGTTATAGAACTAAAACTCGGAAGATAATTTGAGGATATATTTCAAAAGAACTTTGAGTTTAGAGATGAGGCCAAAGAGATTGAAAGACCATTGCAAGACAAACCTAAGGAATTAGAAAAACCTATTTTGTCAACTAAGATAGAAATAAAAAGACCACCTCCATCATTTACTCAATACCAAGGGGAAGAATTGGAAGATAACTTAAAACAGAAGAGCAACATAGAATATTTTGATCCAAAATCTGAATTATCTAGAGAGAATCCGATTCAAAGTTTGGGAGATCTTAAAGTATCATATAAAGATCCCTTTCTTATAAATTTCAAGGATGATATTAATATGCAAATTCAGAAAATTAATAGAAGAATATTGGATCAAGAATGAAATATGAGGAACAATGATATGAATCAATCTGAAAAGGAAGACCTGAAAAAAAATATAATTTGAAGATTTTGTAGGAATCCCTGGATCTGAAAAGGATTCTACAATTGATTGAGGATTAATTAAATGGAATTTTAATCTAGGAGGAATCATTTGTCGGGCTGGCGACGTTAAACCAAACACTTTATGCGATGTAACCCATAGTTATCGGTGTGCTTTGATTTAGTATGATTTGGAGTATGATTGTTAGTGTTGTATTGTGTTTGCTTTTGTGTGGATTGATCAATTTGATTGTTGATTGGTAGATGTTTGGATTTTTAGTGTTTTGATTTGATCTTTGTATGTCATGAGGAAGGTGTGTCCTTAACTGCTTATTATTGTTAAACTTGTATGTTCTCTGGTAGTAGTTGGATTGATGAGTCTACTATGACTCGGGTCTTACGCGAACTTGAGTTTTACAAGAGATATTATGAATTTAAACAGTGACAGATCCATCTCAATTTTGTTACTTCCTTTCTCTGATTTAGTTTTCATTTGATAGGAGTCATGAACCTATTTGATGAGTAACATATAGATGATCTACACTACGATTTATAATTGTTAGCGGTGCTTAATTAAAGGGATTAGATGATGCCTGAGATTGGTGCCTATGAGCCAATATATCAGGGTTAATCTTATCTTTGGGATTATAATCTATTAAATCATTCTAATGTACCTAATTTATTAGCGTAGTGATTTTTTTAGAATTTGGACGTAAATTAGTGAGAAGCGATGATTTGATGTTAGAATTGACTTCATTTATCATATGTGTTTGTTTGTGTGTTACAACTTTATATAAGACTTGACGAACATTTTTATATTCCTATGCTGATACCTACTATGCTAGTTAAACTTTTATTTAGTGAATTTCATTTTGTCATGCTTAGTTTAGATTTACTTTATGCTACATATTGTTCTATCCCGATGAATACTTGTAGATGTTTCTGATATACATATGTGATAGATAGAATTTCTGAACTATTTTTCTTTCTACTTATATTTTCTATACTAAATGCTATATATGTTAAAAATCAAGTTTGGGGGTAGGAAGAAAAATGTATTTTAAAGTGAGTATACTTCCTTTTAGTTTAATATTATTGCAAGCATGTTTTAGGCTAGATTTACTTTCTCCTGCAGTCATTCTATCCTGATTATGCATGTATATGAATTTAATAGGATATTGTAGTAGTTAGTAGATTCAGCCTTTACTTTTTCTTCCTGCTACATTTTATGGAATTAATTGCAAAATATTTAAAAATTCAAGTTTGAGGGAAGAAGAATTTTTAAAACTAAACTTTATTTGTCCTCAGTAGCCTTTATTTATTTTGATATCACTTTTAAAATGACTTGTGGCATGAGGTGTTATCTTTAAGTTACTATAATTTTGATTTTAGGAATGTTAGAAAAATAACTTAGTTGAAATTCTACGCAATAAAACTGTTTTAGAGTTAAAATATTTTGTAGTAAACATTAGAAAATTGATTTTACTATTTATGGTAGAAATGAGTTGAATATTTAAAAAGCTAAGATTCTTAGATTTATACTTATTGAGAATTGAGCATTTATTGAAATCTTTTTCAAACTAATACTTACACTTTTAAAAAATGAGGGAAAGTTTAGAGTTTTGGATTTTAGAAAGGGGATAGTGAAATTCAAAATTATTAAAGGCCTATCCAGATATAATAATCCTCACATAAAAAAAGAGAAAAAAAGAGATTGAAAATGATCCCAAAAAGAAAGAAAAGAAAAAAAAAGAGAAAAAAAGAAAAGAAAAAGAAAGTGAAAAGGAAAAAGTTATGTGAGGAGAAGCTTAAGGATAAGCTTAATCAAAAATTGGTTTCACTTGAATCTTTTTAAATGAAAAGACTTAAAAACAATCCTAAGCTTATTCTTATTTCAACTGGTATTGGTTAAATTGGTATAGATAAGGTGCTTATATTTTGTTTTTATATTTTCTTTGAATCTTTAGTTGGACAAGTTTCAAAAACTTTTGAAGTAAATAGAAAATCAGAATTCCTAAGTTGAATATGAGATACTCTTACACTCTAGTTCTAGGTTGATTTGTTAGAATTTATCCTAAGTTACACTATAACATTTCTGAGACAAAATTATAGGAAACTCTATTGAAACCCACAACCACAAGTCAACATATTTGGTATTTAAAGTTATAGTGTTATTTGAAGACAAGTACCAGTTAAGTTTAGGGGATTTTGATGCACCTAAAAAGTGCTTGATTTTACATATACATTTTATGCTTAATTTTAATGATATTGCACTTTAAAGGAATGTATTTTGAATTTTTTTTGGTTTAAGGTACAATAAATAGACTTTTAGAGAAAAAGAAGCAATAACGGTGCAATTTAGAGCAAAAATGAGGAATAAAGTAAATTCTGGCCTGACACATTTCAATAAGTCTTTCTATGTTTAATCTCTTTTACACTTCTTGTATATTTATGAATGAGATTTCACTTTAAAGGAAAGTTGTTTTCATGCTTATTTTGTAGGGCTATCTGTTAGGAACGCAACTGAAACGGGGCGAAATGGAGCTAAAACGGAGCAAAATGGTGGAGCTGTACAAAGTAGGGCGCCGGCGGCACCAAAAACCTGAGAACAGAGAATTTGGGCACTGGCAACACCCAAAAATGACGCTGATGGCGCTAGGGACGGTTATTAGTCACATACATTGAATCTGGACGCTTTTTAGAGGGTTTCTTGAGTCACCTCTTGGGAAATTCGTCCTTATACTATATTAGAATAATTTTATGTCGGAAAAAGTGATAGGAATGTTAGAAAAAATGAGAATGTTTAGAGATCTTAGAATATGAGTACAAAATGTAGATTTCTACCTTTCTGGAGAGATTGGAGAGGGGACTTTGAGAGAATCTATAAGGGTTGGTACTAATATTACTTTGATCAGTAGAAGACTTTACAGGAGAGATTTTCATCTATCTTTCAAGGGAAAAAGCTAAGTATTATGCTCTTCATTATCTTATGATTTTGTAAACACTTATCTTGTGGATTTGCTTTGAAGTAATGAAGTTTCTGTTGTGTTTTCTTTATGTTTTGTGTGTCTTTCTCTTACTCTTTCTTCTTGTTTGGAAATAGTAGCATAAGATGATTATACAATTATTTTTATTCTACTTTTCTTTTCCAATGAGTAAAATTCATGTTTATGATATTGAGATGCATGCTAGAAGAAGTGTTAATTATAAATGTGATGGTTTTCACTTGCACTTCATTTACATGACAAATAAAGCTTGTTGTAGTGTTAAAATTCATTGTAATTGCGCTATGAACCGAGAGGATGATGTAATTCTCAACAAAGTGGAACCACATTCAAATTTCATGGATGGTGAAGTTCATGGGGGTTGAGTGTAAATAAATAGAGAAATATTCTTTGATAGGCGTAAATTGGAGATTTTAGGGTGACAGACTAAAATCCCCAATTCAGTTTTAGTGTTTGGAAACTAAAACGAGAGTTAGCCTTCAGGCGAAGGGAAGTGGGAGCTCTGGAGTGAGAGCCAACATCCTCCCAACCTAACCATGGATTTAGGGACTAAACCTAGGACTAGCCAATGTTCTTTATGCACTCGAAAGAGGGTAAAGAATAAGATTTCTTCTATTTGGAACATACAATATTTAATGCATCTCATTCCTTAACATTATCTAATTCATTACATGAGAATATTAGTTTTTAACATCTCAAAATTCTCTAAACTAATTTATCCAGAAAGGGTTATCACTAGAATTAATATTTTCCTTTAGGAGTAATTATTAATTTTTTAAAACTTAAGCTTACCTTTAGGAGTAGTTATTAGAAAAACCACTTTAATCGACCTTCCAAACTAAGGTCTAATAGTAGTATACTAGAATTTGACTAAGGACCTCTTACCTCGCTTCCCTGTGAGATCGATAGACGGGACTCTATTAGAGCTCTGTATTACTTGATACGATACGATACGTATACTTGTGTAGAAGCACTAGTGTGTGCACATACATAAAAACATAAAACACAGAGAAAAATAGCATACGCCGAGGGCCCATCAGATCCCACAGTTCCCTTATTCTGAGACCATTATTTTCTTTGGATTCACTTAATCTAAATGAATTATTAAATTCATCCAGACCGGGGAAATCTCGTGAGTAGCCGTAGGTTGCTTCCTTCGTGGGATTTCCGATCATTCAAAGAGGGTGTATTAATTTAATTATCTTTTATTTTATTTTACAAATGTTTTTTAATTTTAAAAAGAAGTTTTATTTTGTCTTGTGTTTTGTTTTGGATGTCAATTTCAGTTTTGGTTTAACATGCAAATATGTTTTAAGTTTTGTAGGTAAAGTAAATAAATGAAGGTAAGAAAACGCAGTAAAGTAAAATGAAATGAAAGCGCAATGCAAAAATGTAAATGCGTACATGGCATCTTCTCATCCATCTGCTGAAATTTTAGCTTTTGCAAGAGAATTTGAATAATTTGCAGAAAAAGAAAGTGGTAAAGGTTCGGGGTGATCCTACCGCTCCTAGTCATAACTTGGTGAGTTCCTATTCATTTAGATTTTAAGAATGATTTTCTTGACCAAAGACATAATGGGTTAAGTTGTCCTCCAAGATATCCAAAAGACAATAAAAGGATGCAGGGCATAAACCCTATACCTCTTTTAAGATCCTTTAGAACGTTTTGAGTTCTTCTAAACTTTTTATGTTGATAAATCATTTATCCGTCATTAAAGTTAAGGTTTAATATATATGGTTTAACCATTTGCTCCATGAACTTTAATGTTTCAATCATTCCTTTGAGTGAGGTAATTATCACTTGATGTTTCATTTAAGAATTATGTGAGTGGGGCCGTTAAAGACAATTTGATTTATTAAGGAACTTAGCCAACTGAAATTGAGAGTTGGGCCAGTAGTGGTTTTCAAAGTACTTGTGATTAGTTAAATTATATTTTCTAAACCCCATTAAAAAAACTTGGATTAATTCTAAACTCTTTTGCGGTCAGAGCATAAAAAAGCTGACATCAACCAGAAAGGTTTGACATGAACCTCCTAAAATAAGCAAGCTTCCCTTGAAGGGAACGTAGTTGCGTTAGACATTTGGGAGGCTCCATCTCCATGATGGATTAATCATACAGGGATCAATTTCAATGCCTCTATGCAAAAAATAAAAACAAAAAATTTCCTGGAAGATACATAGAAGGCACATTTCAATGTATTCGTCCTCATGTCATATTTTCTATGGTATTCGAAAATAGCTTAAGTATGTAAGATGATCTTCCTTAGATTAACTTTTAATTATTACATCGTCAATGTAACACTCAACCTGATGATGGAGCAAGTAGTCGAAGATGTGTGTCATAGCACGTTGGTAGGTTGCCCCAACATTCTTTTATCTGAAGGTCATGACCTTGTAGCAAAATATACTGATTGGAGTACGAAATGTCATATGTTGTTCGTCTTCTAGGGCCATCCAAATTTGATTATAACCGGATAGTTCATCCATGAAGGAAAACATCGCATGAGAACAGGTGACAATCATAAGCACCGAAATTGACAAAGGGAAATCTTCTTTTAGGCTGACCTTATTCAAATCTCGAAACTCGATGCAAACTCTTATTTGTTCATTCTTCTTTTGAAAGGGCATGAAATTTGCAAGCCATGTAGGATTGGAAACCTCCTTAATAAAGCTATCCTTGATGATCTTTTTAGTCTTTTCAATGACCCTTTTCTCTATCTCAGGTTGCACCCTCTGAGGCCTTTTCTTTGTAGGAACAACATTCGAGTCTATGGCCAAATGATGTACGACCACCTCTGGATCTTGACCGGGCATCTTGACATAACTCCTATCGAGACAATCATGAAGCTATTTTAGTATTGTTGTAATCTTAACAACCATAGAATCTGATAGGACTTTGCTAATATAAGCCAAACGAGGATCATCAACTATAACAAGATTGACATAATCAAATCATTGACGATCGAAGAGACTCCATCCTTAAGCTTAAGTGGGGCATCTTTAACTTTAATCTTCTCACTAGTAGAGATGAGAGTCTTAACTATTTCATTTGTGGAAATCATTCTACATGAAGCTTTAAGAAGTCTAGATTTATTAGGCTTTTTAACATAACTTAGACCACACCTTTCCCCTGGGAGTCTATACGGCCACATTGCCTTACATAACTTGGCTTGGCAAGTAAACCACCTCTCGTGCAACAATCTAACATCAAGTATTTTATATATGAGAGGGAAGTAAAAAGAGTAAAGTGGAATATTTTCTGCTTCTTGACACGCCAAAAAACTGTCTGATTTTTCATATATATTTTATGCTTAGTTTTAATGATATCACACTTTAAAGGAAGATATTTTGCATGTTTTTAGTTTTAGGTACAAGAAATGGACCTTTGGAGAAAAATAAGAAAAATCGGTGTAATTTGGAGTAAAAACAAGCAAGAAAGCAAATTCTATCCTAGCACATTTCGATGTCTTTCTATACTTAATCTATTTTACACTTCTTGCATATTTTTGAATGAAATTACACTTTAAAGAAAGATTGTTTTTATGCTTATATTATATGTGAAGGTGTTAGGAACTCAACGCAACTGAAATGGGGTGAAACAGAGCAAAACGATGGAGCTGTGTAGAATGGGTGCTGACAGCGCCAGAAACCTGAGAGCCATGAAAGTATGGCGCTGATGGCACCCAAAACAGTATCGACAGTACCCGAGACAGTTTAGGCACAATTTTGAGTGGTTTTTGGCCATATACATTGAATCCAGATGCTTTTTGGAAGGTTTCTTGAGGCAACTCTTGGGAAATTTGTCCCAACACTATAATAGAATGATTTTATGTCTAAAAAGTGGTGTGTGTGAGTGGGAAAACGTGGAGAAAGTTGAGATTTCTTAGAATAGGAGTAGAAATATAAATTTCTACTTTTTTGAAGAGATTGGTGAGGGGATTTTAAGAGAATCTGTAAGGGAATGTACTAGCATTACATGGATCAACGAGAGACTTTGTGGGAGAGATTTTTATCTTTCTTTCAAGGGGAAAAGCTAAGTATTGTGTTATTTTTTTCCTTATAATTTTGTAAACACTTATCTAGTGGATTTGTTTTGATGTAATGAAGTTTTTCATTGTGTTTTCTTCGTGTGTTGTGATGTCTTTTTCTTACTTCTTCTTATTTGGAAATGGTGGCATGAGAAGATTATGTCATTATTTTCCTTTTACTTTTCTTTTGTAATGGGTAGGATTCATGTTTAGGATATTGGGATGCATGCTAAAAGAAATTTTAATTATAAATGTGATGATTTTTACTTACACTTCATTTACATTACAAAAAGAGCTCGTTGTAGTGTTAAAATTCGTTATAATTGCATTAAGACCCGAGAGGGCGGGGTAATTCTCAACAAAGTGAAACCACATTCAAATTCCTTGGATGGTGAAATTCATGGGGGTCGAGATCAAATAAATAGGGAAATATACTTTGATGGGCATAAAATTAGAGATTTTAGGGTGACAGAGTAAATTCCCCAATTCGGTCCTAGTGTTTGGAAACTAAAGCGAGAGTTAGCCTTCAGGCGATGGGAAGTGGGAACTCTAGAGTGAGAACCAGTATCCTCCCAGCCTAACCACGGGTTTAGGGACTAAACCTAAGATTAGCCAATGTTCTTTATAGCACTTAAAAGAGGTTAAAGAATATGATTTCTCCTATTTGGCACATTCAATATTTAATGCATCTCATTCCTTTACATTATCCAATTCACTACATAAGGATAATAGTTTTTACATCTCAAAATTCTCTAAACCAATTCATTCATAAAGGGTTATTTTTATAATTAATATTTTCCTTTAGGAGTAGTTATTAGTTGTTTTAAATTTAAGACTTACCTTTAGGAGTACTTGTTAGAAAAACCACTTTAATCGATCTTCCAAACCAAGGTATGATAGTGGTAGACTAAAATTTGACTGAGGAACTCTTACCTCGCTTCTCTATGGGATTGATAAACGGGATTCCGCTAGAGCCATGTATTACTTGAACGATACATATACTTGCGTAGAACATCTAGTGTGTGCTCGTACTTACAAAAATAAAACAAAAGGAAAAATAACACATGTCGGGGGCCCATGAAGATTTTGGCGTTGTTGTCGGGAAGCTTCGATAAGAACTTTATGAGAATTTTAGTTAAACCTATAAGACTTATATTTGGAAAATATAGTATTATTATATAATGTGTTTAATTATTATGTATTTATTTTTAAAGAAAATCCAGAATACCAAAATATTTTTTATATATGTCCAATTAGTTATGTCTTTAAATTTGTATGTGTTGTTTAGGAGCTGCAGACCTTGAATTTCATGACTTGGATTTAGAGAGAACTTTAGGAGGATGATAAATCAGAAAAGACTCCATGAATTTTATGTAGAAATGACGGATATACAATATAATGAATATTCATATTTGGATTATAATGTTAGTAATTTCAAAAGTGTAAACCCCAAAAGTGTGTCACAATTTCAAGAAGATATGCTTACTATTTTAATTTCTTAGTTTACAAATATTGAGAGGAAGTTAGATCAATAAGAAAAATATATTTAGACAATGGATTGAAACTAGCCATGAGATACATAATCCTTATTCCGATTATTACAACTAAGGTTGGGAAAATTATTCAAACTTTAATTGGAATACTAATTTTGGAGGAAAAAAACCAATTTTGGGAAGATTATAAATTTAGTCAGACATGTAATAGGAATGGTGAACCACCCCGCGACTGCGCTTTTAATCCAATTCGAAATTACTTTAGTAACAATTAAATATTTTAATCTTTTAATCGTAGAATTACTTTCAAACGCAAGTATACGTATTGTTCAAGTAATACATGGCTCTAATAGAGTCCTCGTATATCGATCCCACAGGGAAAGTATTAAAGCCTACGGACTTAGGATTATAAAAATTAAATCAGAATTACAACTAAATCGTAATGCTTATCTGCCACTAATATGCAATCGATAATAATAATACTAAACTTATATTAAAAACTAGATTTACTAACAACTTACTAATACTACTAGAGTTAAGTTCAAATATAGATAATAAGAAGAATCTTTCTCCATAGTTAAGATATTTAAGTGAATGATAATTATAATTAGTTTTTAATATGTTGTGCCAAATAGGAGCATACATATTCTTTACCCTTTGGTCCAGGCATAAAGAACACTGACTAATCATATGCTTGGGTTACTAATTCTGCGGCTAGGCTGAGAGGATACCGGCTCTCACTTCAGAGCTCCTACGTTCCCCTCATCTGAAGGCTAACAATCTACACATCAGCACTCAAACGATAGGACCGAATTAAGGATTTTAGCCTGTCACTCTAAAATCTTTAATTCTACGCTCGATAATATTATTTTCCTATTTATTTGCACTTCTCCTTTCAAGGATTTACTCACTCTACCTTTCAAGAAGAATTGTGATACACACAAGTTAAAAATCCTTAGCCCACGATCAGGTCGTAAGAATTCACGGATTTTAACAATACAAAAGGCCAATTCGTATAGTAAATTAAGTTTAGGTATGATACCATCACAACGTCTTTTATAATTTATTTAATAGACTAATTATATAATCATTTCACAAAAACATCGAAACCAAGAGAAAAATAGAACAACTACTCAGAATTTATGAAGATGATGCAATAAAACTTGGATTTCATAGTATAAAATAAAGTTCTACATACTAAAAACAAATAAACACTATTTATCTCAAATTCCTCTCCAAGCAAACTCCTTGAAGTTCCTCTGGATCTTTTTCTTGGAATTCTCCTTCAAAGCGTCAATGTGGAAGCGTACTCTCACTTCCCTTCCACTCTTGCAATTCCTTGAAGAATTCTTCACAAATTCTCTATTTGAACTCACAACTCACTAAATTATACTTACTAAAAGACTCTTTTTACACTATGGACTCCCTTACAATCACTTTAAAGACCAGAAGAAGAGCCCTTTTTTAGCCAAAATTCATTCCTTTTAAAGTTGTAGAAGAGTCTCCAAGGGTTACGAAAGCACCCCTTCGAAAATCGTCCACATTCGATGTATTTCTAGAACAAACTACCATTCCCACCGTTGGCGGGCTCGAGGTGCCGTCGGCGGCCTTCTAGAAACATGCCTTTGAACTGACTCTGCCGTCAGTGGCCTCGATCCGTGCCGTCGGCAGCCTCCCTTGTAATTAATTCTGAACTCTCGAAAAAATCACGCCGTCAGTGGCATCGACTTCGTCGTCGACGGCCTAGGTCAAATTTGCATAATTTTGTCCTTTTTACTCCAAATCCGCTCATTTTTGCATATTTTCATTCCTTTGTCTTTAATTCTTCATACCTGCATAGAAACACCAAAAATACTTTTCTTTAAAGTGTAATATCATCAAAATCAGTGAAATATAAGCATAAAAATCTTGACCTTTTTCTCTTGGGTCAAATAGTCAGGGCGATTTCAAAGATGAACTCTCTTTTCCTCATAATTTTAACCTCAACCCACATAATGAAGAAAAGGAGTCACTATTAGAGGAGGATGTGATTCAATTGGCGAGTCAGTTAGAAAGTCATGAGAGTGATCTGAAAAGTTAGGAAGCAAAATTACAAAGTCAAGGGGTCGCAATAAGGAATATAGAAAACCAACTGGGGTAGATTATTAATTCAATTAACAGTTACCCCATAGAGATTTTACCTAGTAACTCTGAGATAAACCCTAAGCAGATGAATGATGCACAATTTAAAGTTATCAAACTAATATTTAGAAGAGAATTCGAGGATATGTGTCAAAAGAATTTGAGTTGAGAGATTAGGATAAGGAGATTGAAAGAACAAAAGAAGAAATTACTAAGGAATTATAAAAACCTACTTCCTCAACTAAGATAGATATAGAAAGACCACCTCTACCATTTACTCGGTACCAAGGGGAAGAATTGGAAGATAACTTGAAACAGAAGAGTGACATATATGATTTTGATCCAGAATCTGAATTATCTAGAGTGAATTCGATCCAAACTTTGGGAGATCATGAATTATCTTATAGAGATCTATTTTTTATAAATTTCAAGGAAAATATTAATATGAAAATTAAGAAAATCAATAAAAAATATTGGGTATAGAAAGCAATAGGAGGAACAATGATATGAATCAATCTAAAAAGGAAGAGCTAAAAGAAAAATTAAAATTTGAGGATTTTGTGGGAATCCTTGGATCTGGAAAAGATGAGGGCGATTGATCGAGGATTACTTAATTGGAATTTTAATCTAGGGAATCATTTGTCGGACTGGCGACGTTAAACCAAACGCTTTATGGGAGGCAACCCATAGTTATCAGTGTGTTTGATTTAATATGCTTGAGAGTCATGATTATTAGTGTTGTATTGTGTTTTCTTTAGTGTGGATTGATTAGTTTGATTGTTGTTAGAGGATGTTTGGTTTGTTAGTTGTTTGATTTGATCTTTGTGTGTCATGAGGGAGGTGATTCCTTAACTTCTTATTATGGCTTGACTTGTTATTCTCTTGTAGTAGTTGGATTGACGAGTCCACTATGACTCGGGTCTCACTCGGACTTGAGTTTTACAAGATATATCATGAATTTAAACAATGATAGTTCCATATCAATTTTGTTAATTCCTTTCTTTGACTTTATTTTCATTAGTTAAGAGTCGTGAACCTATTTGATTAGTAACTTGTGGATGATCTTAAACTATGATTTATAACTGTTAGAGGTTCTTAATTAAGGGGATTAGATAATGCCTGAGTTTGGTGAACGTGAATCAATACATCGGGGATAATCTTAACTTTGGGATTATAATATATAAAATCATTTTAAAATGTACCTAATTTACTAGTATAGTGATTTCGTTTGAATTTGGAAGTAATGTAGTGAGATGCGATGAAATGTAGGAAGAATTGACCTCATTCATTATGTGTGTTTCTATTTGTATTTTGTGTTACAAATTTATATAAGACTTGAAGAACATTTTTATGTTTCTATGCTGATACTTGTTATGCTAGTTAAACTTTTATTTAGTGAATTTCATTCTGGCATGCTTAGTTTAGATTTACTTTTTGCTACATGATTTTTATCATAATTAATAATTGTAGATGTTTTTTTTATAGATATTTGTGGTAGATAGAATTTCTGAACTATTTTTCTTCCTGCTTATATTTTATGTACTAAATGCTATATATGTTAAAAATCAAGTTCAGGGTACGATGAAAAATATATTTTAAAGTTAGTACACTTCCTTTTATTTTAATATTATTGTAAGCACGTTTTATGCTAGATTTACTTTCTCATATAGTCATTCTATCCTGATCACACATGTATATGAATTTGATAGGATGTTGTAGTAGTAAGTAGATTCAACTTTTACTTTTTCTTCCTTCTACATTTTATGGAATTAATTGCAAAATATTTAAAAATTCAAGTTTTGGGGGGGGGGTAAGAAAAATAAAAAAAACCAAACTTTATTTTTCCTCAGTAGCCAGTATTTAATTTAATATCACTTTTAAAATGACTTGTGGTATGTGGTATTGTCTTTAGGTTAAAAACTTGACTCACGCTCCGCTGATGACAAATATAATAATTAATGCTTTCAAATATATGTAATAGATAATAATAACGGCTAGTGTATATAAATATAATTTTATCAAAAATATTTTACACATTAGGGATACTACACAAGTATACACATTGTATCAAGTAATATAGGGCTTTGAAATTAATTCTTTACCCTTTGATCCAGGTGTATACAAATTAATTCTTTACCCTTTGATCTAGGTGTAAAGAACATTGGCCAGCCTATAGATGAGGTCCGGATGTATTGTTAGTAGAATGGGTTAATCTAGGCTCACACTACTAGATGTCCAAGGGTGGCTATGGTCGGCCCTACTAGTGACCCTTTCCTTCTCTATAAACCAAATCATAAGAATTTAGTCTGTCACTCTAAAAACTTATCAATTCTACGCCCATTATATAATATCTTCCTATTTATTTGCACTTAACCTTGAATAACCCGCACAAGGCCTTCGACTACCCAAGGATTCATGTGATATCTACTAGTTAAAAATTCATCTACTTCTAGGTATCAAAACTCTTCAACAGATTTTAACAATTTAAATGGTCAATTTAAATAGTAAATTAAGATCCATTATTAATATCATCACAATGTTTTAAAATATAAATAGTTTTTAATTCTCCAATGAATTTTGTATTATCTTATTTATCTTTTCATAATTAAAAGGAGAAAGTAAACTAACTACTCAGAACACATTGAATTTAAACAACAAAACATGATAATGAAACTTTGAATAAAATTAAAAATACTTATCTCAAGTGTTTCTCCTATCGAACCTCTGAATTCTTCTGACTCCAAAGCAAATAAACTTCAAAAGCACCAACTCTTTAAACTCTCCATACAAACTCTAAATAAAATAACTAACTAATTTATGAAGGATATTATAATGTGGCCCTAAAGTATCTCTCTAATTCTCTCTCTAGATGGGGCTCTAGATAGGGGGGCGATTTTTTCTGAAGGAGTACCCTCCTATTTATAGGCTTCAAGGGTTGCCTAAAGGCACCTCTTCAAAATGTGTCCATATTCAATGAATCTTCTAGAAGGTGTGTCTGGCGCCTAGGCGCCGGAATCTGGCACCTAGGCGCAGGAATCTGGCACCTAGGTGCCGGACTCTGCGTCCAGTTCTTCGCACCTCTTCACTTTGGATCGCACCTCTTCGAGATTAAAACCGTTTCCAAGCGTCCAAATACATTGTATCACATGTTCTATAAACCAGGAACAACTGTCAGTCTTCTAGAAGGTCCAATAACCGCTAACACAGTCAAAATAACCGTCCAAAAGTCGTCAAAAATCTTGACAGATCCCGTATCCACCTGGCGCTTAGGCGCCGGATTCTAGCGCCTAGGCGCTAGACCAATAATTTTGACAATTTTGCATTTTGGCTCAATTTTTGCTCCTTTTTGCTCCTTTTTGCTCCTTTTTTACTTTTTTTCCTTGAATATTTTTTCATCACCTATATCCAAAAACACAAAAAACTTTTCATTAAAGCATAATATCCTTAAAAATTTGATAAAAATTAAGGCATAAAAATGGGTATTTTTTTCATGGATCAAAATCCCCCAAACTTAAACATTACTTGTCCTCAAGTAACCCTTTTTACTATATAAAATGTATAACATTTGGAATAAAAGATAAATATTTAAGACTCCTTGTAATTTTTGATCTTATAAAGGCTTTAGTAAATCATTAACCAAATTTCACTAACTAAGTTTAATTTTAATAATTTAAAGAATATTCAAGTACCAAATCATAAGACTTAAAAAATTTTTCATTCATTTCGAAAATAATAGACGTTTATTATATTAAGATCACATAGATTATTTACAAGAAAAAAATTTTCATGAAAAGTCTTTCCTAAATAAAGATTCATGTATAAAAATTAAGTAAAGTATGTAACTAGTTTTCTTCATATATGACAATTCAAGTGAAGCCAATTTTTGATTAGACATATCCTCAAGCTTCTCCTCTTTTTTTCTTTTCTTTTTTTTTACAGTGAGGATTATTGTATTTGGATAGCCTGTTAATGATTTTGAACTTCACTATCCTTAAACTTATATTTTCAAACTTTTACATTTTCACTTAATTATTATAATATGAATAGAATTTCAAAAAGACTTTGAATCTTTTCTTTTTCAAGTTATAATTTTTGATTTCTTAATACTTCTAAAATTCAATTATTTCTATTATGAATAGAAAAATTGCTTAATCTTATTCTTCTTTAAGTTAAATAATTATATTCTTAAAATCAATCAAAGTTATTAAAATTTTGGTTAAGTCCACTAAATTATTCATAATTTCAAAAATTTAAGTGATCTTAAATAGATTCTTCATTCCTTATATTATGTTAAGATTTTTTTTTAGAAAATATTAGTTTATTAAGGACAAATAAAATTTAAATTTGCATGTATTTTCCCTTCCCCCAAACTTAAGTTTTGGTATATTATAAAAAAATAAAGTATGAGAGAAAGAAAAGTATAATTTAAAAAGGAATTTTATAAGCATGTAAAAAAATTCTAGAAAGAAATATAATTTACTTCTACACATATTTTTTATGAATATGACAGAAATAATGAGGCATATAAAAGTAAGCAGGCGCAAAAAAAATTTTTTGTTTTAAATTTTATATAGCAGTAGTTGAATTAAATAACTATATTACTAACAGAAATAAATAACATTACTAACTATTCTAGAATATTAAGCGGTAGGATGAAACAAAAATAAACACAAATTCATTCAAATTTCAGTCTGCAACTAAATATCTAAAACAGTCTCAACATCAAACAATTCATACAAAGTCTCATAAACAAATCTAAACTAGCAAACAACAAACAACAATCAGTACTAGCAAACAAAAACTAAACTAACAACAGACTTGGCACATCTCAGAGGTAAATCAGGCTACTAATCACTGTCTGTAGCCTCATCATCGTCATTACCAAAAGAAAACTCCACATCCTTAGGATCAACATATGGTGAAAATCTAGGACAGGTGGGAAACTGAATATCATGCTCACCCTTCAAGAATCTAACTAACGAATCTGAATACTCAGCATCATACTCACTCTTCCTCTGGGTGTAATCAGATAGGTGATCAATTTTCTTATCCATAGTATCAACTCTGCATTGAGTTAGAAATAACTCATTCTGCTGCTCCAAAAATTGATCATGCATCGATTCCCAAGAATTAGACGGTGGCTCAGCAATAGAAGTAGAAGGTCTGGAAGTGGAAGCTCTACCTGGAGTAGGTGCAGAAGTAGAAGGGGCTGTAGATCTCTTCCCATGAAGACTATCATAGATACTAACACTCTCCTGCCCAATTGGCTTGGTAGACTTCAGCTTCTCCTCAGAAATATCAGCAGTGACTCCATTGTTCACACATAAAGTATAAATCAGAGATGAGAATCCTAGTCCTACAGAAGTACTGGATCTAGTAGTAGACTCCACAGAATCATAAATAATACTGCCGACATCAATCGGCTTCCTCTCCTGAATGCAGTAGTTTAAGATAGCTCGATCTCTAGTCACTTCGCTCAAGTGGTTGGAAGGTATAAGTTTTGCAGAAATAAAGTAATGCCATGCCTTTGAAATACCATTTAACTTAGAAGATTTGAAATTTACCCGTTTATCATTCCGGATCTTCCAAACTCTAGTGTCGTCAGTCAAATAAGCAATAATCATCTCAAGATCTCCCTCAAATGGAGATAATCCAGAATAGTAGTACTCGATGATAGGTGGCAGTCCATAAAAAACATTGATCCTTTCCGAAGTAAATCCTACTCCAACACCTCTGAAGAAGACTTAGTAGTCTTCAGCATCCAAAAAGTTAGCATAAAATTCACGCACGACTGGAATAACAACAACAGCGGTGAAATAACAGAATCGTTGCCAGTTGTGCGCAACGATCGTGTTCTCGATCATTTCACCGGGATTGTAAAAGCTTCGCTCTGAGATAAATTTTGTGGACGTCGCAAATTCTTGATATCGAAAATGAGCTGCCATAGTCGCGAACTTGCTACTGTCAAAATTTTCTCGTGCCTTTCCTCGCTTAGATTTCGGTGCCATCTAAACGTGAAAGAAAACACAAATAAATTAAGGAACCAAAGATTTAAACTCTTTTTAAGCATAAGAAACTTAAAATGAGTTTAAAAATTCATGAAGAAACATTAAAAATCAAAATTTTTCTCAAAATTTCGGTTTTTAGCCAAAAATAGGAAAAACTATGGTGAAAATAAAAATTAGATGGATTAGAGTGTAGATCTGACCTTGAGATGAAGAAATCAAGTGATTTCGGGCTCAAAATCTTGATGTTTTGACCTTAAAATGGATTTAGAAGGTAGGTTTTTGAGAAAAAGAGGATGGAGATGAAGCTTAGGCGTCAAAAATGGCTAATGGGGGTTTAAATGGTGATTTTCAGGTAAGCAAGCCGAACCTGCGCCTAGGCGTCGAATTCTGGCGCTTAGGCGCCAGACTCGCCTTTCCAATAAATCACTTAAAAAATTTTATTTTCCACCAAAATTCATAATTTAAACTTCTAATTACTCATATAAGAGTATTTCTTCAGTTTCCATCTTCTAAAATATTTTCTAACATTTTTTTAAAAATTAAAAATTAAATCCACCAATTATGCACAAGTTTAAATCGAACTCTTCTAATTCCATTCATGATTTTCAATTTCGGGCTCAATACAATTCAGATAAGTATCATAACATGATTCAAGTTCTAACAACAATCAAACAACACAAATTTGAAAGCAAATACAACACACATTGAACATGAAAGCAAACACACAAACAAACACCATCGATTCACTAAATCGATACAACGACACACTAGATAAATCACAATCTCACCACATCACTATCTAATTCTCATTATCTTGGTAAGGAAAACTATTCAACCCACTTGGAAAGAATGCTAACGCCCTCATAAAATCCATAGCTGTTTTTCTCATCGATCTAATTGTTCTTCGCATACATCTCCACTTGAGCATCTTGATAAGCCACTAGATGATCAAATTGAAGTTTCGCCCATTCTAGATGTTTAATTTGATGAAACGTCTCATGAAGGCAATCTCCAATGCTTTTAAATTCCGCTTCAACCTTATCTAGACGACTAGAAATTTTCTGTAAACTTACAGCGATGAAACCATTGAAATAGGGATGAGGATCCTTTGAGACCTTGTCTCTAGCCTCTTCTCTAAGATTTCTCCTCTCCATTTCTTCAAAAATCCTCTCTAATATTTCAAGAATGGAGTGTATGGGTCGAAATAATGATTGCATAGGGATTGGGGACGAAGATAGGATAATTTATAAGAGAAAATCGTGTGAAAATTTGAAGATTTTCAGTTTTGACACGACCTAGTAATTGTGGCGCTTAGGCGCCAAATCTAGCGCCTAGGCGCCGGACCCATCGACACATAGTTTACTCTGGCGCCTAGGCGCCAGAACCATGTTCGACTCCGTTTTGCCTAACGTCAAATTTCAAAGTTTTCTTCTCCAAAATAGGTAATTTAGAATGGTAAGATCAATATAGACTCAGTAACACAAATTATAAGCAATCATAATGAAGGTTAACTTGAACTCATTTTTACTCATATATGAAATAGAGTGATCCAATGTCTAAGCTTTATATATTTCGAGATAATTTTTAGCTTAAGTCAATAAAGACTTGTTAGCATCAAATTTTCTAAAGTAATATAAAATTAAACAAGACCGAGGTATAACCTTACATTAAAAATGTAAAACACTCACAAAATAACGAATAACTATGGGTTGCCTCCCACAAAGCGCTTGGTTTAACGTCGTCAGCCCGACCTAATTAAATTTTCAATCAGGTGGACTCAACTCATAAGCCTCTTTATAAATCTTTTTAATATCTCCCAAATAAGGCTTCAGTCTTAATCCATTAACTTTAAAAATTTTTCCCGTTATGGAATCTTTAATATCCACAGCTCCATAATAGTGTAGTTTTTCAATTCTATACGGTCTTATCCATTTAGATCTTAATTTTCCAGGAAAAAGTCTTAAATGAGTATTAAAAAATAATACTTCTTGTCCAGGCTCAAATATTTTTCCTGAAATCTTTTTATCATGTAATATTTTCATTTTCTCTTTATAAATCCTTACATTTTCATATGATTCATTTCTTATTTCAACCATCTCATTTAATTGCAATTATCATTTTTCTCCTGTAGTATTCAAATCAAAATGAAACTTCTTTATCGCCCAATAAGCTTTATGTTCAAGTTCAATAGGTAAGTGACAATGTTTACCATAAATTAACCGGTAAGGTGACATTCCGATTGGTGTCTTATAAGCTGTTCTATAAGCCCATAATGCAGAATCAAGTCTATCAACCCAATCAATTCTTTAGGATTAACAGTCTTCTCAAAAATTCTTTTAATTTCTCTCGTTTGATACTTCAGCCATTCCACTTGTTTGTGGGTGATATGCGATTGCAATTCGTGTTTGATTCCAAATTTTTCCAATAATGATTGAATTCTTATATTTCTAAAATGACTTCCACCATCCGTGATAATTACCTTAGTGCATTCCAAATCTTGAAAAAATCATCTTCTTTAAAAATTTTGAAACACTTTTGAAATCACAGCTAGGTAAAGCTACAGCTTCAGTCCACTTTGAAATGTAATCAACCGCTAATAAAATATAAATCTTTCCAGATGATGGTACAAATGGTCCCATAAAGTCTAAACCCCATACATCAAAAATTTCAACTTCCAATATTAGGCATTTCATCTTTCTTGGATATATTTCCCATCATTTAACATCGATCACATGTTTTCCCATAAAGTCTCACATCTTTAAATAAGGTAGGCCAATAAAATCCTGAATTTAAAATTTTAAATGTAGTTTTATCTACTCCAAAGTGTCATCCAAATTCAGAATTATGACATTTTTGAGTAATAGCATAAGTTTCTTCATAAGGCACACATCTACGAATTACAGAATCTCTTCCTAATTTAAGTAAATGAGGATCTTCCCAAATATAAGATTTAGCATCATTTTTAAATTTCTTAATAAATTTGTTATCCAATCCATAAGGTAAAATATTGCTAACTAAATAGTTAACTATATCTGCATACCAAGGTGTTTGGCATCCTTGAATAACATACAAATGTTCATCAGGAAATTTCTCATTTATATTTTCTTTAGTAATAACATCATTCTTAATTCTAGATAAATGATCAGCAATTTGGTTGTCCGTTCCTTTTCTATCCACTATTTGAAAATCAAATTCTTGTAGAAGTAAAACCAATCTTATCAGTCTAGGTTTAGCATCTTTTTCCAACATTAAATATTTAATAGCGGAATGATTAGTATGAACTATGCATTTGGTACCAAGAAGATAAGGTCTAAATTTATCAAAGGAATATACTATAGCTAAAAGCACTTTCTCAGTAGTAGTGTAATTTCTTTAATATTCAGTAAGAGTTTTACTAGCGTAATATATAACTTTGAAAATTTTCTCATATTTTTGTCCCAATAGAGCTCCAATTGCAAAATCACTTGCATCACATATTAATTCAAAAGATTTATTCCAATTAGGTGCAGTTATTAACTTTTCTTTTAAAATATTAAAAGCATTAACACAGTCTTCATTAAATTCAAATTTAGCTTCTTTTTCTAATAAATGTTAAAGAGGTTTAGCAATTTTAGAAAAATCTTTTATATATCTTCTATAAAATCCAGCATGACCTAGAAAACTTCTCACATCAGTAACAGTAGTAGGGGGTTGCAGTTCATCAATAATTTTTACTTTTGCTTGATCAACTTCCATCACTTTTTGTGAAACTTTATGACCAAGTACAATGCCTTCTGTGACCATAAATTGATATTTTTCCCAGTTAAAAACTAAATTTGTTTCTTCACATCTTTTCAGAACTTTGGAAATATTTTCCAAATAAGACTCAAAAGAAGTTCCAAAAACTGAAAAATCGTCCATGAATACTTCAATTCTTTTGTCAATCAAATCACAAAATATTGACATCATACATCTTTGAAAAGTTGCAGGTGCATTACACAAACCAAAAGGCATTCTTCTAAAGGCAAATGTTCTATAAGGACTTGCAAATGTTGTTTTCTCTTGGTCCTCAGGCGCGATAAGTAATTGATAATAACCAGAATATCCATCTAGAGAACATAAATATGAGTGTCCAGCTAATTTGTCAAGCATTTAATCCAGGAAAGGTAAAGGAAAATGATCCTTTCTAGTGGCGTCATTTAACTTCTGATAATCAATACAAATTCGTCATCCAGTAACTTGTCTTGTAGGAATTAGTTTATTTTTATCATTGACAGTGACAATTACTCCTCATGTCTTCGGAACACAATGAATAGGACTTACCCATTGGCTATCCTAAATAGGATAAATAATTTCAACATCTAACCATTTTAAAATTTCTTTTTTAACAACCTCTTTCATGATAGGATTTAATCTTCTTTGCAGTTCAATAGTAGGTTTAAAATTTTCTTCCATTAAAATTCTATGCATACAGAAGGAAGGGCTTATTCCTCTTATATCAGCAATAGTCCAATCAAAAGCTTTCTTATAATTCTTTAACACTCATTTTAATTTTTCTTCTTGATCTAAACTTAGCTCAGAAAAATAATAACAGGTAAAGTTAATGAATTTCTAAGAAATGCGTACTTTAAATGTGAAGGTAACATTTTTAATTCAAGTTCAGGGGCTTTTTTAATTGAGAGTAAAAGTATATCATTTTGAGTTATGTCTAAAGTTTCCGAGTTATCTTTAATATAATGAATTTCTTTAAATAATTCTTCTTCTTTTAGTTCTTCATTTTCATCACTTAAAAATTCAATTTCTTCTTTAGGAATGATTTTACATTTTTCTCGATAGTCTTTTTCAATTATAAAATCAAAAATATCCATTTGATAGCATTTTTCTTTATCAGGGTACTTCATCGATTTAAGAACATTGAATTTAATCTCTTGATCATTAACTCTCATAGTTAATTCTCCTTTTTACACAACAATCATAGCTCGTCCGGTAGCTAGAAATGGTCTCCCTAAAATAATTGGTATTTCTTTATCTTCTTCCATATCAAGTACAATGAAATAGACATAGAAGATAAATTTATCTACTTTAACAAGTACATCCTCTATAACTCCTTTAGGGTAAGAAATAGTAAAACTGAAGGGTTACAGTGGTGGGAGTAATCTCTCCTAAATTCAACCTTTGATAAATAGAAAATTGTAGGAGATTAATACTAGCTCCTAAATCACATAAATCTTTTCCACAAAATTTTTCTCCAATAGCATAAGGTATAGTAAAACTTCCAGGATCTTTAAGTTTCTGAGGTAATTTCTTTTGAATTATTGCACTACATTCTTCACTTAATGCAGCAGTTTTAAAGGCTTCAAATTTTCGTTTCTTACTTAATATATCCTTCATAAATTTTGCATAAGTTGGCATCTGTTCCAAAGCTTCAGCAAAAAGTATGTTTATAGTAAGTTTCTTAAAAATTTCAAAGAACTTAGAAAATTGATGATCAAGCTTCTATTGTTTTAATCTTTGAGGAAAAGGTGGTGGTGGTTTTTCAACTTCCACATTAATAGAAATATTAGTTTGATCTTAATTAGGAGAAGGAGTTTCTTTAGGTTTTTCGATCTCTTCAACCTCAATCTCTTTTTCAATTTCATTCTACATTCTTTCTTTTAATTCCTTTCCACTTCTAAGTTGTACAACTTTAACATGTTCATGTTCTTTTCCAGTTTCTTTTGGATTAATTTCAACATTACTAGGAAGTGTTCCTGGAGGTCTGTTATTAATTAAATTAGCGATTTGTCCCATTTGATTCTCAATATTACGAATAGCAGTATTTTGATTTTGTAATTGATTACTCATTTGTAAAATTAATTCTTCTATTGATAACTTTTTCTGTTGATTATTAAATCCAGGTGGTTTATAATTTGAATTTACTTGATTATTCCAATTTCCAGTTGGATGGGATTGATTATTACCCCATTGTTGTTGCTGATTATTCCAATTAAAATTAGGGTGATTTTTCCATCCAGGATTATAATAATTTAAATATGAATTATTTTTACTAGCAATAACTTGTAAAGTTTGAATAGTTTGAGTATCTTCAATATTAGATGAGTTGTTATGTGATATGTTGATGGCAAAATTATCTAATTTCCTAGATATTGCAGCTACTTGTGAAGCTAAGATAGAAAAGGCTTCGTTATCTTGAATACTTGACATTCTTTTAGGATTAATCATTTCAGAAGGCCATTGAAAATTATTGTTAGCCATTTCTTCAATTAAAGTGTAAGCTTCTTCAAATGATTTAGACATTAAAGAACCTCCAGCAGCAACATCAATAATTGATTTTAGTAATCCAATTAAACCATTATAAAATGTTTGAATAATTAACCAATCAGGAAAAGCATGATGAGGACATTTTCTTAATAGTTCTTTAAATCTTTCCCAAGTTTCATAAATTGTCTCCCCAGTCAAATTGACTAAATGAAGTAATATCATTTCTTAATTTAGCAGTTTTAGAAGGAGGAAAATATTTAGCAAGGAATTTTTGTACCATTTCAGCCCATGTTTTAATAGAACCTGTTGCTAATGAGTTCAACCACATCTTTGCTTTATCTCTTAAAGTAAAAGGAAAGAGTCTAAGTATAATAGCATCATCGGAAACATTGTTATATTTAAAGGTAGTACAAAGTTCTAAAAAACTAACAAGGTGTAAATTTGGATCCTCATTTAGTTTTCCTCCAAATTGATTATTTTGAACCATTTGAATGATAGATGGTTTAAGCTCAAAAGAATTAGCATCTATAGTAGGTATTTGAATACTACTATGAAGTTCATCAACTGTAGGGTTAGCATAATCCCTTAATGGTTTGTAAACATTTTGTTCATTAATTTCAATTAGATTTTGTAAATTGTTATGTAAATTAGCCATCTCTTGGATTTTTTTAGTTTGTTTTTCTTTTTTAATTTTTTAACAGTTCTTTCTAATTCAGAATCTAAAGGTACAATCCTTCAGATCCAGCACTACGCATATAAAGTAATTTAGCAAGAAATAAAATCTCTACTTATTAGTTAAAATTTTTTTATTATATATATATATATTATTATTTGGTATTTTATATATTTTTTACAATAAAAGAAAATGAATAAAAAAAATAAAAATATTTAAAATCTAAAAATTTGCCTCCGCTCCTCCTTGGCAACGGCGCCAAAAACTTGACCCACGCTCCGCTGATGATAAATATAATAATTAATGCTTTCAAATATATGTAATAGATAATAATAGCGGCTAGTGTATATAAATATAATTCTATCGAAAATATTTTACACACTAGGGGTACTACGCAAGTATACAGATCATATCAAGTAATATAGGGCTTTGAAACAAAGACCCCTATATCGATCCCATGAGGAGTGAGTTATGGATTTTTAAATATTTTAATTTTATTTTTAAGTATTTCTTTTATAGTTATAATTTTGATATTTTTAATTTACTAGATGCAATAATAAAACAGTAATGAAATGATTGATGTAAATAGCAATAAAAAAACAACTTTCTTCCTTTCAATTAATCCAAAATTTTCTAAGATAATGATAATATTCGTGGAGAATATAAATTTATGGCATTGTGCCAAATAGAATCATTCATATTTTTTACCCTTTGATCCAGGTGTAAAGAACATTGGCTAGCTTATAGATCAGGTCCGGTTGTATTGTTAGTAGAATGGGTTAATCTTGGCTCACACTACTAGATGTCCAAGGGTGGCTATGGTCGGCCCTACTAGTGACCCTTTCCTTCTCTATAAACCAAATCACAAGAATTTAGTCTGTCACTCTAAAAACTTATCAATTTTACGCCCATTATATAATATCTTCCTATTTATTTGCACTTCACCTTGAATAACCCGCACAAGGCCTTCGACTACCCAATGATTCATGTGATATCTACTAGTTAAGAATTCATCTCCTTCTAGGTATCAAAACTCTTCAACAAATTTTAACAATTTAAATGGCCAATTTAAATAGTAAATTAAGATCCAGTATTAATATCATCACAATGTTTTAAAATATAAATAGTTTTTAATTCTTCAACGAATTTTATATTATCTTATTTATCTTTTCATAATTGAAAGGAGAAAGTAAACTAACTACTCAGAACACATTGAATTTAAACAATAAAACATGATAATGAAACTTTGAATAAAATTACAAATACTTATCTCAAGTGTTTCTCCTACTGAACCTCTGAATTCTTCTGACTCCAAAGCAAATAAACTTTAAAAGCACCAACTCTTTAAACTCTCAATACAAACTCTAAATAAAATAACTAACTAATTTATGAAGGATAGTAAAATGTGGCCCTAAAGTATCTCTCTAATTCTCTCTCACAGATGGGGCTCTGCACAGGGGTGTGATTTTTTCTGAAGGAGTACCCTCCTATTTATAGGCTTCAAGGGTTGCCTCATGGCACCTCTTCAAAATGTGTCCACATTCAATGAATCTTCTAGAAGGTGTGTATGGCGCCTAGGCGTCGGAATCTGGTGCCTAGGCGCCAGACTCTACGTCTAGTTCTTCGCACCTCTTCACTTTGAATTGCACCTCTTCACGATTAAAACCGTTTTCATGCGTCCAAATACATTGTATCACATGTCCTGTAAACCAGGAACAACTGCCAGTCTTCTAGAAGGTCCAATAACCGCTAACACCGTCAAAATAACCGTCCAAAAGTCGTCAAAAATCTTGATAGATCCCGTATCGACCTGGCGCTTAGGCACCAGACCAATAATTTTGACAATTTTGCATTTTGGCTCCATTTTTGCTCCTTTTTACTCCTTTTTCACTTTTTTCCTTCTTGAACATTTTTCCATCACCTATATCCAAAAGCACAAAAAACCTTTCATTAAAGCACAATATCCTTAAAAATTTGATAAAAATTAAGGTATAAAAATGGGTATTTTTTCATGGATCAGTTACTATAACTTTGATTTTAGGAATGTAAGAAAAATAAATTTGTTGAAATCCTATGTGAAGAAACTGTTCTAGAGTTAAGATATTTTGTAGGAAACATTGAGAAAATGATTTTGCTATTTACGGTAGAAAGAAGTTGAATATTTGAAAAGCAATTCTTAAATTTTTACTTAATGAGAATTGAGCTTTTATTGAAATATTTTTCAAATTAATACTTACACTTTTAAAAAGTGAGGGAATGTTTTGAGTTTTGGACTTAGAAAGGGATAGTGAAAATTTAAAATTATTAAAGGCTCATCCAGATATATTAATCCTCACATAAAAAAAAGAGAAAAAAAATGACTGAAATGATTCCGAAAGAAAGAAAAGAAAAGGATAAAAAAGAAAAAAAAACAAAAAGAAAATATGTGAGGAGAAGCTTGAGGAGAAACCTAATCAACAATTGGTTTCACTTAAAAATCTTTTTTAAATGAAAAGACTTAAAAATAATCCTAAGTTTATTCTTATTTCAAAATGTATTAGTCAAATTGGTATAGATAAGGTGCTTAAATTCTATTGTTATACTTTCTTTGAATCTTTAGTTTGACAAGTTTCAATAACTTTTGAAGTAAACAGAAAATCAGGATTCCTAAGTTGAATATGAGATATTCATACACTATACTCCTAGGATGATTTGATAGAATTTCTCCTATGTTACAATATAATATTTCTGAGATGAAATTATAGGAAACTCTATTGAAACCCACTACCTCAAATCAACAAATTTAGGTTTTTAAAAGTTATAATGTTACTTGAGGACAAGTAATAGTTAAGTTTGGGAGAGTTGACACGCCTAAAAACGACTTGATTTTTCATATATATTTTATTATAATTTTAATGATATTGCACTTTAAAGGAGAGTATTTTGCATGTTTTTTATTTTAGGTAAAAGAAATGGACTTTTGGAGAAAAAGAAGCAAAAAACAGTGTAACTTGGAGAAAAAACAAGCAAGAAAGAAAATTCTGTAATGACACATTTTGATATGTCTTTTTATGCTTAATTTCTTTTACAGTTCTTGAATATTAAATGAGATTACACTTTAAAGAAAGGTTGTTTTTATACTTATTTTGTAGGTGAAGATGTTAGGAACACAACACAACTGAAATGGAGAGAAACAGAGCTAAAACAGAGCAAAATGGTGGAGCTACGTAGAATGGATGCCGACGGCGCTAGAAACCCGAGAGCCACTAGAATATGGCGCCGACGACGCCTAAACCGGCATCGACAACACCCAAAATGGCACCGACAGCACCAGAGATGGGTTAGATGCAATTTTGTGGGTTATTAGCCATATTCATTGAATCTAAACACTTTTTGGAAGGTTTCTTGAGGCAACTCATAAAAAATTCATCCCTACACTATAATAGAATGATTTTATGTCAAAAAAGTGGTGTGTATGAGTGGGGAAAAAGTAGAGAATGTTGAGAGATCTTAGAATAGAAGTAGAAATGTAGATTTCTACTTTTCTAGAGAGATTGGTGAGAGGATTTTGAGAGAATCTGTAAGGGAACGTACTAGAATTGCATAGATCAGCAGGAGACTTTGTGGGAGAGACTTTCATCTTTCTTTCAAGGGGAAAAACTAAGTATTGTGTTATTCATTATCTTATGATTCTGTAAACACTTATCTAGTGATTTTGCTTTGATGTAATGAAGTTTTCCGTTATATCTTCTTCATGCTTTGTGATTTATTTTTTCTTACTCTATCTTCTTATTCAAAAATAGTGGCATGAGAAGATTATATCGTTATTTTCTTTTTACTTTTCTTTTGCAATTGTAGGATTCATGTTTAGGATACTGGGATGCATGTTAAAAGAAGTTTTAACTATAAATGCAATGATTTTTACTTGCACTTCATTTACATTACAAAAAGAGCTTGTTGTAATGTTAAAATTCGTTGCAATTCCATTAAGACTAGAGAGGGCGGTGTAATTCTCAACAAAGTGGAACCCCATTCAAATTTCATGGATGGTTAAGTTCATGTGGGTTGAGTGCAAATAAATAGATAAATATACTTTGATGGGCGTAGAATTGGAGATTTTTGGGTGACAGACTAAAATCGTCAATTCGATCCTAGTGTTTGTAAACTAAAGCGAGAGTTAGCCTTCAGGCGAAGGGAAGTGGGAGCTCTAGAGTGAGAGTCAGTATCCGCCCAACCTAACCATGGATTTATGGACTAAACTTAGGATTATCCAATGTTCTTTATAACACTTGGAAGAGGGTAAAGAATGGGATTGCTCTTATTTGACACATAAAATATTTAATGCATCTCATTTCTTTACATTATCCAATTCTCTACATAAGAATAGTAGTTTTTACATCTCAAAATTCTCCAAACCAATCCATCCAGAACTAGTTATCTTTATAATTAATATTTTTCTTTAGGAGTAGTTATTGGTTATTTTAAATTTAAGACTTACCTTTATAGGAGTAGTTGTTAGAAAAACCACTTTAATCGATCTTCCGAACTAAGGTCTGATAGTAGTATACTAGAATTTAAGTAAGGAACTCTTACCTCGCTTCCCTGTGGGATTGATAAACAGGACTCCATTAGAGCCCTGTATTACTTGAATTATACGTATACTTGCGTTGAACCTCTAGTATGTGCTCGTACTTACAAACATAAAACAAGCAGAAAAGAGCACACGCCGGGGTCGCATCACTTCTTCATTCTCTTTATTTAAAAGCATTACATCAGTATTTCATACATGAGGAATAAATTTATAAAATAAAATTCCTTTCCCCTTAGACTTGGGTCTTGGAGATACATAAAAGGTCTACAAATATTCGATGATGGAAGCATGCACAGTCGTTAGCTCCTTACGATGACCTCGTGGTATGGGGTCAATGGTCAAAACTTGCCAGAAAAAGAAAGTAGACAAAAGAAGGAACACGTTCGCTGAAGGTAGCAGAGTATCACCTCGTCAGCATCCTCCAGCTCGAGCTACTCACGGGTAGCACCTCACCTGACTCACAATTAGAGTCTGATACAGCTTTGATATTCACCTTATCTGATGGAAAGAAATGGAGCCTAGGCTCACGCTTTAAAGCTACTGGGGCACGACGTATTTCTTTCTGCTCCTTTTCCTCCTTAACTTTAACAAGGAGGGAACTAGGAAGGGGAGGTTCTCATAGACATCCTGACAAGACTGAGACTTGGAAAGATGCCTTAGATGGTAAAATGTACTCTACATCATTATAAACTCCCACCTCTTTAATGGAAAAGGGTTGAACATTTCGGGGATGGAAAACTCTTCCTCTCCACGCATGTATTTGGTGCATTGGTGGAGGGTGGAAGGTACCATCCCATACCCATGGATCCATGAGCGCTTAAAAAAAGCTCTAAAAGATGACTTCCCATCGATCACATGATACTTGGCTTCTCTCTTGAAGTCTCAAAATTGGAGAGGCAAGGTAATAGAGTCAAGGGTCTTTTGACCTTTTTCATTGAAGTCATTGAGCATAATTCTTTGGAGCATAATGTCCTCGTGCACAAGGACAATAAGTCAAGAGTGCAAACGCAGATGATATCCAAGTGTCTGGTTTAATGAAGATACAATTTAATGGAGTTTTGTAAATTCCAGCCATCACATAGAGCGAACGGTTGTGGCCTAAAACAAGTCCTCCTTAGAGAAGGTAATGACAATCATATCCAGTGGCAGAGCTGCCTCCTTCATCCTCTCCTCTGCATAATATGTGAGGAAGACCTTGGGCACATGAAGAGTTGTAATCAAGGTCTCTCTCAGCTCAGGAGAAAGAAGAAGTGCATCATAGATGCTCAAAGCTACATTACATTCCCAAACAACTTGTATTTAAGATGTATTACTAAGTCTTTTTAAATGGAGAGACTAAATTCTATTTTTCCACCGTCAAAGTTACCTTCGTTAACATGTATTAATTGATTTTTAAAGTAAATAAGCAATCGGGTTTTCATAGTTGGATGAAAGGTTTTCTTATACACTAGGGTTAGACTTGTTTACTAGAGTTTTTCAAAATTACACTATAAAATTTCTAAGGCAAAATTATTGATAATTTAAATAAAAATCACTCCTTCAAATTTAATAAATTTGATATTAATATTCTAATGTTACTTGAGAGCAAGTAATGTTTAAATTTGAGGGATTTTGATGTGTAGAAAAGAATGCTTAATTTCCTTTATATTTTGCACAGTTTTTATGGATGAAATTAAAATTTAAGGAAAGATTAGTTTATGTTTTTTTTGCAGGTACAACAAATATTAAGCGTTTATTTGGCGCAGCTGCAGTTTCTCATCTTTTCAGTTGCATCTGCGTTGCCCCAGAAAGTTGCTGCAGAGAAGCTGACTGCCTATTTGGTGCAGCTGCGTGAAAACAGCAGTGACACAGCTGTTTCTGAAAAATTGACCATCCTGTCTTTGTTTTGTAAAACTGTTTAAAAGAAAACCGCAACAAACACATTTTTAAAACTTCAGAAGTAAAAAACATTTCTACACGTAATAAAAAGTTTGTCTCTCTAGATTTTTGTATGGTTTAAGCTTTTCAAGCACATTCAGATCTAAGTCAGAGTTGCCCTAATTCAAGAATATATCTATGAGTTTTATCTTCTAGAATAATTTTGCAGTGTGAGCTTCTCCAGCATCCTTCACATTTTCCAGAAAATATATTTTTAATTTGTTCAACTCGCTCATATGTTCCAACTCCCCAATTCTATAACCATTCTCATCCCTAACACTAAACTCATTTAGTTCTTGGAGAAAATTTTAAGTGACACATGTTAGAAAGATTACTCACATCGCAAGGCAAGAAATCATCAGAGCAAGATCCAAAAACCACATTGCTATAGATTATGAACCGTAAATGATAGAGACTAGAGATCTTGGCATCTGAGTGAGATTTACAGTAGGATTCTCTATGCTTACTGTAGAGATGGCGAGAGATTTCCAAGCTGGGTTGACGAAGCAAAGGCGCGAGACGGGGCCTATGCAGCAGAAGGCGCGGGACGACGAGGGCGATGATGAACAAGCGAGATGCCAATTTCGAAGAAGAAGGCGCAGGACGGCGAGGGAATGATTGTTAAGGTTGTCGGGTTCGATTCCTAGATGACGAGGCTTGGGACGGAATGCCAGGAGTTCTTCGCGAGGGCAATTCTGAATATTAGTGGGGTGAAAGCTGGGGCCTCGGGGTCGATCCCGCAGCCCTCTTTTGGCCCTCTTCAGCTTCAAACGACCGTGAAGCAATAAAACAAACGCCGAACTTCAAGAAGAAGCCACAGCGAATGACCGCGCCCTAACCAAAAATTCAAACCAAACTCACCCTAAAAGTGGAGCAAAGTAGAGAAGAAAGAGCAAAGTGGAGGTGACTTGGAGCTAAGGAGGGCTCAAGTGACTGTTTCCTTGGTGCTAGATTTCTTGGGTGCTTAGACACCAGTCGCAACCTAAGAACCCAAGAGGTTGGTGCCTAAGCGCTAGCTAGTGTGCTTAAGCGCCAACCAATGGGCTTTTAGGCGTCACGTGACCATCTCCTTGGTGCCAAAATTTTGGGTGCCTAAGCACCCCTACCAGAACTCACAAACTGAGACTGGCACCTAGGTGCTAGCCCTGTGGTGCCTATGCGCCAGAAACTACATGGGCAGTATTCATCAGTTTTCTACATGATGTGGGGAGTTATTCAGCTTGATGAAAGAGCTCTTTGGTGAAAAAGAAGAAGTGGTCTTTTTCAGGTTTTTGGTGAAGAGAATGCAAGCTTTTTCTGTAGGATAAAGTAGGAGAGCATTTGTGAGAAAATTGAAAAAAAAATTACTTGTAAAGTGAGGAGAGTAGCAAAGGGAACTAGAAGATCCTTGGGGAAGCATTCTCAGCACTTTATAAAGGGAAAAACTAAGTATTGTGTACTCTTGTTATTGTATTTATGTAAACATAATTATGTAGTTCATTTACTTGTTTTAAAAGACGCTTTGTGGTATTTTCTCAATGCTTTGTGAGTAGTCTTTTTACCTTTTCCTTGTGGCGATTAATTAGGATGTGTAGGAATGAAACAATGCCTTTAAAATTATTTTAAAATCTATAATGTTAGGAGTAACCTTTAATTCTACATTTACTTTTCATTTTGGAAAATTGATTACTTAAAAATGTGTTGTGACCTATAATGACTCGGGAAAGCTATGGAAGAACAACTATGTTATTCATATTGATCTGTAGGGTATGGTGAAGTACATTGTAAGGAGATTTAAATTTTAAGGATATAATCTTTGATGGGTTCAAATTGGGGTTTTAGGAATTAAAACCAATTTAACTAATCTTCTTTATGCACCCGGGAGAGGGTAAAAAAGAGAGTTACTTTTGTCACTAGCCTCATTTACAATTTGCCTTTTTCATTTCCTTCACTCCACTTAGATCATTGCAAGGCAAGGTAGCTTTATAACTTGAATATCAATAATATAAATTTATTAAGTAGAATTTTAGTAGGAGTAAACCATTTTGAGTAGTTAGTAACTCAGTATGAATTGTTAACATAAATTTAATTCAATCTAACTTTTAAGCTATGAATAAATTTTGTAGGCTAGAACTTTTCCTAAATTTCAACACCTTGTTTCCTGTAGGTTTGATAACTGGACTCAAAAGTCCTATATTACAAAGGTGATACATACACTTGTGTAAGGCCTAGAGTGCAAGTGCTCCTGGACTTAAGTTAAGGCTTCATCAGCCCGTCGATAGTATAATGGACCATATTTTTGGCACTGTTCACACATCCTGGTGAATGCTTCGTTGTCCTTTAATAACATCAGCAAATAATATCTTTGTCGCTGGACTCGATGCACCAATGTCCTCCCTCCAGAATGGATCCAACATTCTCCAGAGTGAATATCCCGGAGGATGTTCTCTATCTCATTTTCCTTTACGCATCTCAAGTATAATAACATTGATGATTTTTGAAAGAGCGTTCCCTCAATCAACAAATACTGCATGGCTTTGCACTTGTATCTTTTTGGGATTTATGACTTCTTTAGAGAGCTTCCACATTTCCAAATACCTGACGTATGAGTCCATCCATCTTTTAGCCTACTCACCCTCCACCGCCATAGCCTTAGACTCCTTAATGACTAGCCGATGGAGTATTTGTGGCTCTTTCTTTCTAAGCAGACACATCAGGATAACAAGCCGACCACTTGATTTTCATCTCTGCCAAGTGTTCAATCCAGATATGTGTGAATATCTAGATCTCCACCTTAGTTTTGTTAAGGTATTTCATCATTGGCCCATCTTTGGCCTCAAATTTCTCATTTTCTTGGTTCGTCACGAGCTGCAAGTTTGAATTTATAATGACGATCTGAGTGGTCATCTCTTAAACTAGGCGCAAGCCGAAAATAAGAGCTTCGTATTTAGCTTGATTGTTTGTCACCTCAAATTCTATACTTTTGAATGGTTCATGTGTTCACTTGAAGGGCTGCTTAGAGCGAGGCCAAGCCTTGCTCCAGTCTTATTTAAGGCATCATCAACATATAAGATCCACTCCTATCACTCGCTTTGACTTTCTTCAGCTAGGTTCCCTTGCTCTGAGATATCTGTCAGGAAATCTGCGACCACTAGAGCATTTATGGCCATCTATGGAACAAAAGTGATATCAAACTCACTTTATTTTACTCCTCACTTAGGTATACGATCGAAATATTTTCTCCTGGGGAGCATCGATTTCAATGGGTGATCCATGATTATCTTGATTGAATGCATCTGTAAGTAGGTTTGTAACCTGCAAGCAGACATGGTTAAAGCATATGTAAGTTTTTCCATAATCGAATACCTAACCTTAGCTCCTTCGAGAAAACAGCTGGTGTACTACATTGGGAATTATTTTCTCGACTCTTCCCGGTCTAACACAAAATTGATCGACTCAAATTCTACCCCCAAGTACAGAAAGAGCTCCTCGTTCTGCTTTTTAGGCTCTGAAGGAGTGGTGTCGAAACTAAAGAATCTTTAAAACTCTAAAATGTCTGCTAGCACTTATCTGTCCACCATAAAATTTCTACTTTTTTGAGAGTTTTTAAAAACACGAAGCATTTGTCACCCGACCTTGAAATGAATCAGCTTAGAATTGCGATATGACCAGTTAACTTTTGAACTTCTCAGAAATTCTGCGGGGCTACATGTCTATCAGTGCCTAAATCTTTTTGGGGTTCACATTTACGCCTTTGGGGCTCAGGAGGTAACTTAAGAACTTGATAGTCGAGGCTTTGAACATGCATTTTAAAGGTTTTAACCACATATTAAATTCTCTTAAAGTTTCTTTTAGGTCTTTAATATGTTGTTTTGTCGTTCGGCTATTCACGAGGACATCATCGAAGTAGACCTCAATATTCTTTTTTTATTTTCAAAATTACATCCATTAAATGCTGGTACGTGGCCCCACCACTCTTAAGCCAAAGGGCATTACATCATAAGAAAACACTCTCTCAACGGTAATGAAGACAATTTTTTCAGCGTCCTTGAGGTGCATCCTAATTTGTTGATAATCATAGAAAGCATCCAGGAAGCTCATCGTTGAGTAGCCCTCAATGTCATTCACCTTGGCGTCGATCCTCAGCAGTTGGTAGCAATCCTTTGGGTAGACGACATTTAAATTGGTGAAGTATATGCACATCTGCCACATCCTGTTTGCCTTCGGGACTGTAATAACATTGTGAAAACCAGGTGGGGTATTAGACTTCTTGGATGTACCTTGTCTCTTACAGCTTCAACACATCCTCTCTGATAGGCCTAGCCAATATGTTCACTGAGTTCCTTGCCTTCTACTTGATGAGTTGGACCGTAGAGCTCATGTTTAGCCTAACAGGTAATGTTAGCCGATATCCCTCCCATCTCTCTGAAGGACAAGGTAAACACATTGTGGTGGTCTCGAAGCATTTGAATTAGAAGCTTCTGACGTCTTGAATCAAAACTATCACTTATTAGAAAAAATTTACCATCATCCTTGTCGACTGGGATTATTTGGGTGGCATCACTGGGCTCGAGTCCACCCTCCTTCCGATTTTGTAAGTAGAACAGTTTCTGTTTCACGCTTTTGACCAGTCGGAGTTAGCAAATTCAAAACTGTTCTAGATCTCCCATGACAAAGATTATTTTTTTCGTCTCCTAGGAATTTGACTACGACGCGGTACAACGGCTCTGAAGCATTTAATAGCGGGCCACCAAAAAGGTGTTGCGGGTTGGGTTAAATCCACAATCAAGAAATCTTATTTCTCTGTTTAGTACTTCTCTCTCTCGCCCAAGGTGATTCCCAGTGGCATTAAGCCTAGCGCCTCCTTCCTTTCACCTGAAAACCCAAAAAGTAGGCCGAGTGACGCTACCAACCGGTCGACTCGGAGATTAAGCTTGTTAAACATTGACTTGAACAAAATGTTCATGTAGCTGCTAGCGTCGATGAGGATACTTTTGACTTGAAAATTACTAATAATTTATGTAACTACTATAGCCTCATCGTAGGGGTTTCCAGTTGGAGAAGATCATTGTCTGTAAACTTGATGGGAGATAACCTCGTCTCCTTTGCATGGATGCGACGTTGCACATTTCACCCTTTCTGTCCTTCAAGGATGGTCGAGACTATGTCGACACTGTGAATGACGTTTGTTCGGACGGGTCCGTTCAGGTCCTCCAGTGTCGACACTATCTCTTGCGGCTGGTTCTGCTATTGTAGGGAAACCACGCCGGCCACTACTCTCTGGTTGCTTCTTTCTCTTTGAGATCACTGTGCTCGTCTTTTTGTTGACAACATGAATCCACTCTCATTGCACCTTTAGGATGAATACAAATCTATCCGGAAGAAACGCCCATGGAATAAAGCACTGAAAGAAGAGACAGTTGGAGAGAGTAGGCAATGACAGGGTAAAGTTGCGTAACCTTTGTTCATGAAATGAACTCCCTATTTATAGGAGTAGGCCATTGTACATTTACATACTATACTCCTAAAATACATAGGTACGGCGGGGGGTTCATAATCCACAAGTAACTTCGGCTCGTGCGGCCCACATATGTGACCGATCGCCCGTTTAGCTGGGCGATCATTGGGTCGGGCGACCGTTAGGCCAGATGGTAATTAGACCGGGCGGCCCTAAAAAAGGAAGGTGATGAGCTCCATCGAATGCGTCCGGCCAGTTGAACCCACCAGGAGTGATCTCTTTTTTATCCGTCTGAGGTGTTTAGTCTCCGCCATCTGAGGAACTTGTCAGTTGAGTATACGATCCCGACCCTTCCTAGGCCTCGTGAGGCCCCGACACCTCTTTCACCTTCCGAGGGAAATCTTTGCTATTTGTACAGACATATTTACGATGTACACCAATATTTAATTTTGAAATTATAGTTATAGTTTGAATTAATTTGACAATATTGAATTATAGGTGAGAACCATTTCAAAGTTGATAACCGCCAAAAATATTGGGTAATCGTTGAAGTCTTTCTAAGCCTCTCCTCTTACTTCCAAATGTATAAATTTTAATATAACATTCAATAATCAATGAGACCTATTCTTAAAAAATCAACCCCATAAAACTTTCATGAGCCGACCAATAATACCTCAGTTTCAGAGGGACTCGCAAGCAAAATCCTTAAATCAATTTTATAGGTTCACATTGAAGAAAACAAATGGATCGATTCTAAGTAATAAATAAATAACAGAAACAACTGCCACTATTTCACACAGCCACTTTTGTAATCAACTTTGGCGGCATTTACATAAACATCACACAAATTTCTTATATATTTACATTTTTAATTTTTAAATTTTTATATTTATATAAATAATATTTAAATTTTTAGTATCATATTAAAAATATGATTAATATCATCATTAAATGAAGTCGAAATATTAAGAATATAAATATAAAAATTGAAATGTTAGATATGTGAATATATTAAAATTGTGTGCCATATAAATAAAATTTCCAGATAACTTTGTCAACCGGCTGTTAGTATTAGTCTTCCTACCTCTACTTCGCCGTCCGGCAGCCAAAATTTTCAGGAAACCCGCGTCTTTATCATTGACCTCTACTCGCCGCCTGCTAAATAAACCCTAATCTTCCTTCCTCCTCAATTCCCGATCGATTCGTCTGCCGATCCGCCAAATTTCTTCTGATAACTGTACTTCTACTGATTAAAAAGGTTTGGGATTTACAGGTTCAAGCAGTTTGAAATGAATAACCTCTTCTCGGGATCCTGGGTTAAGGACCCGGGATCTCCAGGTAGCAGCATCCAGATGTCGCGATCAAGCTCAGGAGCCATCGGCAGCGCGGCCGCCGCCGGCGGAGCCAACCTGAACAAATTCTTCGAAGACGTGGAATCAATCAAGGATGAACTCAAGGAAATAGAGCGCTGCCACCGCAGCCTCCACGAATCCAACGAAGCTCTCAAGACCCTCCACTCCACAGCCGCAGTCCGCGATATCCGTACCCGGATGGACGCCGATGTTGCCCTAGCACTGAAGAAAGCGAAGTTGATCAAGCTCCGACTGGAATCCTTGGACCGATCGAACGCAGCGAATCGGTCGGCGCCAGGGTGCGGGCCGGGGACTTCGACGGACCGGACGAGGACGTCGGTTGTGGCTGGGTTGCGGAAGAAGCTGAGGGATCAGATGGAGGCGTTCGGAGAGCTGAGGCGGCGAGCTGCGGCAGAGCATCGTGAGGCGGTGGGAAGAAGGTACTACGCGGTGACGGGGGAGGAAGCCGATGATGCTGCGGTGGAGGCGATGGCGGCTGCGGAGGAGAAAGGAGAAGGGATGTTGAGGGCGGCAGTGGTAGGAGGGAGAGGGGCGGTGGAGGCCGCGGTGGCGGAGATGAAGGAAAGGAGAGGTGCCGCGGAGGAGTTGGAGAGGAGCTTGGTGGAGTTGCATCAGGTGTTTTTAGATATGGCTGTGATGGTGGAAGCGCAAGGGCATCAGATCGATGATATCGAGAGTCAGGTGGGGAGGGCGAGGTCTTTCGTCGATCGTGGAACGCAGCAGCTTCAAGAGGCGAAGCGGCATCAGAGAAACACGCGGAAGTGGGCTTGTATTGGGATTATTCTGCTGCTTATTATTGTGCTCGTCATTGTTCTCCCGATTGTGCTGAAGAAATGAAGGCGGATTGGGTTTAGGGCATCATCGGCCGCCCTCTCCGGCTGGAAGAAGGTCATTGTTTCCTTTTCTTTAATTTGGTTTTAATTCCTCTTTAGTTTGACGCTATACTTTTGGTTGGCGCTTTATGTTGATAGAGTGATATGATAAGTTTGGGAGGAGGAGGATGGTGGTTCATTTATTCTTAATTTCTTTAGTGTGAGATGCATGTTGTATTGTTTATTGGGATTCAAATTTATTTAAATTGGTGATGTGAAAATTTTTGTTTTGGGTCAGTCATTTTGGGGAGAAAATTTTTCACACGGAGAACACACGAAATAACCCCTCAATAACCTCTATTTTAGGGTTATTAGTGTGTTATTGACAGATTATTGAGATATTAATTCCAATAAGCCAATAAACTCTCAATAACCTTCGCGGGTTCATTTCGGTGTTATTCATAGATTATTATAGAGATATTGTGGGGTTATTGGGAGTATGCACGCAGAGCGCGTGCATTCTCCGTATGGAAAATTTTCCCCTTTTTAGACATTTAAACGAGTGATGTGAAGTTATGAAGGCTTGTCAATTGAATTATTATTATTAGTATTATTTTTTGATTTGTTAAGGTTTAAGTATATATTATTTTGTAGGCCTTTAATTTTATTTTATTTTATTTTTTACTGTTAGAAATGATTAATTATGATTTGATATAAGGAGGATTATGATGTGTATAATAATTTTTACAAGTTAGCTACACTATATTTAATTTTATGGTGAGTTTGTTATAAAGTAGAACTTTGAGTTGATGTAGAAATAGACTCTTTTAGATTTTGTTTATTTGATGCGTTCACTTTAAAAGTAAATGCTCGTTTAAATTTATTTGCTGAAATTTTTGCTTAAATTATTTAGAAAATAACTTTTTTTTTTTTTGAAGACCTAATTTTTTCTTCTCAAGCATTCAATGTAAATTAAACCATGCCCGTAATATCACATGCATTACACTAACATTAAATCATATGACATAAATCTTCAATAACCATCATGATGACATTCTATCGTTATATAATTAAAATTACATAACATTGCAAATAATTAAATAGCAACTCTATAAATATCAAAAATAACTTACAGACTGCAAGAGGGAAGAGTTTCACGATGCACACATTACAATTTTATTACAATAAAAACTAAATTTAGTTCTTGCACACACAAACTCAAAACGCTGTTGAACTACATATAGAACACAGTCGAACCAAGGAACTCCAAAATTCTTAAGCATAACATAATAACATATAAAGTTACAATATCTTAGAGTAGATAGTGGGGAGCACTTTTGATCTGGCTTTGGCCTTTAATTCTACTTTGGATTTGCAATTTTTTTTTTTGATTGCTTTTGAATCATGGTAGGGTACGCCCCAAAATTTTGTCTGTCAGATGGAGATTCTTCTTTTGAACGATTGTAATATGTAAATTTTCTCAATTGTGAGGTACCTCATCACTAGCTATTGATTCTTTGCCATTTTCCTGCATTTGATCTTCATCTTCTTCAAATAATTTACGAAGCTGATGTTGTAGTCTTTGTTTAATTTTGTCGATAGATTCATTCGAAAATTTCCTCCTTAATTGCTGATAAACATTTTTAAATGAAATATCTTCGTTAGCTTGATCTTTAGACAAGCTTGTTTTATTAATTTGAATTACTTTATTAACGAAAATAACCTTTTCTTCGATTCAAATAACTGACCACCATTTTATGGAATAATTTCTGTATAAATATTTACGATTTAAACCATAATGTTGGATTTCAAGTTTCCATGACCAAATCCTTGGAATTTGACATTGACTAAAAAAATATAAATCTGACTGACATTTGTTGTTCGTTTCTCTATGAGATAGAAATATGTGGTTTTAGTTTAGTTTAACATATATCTATTAATTTTTTTTAAATAATATTTTAAATTTGAAAAATATGAAATCAAACTAATCTCATATAAATGATAGTTTAAATAATCGAGCACTTCACTACAAGACATGTATCTATCCCAAAGAATAGATACATCGCTTGATGATGAAGCTCAATCAAATAAACTAAAGACTTCATAACATCCGTTCGATCTACAAACCATTTATGTCAACCGACATTTCCCCTATCTAACATGGAAGAATTAGATAGAGTTTATATTAATCTGGAGTCTCTAAGTTTTTTATATGGGAAAGCCACTATAGTTAATTACATCATAGATAACCGAAGTCACCTAAGAAAACTCTTGATATAGATCAGGAAATATTATACTTATGACTTTCAAAGGGTAAGGTTCTTCAAGAAAGAGTGGTAATAGGAGATCCAATAGGTGAATGGCTCAAATTTCGGAATCATTTTTTATAGAAATCCAAAGAAAGGAGAGGCTAGGGTAAAGACATAGATCCAAGAGAGGTCTTGGTGTTTTTCCTGAACTATCCTATGGTTTGGCTTTTATTTAAGATAGTTTATTTGGTATTTTATCCTGCCAATTTTATTATTTACGGCTTACATTCACTTGATACCGATCATGTGAATGACCTGAAAGATAGGAGAGTTTAAGTCATACCCGATGACGACCTCGAAATCCTAAGACGAGTTAGGGCTTATATTGCACAACATGGTCATGCAAAGGTCTAAAGAGGTAAGGTGAGGGTTTATGCTGTACTAGGCAAGGTACCTCGAAGTCCTGTGACTTGTTGTTTCAATTTCTAAGGAGTTTTGCTGTTGAAGATGGATGTGCTGCCCACTATGCATGCTTTAAGCTCCTCGTCGTAGCAGGTTTAGTTTAAAGAAGTGTCAGTTAAAGAAGAAAGAGAAGTATCGTGTTTTGGAAATGTTTAAATTGAGTTGTCTTAATGTTTTATTAGGAGAAATGTTAAAGTTGATTATAGCGACACGGTTAAGATCTCATGGTTCCCTCATTTCGGCACCACTATTTTCCTCAGATTCACTTAGTCCAGATGAATTTACTAAACTCAACTCAATGAGTTCCGTACTTTCTTTTTGACCGTGGGAAATCTTGTTAGCAGCCGTAGGCCTTCGAGGTATTCCTGATCATCCAATAGAGAAGTTTTATTTTAGTTGCAATTGTGATTTTTGTTTTGTTTGTGATTAAGTTTTGAGTTGTTTTATATTTTTATTATTATGGCGGTGAATTTTATCTTGTTTTGTTTTAATTTTGTTTTGGTTTTGGTTTTGTGGCTATCCTAAAAGTTTTAGATTTCATTGAGGGTGACATTGTTATTTAACATGCAAGTTTGTAAGCAAGCCAAGTAAAAGAAATACTGAAAAGAAGGTACTGTAAACTTGTAAAAATGTACAGTAATGCCTATAGATAGGTTCGTCACAACCCTACCAAATCCATTAGGCCCTATTCATTCATTTAAGAGATTTGTTCATTTGATAAGTATGATTGTTCCAGTTGTCCTTCATGGTGTCCAGAAGGTTTGTGAGAAGGGCCTAGGAGATACCTAGACATTTCACAATTCTTTTGAGCTTCCTTGAGTTCATTTTGTTTATTAAATGATTCATCTGTTTCATACCTTTATGCTTAGTCAATTTAATGTTTCAATTATCCCAATAGGTGGGGTAAAACATCACTTGATATTTCACTTAGGAATTATGTAAGTGGGGCCTTTAGAGGCAAACTTAATTTATGAAAGAATTTAATCAATTATGATGGGCTTGTAGTGTTTCAAAAATGCTTACAATTACTTGTGTTTTCTTTTCTAATCTTCATTAGTCAATTTTTCAATTAAGCCTAGCTCACTACTAAGCCCTTAAGGTTTAATAGATAAATTTGTAATTTTTAGATATGCTGAGTTAAATGATTTTTAATTCTTATCAAATACTGCATTATCACTAAACATTAGATTAGGGGTCCAAAATCACAAGTTATCAATTTCCAAAATCAAACCCCTCACCTTAAAGATCATTTAATCTAATTTTCATCCAAATTATAATGATTAATAAAATCATAAACTTTATCTTTTAATGTGATAAAAATGAGATGAGTTTCTACAATTTATCCCTTTATATTTCAATCATTCAAACATATTTATTAAGATTATCCATTGCCTATTTCCCACTTTAATTATGTCTAAATATTGATTAAGGTTAAAATCTTCAAAATTACTCTTTTACCCCTAAAGGCCTTATCATTCATTAAGATTAACTCAAATGACTTTGAAATTTTCATATCACCCCACTCATGGGTTAATTAAAACATTAGAAGAGAAAATGTGATTTTTTTTCCAAATTTAATTGAATTTATATAATTATTTTAATGAAAAAATAGGGGTTTTCAAGGGAAATTCAATAATTTAATAATAAAAAAACTTCTGTCATTAAGAAAATTACAGGAGGTTCACATAGACCAGAGGACCACTTGGATCAAATTTCATGATTTGTTGAATTTTAATTTAATTATTATGATTATTTCAATTTTTAGAGTATCAATTAAATATAAAATATTATATTAGTAGAAAATTAAGTTTTATATTTTTATTAAATCACTCTGATGTCAGGGAACCTAGAGAAACAAGTTTTATTATTTTTTTGAGTTATATTTTAATTATTAGATTTTTTTAGTGAAAAATTAATAAATTTCCAGTTTTAGCTTTTAGAAATTGATTTTACCCCTTTAAAATTTAATATATTCATTTATAGATTTAGGAAAATTACCCCAATTGCTTCTAAATCATTAGGAGACAATTTGGAACATTTCCAACAATTTTATTAATTTTGTGATTTTATTAATTTTTTAATTATTTAAATATTAAAATAATGCCTAAAAATGAAAAAAAATATTTTAATTACAATTTTATTTTTCAGAGACTCCTCTGATCACGAAGAACTCCCAAAATTAATTTGGTAATCTTTTGAAGTGTATTTTAATTATTATAATTATATGATTGCCAAAAATGTTATTTAACTTGAAAAATTCATTTAAGCAATTAAATTAAATCCATTTGACTTAAAATTTTTATGGGGAGTTTCCTTGACCTTAAATTGCAGTGGAGAGTAATTTTTAGGTTATTTACATTTATATTTGATCCAATGTATTTTTATTTATGTATTAGGTCTTAATTACTATTAGGGTTATACTTAATGAGTTAAACCACGTTTACATCTTTCTTATGGTCCTTTAGGCATAAGTAACCTACCAAAATTTACTTTGTATTTTTCTAATCATTATTTTTATTATTGCAATTTTTATACCAAAACAGACATGATAATTTGAAAAATAGAGATCTCTGTCTGGAGATCTCCTCTAACTTTAGAAAAATTAGGGAAGATTCCCTAAGACAGAGGCAACAACATACCAAAATATTAAGCTACGGTGAATTGTCTAAGTTCATGGAGAATCAAAACATTCAAAAGGGTATTTAATTCGTTAAAAATTAAACATGCATCAAATGAATTTCAAACCATTTTCACATTGTTTTCCTATGTTCCCTGAGCACTAGTGTATTTTTCTTTTATTTTTCTGATTTTTCTACACCAAGTTATGGATTTTTGAAGTTAATTGAATTTAAATAAATAAAAATACCCCTAATTTGCTACTTAAACACGCAGCACCGTGTCATCCTTGGCAGCTCCAAAGTCTCTACGCGTCGCTCCGCCATTTGATGCTACCTTATGACAGCTACCACGCGGCTGCACTTTATGTTTAGATCTTATGTATGGCGCAATCCCAGCGCTCCGTTTGATACACTCCCAATCCAACGTCGCCTTTTCTTCGTCCCCAACTAGTTAATCCTACGAGCCGTCCACCTTCTAGGCTTAAGAACTCGAGCTAGACCTAACCAAATCACTTGGGGTTTGTTTCTATAGACTCATCTGACCTAGACGAACCTATCCCTATCCTTACGGTTTATACAATATGAAATACAGTCTACAAGTGTATATGATCAAAACAAGCTTGGGATGAAGAGTGAGTTCAATACCTTGCTCTATTAAGTGAAGCTTCAATCAGAGAGTTGAGGCAACTTCGATTGGCCCCAGCAAACCTCCAGACGAAGTCTTTTACTCTTGTGAAATTTTTGGACCTGAATTCGACCAAGGCCGATTTTAGGTGTTGATCAAAGTCTAGTGTAGAGACTTTCTGTGATGGGACTTTTATGGGGAAACTTCTTCTTTCACTCTGGTGATGGTGTAGAGCAAGTTGGTTTGGTGTTTTAGGTAGTGGGGAGACACAATTGCAACTGTCTTGGTTCCAGCTGAAATTTCAATGGGGAAATTACCTCAGGGCAGTGGGGATGAGTGGCTGAGGATGGTGGGCTTGCACTCAGGATGTCTCAGGAAAGCTCTGGGAGCAATTTGGCAGAGTCTCCTTAGGAAATTTTTAGCAACTCCCCTTTGGCCGTGAAGGGTGGCTTTTATAGCTATGGACAATGGGCTGAGCTCAGGGCTTGGCTTTGGGTAGGATTTGCTGCTTAGGTGGAAGGCAACAAGGCACAAGTGATTAGTGAGGGGATGCCACACTGAAAAAGCCCAAAATTTGAATTTAGAGCTTATGGGGGCACTCGGTTTTAGCTGTTCTGGTCGCCTAGGTTAGCCGGTAAGGACAGGGATGGTGGCTGCCTGCCAGGCTGATGGGAGGTAAGAGAAGGGTTCAATGCCATTAATTGGGCTGCTTACTTGAGGGTTAAGGAAAGTTATGGGTTCGCTGAAAAGGGGAAGATCCATTGGTTTTAAGTGGGGGACCTTTGGTCTATGGCTCAATGGCTTGGGTTGGGTTAGCCCAGAACAGTCCTAGAGGTCCTAAGGTTGGCTGCCATGGAGTTAATTTGGTCTATTTGATTCAACTTAGGTGACATGAGTCATATGGTCAATTTTGGTCATTGGGGTTCAAGTTTGGGATAGCTTTGGTTTAAGCTTGGTTTGAGCCCAATTGATTGAGCAATTTGGTGTGTATGATTGTCATGAATAGTTTAGAAAATGATTGGTGTGGTTTTGAATTGATTTGGGGGTTCAATTTGGTTTAATTTAGGATTTTGGTCAATTTGGGGCATGTTGGGCTAGCTTGAGTCTAGGTTGGGCTAGAGTGGGGTTTAGGCCAATTGATTGTTCAAAAAGGTCTAGGGGGATGCGGTGAAGAGTTCCCAACAAAAATTGGGTGGCAATTTTGAGATTGGGACATTCAATTTGGTGTGATTTGGTCATATGTCCAATTTGGGGCAAAATTAGGGATTTCGGATTTGGGTTGACTTGGGTGAGACTTGAGCTCAAAATGGAGGCAATTGAATGTTTCATTTGTCCTAGGGAGTGTCAAGAGAAGTTTAAAATTCAAATTGAGGGGGAATTGATTGACATTAGGCTTAATTTGGGTGAAATGGGTCACTTGGTTAAAATTGTGGATTTTGGAATTCAAGTGAAATTGAGCTCAAATGTGGGTCAAATTGGGTTTGGATTTGGTTTAGATTGAGGATAGGGATGCTGAATTAAATTTTGGAATTTAAATTGGGAAAGAATGGGGTCAATTGGGTGGACATTGGGTTTAATTTGGGCATTTTTTGGTTAATGAGTTAAATTGGGCCAAATTGGTCAAATTGGGCCATGTGTTAGTTGAGAGAAATGCAATTAGGATATTTAGGAGGTTTTGGAAATTTATGGGAATTTTTGAAATTTTTAGATTTTTGGGCTAGGAGGGGTATTTTGGGGTTTTTTTGGGGTATTTAGAAAAATTGGGTCAAATAGCTCAAATTTGGTCAATGTTATTGTTCCAAACTGAAATTGAGAATTTTTGGAGAGTTTTGGGAATTTTTAGGAAATTTTGCAATTTTTGGAATTTAGGATATACTTGGGGTATTTTTAGGATATTTTTGCGTATTTGGGTATTTTGGTAGATTTGAAGTGTTTTGGGTATTTTGAGTGATGAAGAATGTTTTGGGGTGATTTTTTGGGCAGATTTAGTGGTAGGGCGGTCAAAAATTGAAATTTTGAAAAAATTGATGTTGATTAAAGGTGAGTAGTATGGAACTGTTTATGTTGAGCCATGGACCAAGGGCAACCCTCATTTGGTCCTCTATACTAACCAAACTTTAGCTTGGGGCTAAGAGCTTGGAAAAACCACGCACATGAGTTTCCAAAAGAGTTAGGGGATCAAAGTGGGATGTGCTTTGTTTAGGGTTGTGAGTGTAAAGTGTGTGTATTGTGTAAGCTCCTGACCTCCCAGGGTAAATCCTAAGGTCTGCCCACCTATAGGAGACTTCCCCTAGGCTTCGTTATGCTTGGTCTCTTCCTCCCAGAAGCAGGAGGTTAGGCCTTAAGCATGTGAAAACTCTCAGTGAAGCAAAGAAGATTTGAATTTCTAAGGGGAAGGATTTCAAGACTAGTCTTTTAAGAACGTTTTTAGGAGAGTCCTATGGCTAGACCCTAGGCTATTCTTCAGAGAGACTAGACCTCAACCACAAGTAAGGTCAACAACATTTTATTAAGATATTAGTTGTAATTTTAGATATGCAGGGAGAAGATTCGATTCAATGAGAATATGTAATTTTGATTGAAGGGGGTAAGATTTGGGTTACAACACCGCAATTATCACCTATTTGACAAAATCAATGAAGAATATAGTTGGATAAGATTTTAAGCATCATTACAAAAATAAAAGAATATTTTTGTCTAGCATTTATAACAAGAAATGCTTTATTCACGACTTCATTATAATTCTAATTATTAAAAGAAATAGTTTTTCTAAATTGAGATTCATGATGTTTATATTCGATTATTTTAATTTGATGTGGACTAAGACCCCATTTTTTATGATATTCTATGAATTGTAGCCGTGTTGACCTCATTTTTACAAGAAGTCAACCTTTTTACCTAAAATGAAAACTTTGGTCAAAATGGTCAATCCTGACCCAATGACCAACCCTGTTGACCCCATAGGTTAACCTTTTTACCCAAAATGACAATTTTGGTCAAAATGGTCAATCCAGACCCAATGACCAACCCTGTTGACCCCACATGTCAACCTTTTTACCTAAAATGATAATTTTGGTCAAAATGGTCAATCCTGACCCAATGACCAACCCTGTTGACCCCATAGGTCAACCTTTTTATCTAAAATGACAATTTTGGTCAAAATAGTCAATCCAGACCCAGTGACCAACCCTGTTGACCCCACAAGTCAACTTTTTTACCTAAAATGACAATTTTGGTCAAAATGGTCAATCCAGACCCAATGAACAACCCTGTTGACCCCACAGGTCAATCTTTTTATCTAAAATGATAATTTTGGTCAAAATGGTCAATCCAGACCCTATGACCAACCCTGTTGACCCCATAAGACAATCTTTTGATCTAAAATGATAATTTTGGTCAAAATGGCCAATCCAGATCCAATCACCAACCTTATTGACCCAATGGGTCAACACATGACCTAAAAAGTCAACTTTGGTTAAAATGATCAATTTTTGATCAAATAACCAATGACATGTTTAAGACCTCACAATGACAAATATTAATCAAATTAATTTCAAAAATTATTTTGATTGATTAAATTGACTAATAATTTAATTTTCAATATTTTAATTAATCAAATGACATGATTAATTAAAATGAAAATTAAATTAAAAGTCATAAAATGATAAAATTAATCAAATAATTGATCTCAAAATTATTTTGATTAATTAATTAGCTAATGAATTAATTTTTAAATTTTAATTAATGACATAATTAATTAAAATGAAAAATTAAATTCAAAAACCATAAAATCTCAAAATCCACAAATTGATTAAAAATAATGGAATTAATCAAATAATTAATTTCAAAATTATTTTTAATTAATTAATTGACCAATAATTTAATTTTCATGTTTTAATTAATGACATAATTAATTAAAGTGAAAATTAAATTGAAAAGTCATGAAAAGAGACAAAAATCAATTTTAATGACATGGATATTAATCAAATAATTAATTTGGAATTATTTCCAATTAATTATTGATTAATAAAATAATTTCCAATATTTAATTAATGGCATAATTAATTAAATATGGAAATTAAAATGAAGAGGGCATTAAATGGAATTTTTAAAACCTATGACATGGTTTTCTAAAAATTCTAAAACTCTTTTATGACATCACACATGACCTCATATGGGTGAGACAAAACCCATATGACCCATTAAAGACAAAACAACCCATGAATCACTCACATTTAACCATGGTAAAGGGCCATCATGACATGAAAAATGAGGTGGCAAAACTATGGTAATTTAAAGTGTGAGGTGTCTTGCTATGGTGAGGTTAGTTTAGCCACCTCCCTAGCCACCCAATAGTGAGGAGACAAAGCTTTAACCATCCTTGACACCATGGTTAAACTCATCATAACATTTCATGAAAAATGTTAAGAGAGGGGCTAATGTGTCACCACCTCATGAAATGATAAATGAGGTGTTGCAAGGAGAGGGTCTCAACCATTTGAGTCACCATGAACCTCCCACTTAGCCAATGGAATGGAAACAAAGAGGTTAAAATCCATCATGACAAAATTTAAGCTAAAATTGCCATGAAATGTGCACTTGCTTAAGTGGCAAAATTCTCATGGAGGAAGAAGAGGTGAAGCTTGGTTTACATGGGGAGGTTTTAATCTACAGCCCTAACCATACTATGATCAAATCCATGCTAACCAAGGTTAATCCATAGCCATTCATGGCTATAAATACCCCCCTTGGCCGAAAATACAAAGAGGAGAGATTGATCCCATAGAAACCTATAGGCAGCACAAATCCCTTAGCTCCCAACACAAAAAATCTTCCTGGGGTCCTCAGCAATCAATTCCAATTAAACCCAAGCCATAGGGTTAGCCCAATCAAGGCAATTTGGCCAATATCCAAAATCAGCCCAAACTAGCCATTTTGCCAAAATTGCTCTCCAAGGCTAGCTACAAAACCAAATTGAAGTGACAAGGATCTTCTTTGGGAGTCCTAGAAGCTGACCATCAAGCCTGATCAAGCTCGACAAACCTGTGGCTAAGGTATGTATTTATTTTCTCCAAAATATTTCATATATTCAAAATATCATGGGTTAAACTAGCCCATAAATGTATCATCACTGTATAGATACATTCTATACGTCTAGATGATTCCAACAACAACAACAACAACAACAACAACAACAACAACAACAACAACAACAACAAAGCCTTAATCCCACTAAGTGGGGTCGGCTACATGAATCCTTTTTCTCCATTGCGTCCTATTTAGTGTCAAATTTTTGTTTAATTCTAATAAATTAAGATCATTTTTTATGCAATAAGCCCAAGTTTTCTTAGGTCTGCCTCTGCCTTTCTTAACATAAGTTGTAATTAAAACATCTACTCTCCTAATAGGATCATCAGGTGGTCGACGTTTAATGTGACCAAACCATCTAAGGCGACTCTCTCTAATTTTATCCGTCACTGGTGCAACTCCAACCCTATTACGGATATATTCATTTTGTATTTTGTCTCTAAGTGTAAAGCCACTCATCCATCTAATCATTCTCATCTCGGCAACACTTAACTTAACATTATGCTTCTCTTTTAAAGGCCAACATTCAGCACCATATAGCATTGAAGGTCTCACCACCATCTTATAAAATTTTCCTTTCGACCTAAGCGGTACTTTTCTATCACACAATAGTCGGACGCATTCCTCCACTTCAACCAACCAACCTGAATTCTACTATTTACATCCCCATCTATATCACCATCGCTTTGAACAATGGACCCGAGATATCTAAATCGTTCACACCTTTTAATAATTTGATCACCCAAAGTTACACTTCTGTCACTAGACCTACTATTACTAAAATTACATTCCATGTATTCAGTTTTAGTTCTAGTGAAACAAAGACCTTTAGACTCCAATGTAGACCTCCATAATTCAAGTTTTTCCTGGACTTTTTCTCTTGTCTTATCCACAAGGAGGATATCATCAGCAAAAAGCATACACCAAGGTACATCCTCTTGTAAATGGCCAGTAAGACCAACAATAAATAAAGCAAAAAGATATGGGCTTAAAGCCGATCCTTGATGTAAACCAACAGAAATAGTAAAATATCACTCAATAGGTTCAAAAATCATCCATATATACGTCCAGATGATTCCATAGATTCAAAAATCACTCAATTTCGTTGAGAAATGAGTGAGATATTGAACTTTGAAGTTTAACGGTTCGAAAATTTTTGAATTAAATGGATAATTATCTCCGCCGTCCTTTCCTGTGTTTTGGAATGGACGACGTTGATCTAAGCCCGCCGTGTTTGTTGTTCCGCTCCATACACGGGATCATCCTGCCCGTTCGACGCGTACGAGGACGCGTGGCGCATCCTAGTTTTTTTGGGTTAAATTAATTCAGAAAAACCGTAAAAACTTCAAAATTCCATATCTTTTGATCCAGAGGTCATAAAAATAAAATAAAAATACCTCTGGAAAGTTCTTGAAGAGAAGAAAATTATGAGACCAAAATCATAATTTTATTCTCAGTATTTAATTTTTAATTAATTAAATAATCTCTAGAGTATTTTAATTATTAAAAATTATTTACAAGTCAGAAAAATATGAAATTTTTAGGGAAGAACCTTTAAGTCCTTAGACACATCTTCTAATTTTTCTAAGGCTAGAATAACTCTCTAGGATGTGATTTCCTAATTTCCTTGATATTTTGTAATCATTTTCAAAAGTAATTATAAAATTAGGAAAATTGGAAAATTTAAATGTAAAATGATTGAGATCCTTAGGATAATAGACAACAATCCTAAAACAACAATTCTTAAGTCATCAAATCAATCTAAAAGATATTTTGAAACAAGGTTAAGATTTATTAATTAACCAAAATCAAAACATTTAATTAAGTTTAAGGACATATTAGACTTAATTAATCAAAATCAAAACCCTTTAATTAAGTTTAAGGACATCTTAAACTTAATTAATCAAAACCAAACCCTTTAATTAAGTTTAAAGACATATTAAACTTAATTAACTCATTAAACCTTAGGGTTTAATTCAAAATCAAATCTTTAATTAAGTTTAAGGACATATTAAACTTAATTAACCCATTAAACCTTAACTAAATTAGGTTTAATACAAAACAAAACCTTTAATTAAGTTTAAGGACATATTAAACTTAATTAAGCTCCTTATATATTAGGTTTAAGACAAACATAAACCTTGTTTAGGTCTAACCTATTAGATCTAATTAAACCATTAAACCTTAACTAACTAAGGTTTAATCAAACCTAAACCCTAATTAGGTCTAACCCATTAGACCTAATTAAACCATTAAACCTTTACTAACTAAGGTTTAATCAAACATAAACCCTAATTTGGTCTAATCCATTAGACATAATTAAACCATTAAGCCTTAACTAACTAAGGTTTAATCAAACACAAACCCTAACTAGGCCTAACCCATTAAACCTAATTAAACCATTAAACCTTAACTAACTAAGGTTTAATCAAACATAAACCCTAATTAGGTCTAATCCATTAGACCTAATTAAACCATTGAACCTTAACTAACTAAGGTTTAATCAAACATAAACCCTAATTAGGTCTAACCCATTAGACCTAATTAAATCATTAAACCTTAACTAACTAAGGTTTAATCAAACCCAAACCCAAAATACACTTAACTTAGGTTCAACCTAACTTGAACCTAACTTAACCCAAACTCAAACCTTAACTTAAGTTCAACCCATATTGAACTTAAGTCAATCTTAAGTCTAGGTTCAACCTAACCTGAACCTAAACTCAAATCTTAACTTGAGTTCAACCCATATTGAACTTATGTTAACCTTAAGTCTAGGTTTAACCTAACTTAATTCAAACCCAAATCCGACATAAACCTTAATTAGGTCTATCACATTAGACTTGATTAAATCATTAAACCTTAATCAACTAAGGTTTAAAAAAACACAAACCATGATTAAGTCTAATTCACCAAGACTTAATATCTAAACAAATCTCGGTTAAATCAAATTAGACTTAATTAAAACTTAAGCCTTACCTAAAAAGGACTTAGATGGTTTGCAATTCTAATTAAGTCTAATTTATTAGACTTAATTAACCTTTAAGTCCTATTTAAACAAGGCTTAAAACTTAATTAGGTCTATTTTGATTAAACTAAACCTTTAACTTAAGTTCAGACAGACATGAACTCAAGTTAATTCAACTTAGGTTCAACCAGACATGAACCCAAGTTAATTCAATCAATATTGAATCTAATTTCCAACCTTTTAACTTAAGTTCAGACAGACATGAACTTAAGTTAATTAGATTCAATCAACATAGAATTTAACTTAAGTTCAACCAGACATGAACCCAAGTTAATTCAATCAATATTGAATCTAACTTTCAATCTTTTTAACTTAAGTTCAGATAGACATGAACTCAAGTTAATTAGATTCAATCAACATTGAATTTAACATAAGTTCAACCTGACATGAACTCAAGTTAATTCAATCTATATTGAATCTAAATTTAACATTTTAACTTAAGTTCAAACGGACATGAGCTCAAGTTAAATAGATTCAATCAATATTGAAATTAACTTAGGTTCAACTAGACATGAACTCAAGTTAATTCAAGCTATATTGAATCTAACTTTAAACTGTTAACTTAAGTTCAAACAGACATGAACTCAAGTTAATTCAACTTAAGTGCAGACATACATGAACTCAAGACTTAAGTCAAGACATAAATTCGACATTTCAAACCTAAATCGACATAACCGACATAAATTCGACATTTTAAACATAAAATCAACATAACCGACATAAATTCGACATTTAAAATCAAAATCAAATTTGACATTTCAAACCAAAATTGACATAACCGACATAAATTCGACATTTCAAATAAATTTAACATTTCAAACCAAAATCAAATTCGACATTTCAAACCAAAATCGACATAAATTTGACATTCCAAACATTACATCGACAAAATCGACATAAATCTGACATTTCAAACATAATTGACAAGATTTGACATAATCAACATAAATTTGATATTGCAAACCAAAATCGACATAAATTTGACATTTCAAACAAAATTTGACATAAAATTGGCATTTCAAATGCAAATTTGACAAACACCGATATCAATACAAATATTTCAAATGACATTAATTGACATTCAGGATATGTTAAATCAAAACATCCGACAAAATTCTGAGACAATGAATGTGACACTATTTCTGACAATGTTTTCTTTGCAGAATGAAGACAAATTTTGTTTAGATTTCCTATGCATGTTATAGGGTGTGCTAACTCTGTTTTACAGGACGACATTCTGGACGAACAATGACAAAACCAAAACTTTTAGGTTAGCCACAAAACCTAAAACTTTCAACGAAACAACAACATTGACAACAATGACAAAACCAAAACTTTTAGATTAGACATAAAACCTAAAACTTTCAACAAAACAACGTCATCGACAACAATGACAAAACCAAAACTTTTAGGTTAGCCAGAAAATCTAAAACTTTCAACAAATTAACGACATCGACAACAATGACAAAACCAAAACTTTTAGGTTAGCCACATAATCTAAAACTTTCGACAAACAAAATAACATGACATGAAAATGACATAACACAATGACATTTGGGATTGATAGTGGGTACATCTTTCCCTAAAAATAAAAAATTTCCAGAAAACTAGTGATCAACATTAATCAGAAGTTTTCTTAGACAATTATAAATTGTCTAAGATGTAATTAACTATAGAAGCTTGCTTCTATAGGAGAATTAAAGAATCCATGACAGAATCTCTGGTTAACACTTCAAGATCTTCTTTATATAGAAACTCTAGGATATGGCATTCTAGGATCTTTTTTATAAGGATTATCATAAAACATCTTCTTTTTCTCTATTTTATATTAGCCCTAAATTTCTTGATTCCTTTATAGGATTCATAGAAATAAGAGTAGGGCAATATCAAAACAGAGTGGCGACTCCATGACATTGACATGAGAATTGACGGCGACGACATCCAAGCGACCTGATCCTCTCGCCATCAATGCGATAAATTTATTTTATTCATTATAACTAGGCTGAGTTTTGACACATTTAAGGGAAATAAGAATTGCTTCATACATATTACGATCATAAAAGTATTCATGAGGAAACTGATTATTACCAAAATAATGCTCAAGAATGGCCCAAGGGGATGTAAGATGATAATCATCGTCATTGATTTTGAGAATATGAGAGACTACAACTTTGGTGCAAAATAATGATTCAAATTCAGATTTAGATTCGAGAATTTCTGAGTAAGATTTAAGAGGTGATTTAGGATCAACATAGAAGATGGTTGAGATGAAGGAGGTTGATCACCATAAATATATTTGGTAAGATTCATTTGAAGATGATTGATGTAATGACCACTCCCCCCACCCCCCTCCCCTCTGGGAAAAGAGTCACCGCGATTAGGTGGGGTTATGGGACCGTTCCCTTTGGGGGTAATCCACCCCTGGGAATCCCTGCAAAAATTCAGGAGTTATAAAATCAGGGTGAGAGTTAGTTTCCCTTTTTATATTCGATATCAAAATCAAAGACAAATTATTGAGCTTGCCAAGAGGCAAAGATTTATTTTGATGCAAGATTTTTAACATATTTGAGAATAATAGATTTGGCAGCACTATAGTTGATTCATAATAAGAACTTGGTATTTAATAAACCATCCCGAAATTTGGAGATGGATTTAACAATAACAAGCATTTTTTTTTATTTAATAGTAGAATATTTGGATTTAGTGGGCTTCCATCTACCGAGGAAAAACAAACAAGCTGTTCTTTAGAGGAAGATGTTAGATACCACCAAATTTGAGATTTGAGACATTAGTCTCAGGCCTGTTTGGGGCAGCTGCAGCTTATTCAATAATCTGCTGATAAGCTGATTAAAAATAATCTGCTCATAAGCTAGGTGTGGTAGCTAGTACAAATTTTAATTTTTTGGAAAAGCCAGACTGCAACTAAAAAGCTGCCACTACACCTAAATAAGTGTGGCGTGAAAATACTATTTTCAGTGTTTTGAAAACGTTTATGCTATCAAAACGTAGTTTACACCAAATAGGTATGGTGAATTTTCAAAACGCCACCATACCAAATAAGCTACCCCAAATACGCCCTCAATAATTTCAAACTACCTGAATCAGCAAGATGAATGCAAGGTATATTTTCAAATGTAGTTTTAATTTCTGAACTATAGTTGTATGAACAAGATTCCAAGTTGAAGGATGTTTCTTAAGTTGATCAAAAAGAGGTACACATCTAAAACAATTTTTTTATAGAAATCAACAACATAATTTAAAGCTCTTAAAAATTGTTGAAGTTATTTTTTTTTCAGTAATTATGTCGGGAAATTCGTTAACAAATTTAATACTATGATGAATATAGTTTATAGAAGATTTTCAAATATTATATCGTAAAAATCTAATTTGAGTGTGGAATATTTTAATTCTGGGAGTTAAAATAACTAATCCATTTTTCTTAGCAATCAATTTAGAAGTCTTTGAGTGTTTAATATGTTGTTCAATAGTGTTGGAATAAATTAATACATCATGAATTAAAATAATAATAAAATCAAAATAAGGATTAAAAATTTCACGCATAATATTTTGGAATATGGAAGATGCATTTTTAAGTCCAAATGACATTACATTTTTTTATGTATAAACTATTTTATATCAATCTTACTCTTTTATTTGAATTTGTTAATATCCTGATTTAAGAGCAAATTCAGAGAATAAACTTGCATTTTTAAGAAATTTAATGGATCTTATTTATTTGGAATTGTATGTCTAATTCATTTAGATGCTTTACTAAAAGGTTTATAATTAATTTGAAGTCTTGGCTTTCCTCATTCTTTTTCTGCAGTATTTTCTACATAAAATTCTATACAACTCTAGGATAATAAGATTTATTAGAAATATGGTTTTCTAATAATTTGTTTAATTACTTTTTTACACAAATTGAATTAATTTTGATTCATTTGACATGGTTGTTAACCTCACTTTTGTTGAGGTCTAGTCTTTCTTCTTTAGAAGCTTAGAATCTAGCCATAGGACTTTCCTATTGACTATCATAGAGGATTAGTGATGGAACCCTACCCCCTAGAAATTTTAAACACTTTTTTACTCTTCTTGGAGTTCTACATGTTCAGTTATAAGCTCTAGCTCTTAGTATGATGGAGCTAAAAATGAGGGAGCTCAAGAGGGTTCCAATAGGATTTTCTGGCCTTAGGGTTAAACCTGGGTGGCATGGCCTTGGTCAGTTTTGCACAAACACACAGCCCTTTACCTTCACTCAAAACTCCAAACCTATCACCATTTACATGGTTCCCCATTCTTTTGGAAACTCCTGTGGGTGGTTCCCCAAATTCTTTGCCTTGGGCTAGGGTTTGGCTAAGAACAACACATGGAGGATCCAAAATGGGATTTCCTTTTATGATTAACATTCTTAATTGATCCTAATTTTACCAAAACTCCTAATCTTAATCCTTTTAGCCTAAAATTTACCAAATTACAAAAATGCACCTGAAACCCTAATTTTTCCAAAATTTCCCAAAATTACCCAAATTATAGAATTCACTTCAAAAATCATTTCAACCATTCCAAACAACTCAAACTGACCAAAACACCCAAAATTTCCAAAATTTCTATAATACCTCAAAAATACCCAAAATTACCAAAATGCTCCGTCATGACTTTTCCACTGAAAGTTTGATAGCTTTTTAATGTCTATATCATACATATTTTTAATGAGATTGCACTTTAAAGAAGGGTATTTTTTCATGATTTCATGCAAGTACTATGATTTTAGGCCTTCGGAGCAAAAGGAAGAAAAAAGGAACAAATTTGGAGCAAAATGAGGCAAAATGAACTTTTTGACCTGGAGCGTCGAACGACGCAGCTACCAGCGCTAGACCGCGCTCGTTTACAGAGAGTTTGGGCTATTTTTCAGAAAATAGCATCTGAAGGTGCCCTATCGTGCTCCGGACCGTGCCCTATCCTAATTTTGGTGCTTAGGCGCCCGGATTTCTGATGTCTGACGCTTAGGCGCCAGTTCTGACGCTTAGGCGCCAGTTCTGGCGCCTAGGCACCAGAATCCTAAAATTCACAGGTTCGCCCTTCGTCAAATTTTCAAAAGTTTCATACCAAATTAGGGTCAAAAAAATGTGGATCAAAAGATATGTAACTAAGTGAAATCATAAATAAAGCACTCTTAATATTGAAACAAATCAAATCATACTGTGAGTTACCTCCCACAAAGCAGTTGGTTTAACGTCGTCAACCTGACATAACCAACTGCTTATTCCAAATGGTTTAAATATCACATCTTTAACAGATGGCAAACTTTCTCCAATATAGGGCATCAATCTTTGTCCATTTACTTTAATTACAGAATTTGTTTTCTGATCTATTATATCCACTGCTCCATAAGGATAAACTTTCTTAACAATAAAAGGCCCTATCCATATGGATCTCAATTTTCCTGGAAACAATTTAAATTTTGAATTATATAATAAAACTTCTTGTCCAGGCTCAAAATTCTTTCTTAATATTCTTTTATCAGGCAGTTTCTTCATTTTCTCTTTATAAATCAGATCACTTTCTTATGAATCATTTCTAATTTCTTCAAGTTCGTTCAATTGCAATAATCATTTATCTCCAGCTTCAATTAATTTGTAGTTAAACTCTTTAATTGCCCAAAAAGCTTTATGCTCTAATTCAACAGGTAAATGACAAGGTTTTCCATATATGAGACTATATGGTGACATCCCAATAGGAGTTTTATAAGCAGTTCTATAAGCCCATAAAGCATCTGTTGACCTCATTTTTGGTGAGGTCTTTTCTTTCCTCTTAGTGATTAGGATCTAGCCATAGGACTTCATCCTTGACTATCCTAGAATACCAGAGATGGAACCCATCATTTAGAAATTCAAACTGAATCTTAACTCTCTTTGGAATCCAACATGGATGGTCATCAACATCCAAATCTCTTGGAAGGTTAGGACTAATGTGCAGGAAGACAAAGATGAATTCCTATAGGATGATCAAGCCATAGGGCAACCTTGGGTAGCCTGGTCTTGGTGAGGTCTAGCTTGCACACACTGCACTCCTACACACACCCCTAAGCCACTAGTCGACATATTTTTAGATTATGTGTTTTATTTTTAAAAGGGGGTCGCCTAACAGAAGTTGTCGGCGAATTTTTAATTTAATTTAAATAAATAATTTTGAAAAGTAGTATTTGATTTTGAAAATAATTTTAAATTTGAAGGTTTTAAGATATGAGATTAAACCGATCTCACATCCCAAATAGTTTATATAAACGAGCACCACACCACAAACCGTGTATCTATCCCTAAGGATAGACACACCGTTTGATGGTGAGGCTCGATTAAATAAACTAGAAGATTTATGACATCCGTTTGGTCCGCGAACCAATTTTATAAGCCGACAAATTCCCCGCTTAATATGAAGACATTAAACAGGGTTTATATTACTCGGGTTCTTTAAAATTCCCTATAAGGGCAAGCCCCTATAGTTAATTACATCTTAAGTGACGGGAATCACCTAAGAAAACTCTCGATAATAATCAATAATTCTGCTCTCAAGAATTTCAAAGTTTAAGTTTTCAAATGATTGAATTTTGGAATTTCAATAGGGAATGGATCAAGTTTGGAACATTTTTGTTTTGGGAATTCAAAGGAAGAAAAGTAGGAGAAATCACAGATTCGAAGCGAACTTCGATAATTTCCCGACTATCCTATTGTTTGGCTTGAATTTAGGAAAGTCCTAATATTTATTTAATGTTTTGATCCTGCCAATTTTAATTAATTAGGACTTATATTTGTGTGATAAAATCACACAAATAGCACTTCGAAGATGTGAGGGTTTATGTCGTATCGGACGGCTACCTCGGAATCCTAAGACCGGTTAGGGCTTAATTTGCAATGCAAATGCCTAACGAAGAGTTGAGGATTTATGTTGCACTAGGAAAACTACCTCGAAGTCCTATGGCTTTGTTATTTAATTCTAGGAAAGTTTTGCTGAAGTAGACTCAAGTTTTGCTGATGACGATGGCCGTGCTGCCCACCATGCTCCGAGCTCCTTGTTGTTGCAGAGTTTTAGTTTTAGAAGTCATAAATCAGGGGATGAGAAAAGTGTTTTGGTTTAGAGAAAATCTTAATATCCAAATATTTTCAATATTTTAATTAAAACAAATATTAAAGTTGATTATAACGACACCGGTTAAGATCCTACGGTTCCATCCTTCCGGCATCATTATTTTTATCGGATTCACTTAGTCCAAATGAATTTGCTAAACTCAACTCGAATGAGTTCCACACTTTCATTTAGACCGTGGGAAATCCCGCTAGCAACACGTAGGTTACATCATCCGAGGTATTCCCGATCATCCAACAGGACGTTTTAATTTAATTGTAATTGTAGTTTTGTGTTCCGTTTGTGATTAAATTTTAAGTTGTTTTATATTTTGAAATATTGTGGCGGTGAATTTTATCTTGCAATAACTTTTAACTTAGTTTTGGTTTCGGTTTTAGGGACTATCCTAAAGGTGTGGGTTTTCATGCAACAGTTGTTTATCATGCAAGAAAAGTAAGTGCGATGCGATTAATGAAATTGCAATAAAATAAAAGCGTACCTGGAGGGTCTTCCCGTCATCCAAAGCTGCACTTAAAACACAATTAGAATATTTAAGCAAGTTCCTAGGTAAAGCTAAGGTAAGGGTTATGGTTTTCTACCAAATTCCTAATCATATGGCTAGTCATTTCCTATGACGTCTAGGTTCCTTGTGTTTTGGTTTAAAGACGATTTTCTTCATCAAAGAACAATTAAATTCAATTGTTCTTATAAACATCCTATCATATTGAGGAAGTGCTTAAGAAGAATCATAAACATCTTTTCAATATTTCTAGGATTGTTTTAAGTCCACATGAATTCAATTACACAAATGAATTAATCGTCCGAGATTTAGTTAAGTTTTGTTATTATCTTACTCAGTCAACTAGGATGTTTGAATGTCCTATAAGTGAAGTAACATTTCATTTAATATTCTCTTTAGGAGTTATGATAACTAAAGCTTTCGAGGGTAAATTGGTGTTCAAATGGTTTCATGATTTAGTTTAATTTCAATTAATGGGTTTAAATTTGGAATAGTGTTCAAGTTACTTTAGATTTATTTTGAATTCTTTATGTCTTTGGTGATGTTATATTTAATTCAACTTAATTTAATTTAATTTAATTTAATTGAGTTTTAATTTAATTTAATTCAATTTAATTCAATTTAGTTTGATTTGATGTTACATTAAATTAATTTGATTTGATTTAATTTTAATTTAATTTGATTTAATTTAATTTAATTTAATTTAATTTAATTTAATTTAATTTAATTTAATTTTAATTCATTTAATTTAATTTAATTTTTAATTTGGTTTAACTTAATTTAATTTTATTTTATTTATTTAATTTAATTTAATTTAATTCATTTAATTTAATTTAATTTGTTAATTTAATTTAATTTGTTAATTTAATTTAATTTAATTTAAGTTAATTCAATTCAATTTACTTAATTTAATTTAATTTTTAATTTAATTTTATTTTTTTTAATTTTAATTAAAATTTTAAAAGAGTTTAATAATTTAATTTTAGTTTAATGATTAAGTCTTCTAATGTTTTGAATTTGAGTTATCATTTTAATTAAAAATTGAATATTAATGAGATGATTAATTTAGGAAATTTTAAATTAAAGAATAAATCTCTTCCTAATAATATCCCTATTTTAATAATTCCAATTTTATTATTCTTCCAAATTTAATCAATTATTTAATTAAGGTTTAATTATTTTAAATTGCTTAATAGGTTTCTACCCTTTAATTATTTAAATTTCAATCATCCAAATCAGATTAGGATCAAATATTTTTCTTGTTAATTTTTTATTAAACCTAAAGTTTTAATTAAGGATTAAAAATTTTAATTACCACTTTACCCTTTAAGCTTAATAATTTCATAACTCACTAAATTGAACTCAAATGAACTTGAAATTTTTATGTGACTTCACTCATATGTCAATAAAGACATGAGAGGAGAAAATGTGATTTTTCTGTATTTAATTTATTTATATAATTATTTTTGGTAGAAAAAAGAGATTTCCAATGAAAATTTAATAACATGACCAAGGGAAAGTTTCTGTTCTTAAGAAAATTAGGGGACATTCCTAATGGCCAGAGGACCACTTGGACTAATTTTGGTGATTTTTTGAATTATATTATTTTTATTATAATTATTTTAAGTTTTGGAGTGTTAATTAATTTAAAAATAAAATAAATGTTGAAAAATGAATTTTATATTTTTCAAAAATCTCTCTGATATCAAGAAAATCCGAGAATCAAATTTTACAATTTTCTGATTTTTCTATGATTTATTATAATTATTTTAGTGAAAATGCTAGAAAATACATTTTTTTAATTTTAAAATTACCCTAGAGCTTTAAAATTTAATATCTCACTAAATAGACCTAAGAAAAATATGGGGTTTGTTCCTAAGTGTTTAAAATTCAAAATGTGACATTTTGGTGAATTTTATTATTTTTTTGATTTTTATTATTTTTTAATTATTAAAATATTAAAATAATATTAAAAAATCAAATTTTTTAGAAAATTGAAATTTTAATTTTCTTAAATTCCCCTAATATCAGAGAGGCTCCAAAACCAATTTGGTGAATTTTTGAAAGATATTTTGAAAGTTATGAATTTTTAAAGTTTAAAATGACTAAGTGGCTTAATCAACCCAATTAGTAAGGCTAACCAAGTCCAATTGGCCTCAAATTTTTATGGTGGGTTCCTCTGATCCTAAAGGTCAGTGGAGAATTGATTTCAAGTCAATTTGATGTATGGTTAGCTCTAATTAATTAGAGATCCATTTTGGGTGTTTAAGCCAATTAGGGTTGTTTTAAATGAACTAACTCAAAACCTATTTTTCCTAGGGTCCTCTCGGTCATAAGGAACATCACCAAATTTTCCTAAAATTTATTTCACAACATGCTATTTATTGGAATTAAAATATTCAAAACAGTAACATGAATTTGAAAAATCAATAACTCTTCATAGGGATGGCCTCTGACTTTGGAAAATTCAGGGAATGTTCCCAAATTCAGAGGCTTCAAAGCCCTATGGTCTCATGCCATGGTGAATTGTATACATGCATGGAGAATTAAAAATATGCAGAGAGTAAATAAATTATTAAAAATAAAATACTTGATGAAATTAAATAATTTCTTTTCCACATTATTCTCCTCTCGTTCACTCGAGCAAGAGGGTATTTTTATTTTATTTTTATGATTTTCCTACACAAAGTTATGAATTTTTGAAGTTTAGGGAATTAAATAAATAGAAAATACCCCTAATTTTCTATTTATCCACGCGGCGCCGCGTCATCCTCGGCATCTCCGAACGCACACGCGTCGCGCTCCCATTCGACGCCGCCGCTTGAGTCAGCAGCCCGAGCCCCGCGGTTCTCGTACCGTCTCCTGGTCCGACGCCATCTGAGCCGTCCGTCCGCGCGTATATTGAATGGACGGCATCCGTTCATCGTCCCCGAGCGTCCTCACCCGAGAGTCGTCCACACTAAATCCCTAAGATCTCACTCGATACTTAATGGATTTTCATGTTCTTGTGCTCTATGGATTCGTCTTGAGAAGACGAACACATCCATACGGTTTATGTGGGATGAAATTTACACAATAGAAATGGAGAATGTTCGAAGCTCGGGAAGAAGAGTGAGGCCATACCTTTGCTCGGAGAAGTGTGGCTTCGATCCGAGGGTTGTTGCACCTTCGATTGGATCCCAGCAAGCTCCGGATGAAGTCTCCTAGTCCGGTGAATTGCCTAGGTAGGATTTCGACCACAGCTCGATCACAAAGCTTGGAGGTCGGAGCAATCGGGTGGCCCGGAGATGGGGCTTTTGTCGGTGGACACCTTCCCTCGGTCCGGTGAAGGTGTAGAACCAATCAATTTGGGGATTGGCTCACCGTGGAGAAGTGTCCTGGTTTTGGGCTTGGATTTCAACTCCGAAATCGAGCTCGCAGAGAAGAAATGGCAGGGGGATTTCGGTGGGGATCAAGTGCTCGTGTATGGGGAGTAGTCTGGAACAATTTTGGCGCAGTTTCCTTAAGGTTTGTTTCAGCACCTCTCTTGGCCGAGAGGGGTAGTGTTTAAATAGGAGAGGGTGGAGGGCCTCCCGGGGAGAGTTAGGGCTTGGGATCGACCTGCTCTTGGCAAGAGAAGAACAACTATAATGGCCACCGGGGATGGGGCGGCTCAGCAAGGGAGAATTCCAAAGTTGGCTCACATGTGAGCTCTCGGCCATGGTGTTTTCCGGCGGCCGGTGGCCGGCCGGCCCAGTGGCCGGCCGGCCGGGCATGGGTCACCCTCAAGGTCGGGTGGTCGTGGTCGGACTTGGTGCAAGCAATCGGCAATTGCCAGGTGTAAAGGCTTTGATCCAAAGTAGAATGGGGCATGGCTAGTTTTGAGTCTAAATGGGTCAACCCACCCATTTGGGCTTGGTGCACCCCTCAAGGTGGCTTTGGATGCTGTGGGGAATCAAAGGGATCACTGGTTTGGCATGGAGAAGTCTCCATCCAAATATATTTGGATTAAATTTAAGTTTAGGTGAAACATGATTAAGGCTAATGAGCTTTAGGGATTAAGGAAAGCCCTCCCTCTTCTTACCCAATATGGCATGGTGGAGTGTCCAAGGCTCTCATGGCTCACATGTGGCTCATGCATGGCTTCATGGCTCACCTTTGGCTTGGCAAAAGTTCTGGTCAATTTCATGAAAATGGAATTTAGGAATTTTTGGTAATTTGATGGAAATTTGTATGAAACTTGATTTGGAATGATTTGATGATGAATTTAGGACTTAGGGAATGGCTTTTATTAAGTGGATGGCAAGTGGAGATGTCATGTGGGCTTTAGGGTAGATTTTGGGCTTTTTGAAATGGTTTTAGATGGGCTTTTAAGATGGTTGAGGAAAGTGGGCTTTTGAATTTTAAAATGGATTTTGGGATGAAATTTTGGTAAAGGCTTGGGCTAAATAATTGTTGGGTTTAGCTCGTGGATGTGTCATGAGTGACTTGAAGCAAATTGGGGGTTATTTGGGTTTGAATTGGGTTGAATTTGGGTTCTTTTGGTGAATGGGCCAATATAGGTCCAAGTGGGCCAAGTTGGGCCAATGTTGGGCTAGGGTTGAAATTGATGTAAAATTAATGTTGAGAAATGTTTATGGGAGTGTTTCAAAGAAGTTTTGACTTTGATTGGGCTTTGATTTTGGGGTTTGGGCTCATTTGGGTTAGGTTTGGGTTTAGGTCAAAATTGGGCCTTTTAGCTTTGGGTTGAATTTGAGTGGGGTTTAGGTCCAAATTTTGGGCAAATCATGTTAGTGTTTTGCTTGTGGGGATGCTAAGGAAGATTTAGAAAAGATTTGGGGTTAATTGGAATTAAATTGGGTGAGTTTGGGTTAGGTTTGGGTCATGGGTCCAAATTGGGCTTTAAGGCCAAAAGTGAAATCGATCCAAATGTCAATCAAATTGGACTTGGATTTGGTCTAGATTGGTGTTGGGAATGTTGAATTGAAGTTTAGAATTGAATTGGACCAGAATTTGGGTCAATTGGATAGGTTTGGTTTGACATCGGGTTCACTTAGGGTTAAAATGGGTCAAATTGGGGGTTTTGACAAAAGTAGGGTAAATTGACAAAATTGGCCCATGGTGTAGTTGAACAAAATGAAATTGAGAATATTTGGGATTTTTTGGAATTTTCTAGGAATTTTCTGAATTTTTGGATTTTTGGGTCAGGGGGGTATTTTGGGTATTTGGAGGGTATTGGGAGGTATTTTTGGAATTTTTGGTATTTTTGGGTATGGATGATCAATTTGAGTGATGTGGGAATGTCTGGGATTGATTTTGGAGAATTTTGGGTGATTTGGAAATTTTGAAAAATGCAGGTAATTTCAGGGCTTTGGGTAGAGTTAGGCGGGTGTAGGGTCCGGGGGTCAAAAATCGAAAATTTGGAAAATTGAAAATTTGGAAAATTGAAAATTTGGAAAATTGAAAATTTGGAAAATTGAAGATTGGGTAAATTTGAGTGGAATGAAATCATTTTGGTTGAGCCATGAAGCCACATCAAGCCCACATCAAGCCCACATGAGCCATGAAGGGACTCATTTGAGGCATTCACTATGTTGTTCCTAACCCTCTAGGCCAAGGGCTTAAGGGTTAAGGACCATCCATGTGAATCACCTACATGAGTCAGAAGGTCAAGTTAGGTATGGGTGTGGTTTTAGGAGGTGTGTGAAAGTGTAGTGTATAGGTGTAGTGTGTGTGTAAGTCAGCCCCTTCACCGGACCACGCCACCTGCAGGTAGTCCTAAGGACAAAGAGTCCCATAGGAACTCATCCTTTAAACTTCCACATTTAATTTCAACCCTCTAGGTGATTAGGGGTCTACGATCAAGTTTGTGGAGTTTGCAGGGAGTTAAGAAGTGGTTTGAATTTCTAAAAGGTGGGTCCCAATTCTAGTCCTCTAAGATAGTCAAAGGAAAAGCCTAAGGCTAGATCCTAAGTACTAAAGGGAAGAAGAGAAGACCTCATCAAAAATGAGGTCAACAAATGGACCCCAATAAGTGTGGTGAGCGAATGAGCACACCGCTCGTTTTGGTGTTGACCGAAGCGATCAGTAAAACCAACACGGATGTCCAAGTGACAAACTTAGGACGAAGTAGAAGAGTTTCCGCTGGGGAGTGTCAAGCATATCTCTGAAACCGGAGATTCCTGAACTCTCGCTGGGGAAAGGAAAAGGAGGTGAATCCTAAATCACATGATCTGGGGGAATTTCAATTTAGATTTTATTTTGTTTTAGTTTAAGTTTCGATGTGCGAGTTTAGATTTTGATTTTTAATTTAGATTGAAGTTTGTCAAAATTAATTTGAAGGGATTTGATTTGAAATGAAAATTGGAATTTTGAGGTTTTAGATGTAACATCTTCAACCTCAAAAGAAGATCGAATCGATTGGATTGGATCATTACAATGAGGAAAGATCTCGTAGTAATGCGGTATCGGATGTAAAATCCTTAACCCTAAGAGTTTGATTTTGATATATTTCACCGCTCGTAGGGAAAGAATCCTAAAGCAAGCGAGTCTCGGATGTGAAATTCTCAACCCCGAGAATTTGATTTGATGTATTTCATTGCGATAGGAAAGAATCCTAAAGTACGATGCTTGGATGTAAAATCCTCGACCCAAAAGTTCGAATTTGATGTACTTCATTGCGATAGGGAAAGGATCCTAAAGCAATGCAGTCTTGGATGTAAAATCCTCGACCCAAAGTTTGAATTTGATGTAGTTCATTGCGATAGGAAAGGATCCTAGAACGATACGTCTTGGATGTAAAATCCTCGACCCAAAAGTTTGAATTTGATGTACTTCATTGCGATAAGGAAAGGATCCTAAAGCAATGCAGCTTGGATGTAAAATCCTCGACCCAAAAGTTTGAATTTGATGTACTTCATTGCGATAGGGAAGGATCCTAAAGCAATGCAATCTGGATGTAAAATCCTCGACCCAAAAGTTTGAATTTGATGTATTTCATTGCGATAGGGAAAGGATCCTAAGCAATGCAGCTTGGATGTAAAATCCTCGACCCAAAAGTTTGAATTTGATGTCTTTCATTGCGATAGGGAAAGGATCCTAAAGCAATGCAGTCTTGGATGTAAAATCCTCGACCCAAAAGTTTGAATTTGATGTATTTCATTGCGACAGGGAAAGAATCCTAAAGCAATGCAGTCTTGATGTAAAATCCTCGACCCAAAAGTTCGAATTTGATGTATTTCATTGCGATAGGAAAGAATCCTAAGCAATGCGATCTTGATGTAAAATCCTCGACCCAAAAGTTTGAATTTGATGTATTTCATTGCGATAGGGAAAGGATCCTAAAGCAATGCAGTCTTGGATGTAAAATCCTCGACCCAAAAGTTTGAATTTGATGTACTTCATTGCGATAGGTAAAGAATCCTAAAGCAATGCAGTCTTGGATGTAAAATCCTCGACCCAAAAGTTTGAATTTGATGTACTTCATTGCGATAGGGAAAGAATCCTAAAGCAATGCAGCTTGGATGTAAAATCCTCGACCCAAAAGTTTGAATTCGATGTATTTCATTGCGATAGGAAAGAATCCTAGCAACGTAGCCTTGATGTAAAATCCTCGACCCAAAAGTTTGAATTCGATGTACTTCATTGCGATAGGGAAAGAATCCTAAAGCAATGCAGCTTGGATGTAAAATCCTCGACCCAAAAGTTTGAATTTGATGTATTTCATTGCGATTGGGAAAGAATCCTAAAGCAATGCACTTGATGTAAAATCCTCGACCCAAAAGTTTGAATTTGATGTACCTCATTGCGATAGGGAAATAATCCTAAAGCAATGCACTTCGATGTAAAATCCTCGACCCAAAAGTTTGAATTTGATGTACTTCATTGCGATAGGGAAAGAATCCTAAAGCAATGCGAGCTTGGATGTAAAATCCTCGACCCAAAAGTTTGAATTTGATGTATTTGATTTGAGATCCGGAAGATCGAATTCGAAATTTGATCGAGATTTGAAATCTGGAAAGATCGAATTCGAAATTTGGAAGGATGAGTTTGAACTCGATCGAAATTTGATTTAAGATTCGATTTGAAATTTGGAAGATCAAATTTGAAATTTGATCGAGATTGGATTTGAAATTTGATTGAGAATTTGATTTGAGATTCGATTTAACACTTATGTTGATTTTGTTTATCTTTTAATGATTCAAATTTTACTTTATCGTTTATTTAATGTTCATGTGAATTTGGTGTTCGTCATTTTTAAGATTTTTTTTTAAGAAAGTTTTCTTTTATTCTTTTTTTTTCTCTTTTCTCGTTCTTTGTTCGAAGTTCATTTAACTTTAATGGCGTTTCCTAACTAATTTGCACAAAAGAGGTGAAGGCCAAAAATGTGACATGGTCATTTTCATTCCAATCATGTCGAAGATACATCGTACATCTCGATCTGGAATACATCTCATACAATCCATGTAGACTCAAAACGGACTATGTATGGTCTTTGTTGATCCATCCAAAGAAGCATCTGTCAAAAATCCATGTCTGAATAGTGGGGTACATGGTCAATAACATCACCTTCCAAGCCATCCTTGGCAAGGATGCCGTATGGATGTACATCTGGAGGTGTGATATTTTTCATGTAACTCACATGCTCGTAAGGCCGGAGGCTCTCTAGCTCCGGTCCGGCTGGAAATGGTAAGGTGTCTTCCCGTCGTCCATCCTTCGAAAGTAACCGAGATCCGCTTCACTCGGTACTCCCGGTATGCAATGCTTAGCGATATCCGCTCCGTTGCCTTCGCATCATGACGAAACCTACCGTAGAAGGTATCTTCACCGGCCCTCGGAACTCACCCGGGCTCGTTATCCGGAGGTCGCATCCGAACATGATGTTACACTCGTTCGAGAAAGAGACCGTGCAGTAAGGTCCGACAAAGTCGTGGTGATCTATGTGCGGGGTATGCGCTCACCCCGCTTGTAGATGTTAATAATGCACGTATCGGGTATGCAATCCGTCGGTAGTACCCTCCATGTTATCAATCTCTTTACCATTCTCTCGATGACTAATGACATCGGATCCACTCGCCCATGACGCGAGTATTCCCGTGGGTTTCCCTTCCCGTCTTTCGCAAAGTTGTAGCAAGCATCCGCATCAGTATCAGTGATTCTTCCCTTCCCCGGCATCCATCTCCGGGGTTCCGAGTATGTGTTTTCCCTCGGCGGCCTCGCTCGGCCCATTCTTTTCAAATCCCGGATGCAATCCACGATTTGTCGTTGTTCATACTCCGAGAATACGTCCGTATGTAGCTCGAGGCCCTCTAAGATATCGATTCTTCTCGCCTTTAATTCTCTCGAAGTATTCAAAGGTTTTCTTTTCAACATTCCGCATTCTCTCCACTTCGTATTCCGAATGATCCGCAGATGGCGAGGCCTCGGTGACATATTGTGGGATATACGGCTCAATCCCTTCACGTTCTCCTCGCATACCTCGGCTCCTCGTGGATGATGCTCCGTCGGACATCCCCCGGGTTGCTTCCGCAACAAGGTCATGCATCACCGGTGGTTCTATCCGGTAGCGTGGTAGCCTTCTTCTTCCGATCTTCGTGAGATTTCCCCGGTCCTTTCGTTATCCCAGGAGCCGGCCTCCTTTCTTCGGTGTTCCCGGTGAACCGGTGTCTTCGAAGTGTATGTACCGGCATTAGCAATCGTCTCGTCGCGCTGGTCCGCAGCCTAGTTTTGTTAACATCTTACGAATACGACGATTCTTATTTCTTCGTTGCGTTGTCGTGAGAGTAGCTCTTCGAACTTCTTGAATGTCCGCGGGCGCGGCGCCGACAAGCTCGCCCTCTCGCCGTAGCCACTACGTACTTCATTTTCTTATCTTCTTCAAGTGTTTACCTTTCTTTTCGTCGCCTGGATCGGTGGCTTCGGCCACCCACTTTCATCACCGTCTCGCTCGGCAGCTTCCTCGTCAACCGGGACCCGGCCACTTTCCTCGTATCGTAGGCCCGCCGGTGCGAAATCCGAGTCAATCTCGATTATCGCTCCATCTTTCACCCTCTTTTCATCGAGTGCAAGGCTTACGCCATTCTTAAAGTTCGTGACCAACCGCCCGTTCGACATTTCCCCGCGAAAAGACAAGGAAAAGGATCGTGGGTCGTACTAAGAACAAGAACATTAAGAAAATGTTTATTAAAGACATTTTTTTATTATATTATTTTTTGTATTTTTAAATTTAACAGAATGAAATGGGATAAGATCGGGAAAGAGATCTTGATTTGGAAAAGAAAACAAGGAAAACTTTATTATCATGATTTTATTTATCTTAGCACATTTTTTATTATTTTTGGGTTCGGACCCGACCGTAAGTAATTACTTCGCCCGTGCTTCTAAGGATGAAGAATTCATTCCTTCAAAACATCGGTAGCGTAATACTTTTTCAAGTATCGTCCGTTGATCTGAAGCATATGTCGTTCTCCCTGGCAATTCACTAGCTGGTAGGAACCTCCTGAGTATACTGCTTCAACCACGAACGGCCCTTCCCAAGTGGGTTCAAATTTTCCTCCTATCTTGCGGTGTGCAAGGATAGGTCTTTTGAGAACGAGAACTAAGTCACCAACTTTCAAGGTTCTCGGGCGGACCCGCCTTGTCATGGGCTCGAACCATCTTAGCTTCGGTATAGTTCTAAATTTTGTTGCGCCGCAAGTCTTTTCCTTCCGTGCTTTCTAATTCTTCGAGTCGTAATTTGGCGTTCTCTTCGTCGTGATCTTATTTGCAACTCGCAATTCCGAGTGAAGGAAGCCGAACCTCTAAAGGTAACACCGCCTCGGACCCATACACCGCAGCATAAGGTGTAGCTTCGAGTAGGAGTTCGAAGGTTGTCCGGTAGGCCCATAAGGCTTCTAACAACTTCTCGTGCCAATTTCTCTTATTATCGTCCAAGGTTTTCTTTAAGATTTAAACGAGAGTTTTATTAAAAGCCTCGCCGAGGCCGTTTGCTCTTGGATAGTAAATTGTCGAGTATCGCCGCCGATTCCGTGTCTCCCGACAAAATTGTTGATTTGCGTGCTTCGAATGCCGACCCATTATCCGAGATGATCCTCGCGCGGCACTCCGAAACGGTAGACGACTTGGTTCTTGAAAAATTGTAGCACGTGGTGTGCTTTCACCTCTCTAAGTGGAACCGCCTCCGCCCACTCGGAAAAGTATTCCGTAGCCGCAAGAATGAAGCGATGTCCTTTTCAAGATAGGTGGTTCTATCGGACCCACTATATCTATGCCCCAAGCATTCAAATGGCCATGACGCAATAGTCGGATGTAGCACATTTGGAGGTTGGTGTAGAACCACTCCGTGCACTCGGCATTGGTGACGCTCTCGGCGATTTTCATGCAGTCGGTCATCATCGAGGGCCGTAGTACCGTAGTCTTTTAATTTTCATTTTCATCTTCGGACCCGACCGGTGAGCGCCACGGAGTCCCGAATGCACCTCCTTAACAATTTCACGGGCCTCGGACCCGCTTAGGCACCTTAGCCACATTCGATCAAAAGATCTCTCCGTACAATGTGTTGTTTATTAATGCGTAAGACGTAGTTCTTTTCGATCCGATGGGCTAGCGACCTATCTTCCGGTAGCTTTCCTCGTTTGCAGTGTAGTCTATTAATGGCCGTCGCCAATCTTCTCGTGTTTTCCGTCACCGCCGTAACCGATTCTTTTTCTTTTCCGATTTGTGTATTGTGTCTATGTCGAGTCGTGATAGGACCCGACGTCCGTGAACCGACACTTCTACCGATTCATCTTGCAAACAGAAAATTCTTTTGCGAGACGGGCTAAAGCATCCGCTAAAGCATTTTCTTTTCCGGGAATTTTGTAGATCGTCACGTTTGGAATCTGTTCCAACAACTCGTATGGCATACCGGAAGTATTGTTCGAGTCTCGGCTTTAAAATTCGTATCGTCCGGCGATCCGTCGAATGATTAACCGTGAATCCCCGTAGATGTTGATGTCCGTTATCCCCATTCGAATGGTTAATTCCAATCCCGTTATGAGGGCTTCGTATTCGCTTCATTGTTTGTACACGGCTTCGTCAAGTGGTAGGAGTATCTTAACATCCCCCGCTCCGGTGTTATAAAGATTAGCCCGATTCCCGCCTTACCGGCACTATCACTTGCGATTCTTCGTCTTTGTGCGCCGAAGATGCTCCGTCGAAATATAATTCCCAACGTCGATCATCAAGGTCTTCTAGATTCATTATTTGTTCATCCGGAAGATCGTCATCGAGAGGAGATTCGGCCGCAAAGGGTGTGCCGCGAGGAAGTCCGCTAAGACTTGTCCCTTTACTTAGCACGAAGAGGCACGAAAGTTATATCGAATTGCAATAATATCATCGACCATCCGGCAAGTCCGTCGAAAGTGTTGGACGAGTCATCAAGTATCGCAATGGATTAAATTTCGAGATCGAGTCGACCTTACGAGAAAGCATGTAGTGCCCGAGCTTTGAGCGGCGAAGATCGTGGCCAAACAATGCTTTTCAATTGCGGGATACCTTACTTCCGTAGGAAGTAAACGACGGCTTAAGTAGTAAAGAGCATTTTCTTTACCCTCATCATCGACCCTGCCAACAGTGGCTCCGAGAGAGTCGTCTAAAGCCGCGGTGTAAAGCATCGCGGTCTACCCGAGACCGGGGTCGCTAAGACAGAGGTGTCATTAAATATTGTTTAATGTCCTCGAAGGCCTTCTCGGCATTTCTCTTCCCAAATAAATTTGGCGTCCTTTTTAACTAGTGCCGAGAAAGGCCGACACCTACCCGACAAACTCGAGATAAAGCGTCGAAGATATGCCGCCTTCCCTCGAAAAGATCGTAGTTGTTTTAAGGTTTTGGGAGGCGGCATTTCTAAGATAGCCTTTAATCTTTTCCGGTCGATTTCAATTCCACGATGTCGGACAACGAATCCTAAGAATTTCCAGAGGTGACGCCGAAGGCGCATTTTAAGGGATTTATCTTAAGGTTAAATTGTCTTAATCGTTCGAAAACAATTCTCAAATCATACGTGTGGTTTTCCTTTACTTTGCTTTCGATGACCACATCGTCCACGTCGCATTCAACTTGATTGTGGATGAGATCATCAAAAATTCTTGTCATCGCTCTCCGGTATGTTGCTCCTACGTTCTTCGATCCGAATGACATCACCGTGTAAGCAAAATACTCCGATCGGCGTTCGAATGCTGTAAGCTTTTCATCTTCTGAAGCCATTTTTATCTGGTTGTATCCCGAAGATCCATCCATGAATGAAAATATCTCATGTGTTGAAGCAATGTCGATCATTAATTCTGGGATCGGTAGGGGGAATTCATCTTTTGGACATGCCTTGTTTAAATCTCTGAAGTCCACACAAATTCCGATCCGACCATTCTTCTTCCGACCGGCACCACATCAGCTAACCAAGTCGGGTATTGTTCTTCACTGACAAATTTGGCATCTATTAGCTTTTTAACTTCGGCTATGACTTGTTGTTCGATTTCTAGACGCATTCTTCCGGGACCTCGTCCGACTCGGACGAGGTAGGATCCACTCCTAGCTTATGGACCGCGACCTCCGGAGCTAATCCTCGGCATCTCATCGTAGCTCCAAGCAAAACAAGCCTTTAAATTCCATTAATAACTCGATCATTTCTTCGGAGTCTTCTTTATCGAGTAAGGAGCTAACAAAGGTAGGTCTAGGCTCTTCGCTAGTACCTAAGTTAACTTCCGTTAACTCATCTATTGTAGATTTAATTTCTTCTTCGAATTCTGCGGAGCGTCTCCACTCTGTACATCTTCGAGTTCGTCCGTAGTTTCCATGCAGCTTTCATTAGGCTCGCAAGTGACTACCAAGCAAAATTTAGTATCGTCAACCGATCCTATCGTGCCGAATCCGAGTCCATACTTTGAATTGGTGGACGACCGAGTTATTCCATAATTTTTCAAAATGTTGTGATCGACCTTTTGTCCATTGTCGAGGTAAGAAACCACGTCGAATTAAATTTCGAACACAGGGAGAGTACCACTCAAAAGGTAATTCCATTAATTTCGATGAAGTGACATCTTCAAATTGTACATTATTTTCAGCTTGGAGGAAGAAGCACCACGGTAGAATTTAATCGGCTTCGCACCGTCGCTACGTACCTCTTCGACCACCATACCCTCGATCTTGTTAGAATGGATCGGGGTTAGGGTCATAGTATGTACGTAGTGGTTAATCTTCTCGTACATCGATTTGTATTCTTCATTCTTTTCATCTTCGAGGGAGATCTTCGAATTGCGGCTTCTTCCGACTTATTGTTGTCGCTTCTTGCTTCGATTTCTTTTTCTTCTTCGGAACTATCTTCCCAATCAACATTAATGGCCGGTTTCCTCCGTCCAACCGTCCTAGCGTCTCTACCACGACCTCGTCCCCGGCCTCGACCTCGGATGCGAGTCGTGGAGAAACCTTCACCATCTCGCCGGAAGGGAGTGGTGAGTGATCGTCGGACTAGAACTTCAGGTTCTTCGTTGTCCCGAACTTTCTTTGCTTCATTTGTTACGGTATCTCCGGAGAAGATTGTTTTCTTCGGTGGTGCATAATAAGCCGCATCTTCATGAATTCCAATTTCATGTACGGAGAATGGTTGTAAGTCACCTTTGATGCACTCGTTCCCCTCCATCGTAGTATTTGATGCACCGATGTAGAGATGATGGTACCATCCCGTTTTCATGTATCCATGGTCGGCCCAAGAGAGCGTTGAACGACGTTTCGAATCAATTATGTGAAATTTTGCGGTTGTCTTTGCTAAGTCACCGGTCTTCATTAGTAGCGTTATCGACCCGAGGGCTCTTTCTCCTTTCCTCGTCGAATCCTCTTAATAACATTTTGTCGGCTTCGAGTTCACGAGCATCAATTTCCAAGTATGCTAGCGTTCGAAGACTCATTATATCGATTGATGCTCCCGGATCCACCAATACTCCGGAGAGTGTAAATTTTCCGATCAGAATCGAAATGTACAACGGTCGGTCAGTGATCCGTCGTTCCAAGTAGTAGGTCATTGTCCGTGAAGGTAACACCTCGTCGTTCCTTTAACGAGCAAACCTCATCTAAGGAATCTCCGGCCATTCGAGCTAAGCAAATTTCTCGGATCAAGTAAGACCTCGATCGAGCTTCTCTCATCTCCTTCGATAAGATGAGAGCGTCGTAAATGCTCGCCTGGGCCGGTAGTTTCCTAAGATGGGCTAGCACGTTGTAGTCCACTTTATTTCCATGTGTCTCGGCTTCTTCTCTAATGGGTATTTCTTCCGCCGGGTTGGTTCTTCTTGAACAACCACCGCTTTCCTTTGTCTTTTGGACCCATTCTCGGAGGTAGAACTCTTCCACTTCTTAAGTTGACTTCCGTAATTTCTTCTAACTTTAGTATCGAGTTTGCTCGGTGTTTCCTCCGAATCGGAATGACAAGTTCTTCCGGATTAGCTTCGCAGTCCGAAGGCTCTAACTCTATCGTGAATGGAGCTCCTCGAAACTCGCAGATAGATTCGTTGCTTCGTTGAACTCTCGTAGCCTCCTCGATGGATGTCTTCTTCGTCATTTTGATCTTCGAGATCGTGTATGATTCGAGAATTGTCATTGGTATCGAAATCGATGTCCGGATTGTCGCTAGTTACGTAATCGTTAGAAACAGTCAAAACGTAGCCAACGCCATCACCCTTATCATTATAAGATCCCACCGGAGTGAGCAAATAATCATACAGAGTCAGAGGTTCGAGGGATTTCTCCCCCGAATCGGAAACAACTATCCTAGGATAAGCAGCTCCTAGTCTAGCCTTAGGAGCCTCGGTCCTCTCTTCTTCGTCGATTTTCTTCTTCTCTTCAATCGTCTCCTCGTCGAGGTGGTTCTTCTATCGCAAGTGATAGGATCGGCTTAACAGTGTCTCGAACTCGAATTGAAGCTCGCACCGAAGCGGTTCGGATGCCGTCTAAAATCTTTTCGAAGACCTCGTCCAAGCGGTAGTCCATCCATCGTCGGTCGTATAGGGATCTATCGAATGATGAGATCAGCTGAGATAACATCGACGAACCTCCTTTCCGGGGTTCCTTCATGTACTCCTTCGGGATCGTTATATTCCCTTTCCGAAGGTTGTCATTGAGCCAACTTTTGAAGGTAATGCAATCTTCTATCTTGTGCCCAAGCATCCGGTGGTAGGGGCAAAAGTCGGGATCACCTTTCTTGTCGACTTCCTCCGGTCTTTTAGGCTCGGCACTGGAAATCCGGAGTCTTCATCGACTACGGAACATTTTCGGCATCGCTTCATTCTTGAACGGATATTCTCTCGCTCGAAGCTCCCTTAATGTACGTTGCGGACGAGGCGGTTGTTCATACTCGCGGAGATGACCGATAGCCGGGTCGGGGTCGCTGGTACTCGTCGGGGTTCGTTGCGCCGTTCGGTGGTATTTGCTTCGGCTTGCTTGCCTTTGTCAACCGCTCGCAACAATCCCGGATTTCTTTTCAAAAGTCTTCACAGTGCTTTTGCTTGTCCGTCTTGTCGGCGAAACTTAATTGCTTCGCCTCCTCTTGCAAGCTCCCGGCCTTGCTTAACAACTTCTCGAAAGTCTTAATAAGGAATCCTTCGAGGAGAAGTGCTATCGGCCGTGAATGCTTTTAAGTAAAATGCCGATCGCATGTTGTTCTTGCAGTTGTGGTTCACACTTCATGCTTAAGTTCCTCCATCGAAGTATGTAATCCACCAAAGTTTCGTTCGGCTTTTGTTTCTCTACCACTAAATCACCTATAGTGATGTGGTGCCGAGCTCCGACGAATCGCTCGATGAAGAGGTTCTCTAGTTCCGAGAACGTCTTCACCGAACCATTTGTAATTCCGCATACCCGCCGAAGGCGATCCCCGACGGACCGCCGACGAACCGTCGGAAGAGTAGTGCATCGCTCCCGCCGCATTGCAACAACCGGCACGAAAGTGTGCAACATGCCGTCGGGGTTCCTGGCCCATCGAAGGTCTCGAACAGAGGTGGTACGAAGCCTTTCGGCATCTGGACAGCGTCGAATCGTTCCGGGTAAGGTCTACCCGTCCGAATGGATGTCCCGCTCTTTGATTGTGCTAAGGCTTCTCGCACTCGCCGTTCCACCAAGCTCTCGATATCCTTTTCGTGGATCATACTTTGTGTTGTATCCTTTTTCACCGATCATCCCCGTTGACGGATGTAATCTCCTTTCCTCCGTCTACAATGTGAATGACCTCCGGGGTGTCTCTCTTCGTGGTCGCACTCGACTCCGGAGAGTGGCTGGAGCTACGCCCATCTCTTCCATCCTTTTCGCCATTCGGGCGATCGTGTCGTCTTTCTCCCCGAAGCCGCCTTCTCATCGCTCCGGCTCCTCTCTTCGCGGCCGCAGGAGCACCTTGCGAAGCCGATGAAGCTCGTGTTTCGACCATGTTGATTTCTCGCATATTCGTCGTCCATGAATTCCAATGAATCAATCTCGTCTCCGAACTTTTCTTCTCTTTCTTTTGCCAATCGCTCGGATATCGGCTCTCAACTTTTCCATGGCATCTTCTAGCGGGGCTTTCTCGTGTGTCTTCGCGGTTGTCATGCGATACCTGCTCCGAGTCCCCTTTATCGCAAGAAGACTTTCTTCGCATTCAAGTCTCCCGGCGAGTCTTTCTTTCTCGGGCCGTTGTTTCAATCTCAACCGCCCGAAGTGGGACGCCATACCATCCTTCTAGCAGCAGAAGGTCTAGGACCGTATAGTCCGTCGCCCAAATGCCGGAAGGTGGTATCCTCCCTAATCCGTAATCCCGAGAAGACGATAGAGCGACTAGCCTTCATTCTTTTACTCGACCTTTCGTCATGACGGCGGGTTCTACTCGGGGCCCAAGACGGGATTCGACCGGCACCCGCCCTATCCTTCGTAGAATCTCCGATACGAGGCAGCTTTTCCTTCTTTGCTAACTTTTCTACCAAAGTTCGTAGTCGAGCAAACGGCGTAGTTCTAGTCCTTTTCTTGCGGCTATCATTGTAATATGCGGGCCGAGGTAATGCGGCAGCAATCTTGCGAACATTTTCCTCGTCCTCCGCGGTGAGAGGGGATGGAACCTACTTCCTCCCAAAAGTGGTATGTATTCAGCAACGGTGTATATTCTCGGCACGGTGTATATTCAGCAGCTCGGATTTCCTCCAGAAAGCAATTTCGGCAGCTCCGGCTTCTCTAGCGATCCTTCTGCTTCGTTTCTTCTTCGGGTCCTCGTCGCTGATGGAATCTTCGAACTCGGACCCGATTTCGAAAATAAAAGGTCTTACGAGAAGATCCGTACCCTCCACGAGAATAGTGTTCACCATAATCTCCGGATTTCTTTCCCTTTAATTTGGCAAAAGTCTGGGTAGGTGCGAAACAACTAGACCGATGGGGGTAGTAAGAATGCATCCTCCTGCGGACAGCAAGTATTCCTCTCGCCGGGATCCTTCGCAAGGGAGGAAACTCTTGGGTCGACCTAAGGTCGAATCTCGAGCAGCGGCTTCTCAGCTTCGATACCTTGTTCGTCGCGTGCAAAGAGGGAGACGTCGGTGATCTCGACATTCGTGTTTTCAAATCCTCGTCCAAATCGGATGATCCCATTGTCGAGCAAATCTCATCCTTATAGCATGTCGAAGTCCAACTCATTGGTGAAGGAGAAAATCAGCTTTGGGGCTTCCATTTCGGCAGGTAGATTCCGGTCGTCGACCCCGAGTTATGCTTCTTTTCTTTAGAACGAAAAGAAAGGAATTGAAAAGAGTCCGAACTCATTCTTGTTCATGTATTTATAAGAAGGAATCATTTGTTAAAAGAATCATTTATTAGAGGGTTCGTTTATTTAGAACGGAATGTTCAAAGGTGTAGAGAAGGTAAGGAATCCGATTCGTAGTTGGAAAGGAAAATAAGGTCTTATGCAAGACTTCTCGACTCGAAGGATCACTCCTAAACTAACACCTATCGGGGTCCACCCCACCTCAAAAATGAGGTAAAAGGATCTCTGAACCTCTCTCGTTTATGGGTGTCTAAACAATGGCTCCTAAATCCGAGAGAATGTCAGGCTATACTTGTCCAAGGTAGGAATGAACATAGTATTCCAACGGAAAGAAGGGTAGTTTGACCCATTAAGGACATGGATATACTACCGATTTTTGAAAGTAGAATTATCTGATTATAATGGAGAGAGGAATTGTCCCCAGCGGAGTCGCCAGAAGTTGTCAGCATATTTTTAGATTATGTGTTTTATTTTTAAAGGGGTCGCCTAACGTAAGTTGTCGGCGAATTTTTAATTTAATTTAAATAAATAATTTTGAAAAGTAGTATTTGATTTTGAAAATAATTTTAAATTTGAAGGTTTTAAGATATGAGATTAAACCGATCTCACATCCCAAATAGTTTATATAAACGAGCACCACACCACAAACCGTGTATCTATCCCTAAGGATAGACACACCGTTTCGATGGTGGGGCTCGATTAAATAAACTAGAAGATTTGTGACATCCGTTTGGTCTCGCGAACCAATTTTATAAGCCGACAAATTCCCCGCTTAATATGAAGGCATTAAACAGTGGTTTATATTACTCGGGTTCTTTAAAATTCCCTATAAGGGCAAGCCCCTATAGTTAATTACATCTTAAGTGACGGAATCACCTAAGAAAACTCTCGATAATAATCAATAATTCTCGCTCTCAAGAATTTCAAAGTTTATGTTTTCAAAGGATTGAATTTTGGAATTTCAATAGGGAATGGATCAAGTTTGGAACATTTTGTTTTGGGAATTCAAAGGAAGAAAAGTAGGAGAAATCACAGATTCGAAGCGAACTTCGATAATTTCCCGACTATCCTATTGTTTGGCTTGAATTTAGGAAAGTCCTAATATTTATTTAATGTTTTGATCCTGCCAATTTTAATTAATTAGGACTTATATTTGTGTGATAAAATCGCACAAATAGCCTTGAAGATGTGAGGGTTTATGTCGTATCGGACGGCTACCTCGGAATCCTAAGACCGGTTAGGGCTTAATTTGCAATGCAAATGCCTAACGAAGAGTCGAGGATTTATGTTGCACTAGTGCAAACTACCTCGAAGTCCTATGGCTTTGTTATTTAATTCTAGGAAAGTTTTGCTGAAGTAGACTCGAGTTTTGCTGATGACGATGGCCGTGCTGCCCACCATGCTCCGAGCTCCTTGTTGTTGCAGAGGTTTAGTTTTAGAAGTCATAAATCAGGGGATGAGAAAAGTGTTTTGGTTTAGAGAAAATCTTAATTTCCAAATGTTTTCAATATTTTAATTAAAACAAATCTTAAAGTTGATTATAACGACACCGGTTAAGATCCCACGGTTCCATCCTTCCGGCATCATTATTTTTATCGGATTCACTTAGTCCGTATGAATTTGCTAAACTCAACTCGAATGAGTTCCACACTTTCATTTAGACCGTGGGAAATCCCGTTAAGCAACACGTAGGTTACATCATCCGAGGTATTCCCGATCATCCAATGCAGACGTTTTAATTTAATTGTAATCGTAGTTTTGTGTTCTGTTTGTGATTAAATTTCGAGTTGTTTTATATTTTGAAATGTCGTGGCGGTGAATTTTATCTTGCAATAACTTTTAACTTAGTTTTGGTTTCGCTTTAGGGACTATCCTAAAGGTGTGGGTTTTCATGCAACAACTTGTTTATCATGCAAGAAAAGTAAGTGTGATGTGATTAATGAAATTGCAATAATGTAAATCGCAATAAAATAAAAGCGTACCCTGAGGGTCTTCCCGTCATCCCAAGCCGCACTTAAAACACAATTAGAATATTTAAGCAAGTTCCTAGTAAAGCTAAGGTAAGGGTTATGGTTTTCTACCAAATTCCTAATCCTATGGCTAGTCATTTCCTATGACGTCTAGGTTCCTTGTGTTTTGTCTCAAGACGATTTTCTTCATCAAAGAACAATTAAATTCAATTGTTCTTATAAACATCCTATCATATCGAGGAAGTGCTTAAGAAGAATCATAAACATCTTTTCAATATTTCTAGGATTGTTTTAAGTCCACATGAATTCAATTACACAAATGAATTAATCGTCCTAGATTTAGCTAAGTTTTGTTATTATCTTACTCACTCAACTAGATGTTCGAATGTCCTATAAGTGAAGTAACATTTCATTTAATATTCTCGTTTAGGAGTTATGATAACTAAAGCTTTCGAGGGTAAATTGGTGTTCAAATGGTTTATGATTTAGTTTAATTTCAATTAATGGTTTAAATTTGGAATAGTGTTGAATTTACTTTAGATTTATTTTGAATTCTTTATATCTTTGGTGATGTTATATTTAATTCAACTTAATTTAATTTAATTTAATTTAATTGAGTTTTAATTTAATTTAATTCAATTTAATTCAATTTAGTTTGATTTGATGTTACATTAAATTAATTTGATTTAATTTAATTTTAATTTAATTTGATTTAATTTAATTTGATTTAATTTAATTTAATTTAATTTAATTTAATTTAATTTAATTTAATTTAATTTTAATTCATTTAATTTAATTTAATTTTTAATTTGGTTTAACTTAATTTAATTTGATTTTATTTATTTAATTTAATTTAATTTAATTCATTTAATTTAATTTAATTTGTTAATTTAATTTAATTTAATTTAAGTTAATTCAATTCAATTTACTTAATTTAATTTAATTTTTAATTTAATTTTATTTTTTTTAATTTTAATTAAAATTTTAAAAGAGTTTAATAATTTAATTTTAGTTTAATGATTAAGTCTTCTAATGTTTTGAATTTGAGTTATCATTTTAATTAAGAATTGAATATTAATGAGATGATTAATTTAGGGAATTTTAAATTAAAGAATAAATCTCTTCCTAATAATATCCCTATTTTAATATTTCCAATTTTATTATTCTTCCAAATTTAATCAATTATTTAATTAAGGTTTAATTAGTTTAAATTGCTTAATGGGTTTCTACCCTTTAATTATTTAAATTTCAATCATCCAAATCAGATTAGGATCAAATATTTTACTTGTTAATTTTTTATTAAACATAAAGTTTTAATTAAGGATTAAAAATTTTAATTACCACTTTACCCTTTAAGCTTAATAATTTCATAACTCACTAAATTGAACTCAAATGAACTTGAAATTTTTATGTGACTTCACTCATATGTCAATAAAGACATGAGAGGAGAAAATGTGATTTTTCTGTATTTAATTTATTTATATAATTATTTTTGGTAGAAAATAGAGATTTCCAAGGAAAATTTAATAACATGACCAAGGGAAAGTTTCTGTCCTTAAGAAAATTAGGGGACATTCCTAATGGCCAGAGGACCACTTGGACTAAATTTGGTGATTTTTTGAATTATATTATTTTTATTATAATTATTTTAAGTTTTGGAGTGTTAATTAATTTAAAAATAAAATAAATGTTGAAAAATGAATTTTATATTTTTCAAAAATCTCTCTGATATCAAGGAAATCAGAGAATCAAATTTTACAATTTTTTGATTTTTCTATGATTTATTATAATTATTTTAGTGAAAATGCTAGAAAATACATTTTTTTAATTTTAAAATTACTCTAGAGCTTTAAAATTTAATATCTCACTAAATAGACCTAAGAAAAATATGGGGTTTGTTCCTAAGTGATTAAAATTCAAAATGTGACATTTTGGTGAATTTTATTATTTTTGTGATTTTTATTATTTTTTAATTATTAAAATATTAAAATAATATTAAAAAATCAACTTTTTTAGAAAATTGAAATTTTAATTTTCTTAAATTCCCCTAATATCATAGAGGCTCCAAAACCAATTTGGTGAATTTTTGAAAGATATTTTGAAAGTTATGAATTTTTAAAGTTTAAAATGACTAAGTGGCTTAATCAACCCATTTAGTAGGGCTAACCAAGTCCAATTGGCCTCAAATTTTTATGGTGGGTTCCTCTGATCCTCAAGGTCAGTAGAGAATTGATTTCAAGTCAATTTTATGTATGGTTAGCTCTAATTAATTAGAGATCTATTTTGGGTGTTTAAGCCAATTAGGGTTGTTTTAAATGAACTAACTCAAAACCTATTTTTCCTAGGGTCCTCTGGTCATAAGGAACATCACCAAATTTTCCTAGAATTTATTTCACAACATGCTATTTATTGGAATTAAAATATTCAAAACAGTAACATGAATTTGAAAAATCAATAACTCTTCATAGGGATGGCCTCTGACTTTGGAAAATTCAGGGAATGTTCCCAAATTCGGAGGCTTCAAAAGCCTCTATGGTCTCATGCCATGGTGAATTGTATACATGCATGGAGAATTAAAAATATGCAGAGAGTAAATAAATTATTAAAAATAAAATACTTGATGAAATTAAATAATTTCTTTTCCACATTATTCTCCTCCGTTCACTGAGCAAGAGGGTATTTTTATTTTATTTTTATGATTTTCCTACACAAAGTTATGAATTTTTGAAGTTTAGGGAATTAAATAAATAGAAAATACCCCTAATTTTCTATTTATCCACGCGGCGCCGCGTCATCCTCGGCATCTCCGAACGCACACGCGTCGCGCTCCCATTCGACGCCGCCGCTTGAGTCAGCGGCCCGGGCCCCGCGGTTCTCGTACCGTCTCCCGGTCCGACGCCATCCGAGCCGTCCGTCCGCGCGTGTATTGAATGGACGCGCATCCGTTCATCGTCCCCGAGCGTCCTCACCCGAGAGTCGTCCACACTAAATCCCTAAGATCTCACTCGATACTCAATGGATTTTCATGTTTTTATGCTCTATGGATTCATCTTGAGAAGACGAACACATCCATACGGTTTATGTGGGATGTAATTTACGCAATAGAAATGGAGAATGTTCAGAAGCTCGGGAAGAAGAGTGAGGCCATACCTTTGCTCGGAGAAGTGTGGCTTCGATCCGAGGGTTGTTGCACCTTCGATTGGATCCCAGCAAGCTCCGGATGAAGTCTCCCGGTCCGGTGAATTGCACTAGGTAGGATTTCGACCACGGCTAGATCACAAAGCTTGGAGGGCTGGAGCAATTGGGTGGCCCTGGAGATGGGGCTTTTCTTGGTGGACACCTTCCCTCGGTCGCAGTGAAGGTGTAGAACCAATCAATTTGGGGATTGGCTCACTTTGGAGAAGTGTCCCGGTTTTGGGCTTGGATTTCGACTGCGAAATTGAGCTCGCGGAGAAGAAATGGCAGGGGGATTTCGAGTGGGGATCAAGTGCTCGTGTATGGGGAGAAGTACGGAACAATTTTGGCGAGTTTCCTTAAGGTTTGTTTCGAGCACCTCTCTTGGCCGAGAGGGGTGGTGTTTAAATAGGAGAGGGTGGAGGGCCTCCCGAGGAGAGTTAGGGCTTGGGATCGGCCTGCTCTTGGCAAGAGAAGAACAGCTATAATGGCCAGCTGGGGATGGGGCGGCTCAGCGAAGGGAGAATTCCAAAGTTGGCTCACATGTGAGCTCTCGGCCATGGTGTTTTCCGGCAGCTCGGTGGCCGGCCGACCGAGGCATGGGTCACCCTCAAGGTCGGGTGGGTCGGTGGCGGGATTTGGTGCAAGCAATTGGCAAGTGCCATGTGTAAAGGCTTTGATCCAAAGTAGAATGGGGCATGGCTAGTTTTGAGTCTAAATGGGTCAACCCACCCATTTGGGCTTGGTGCACCCCTCGAGGTGGCTTTGGATGCTGTGGGGAATCAAAGGGATCGAGCTGGTTTGGCATGGAGAAGTCTCCATCCAAATATATTTGGATTAAATTTAAGTTTAGGTGAAACATGATTAAGGCTAATGAGCTTTAGGGATTAAGGAAAGCCCTCCCTCTTCTTACCCAATATGGCATGGTGGAGTGCCCAAGGCTCTCATGGCTCACATGTGGCTCATGCATGGCTTCATGGCTCACCTTTGGCTTGGCAAAAAGTTTGGTCAATTTCATGAAAATGGAATTTAGGAATTTTTGGTAATTTGATGGAAATTTGTATGAAACTTGATTTGGAATGATTTGATGATGAATTTAGGACTTAGGGAATGGCTTTTATTAAGTGGATGGCAAGTGGAGATGTCATGTGGGCTTTAGGGTAGATTTTGGGCTTTTTGAAATGGTTTTAGATGGGCTTTTAAGATGGTTTAGGAAAGTGGGCTTTTGAATTTTAAAATGGATTTTGGGATGAAATTTTGGTAAAGGCTTGGGCTAAATAATTGTTGGGTTTAGCTCGTGGATGTGTCATGAGTGACTTGAAGCAAATTGGGGGTTATTTGGGTTTGAATTGGGTTGAATTTGGGTTCTTTTGGTGAATGGGCCAATATAGGTCCAAGTGGGCCAAGTTGGGCCAATGTTGGGCTAGGGTTGAAATTGATGTAAAATTAATGTTGAGAAATGTTTATGGGAGTGTTTCAAAGAAGTTTTGACTTTGATTGGGCTTTGATTTTGGGGTTTGGGCTCATTTGGGTTAGGTTTGGGTTTAGGTCAAAATTGGGCCTTTTAGCTTTGGGTTGAATTTGAGTGAGGTTTGGGTCCAAATTTTGGGCAAATCATGTTAGTGTTTTGCTTGTGGGGATGCTAAGGAAGATTTAGAAAAGATTTGGGGTTAATTGGAATTAAATTGGGTGAGTTTGGGTTAGGTTTGGGTCATGGGTCCAAATTGGGCTTTAAGGCCAAAAGTGAAATTGGATCCAAATGTCAATCAAATTGGACTTGGATTTGGTCTAGATTGGTGTTGGGAAAGTTGAATTGAAGTTTAGAATTGAATTGGACCAGAATTTGGGTCAATTGGATAGGTTTGGTTTGACATTGGGTTCACTTAGGGTTAAAATGGGTCAAATTGGGGGTTTTGACAAAAGTAGGGTAAATTGACAAAATTGGCCCATGGTGTAGTTGCACAAAATGAAATTGGGAATATTTGGGATTTTCTGGAATTTTCTGGGAATTTTCTGAATTTTTGGATTTTTGGCTCGAGGGGTATTTTGGGTATTTGGAGGGTATTGGGAGGTATTTTTGGAATTTTTGGTATTTTTGGGTATGGATGATCAATTTGAGTGATGTGGGAATGTCTGGGATTGATTTTGGGGAATTTTGGGTGATTTGGAAATTTTGAAAAATCTGGGTAATTTCGAGGGCTTTGGGTAGGTTAGGCGGGTGTAGGGTCCCGGGGGTCAAAAATTGAAAATTTGGAAAATTGAAAATTTGGAAAATTGAAGATTTGGAAAATTGAAGATTGGGAAAATTTGAGTGGAATGAAATCATTTTGGTTGAGCCATGAAGCCACATCAAGCCCACATGAGCCATGAAGGGACTCATTTGAGGCATTCACTATGTTGTTCCTAACCTCTCGGCTAAGGGCTTAGGGGTTAAGGACCATCCATGTGAATCACCTACATGAGTCGAGGAGGTCAAGTTAGGTATGGGTGTGGTTTTAGGAGGTGTGTGAAAGTGTAGTGTATAGGTGTAGTGTGTGTGTAAGTCGGCCCTTCACCGGACCACGCCGCCTGGGGTAGTCCTAGGCCGAAGAGTCCTATAGGAACTCATCCTTTAAACTTCCACATTTGATTTCAACCCTCTAGGTGATTAGGGGTCTACAGTCAAGTTTGTGGAGTTTGCAGGGAGTTAAGAAGTGGTTTGAATTTCTAAAAGGTGGGTCCCGATTCTAGTCCTCTAAGATAGTCAAAGGAAAAGCCTAAGGCTAGATCTTAAGTACTAAAGGGAAGAAGAGAAGACCTCATCAAAAATGAGGTCAACACCACTTAACCCAAACCTTTAAAATTTGAACCCCTTTGCCTTCTACCCTTTAAGAAACTCACATGGTTGAACCAAGCCACTAGTCTTTGATTAAGATGGCTAGGGTCAATATGTGAAGGGTCATAAAGTGGTCACCTTTTGGCTAGACTTGGTCCCAAAGTGGTTGGACTTGGCCAACTCCATGGCTCATACTTCTAAACCCTAATTTTATTCCAAATCACATTTACTCAATCTTGACCCCACCAAAATGGTCCCACTCTTCCCCATTTGAAGCCCACTTAACTTTTCCAAAATTTTTTGTTTTAACAACCTACCAAAAATTACTTAAATTTCCCCTACAATCACCAAAATTCCCCAACAATTCCCCAAAAAATACCCAAAAAATCCCAAAATTCCTAAAAACCATTTCAAAATAGTTTCCACCTCTTTAATCCACCAAAATACCCCAATACCCTCCAAATAACCTCCAAATACCCTAAATACCCCTTTTGGCCCAAAATTCCCAAAAATCCCAAAAAATTTCAGAAAATCCTAAATATTCCAAATTTCATTTTTTTTAACTATACCATAACCAAATTTTGCCAAATTAACCCACTTTCAACCCAAAATCTCAAGTTGGTTCACTTAACCCAAATGGACCCAATGTCAAACCAATTCAACCCAATTGACCCCAATTTAGATCAATTTCAATTTTAAACTTCAATTAAACATCCCCAATACCAATTTCAATCAAAACCAAGCCCAATTTGGTTCACATTTGAGTTCAATTTCAACTTTAAACCAAAACCCCCAATTTTGGCCTTATGACCCAATTCACCCCAAAATGACCCAAAGCCACTCAATTTTCCCCAAACCAAATTCCAAACTCTTCCTAACATATTCCCATACCAAATACAACATTAATTTGACCAAAATTTTGATCAAAACCCCATGTAAAGTCATTTGAAACCAAGATCCTCAAATTTGCCCTAAAGTTATCACCTAGCCCTAAATCTCCAAACTGAATCCCCTAAACCTAAAATTTCCGCCCAATTTCTATCCTAAACCTTCCATAACAATTACTTGCATAATTTTGAATCATCAATTGAGCCCTAGCCAAGCTCTAACCTAACCTAAACCATGGCTTAACCCATGGTGAACAAGTTGAACAAAACCACCAAATTCCATCAAATACACTCCCCAAATCAATTCAATTTCACTCCAAACCTTTTCCAAAGGCTTTATGACAATCATTTAAGACATTTTGATAAATCAATTTGATTTAAACCCAACCCAAACTCAAGCTTGGAAAATCTAAACCCAAACCAATCCATGTGCACACATGAGCCAAATTGAATCTAACAAAATCAAATTTGACCAAACCAACTTCTTGGCAGCCAACCCTAGGCCTCCTAGGGCGGGTTTCACCTAACCCAACCCATGCCCCATGAGCCATGGACCAATGGTCCACCACTTTGGATCAATTTGTTTAGCCACTTGCTAAAGGCTAAGTCCCAACCTCTAACTCTCCTTAGGCAAGCTCCCTGCCATAATTAATTAAGCTGAACCTCTCCTCCACTCCTCCTCAGCCTGCCTAGCTGCCTGATTGTCTTTGCCAACCACCCCAGCCGCCAGAACAGCCACGCCCGAGCATCCCCTTTGTCCTTGAAACCCAAAATTGAGGCTTGGTAGTGTGCCATCTCCTCTCCAGCCACCTTGCCTGCTCAGCCCTCACCCTAAGCGGCCTAAACCACTCATTGCCTGGCCCTGACCTCCACAGGTAGCCATAGTTATAAAACCCACACCTTTCGGCCATGCTAAAGGTGTTGAAAATTTCCTCACATAATTCTCCCAAACTGCTACCAAACCTTCTCCTAGCCCAGAGAAGAAGAGTCCCATCATTCTCCTGCCATGAATCCCCCTGGCTGAGCTCAATTTCTCAGTCGAAAATCAGGCCAGAAATAGGACACTCCTGGAACCTCAACCAAAATCCAATTAAACTCACCCACACCTTCCCAGCACCAAGAGAGGAAGTTCCCCAGTGAAAGCCCCCTCACCCAGACACCCAATTAATCTATCGGCCAGATCTCCAAATCGAGCTTGGATGAAGTCACACCTAGGCAGCTCACTAGGACCAGAGGCTCAATTCGTAGGCTCTTACAACTCCAACAAACGTGCCGAGCACATCCAATCGAGGCTTCACCTCTTGGACCAAGGTATGAAGACTTCTCTTGCTTCCGAGCTTCCAGCGATTCTCCATTTATTTCAACTTAATATCAATGCATGTTAGCCCTATGGATTTATCACTCTTGTCTAGACGAACACATAGGGTCAAACATGGTTGAGAAATGAGCGAGTTCTTAAGGTTCTAGGGTGGACGGCTCTCGAGATGAACCAGACAGAGACAATGACCAGAGACCATTCGATCGCGTGTGTATCAAACGAACGACGGAGATGGAGCCGGATGGAACCAAGGAGCGTAAAGTGCGGGCCGCGTGGCGCTGACTCAGATGGCTGCGTCGAATGGTAGCGCGCCGTGTGGGACTTCGGATCTGCCTAGGATTAGGATGTGCCGCGTCGGATAAGTAGAAAAATAGGCTTTTTCTGATTTATTTAAATGCCCAGAACTTTAAAAATGCATATCTTTGCATAGAAAAATCATAAAATTAAAAGAAAAATACCATCTTGCTCAGTGAACAGAGGAGAATAATGTGGAAAAAGAATTAAGTTATTTTGTTGAGTATTTAATTTTTAATTAATTTAATACTATTCTGAATGTTTTAATTCTCCATTAGCATGCATAATTCACCATGGCATGAGACCATAGGGCTTTTGTAGCCTCTGATCTTGGGAACATTCCCTGAATTTTTCAAGGCCAGAGGCTATGTCTATGGAAAGTTATTTATTTTCTAAGTTCAGGGTCATTTTATTGAAAATTAATTGTGAAAATTAGCATGTTGATCATTAAAATTTAGAAAAATTAGGGGAAGTATCTCTGGACCAGAGGACCCTAGGACAATTGTAACTTGATTTAATTCACTTAAATAAACCCTAATTTGGCTAAAACCTCAAAATTGAAATTAAATTAAATTGGAACAACCACACATCAAAATTACATGAAATCAATTCCCCACTGATATTTAGGGTCAGGGGAACCCCACTTAAAAGTTTTAAGCCAATTTGAAATGATTTAACTCATTAAATGGATTATTCAAGTTACATGACATTTTTGAAATTAAAAAATTCATAAAACTCAAAATACATTTAAAAAATTCACCAAATCAGTTTTGAGGCCTCTCTGAGATCAGAGGAGTCTAACAAAATTAAAATTGGAATTTTTCTAAAACTTTCATTTTTAATCTAATTTTGAATATTTTAATAATTAAAAATTATAAAAATCATAAAAATATTAAAATTCATGAAAATGTCATATTTAGACCCCTAATCACTTAGGAACCAACCAAATTTTTTTCTCAAGTCTCCAAGTAAAGATTTTGAATTTTAAAGGATTAGGGTAATTTTTAATATTAAAAATAGATTTTCCAACCCTTTCAATAAAATAATTCTAAAAATTCAAAGAAAAATAAAACAAAATATAAAATTAGTTTTCCGTGAGTTCTTTGATTTCAAAGAGATTTAAGAAAAATATAAAATCTATTTTTCCACTTTAATTTTATTTTATAATTAATTAACACCCCAAAACTCAAAATAATTATATTAAATAAAATAAAATTCAAAAAATCACCAAAATTGGTCCAAGTGGTCTACTAGTCAGTGGAAACTTCTCATAATTTTCCTAAGGATAGAAACTTCTTATTAGTCATGTTGAGGAATTGTCATTGAAAATCCCTATTTTCCACTTAAATAATTATATTAATTAAATTAAAAATAGAAAATTCTCATTTTCTCCTCAGATGTCTTATTTGACATGTGAGTTAGGTGGCATAAAAATTTTAAGTTCATTTAAGCTTAATTTGATGAGTTACAAAATGAACAAGTTTAAGAGGGCATAATGGTAATTAAGGAATTTTAACCTTAATTAAAATTTAAGCTAAACCAAAGGGAGGGGTAAACATTTGATCTCAATTTTCACCTTGGATGATTGAAACATAGGAAGTTAAAGGGTAGAAACCCATTAATGATCTTAAATACTAAAAAGAGAAACTTTAATTAATTAGATCACCTAAACTTTGGAAGATTAATTAAGGCTTAAATTATTGAGATTAGGGATGTAATAAAGGAGAGTTCTAATTATTTAAATTGAATCCCTAATCAACAATTTAATTAAGCATTACTTGAACACCAATTAATGGAACTCTAAAAAAAATGATAATTGAAACTAAAAAAGGAAAAAGGGAGATAATCTTGAAAATTTATAATCGAATTAAATTTAAAACATTAAAACCAATTTAAATTAAAAAAATCAAATTGAAAAAAACTGTAAAAAAAATGTCAAGGCTAATTTGAAATTGTTTAAAACTTAAATTGAAACAAATTTGGAACATTAAGGTTAATTTCGAACAATTTATGATTAAATTGATATAATTAAAATTAAATCAGTTTTAAAAATATTTAAAAATTAATCAAAAAGGGTTAAGACTACTGAAAGTATTAAAATTTAGCTGATGTAAACAAGTTGAACACTTCTTCAAACTTAAAATAACTTAAAACATTTGAAAAAAATCAATCAAAACTTTACAACTAAATTAAACCATTGTTAAACCATTAATTCAAACTTTAAATTAAGAATAGTTAAATTCTTCAATGAACTGACTTACCCCTAAAGGCTTTTCATTATCATAACTCTCAAGTGAAGCATCAAATGAAATGTCAACTCATTTATAGGACAATCAAACATCCAAATTCACTGTGCAGGAGTCAAAATCTAACTGAACATGGGTGATTGATTCATCACCACAATGAAACTAACTGAACTCAAAATAATCCCTAAAATGTTTAGGAAGATGTTCAGAATTAAGTTCCGAGCACTTCCCTAACTTGATGGGATGTTTTAAAAGAACAGTGAGACTTCATTGTTCTTTGATGAAGAAAATCATCCTTAACTAAATCAAGAATCTAGATGTCATAGGAATTGACTAGCAATAGGATTAGGATTTTGGTAGATAACCAGAACCTTCCCTTAGCTTTACCTAGGTGTTTATTATAGATATATAAATGCCTTAACATGTATTTTAAGTGCAGGTGAAAACAATAGGAATGCTCATCAGGTACGCATTTAAGTTTATTTCAACTTATGTTCTGCAACTTATTAAATGTCTTACTTTCCCGCGCTTATAAATGCATGAAAATTATTGAACACAACATGCTTAAACAACTCAAAATTTAATCACTAACAAAACAAAACTGCAATTACAACTAAAATTAAAACGTCTCATTGGATGATCGGGAATCCGTCGGATGATGTAACCCACGTGTTGCTAACGAGATTTCCCAAGGTCTAAATGAAAGTGTGGAACTCATTTAGTTGAGTTTAGCAATTTCATTTGGACTAAGTGAATCCGATGAAAATAGTGGTGCCAGGATGATGGAACCGTGGGATCTTAACCGGTTCTGCTTAATCAAATTTAAGATTTATTTTAAATACTAAGCCATCTAAATTTTCAACCTCTCTGAGCTAAAACACTTCTCTCATCTCTTGATTGGCACCTTCTAAAACTAAACCTTCTGCAACGACGAGGAGCTTGGAGCAAGCATAGCGGGCAGCACGGCCATCTTCGACAGCAAAACAAGTCTTCACCAGCTTAACTCTTTCTTAGGATTAAAAAACCAAGCAATAGGATTTCGAGGTAGTTTGCCTAGTGCAACATAAATCCTCAACTTCTCTTTAGGCATTTACATAATCATGTTATGTAATTTAAGCCCTAACTCGTCTTATGACTCCGAGGTAGTCTTTTGGTACAACATAAACCCTCACATTTTCGAGGCTATTTGTATGATCGTATCATACAAACATAAGTCCTAATTAATTAAAATTGGCGGGATTGAAACATTAAATAAACTCTTAAAATTGAAGACAAATAATAGGATAGTCAGGAAGTCACCGAGGTTCACTTCGGGTCTATGATGTCACCTACTTCTCTTCCTTTGGACTCCTAAAATAACTGTTCTAAATTTGATTCGATCCCTATTGAAATTTCCAAAATTCAATCCTTTGAAAACTTAAACTTTGAAATTCTTGAAAGCAAAACCACTGATCATTATCGAGAGTTTTCTTAAGTGATTCCCGTCACTTAGGATGCAATTAACTATAGGGGCTTGCCCTTATAGGGAACCTTAAAAACCCAGGTTATATAAACCCTGCTTAATTCCTTTATATTAAGAAGGGGAAAATTTTTCATCTTATAAATTGGTTTGCAGACCAAACAGATGTCACAAATCTATTAGTTTATTTAATTGAGCCCCATTATCAAACAGTGCGTCTGTTCCTCGGGATAGATGCACGGTTTGTGGTGTGGTGCTCGTTTATATAAACATTTTGAGGTGTGAAATCAGTTTGACTTCAAACTTTAAAATCTTTCAAACTTAAAACTATTTTCAAGAATCAAAATGCTACTTTCCAAATTATACCTATATATTTAAATTAAATTTAAAACTTAAAATTGGCCGACAACTTCTGTAGGCGACCCCTTTTTAAAATAAAATACATAACCTAAAATTTACCAACAACTTTTTCTGGCGACTCCGCTGGGGATTGGTTCCTCTCTCCATTTTGATTAGATGTTTTTTCTTTCATAAATCGGTAGTGAGTCCATGCCCCTAGTGGACCAAACTATCATTCTTTCCATTGACATACCATGTTCATTTCTGTCTTGAACGGGTATAGTCAACTCTTCTTGGATTCTGGAGTCACTGTTTAGACATCCATAAACAGAGAGGTTTTAGAATTATTCTACCTCTCTGAGGTGGGGTGGACCCTCAATAGGTGTTAGCTTAGGAGCGGTCTCTCGAGATGAGAGTCTTGTGAGGTTTTCTTTCCCTTTCCAGTTCTGGATTAGGTCCTATACCTTCCTTTACCCTTCCTCCCTTAATTATTTCGTTCCTAACAAAACTTTTAAATTACAAATAAATGAACCTTCTAAACTACAAACAAACAAATAAAATGAAATTTGAAATACTTTATAAACAAAACTAAGAAAATGGATAAGAATGTGTTCGGACTCTGTTTTATGATTCTTTTTCGTCCTAAGAGTTTTATGACGGAAGGAAGCATAGTATGGAACTGACATTCAGAATCTACCCTGCAGAAGATGTCTGCACCGAAGCTGATTTTCTCCTTCACCAACGGATTGGACTTGGTAGTCAGCAAGGATGAACTGCTCGATGATGCGGTCGTTCGCTTCAGACAAGAACTCGATAGTACGGACATCAAGTTCGTGGACGTGACCCTCTTTGCACTAATGGAAAAAGTACCGGAAACTGTGGAACCTATAATTGAGTTCAAATTGAAGTTAACCCAAGAGTTTCCTCCCCTACAGTGGGCCCCAGCTGAGGAAAACACCGCTGTCCGTAGGAGACTAGCTGCCACTCCCAGGACTGTTGTCTTTACCCCCACAGGTCTGATCATCCCTGCACCTAACCCCGCCAAATGGAAAGAGAAGGAAGTCCAAATGAGTGATGAGCCCTCTACCATGGTGGTACGACCTTTGCTGTGATACCGTCTGTTTTCGAGATTGGGTCTAGTTCAAAGTTCATGCCCCTGACTAGATCCCAAAGGAGGAATAAGAACAAAAGAACGACCAAGGTCATGAAAACTAAGGCCACTGAGATTACCATCCCTGAAGAGATCTCAGAAGAAGAAGAAGAAGAACTGCCAGAGCTTTCACCCCTGTTGGAAGGAAACAAATTTTTCTCACTTTCTGCCACTCCCGAGGAAGAAAGTGCTCAGAGGATCGCTGTCGCGTTACCCCGACCGACATATTATGATCGTAAGGAACGAAAGACAAGAAGTATGCCCCTTACTTGATTGCGGATGATAATTGAGAAGTTGGCAAGAAAAGATAATTGTTCTTTGTCTGAGATTCTGAGAAGGATGGGGAGAATACCAGCCAAGGATTATCTAGGACCGAGGGTGCCTCCCCTACCATTCAAAAGGAATTTCTGCCAAAGAAGATGAAATTGAGCAGCAAGAAGTTAGCTGTCGTGGTATCTAGCCCACATCTTAGTAGGCACACCACCTTCCAACCTACCGCTGATGAGCCATCCGGTTCTAGGCACCTAATTGCAAAAAGGATGGTGTGGCGACCTAAAATCGCGGAGCCAATAGCGGCAGAGCAGTCAAAAATAAGGAGTTCTGATGCTGAGTCCAGGGCTAAAAGGAGTACTGCTGTCTCAGAGACAACTCCAGAGGATGAGGTTCACCGACTACAGTCTACTAGTCGTAGGACCATCAGAGGAAAATCACTTGAGGTCACTTTGGGAAAGTTAAGGTTAGACATTCAGCAGTTGGCCAAAGAGCGAAGAGAAAGATTAGAGAATGAAGAGGATTCGTCAGGGTTCATGGATGAAGAATTTGCCAAGATCAACATGGTCGAAACTCGAGCATCGTCAGCTCTACAGGGAGCTCCATCAACTTCGGAAGGAGACAATCCAGAGGCACTGAGGCTACGTCTTTGGGAAAAGGATGATACAATTTATCGAATGAAGAAGATGGAGGAGATGGCAGCTGCCTTAGCCACACTTCAAAGTCAACCTCAACCCCAAAAGGAAATGCCTCCGGAAGTCATTCACATTGCGGACGGAGGAAAGGAAGTTACATCAGTCAACAGAGATGAGCAGCCGAAGAAAGATTCTGCGCAAAGTATGATACCGAGAAGGACATTAAGAATATGGTGGAACAGCAGATGTGAGAAGCCTTAGCCCAGTCCAAGAGTGGGGCATCTATTCAGACGGGTAGACCTTACCCTGAAGAATTTGATGCAGTTCAATACCCAAAGGGCTTCGTACCACCTCTGTTTAAGACTTTTGACGGAACGGGAAACCCCCGACAGCATGTTGCACATTTCTGTGCAAGTTGCTGCAACGCGGGGGGCAGCAATGCTTTGCTATTTTGCCAGTTCATCAGCAGCTTCTTGGGGATTGCCTTCAATTTTGTATGCAGAGTTACCAAATGATTTAGTCAAGAATTTCTCAGAATTGGAAAATCTTTTCGTTAAAAGACTTGCTGGGGCTCAGCACCACATCACTATTGGTGATCTAGTGGTAAAGCAACAAAAGCTGAACGAAACTTTGGTCGACTACATCCTTCGATGGAGGAATCTAAGCATGAAGTGTGAACCCCAACTTCAAGAACAACATGCAGTCGGTATCTTGCTTAAGAGTATCCACGGCCCGATAGCACTTCTCCTCAAAGGATTCACAATTAAGACTTTCGAGAAGTTGCTTAGCAAGACGGGGAGCTTGAAAGAGGAGGCAAAATAAATGAGTTTCATCGACAAGACTGATAAGAAGAATCCAGTGAAAGCATTCGAGAAGAAATCATGAATCTTCGTGGTAGTAGATAAGGGAAAACAACCAGTATAGATACAGCCAGAACGACCGTAACTAAGTTATCAACCGGCTCAACGAAATTATCAACAACCTTCGCATAATTATCAACAGCCTCGATTGAGTTATCAGTCACCACAACATCATAATCAACAGCCACCTCGCCCAATACATGGCCTGAAGGAGATTTTGAATAAGGAATACCCCTTCTAGACTAAAGCAGTGGCCAAAATATTCTGTAGTTTGAGCAAGACGCCTGATTTTCAGCTACAAGAGCCCAAGAGGCCGGAGGAAGTCGACAAGATAGTTCATCTGAATTACTGCTCTTACCCTAGGATGCTTGGACACAAAATAGAAGACTGCTTCACCTTCAAGAGCTAGCTCGAGTATAACCTCAGTCGAGGGAACATAACCATCCTGAAAGAATATATGAAGGAGCCCCAAAAAGGAGGTTCCGTTAATGTCATTTTGACAGGTCCTATTGTTCCGATAGACCCGTACACGACCGATGATGGATAGAGTACTGTTTGGACAAAGTTTTTTAAGAAAATATTGGATCACATCCAAACCAATTCGATGTGTGCTTCAATTCAAAGTTCAAAACCCGCTAAGCTGGCACTATAAATTGCAATTGAAGAACCACCCTAGAAGGAGGAGAAGATCGCAGAGGAACAGAAGGCCGAGGCTCCGAAGGGTAGAGTAGGGGCTGCTTTTCCTAGGATGGTTGTTTCTTATTCGGGGGATAAATTCCTCAGACCTTTAACTCTGAATGATATTTGCTCGCCCCAGTGGGATCTTATAATGATAAGAGTTATGGTGTTGGCTACGTTTTGACTGTTTCTAATGATTACGTAACTAACGACAGCCAACCTAACCCAGATCTCGATTTCGATACGAATAACAACTATCAAATCAAACAAAACCTCAACCACAACAATGAAGGAGAGGATGTCCACAAAAGCAACTACGAAAGCACAGAGAGCGACGAGTTCATTTGCAAATTCCAATGAGCTCCGATTGCGATAGAATTGGAGTTATTAGATTCCAAAGCAACTACAGAAGAGCTAATCGTTCTGATTCAAGAAGAGACACTGGCAGATCCAACACCAGATTCAGAAAAAATAATAAAAGTAAATTTGAGAAGTGGAAAAGTCCTACCCCCGAGAATGGGACCAAAAGATAAAGAAAAGCAGGTGGTTGCTCAGGAAGAGCCAACCCAGGCAGAAGAATTGCCCATTCGGGAAGAGGCTGAAAAGCCTAGTAATAAAGTGGATTATAACATGCTAGCCCATCTTCGGACGCTACCAGCCAAACTAAGCATCTACGACGCTCTGATCCTGTCAAAGGGGGTGAGGGAAACTCTGATCAAGGATTTACTTGATCCCAAAATTTGCTTAACTCAAATGGCCAGTAATTCCTTAGACGAGGTTTGCTCTTTAAAAGGACAGTACAGTGTTACTTTCACGGACAATGACCTACTGCTCGGGACGGCTAATCACAACCGACCCTTGTACATCTCAGTCAATATTGGAAAGTTCACGCTCTCAAAGGTGTTAGTTGATCTGGGAGCATCGATCAATATAATGAATCTTCGGATGTTAGCATACTTGGAAATTGATGCCCGCTAGCTCCAAGCAGACAGAATGTTACTAAGAGGTTTCAATCAGAAAGGAGAAATAGCTCTTGGATCGATAACACTATCAATGAGGATCGATGATTTAGCAAGGACAACCGCAAAGTTCCATATAATTGATTTCAAGACGTCATTCAACGCTTTACTGGGATGACTGTGGATCCATAAAAATCGGATGGTACCGTCGTCCCTGCACCAGTGCATAAAGTATTATGAGGGAGGAGAAGAACAATGTATCAAAGGTGACTTGCAACCATTCTCCGTGCACAAAATTGGAATCCACGAAGATGCTGCTTCCTACGTGCCGCTGAAGAAAACTATATTCTTCAGAAATGCCATGCTGAATGAAGCACAAGAAACTTAAGGCAATGAAGAACCTTAAATTCTAGTTAAACAGTTACTCACCACTCCCTTACAGTGAGATGGTGAAGGTTTCTCGAGAACTTGCACCCAAGGTCGAGGCCGGGGACAAGGTCGAGGAAGAAACGATGGAACAATTAAACAGAAGAATCCAGTAATTAATGTTGATTGGGAGAGCAACTCTGAAGAAGAAGAAATCAAGAAGGAAACAATGAAGATAAATCAAAAGAAACTCCAGTTCAAGATCTCTCCTAAAGATGAAAAGAACGAAGAATACAAATCAATGTAGGAGAAGATTAACCACTATGTACATACTGTGACCCTAACCCCGATCTATCCTAGTAAGGTTGAGGGTATGGTTGTCAAGGAAGTACATGAATGTGGTGCTAAGCCAATCAAGTTCTACCTAGGTGCTTCTTCTTCCAAAACTGAAAATGATGTAAAATTTGAAGATGTTGCTTCGTCCGAATTAATGGAATTGCCTTTTGAGTGGTATTCTCATTGTGTTCAAAATTTAATTCAACGGGGTGTTTTACCTAAGCAATGGTCAAAAGATCAATTACAACACTTTGAAAAATTATGGAATAATGCCAGTCGGTCTCCCAATTCAAAGCATAGTCTTAGATTCGGCACGGTTGGGCCAACTGATAATACAGGATTCTGTTTGGTTGTCACTTGTGAGCCTAATGAAGACTGCCTGGAAGCTTCAGATGATCTCGAGGACTTGCCAATTGGAGATGCTCTACTAGAATTTGAAGAAGAAATTAAATCTACAATAGACGAGTTCAAGGAAGTTAACTTAGGTACTAGCGAAGAGCCTAGGCCGACCTTTGCTAACTCTTTGCTCAATGAAGATGACTTTGAAAATATGATCAAGCTACTAATGGAATTCAAGGATTGTTTTGCTTGGCGTTATGATGAAATGCATGGACTATCTCCAGAAGTTGCAGTTCACAAGTTAGGAGTGGATCACACTGTCGTTCCAATCAGACAAGCTCCGAGAAGAATGCGTCTAGAGATCGAACAACAAGTAATAGCTGAAGTTAAGAAGCCAATCGATGCTAAATTTGTCCGTGAAGAACAATATCCGACTTGGCTAGCGAATGTGGTACCAGTCATAAAGAAGAAAAGTCAGATCAAAATCTGTGTGGATTTCAGAGATTTGAACAAAGCGTGTGACCTCAATCCGCGGACAACGTAGTAATTTATACTTTCAAAAATATGTTATAGCCAATACTTTAACCCAAATAATAATAGCAGCTTGTGTATATAAATATAATATTATGGAAAATATTTTACACTCTAGAGGTACTACGCAAGTATACGTATCGTTTCAAGTAATATAGGGCTTTAAATAAAGACCCCAATATCAATCCCACGAGGAGGTTTATAGATTTTTAAATATTTTAATTTTATTTTTATGTATTTCTTTTAAAGTTATAAATTTAATATTTATTTTACTAAATGCAGAATTAAAGCAAAAATAAAATAATGAGTGATGTAAATAATAATAAGCAAACAACTTTCTTCCTTTTAATTAATCCAAGACTTTTTAAATAATATAATTTTTGTGGAGAATATAAATTTATGGTATTGTGCCAAATAGAAGCATTCATATTCTTTACTTTTGCTCGATAGTATAAAGAACATTGGCTAATCTATAGATCAGGTCTTGATGTATTGATCTATGCTCACACTACTAGATGTCCAAGGGTGGCTATGGTCGGCCCTACTAGTGACCTGTTCCCTCTCTATAAACCAAATTACAAGAATTTAGTCTGTCACTCTAAAAACTTATCAATTTTACGCCCATTGAATAATATATTCCTGTTTATTTGCACTTCACCTTGAATAACCCGCACAAGGCCTTCGACTACCTAAGGATTCATGTGATATCTACTAGTTAAGAATTCATCTCCTTCTAGGTCTTAAAATTCTTCAACAGGTTTTAACAATTTAAATGACCAATTTAAATAGTAAATTAAGTTCTAGTATTAATATCATCACAATATTTAAACATATTTAGTTTTTAATTCTCCAACGAAATTAATATTATCTTATTTAACTTTTCATAATTGGAAGGAGAAAGTAAAGTAACTACTCAGAACACATTGAATTTAAATAACAAAACATATAAACAAAACTTTGAATCAAATTACAAATACTTATCTCAAGTGTTTCTCCAGCTGAACCTCTGATTCCTTCTGACTCCAAAGCGAAATAGACTTCAAAAGCACCAACTCTTTCAAACTCTCAATACAAACTCTAAATAAAATAAACTCACCAATTTATGAAAGAGAGTAAACTACAATTGCAGGCCTTAAAATTATCTCTCTAATTCTCTCTCTGATTGAAGGAGAGTAGGGCGTGCTTCTTATTGGGCGTTGGGCGTTTTTCTCTGTAGAAATGGCCTCCTATTTATAGGCTTCAAGGGTTGCCTAAAGCATCTCATCAAAATGTGTCCAAGTTCAATGAATCTTCTAGAAAGTGTGTCTGGCACCTAGGTGCCGGCATCTGGTGCCTAGGAGACGGACTCCACGTCCAGTTCTTCGCACCTCTTCACTTTGGATTGCACTTCTTCGCAATCCAAACCGTTTCCAAGCGTCTAAATACAATGTATCACATGTCCTATAATCCAAGAATAACTGTCAATCTTTTAGATGGTCCAATAATCGCTCTAACTGTCAAAATAACCACCTAAAGTAGTTACAAAAACCGTCATAGATTTGTTATCGAGTTGGTGCTTAGGCGCCGGATTTTGGCGCCTAGACGCCAGGCCCATTATTTTGACAATTTTGCATTTTGGCTCCATTTTTGCTCCTTTTTGCTCCTTTTTCAACCTTTTCCCTTTTTGAACATTTTTGCATCACCTACATCCAAAAACACAAAAATACCTTTCATTAAAGCATAATATCCTTAAAAAATTGATAAAAATCAAGGCATAAAAACAAGTATTTTTTTCATGGATCAAAATCCCCCATACTTAAACGTTACTTGTCCTTAAGTAACCCTTTTTACTATATAAAATGTATAACATTTGGAATAAAAGTTAAATATTTAAGATTCATTGTAATTTTTGATTTTATAAAGGCTTTAGTAAATCATTAACCAAATTTCACTAACTAAGTTTAATTTTAAGAATTTAAAGAATATTTAACTACCAAATTGTAAGACTTCAAAAAAATTTTCATTCATTTCAAAAATAATTGTAGTTTATTATATTAAGATCACATAAATTATTTACAAGAAAAAGATCTTCATAAAAATCTTTTCTAATAAAGATGCATGTATAAAAATTAAGTAAAATATGTAATTAGTTTTCTTCTTATAAGGTAATTCAAGTGAAGCCAATTTTTGATTAGGCATCTCCTCAAGCTTCTCCTCTCTTCTTTCTTTCTCTTTTTTTTCACAGTAAGGATTACTGTATCTGGATAGCCTGTTAATGGTTTTAAACTTCACTATCCTTAACTTATATTTTTAAACTTATACATTTTCACTTAATAGATTTCAAAAAGACTTTCAATCTTTTCTTTTTCAAGTTATAATTCTTGATTTCTTAATACTTCTAAAATTCAATTATCTCTACCATGAATAGAAAAAATTCTTAATCTTACTCTTTTTTAAGTTGAATAATTCTATTCTTAAAATCAATCAAAGTTATTAAAATTTTGGTTAAGTCTACTAAATTATTTATAATTTCAAAAATTTAAGTAATCTTAAATAGATTTTTCATTCCTTATGTTATGTTAATATTTTTTTATTAAAGAAAATATTAGCACTTAAGTACAAATAAAATTTAAATTTGCATGTATTTTCTCTTCTCCCAAACTTAAGTTTTGATATATCATGAAAAATTTTAAAGTATGAGAGAATGAAAGGAATAATTTTAAAAAGGGATTTTTATAAGTATGTAAAAACAATCTAAGAAAAAGTTACTTCTACACATGCTTTTTTTTAATATTACTGAAATAATGAAGCATATATAAAAGTAAGCAGGCTCAATTTTTATATCATTAGCTAAATTAAACAACTATACTAATCACAATAACAAAAACAAAACAACATCACTAACTATTCAAGAATACTAGACAGTAGGCTGAAATAGAAATAAACATTTATCATAGAAAATGAAAAACAATTCATCCATATTTCAGTCTCAAACACATATCACACTAGATACTCTAAAAACAGTCTCAACATCAAAAAAAAAATCCACACAAAGTTACTTAAACAAATCGACACTAACTAACAACAATCTAATCAGTACTAACAAACAAGAAATAAACTAAAAACAGAATCAACTCATCTCAAGAGGTAAATCAAGCTACTAATCACTATATGTAGCCTTGTCATCGTCATCACCAAAAGAAAATTCCACATCCTTTGGATTAACATACGGTGAAAATCTAGGACAGGTAGGCAACTGAACATCATACTCACCCTTCAAGAATCTAACTAAAGACTTCGAATACTTAGCATCATAATCACTCTTCCTTTGGGTATGTTCAGATAGATGATCAATCTTCTTGTCTATAATATCTACTCTGCAGTGAGTTAGAAATAACTCATTCTACTGCTCCAGAAATTGATCATGCATGGATTCCCATAAACTAGATGGTGGCTCAGCAGTAGAAGTAGAAGGTCTAGAAGTAGAAGCTCTACCTGCAGTATGTACAGAAGTAGAAGAAGCAATAGATCTCTTCCCGCGAAGACGATCATAAATACTAACACTCTCCTGCCCAATAGGCTTTGTAGTCTTTAGCTTCTCCTCTGAAATATCAGCAACAACTCCATTGCTCATGCATAAAGAATATATCAAGGATGAGAATCCTAATCCTACAGAAGTGCTGGATCGTGCAATCGATTCCACAGAATCATAGATAATGCTGCCAACATCTATCGGCTTCCTCTCCTGAATGCAGTAGTTCAGGATAGCTCTATCTTTGGTAACTTCACTCAAGTGGTTGGAAGGAAGTAGTCTAGCAGAAATAAAATAGTGTCAGGCCTTTGAAATACCATTTAGCTTAGAAGATTTAAAGTTTACTCGTTTTTCGTTCCGGATCTTCCAAGCTCCAGTGTCGTCAGTTAGATATGCAATAATCATCTCCAGATCTCCTTCAGATGGAGATAGACCAGAAAAGTAGCACTCGACGGTAGGTGGTAGGCCGTAGAAAATATTGATCCGTTCCGGAGTAAATCCTACTCCGACACCTCTAACGAAGACTTCGTAGTCTTCCGCATCCATAAAGTTGGCATAAAACTCTCGTACAACAGGAATAACAGCAACGGCAGTGAAATAACAAAATCGCTGCCAGTTGTGTGCAACGATCATGTTCACGATCATCTCTCCAGGATTGTAAAAACTGCGCTCCGAGATAAATTTCCTTGATGACGCAAATTCGTGATAATGAAAGTGCGCTGCTGCAGTAGCGAACTTGCTGCTGTCGAAATTTTCTCGTGCTTTTCCACGCTTAGATTTAGGTGTCATCTAAACGTGAAAGAAAACACAAATAAATTAAGGAATCAAATATCTAAGCTCTTTTAAGCTTGAAAAACTTAAAATTAGTTAAGAAAATCCATGGAGAATTTCTAAAAATCAAAATTTTTCTCCAAAATTTTGGTTTTTAGCATAAATAAGAAAATCCATGGTAGAAATAAAAAATAAATGGATTAGAAAGTAGAATTGACCTTGAGATGAAGAAAGCGAGTGATTTTGGGTTAAAAAACGTGACGTTTTGACCTCAAGATGGATTTAGGGGGTGTATTTTCGTGAAAATGAGGAAGGAGATGAAGCTTAGGCGTCGGCTATGGCTTTTGGGGGTTTAAATCCTGATTTTCGATTAGCAGGCCAAACTGGCACCACGAATTTTGGCGCCTAGGCGCCAGACTTGCCTTTCACAAAAATCATTTTAAAAATTTTATTTTCCACCAAAACTCACAAATTCAACTTCTAATTACTCATATGAGAGTATTGCTTCAGTTTCCAACTTCCAAAATATGTTCCAAAAATTTTAAAAATTAAAAATTAAATCCATCAATTAAACATAAGTTTAAGTCAAACTCTTCTAATTCCATTCAAAATCTTCAATTTGGCTCAATACAATACAGATAAGTATAATAATAAGATTCAAGTCCTAACAAACAATAAAACAACACAATTTCAAAGCAAATACAACACACATTGAACAATAAAAAAAACACACAAACAATACATTCGATTTACTAAATCGAAGCAATGACACACTAGATAAAGTCTTGATCTAATCACATTTACTATCTAATCTTCAAATTAGAAATTTCCATTCTCATCGCAATGAAGATTACTCAGCCCACTTGGGAAGAACACTAACGCCCTTGGAAAATCCGTAACTGTTTTCTCGCCGACGCATACATCTCCACTTGGGCATCTTGATAGGCCGCTAGATGATCGAATTGAAGCTTTGCCTGCCATTCCAGATGTTCAATTTGATGATACATCTCATGGAGGCGATCTCTAATACTTTTGAATTCCGCTTCAAACTTATCTAGGCGACTCGAAAATTTCTCCAAACTTACATCAATAAAACCATTAAAGAAAGATTGAGGATCCTTAGAACACTTATCTCTAGCCTCTTCTCCATGATTTCTTCTCTCTATTTCTTCAAAATCTTCTCCTATATCCTCAATAATGAAGTGTAAAGCTCCTAACTATGGTTGCTTAGGGATTGGGAACGAAGATGGGGTAGTTTATAGGACAAAATTCGTGTGAAAAACTGAAAATTTTTGGTTTTTACATGACCCAGTAACTGTGGTGCTTAGGCGCCAAATGTGGTGCCTAGGCGCCGGACCCATCGATACACAGTCTACTCTGGTGCTTAGGCGCCGGATTTTGGAGCTTAGGCGCCGGAACCATGTTCGACTCTGTTTTGCCTAACGTCAAATTTCAATGTTTCGATCTCCAAAATAGGTAGATAATAAGATCCATATAGACTTAATAATAAAAATGATCTTAAATAATAAACAATCATAATGAAGGTTAACTTGATCTCCTTTTTACTCACATACGAAATGGAGTGATCCAAAGTCCAAACTTTATATACTTCGAGATCATCTTTTGCTTAAGTCAATTAAGACTTGTTAGCATCCAATTTTCTACAGTTATATAAAACTAGTCAAGACCGAGGCATAACCTTACATTAAAAATGTAAAAACACACAAAAATAACTAAGGGTTGCCTCCCACAATGCACTTAGTTTAACGTCGTCAGCCCGACCTAGTTATGTCTTTAATCAGGTAGACTCAATTCGTAAGTCTCTTTATAAATCATTTTTATTTCTCCCAAATAAGGCTTCAGTCTTAATCCATTAACTTTAATTATTTTTCCTGTTTTTGGGTCTTTAATATCCACAGCTCCATAATGGTATATTTTCTCAATTATATATGGTCCCATCCATTTAAATCTTAATTTTCCAGGAAAAAGTCTTAAATGAGTATTAAATAATAATACTTCTTGTCCAGGCTCGAATATTTTTCCTGAAATCTTTTTATCATGTAATATCTTCATTTTCTCTTTATAAATTTTTGCATTTTCATATGACTCATTTCTTATTTCATTCATCTTATTTAATTGTAATAATCATTTTTCTCCTGCAGTATTCAAATCAAAATTAAACTCCTTTATCCCCAATAAGCTTTATGTTCCAGTTCAACAGGTAAGTGACAATATTTACCATAAACTAACCGGTAAGGTGACATTCCAGTTGGTGTCTTATAAGCTGTTCTATAAGCCCATAATGCAGAATCAAGTCTATCAACCCAATCAGTTCTTTTAGGATTAAAAGCCTTCTCTAAAATTCTTTTAATTTCTCCGTTTGATACTTCGACCATTCCACTTGTTTGTGGGTGATAAGCGATTGCAATTCTGTGTTTGATTCCAAATTTTTCCAATAATGATTGAATTCTTATATTTCTGAAATGACTTCCACCATCTGTGAAAATTACCTTAGGCATTCCAAATCTTGTAAAAATCATTTTCTTTAAAAATTTCGAATCACTTTTGGAATTACAGTTAGGTAAAGCTACAGCTTCAATCCACTTTGAAACATAATCAACTGCTAATAAAATATAAATCTTTCCAGATGATGGTACAAATGGTCCCATAAAGTCTAAACCCCATATATCAAAAATTTCAACTTCCAATATATAGGTTAAAGGCATTTCATATTTCCTAGATATATTTCCCATCCTTTGACATCGATCACATGTTTTAACATAATGTCTCTCATCTTTGAACAAAGTAGGCCAATAAAATCCTGAATTTAAAATATTAAATGAAGTTTTATCTACTCCAAAGTGTCCTCCAAATTCGGAATCATGCTATTTTTGAATAATAGCAAAAGTTTTTTCATAAGGTACACATCTTCGAATTACAGAATCTCTTCCCAATTTAGATAAATGAGGTTCTTCTCAAATATAAGATTTAGCATCATTTTTAAATTTCTTAATATATTTGTTATTCAATCCATAAGGTAGAATATTGCTAACTAAATAGTTAACTATATCCGCATACCAAGGTGTTTGGCATCCTTGAATAACATATAACTGTTCATCAGGAAACTTCTCATTTATATTTTCTTCAATAATAATATCATTCTTAATTCTAGATAAATGATCAGCAATTTGGTTGTCAGTTCCTTTTATATCCACTATTTGAAAATCAAATTCTTGCAGAAGTAAAACCCATCTTATTAGTCTAGGTTTAGCATCCTTTTTTGACATTAAATATTTAATAGTGGAATGATCAGTATGAACTATGAATTTGGTACCAAGAAGATAAGGTCTAAATTTATCAAAGGCATAGACTATAGCTAAAAGCTCTTTTTCAGTAGTAATGTAACTTCTTTGAGTTTCAGTAAGAGTTTTACTAGCATAATATATAACTTTGAAAAATTTCTCATATTTTTGTCCCAATACAGTTCCCATTACAAAATCACTTGCATCGCACATTAATTTAAAAGGTTTATTCCAATTAGGTGCAATAATTATAGGTGCAGTTATTAATTTTTCTTTTAAAATATTGAAAGCATTAACACAATCTTCATTAAATTCAAATTTAGCTTCTTTTTCCAATAAATGACTAAGAGTTTTAGCAATTTTAGAAAAATCCTTTATATATCTTCTATAAAATCCAGCATGACCCAGAAACTTTCTCACATCAGTAACAGTAGTAGGTGGTTGCAGTTCAGCAATAATTTTCACTTTTGCTTGATCAACTTCTATCCCTTTTTGTGAAATTTTGTGACCAAGTACAATGCCTTCTGTGACCATAAATTGACATTTTTCCCAGTTAAGAACTAAGTTTGTTTCTTCACATCTTTTAAGAACTTTGGAAATATTTTCCAAACAAGATTCAAAAGAAGTTCCAAAAACTGAAAAATCGTCCATAAATATTTCAATTCCTTTGTCAATCAAATCACAAAATAAAGATATCATACATCTTTGAAAAGTTGCATGTGCATTACATAAACCGAAAGACATTCCTCTAAACGCAAATGTTCCATAAGGACTTGTAAATGTTGTTTTCTCTTGGTCCTCAGGAGCGACAGATAATTGATGATAACCAGAATATCCATCCAGAAAATAGAAATATGAGTGTCCAGCTAATTTATCAAGCATTTGATCCAAGAAAGGTAAAAGAAAATGATCTTTTCTAGTGGCGTTATTTAATTTCCGATAATCAATGCAAATTTGCCATCTAGTAACTTGTCTTGTAGGAATTAGTTCATTTTTATCATTGACAATGACAGTTACTCCTCCTTTCTTCGGAACACAATGAATAGGACTCACCCATTGACTATCTGAAATAGGGTAAATAATTCCAACATTTTAAAATTTTTTTTTTAACGACCTCTTTCATGATAGGATTTAATCTTCTTTGAGGTTCAATAATTGGTTTAAAATCTTCTTCCATTAAAATCCTATGCATACAGATGGAAGGACTTATTCCTCTTATATCAGCAATAGTCCAACCAAAAGCTTTCTTATAATTCTTTAACACTCCTATTAATTTTTCTTCTTATTCGAAGCTTAGTTTAGAAGAAATAATAACATGTAAAGTTAATGAATTTCCAAGAAAATCATACTTTAAATATGCAGGTAACATTTTTAATTCCAGTTCAGGGGCTTTTTTAATCGAGGGTAAAAGTATATCATTTTGAGTTATGTCCAAAATTTCCCAGTTATCTTTAATATAATGAGTTTCTTTAAATAATTCTTCTTTTAGTTCTTCATTCTCGTCAGTTAATAATTCAATTTTTTCTTCCGAAATGACTTTACATTTTTCTTGATATTTTTTTTCAATTATATAATCAATAATATCCATTCGATAGCATTTTTCTTTATCAGGGTACTTCATTGATTTAAGGACATTGAATTTAATCTCTTGATCATTAACTATCATAGTTAATTCTCCTTTTTGCACATCAATCATAGCCCATCCGGTAGCTAGAAAAGGTGTCCCTAAAATATTTGGTATTTCTTTATCTTCTTCCATATCAAGTACAATGAAATCCACAGGGAAAATAAATTTTTCCACTTTAACAAGAACATCCTCTATAACTCCTTTAGGGTAAGTGATAGATCTATCAGCTAAGCGAAGGGTTACGAGTGGTAGGAGTAATCTCTCCTAAATTCAACCTTCGAAAAATAGAAAATGGCATGAGATTAATACTTGCTCCTAAATTACATAAAGCTTTTCCACAAAATTTTTCTCCGATAGCACAAGGTATAGTGAAACTTCCAGGATCTTTAAGTTTCGAGGTAATTTATTTTGAATTATTACACTACATTCTTCACTTAATGCAACAGGTTTCAAAAGCTTCAAATTTTTGTTTCTTACTTAAAATATCCTTCATAAATTTTGCATAAGTTGGCATCTGTTCCAAAGCTTCAGCAAAAGCTATGTTAATAGTAGGTTTCTTAAAAGTTTCAAAGAACTTAGAAAATTGATGATCAAGCTTCTGCTGTTTTAATCTTTGAGGAAAAGGTGGTGGTGGTTTTTCAACTTCCACATTAACAAGAATAACAGTTTGATCTTTACTAGGAGAAGGAGTTTCTTTAGGTTTTTCAATCTCTTCAACCTCAATCTCATTTTCAATTTCATTCTGAATTATTTCTTTTAATTCCTTTCAACTTCTAAGTTGTGTAGCCTTAGCATGTTCATGTTCTTTTCCAGTTTCTTTTGGATTGATTTCAACATTACTAGGAAGTGTTCCTGGAGGTCTGTAATTAATTATATTGTCGGCATTATTTTTAGGTTGTGTTTTATTTTTAAAAAAGGGGGTCGCCTAACAGAAATTGTCGGCGAATTTTTAATTTAATTTAAATAGATAATTTGAAAAGTAGTATTTGATTTTGAAAATAATTTTAAATTTGAAGATTTTAAGATATGAAATCAAACTGATCTCACATCCCGAATAGTTTATATAAACGAGCACCGCATCACAAAATGTGTATCTATCTCGAAGGATAGACACATTGTTTGGTGATGGGGCTTGATTAAATAAACTAGAAGATTTGTGACATCCGTTTGGTCTGCGAACCAATTTTATAAGCCGACAAATTCCCCTGCTTAATATGAAAGCATTAAACAGGGTTTATATTACTTGGGTTCTTAAAATTCCCTATAAGGGCAAGCCCCTATAGTTAATTACATCTTAAGTGACGGGAATCACCTAAGAAAACTCTCGATAATAATCAATAATTCTGCTCTTAAGAATCTCAAAGTTTAAGTTTTTAAGGGATTGAATTTTGGAATTTCAATAGGGAATGGATCAAGTTTGGAACATTTTATTTTGGGGATTCAAAGGAAGAAAGGTAGGAGAAATCACAGATTCGAAGTGAACTTCGGTAATTTCCCAACTATCCTATTGTTTGGCTTGGATTTAGGAAAGTCCTAATGTTTATTTAGTATTTCAATCTTGCCAATTTTAATTAATTTAGACTTATATTTGTATGATGAAATCATACAAATAGCCTTGAAGATGTGAGGGTTTATGTCGTATCAAACGACTACCTCGGAGTCCTAAGATCGGTTAGGGCTTAATTTACATGACATGATCATGCAAATGCCTAACGAAGAGTTGAGGATTTATGTTGCACTAGGAAAACTACCTCAAAATCCTATGGCTTAGTTATTTAATTCTAAGAAAGTTTTGCTGAAGTAGACTCAGGTTTTGCTGATGACGATGGTTGTGCTCCCAACCACACTCCGAGCTCCTTATTGTTGCAGAGGTTTTGTTATAGAAGTCATAAATCAAGAGATGAGAAAAGTGTTTTGGTTTAGAGAAAATCTTAATTTCCAAGTATTTTTTATATTTTATTTAAAACAAATCTTAGAGTTGATTATAACAACACCGGTTAAGATCCCACGGTTCCATCCTTCCGGCATCGTTATTTTTATCGGATTCACTTAGTCCAGATGAATTTGCTAAACTCAACTGAATGAGTTCCACACTTTCATTTAGACCGTAAGAAATCCCGTTAGCAACACGTAGGTTACATCATCCGAGGTATTCCCGATCATCCAACAAGACGTTTTAATTTAGTTGTAATTGCAGTTTTGTGTTCTGTTTGTGATTAAATTTTGAGTTGTTTTATATTTTGAAATGTTGTAGCAGTGAATTTTATCTTGCAATGATTTTTAATTTAGTTTTGTTTCCGGTTTTAGGGGCTACCCTAGAGGTGTGGGTTTTCATGCAACAGTTGTTTATCATGAAAGAAAAGTAAAGTGCATTTGCAATAAAGTAAATTGCAAGAAAGTAAATTGCAATAAAATAAAAGCGTACCTGGAGGGTCTTCCCGTCATCCCAGGCTGCACTTAAACACAATTTAGAATATTTTAAGCAAGTTCCTAGGTAAAGCTAAGGGAAGGGTTATGGTTTTCTACCAAGTTCCTAATCCTATAGCTAGTCATCTCCTATGACGTCTAGGTTCTTGTGTTTTGGTTTGAGGATGATTTTCTTCATCAAAGAACAATTAAGTTTAGTTGTTCTTATAAACATCCCATCATATTGAGGAAGTGCTTAAGAAGAATCTTAAACATCTTTTCAATATTGCTAGAATTATTTTAAATCCAAATGAATTTAATCATACAAATGAATTAATCGTCCGGGAATTCAAGTTTTGTTATCTTGCTCAGTGAACTAAGACATTTGAATATCCTATAAGTGAAGTAACATTTCATTTAACGTTCTGTTTAGGAGTTATGATAACCAAAGCTTTCGAGGGCAAATTGGTGTTCAAATGGTTTGTGATTTAATTTAATTTCGGTTATCGGGTTTAAATTTGGAATAGTCTTCAAGTTGCTTTATTTTGACTTTCTTTATGTCTTAGGTGATGTTATTTTTTAATTCAATTTAATTTAACTTTAATTTAATTTAATTTGGTTTAGCTTTAATTTTAATTTAATTTATTTAATTTAAATTAATTTTAATTTTAACTTGATTTTATTTATTTTTTTTATTTAATTTAATTCAATTTAGTTTGATTTGATATGCTTTAATTTAATTTAATTTAATTTGATTTAATTTAATTTGATTTAATTTAATTTAATTTAATTTAATTTAATTTAATTTAATTTAATTTAATTTAATTTAATTTAATATGTTTTAATTTAATTTAATTTAATTAATTTAGTTTAATTTGATTTAATTTAATATGTTTTAATTGAATTTAATTTTATTTAAATTTTAATTTAATTTTACTTTTAATTTTAATTTATTTGAAATTTTAAAAGGGTTTAATTTAAATAATTTAACTTTAATTTAATTTAATGATTAAGTCTTTTAACATTTTAAATCTTAAATTTGGATTATCATTTTAATTAGGAATTAAATATTATTGAGATGATTAATTTAGGGATTCTTAAATTAAAAAACAAATCTCTTCCTAATAATATCCCAATTTTAATAATTCCAATTTTATTATTCTTCCAAATATAATCAATTATTTAATTAAAGTTTATTTTAATTATTTTCAAATTGTTTGGTAGGTTTCTACCCTTTAATTATTTAAATTTCATTCATCCAAATCAGATTAAGATCAAATATTTTACTCTTTAATTTTATTAAGCCTAAAGTTTTAATTAAAGGTTAAAATTTTAATTACCACTTTGCCCTTCAAGCTTAATAATTTCATAACTCACTAAATTGAGCTTAAATGAACTTGAAATTTTTATGTGACTTCACTCATATGTCAATAAAGACATGAGAGGAGAAAATGTGATTTTTCTGTATTTAATTTATTTATGTAATTATTTTTGGTGGAAAATAGGGATTTCCAAGGAAAATTTAATAATATGACCAAGGGAAAGTTTCTATCCTTAAGAAAATTATGGGGTATTCCTAATGACTATAGAACCACTTGGACCAATTTTGGTGATTTTTTGAATTATATTCTTTTTATTATAATTATTTTGATATTTGGAGTATTAATTAATTTAAAAATAAAATAAAGGTTGAAAAATAAATTTTATATTTTTCAAAAATCTCTCTAATATCAAGGAAATCAGAGAATCAATTTTTATAATTTTCTGATTTTTCTTTGATTTATTAGAATTATTTTAGTGGAAATGCTAAAAAATACATTTTTTTAAATTTTAAAATTACCTTAGGGCTTTAAAATTTAATATCTCATCAAATAGACCTAAGAAAAAAATTGGGGTTTGTTCCTAAGTGATTAAAATTCAAAATGTGACATTTTGGTGAATTTTATTATTTTTGTGATTATTATTATTTTTTAATTATTAAAATATTAAAATAATGCAAAAAATCAACTTTTTTAGAAAACTACAATTTTAATTTTCTTAAATTCCCCTGATATCAGAGAGGCTCTAAAACCAATTTGGTGAATTTTTGAAAAGTATTTTGAAAGTTATGAATTTTTAAAGTTTAAATTGGCTAAATGGCTTAATCAACCCATTTAGTAGGGCTAACCAAGTCCAATTGATTTTAAATTTTTATGGTGGGTTCCTCTGATCCTAAAGGTCAATGGAGAATTGATTTCAAGCCAATTTTATGTATGATTAGCTGTAATTAATTAGGGACCTATTTTGGGTGTTTAGGCCAATTAGGGTTATTCCAAGTGAATTAATTTAAAACCTATTTTTCCTAGGGTCCTCTGGTCATAAGAAACATCACCAAATTTTTCTAGAATTTATTTCACAACATGCTAATTATTGGATTTAAAATACTCAAAACAGCAACATGAATTTGAAAAATAAATAACTTCTCATAGGGATGGCCTCTGACTTTGGAAAATTCAGGGAATGTTCCCAAATTCAGATGCTTCAAAAGCCCTATGGTCTCATGCCATGGTGAATTTCTTATATGCATGAAGAATTAAAACAATGCAGAGGGTAAATAAATTATTAAAAATAAAATACTTGATGAAATTAAATGATTTCTTTTCCACATTATTCTTCTCTGTTCACTGAGCAAGAGGGTATTTTTATTTTATTTTTCTGATTTTTCTACACAAAGTTATGCATTTTTGAAGTTTAGGGAATTAAATAAATAAAAAAACCCTAATTTCCTACTTATCCACGCGGCGCCATGCCATCCTCGGCAGCTCCGAAACGCCGCGTGTCGCGCTGCCATTCAACGCCGCCATCCAACTCAGCGCTCCTGGGGCCCGCTGTATCGTTCCATCTCCTCATCCGGCGCGATCCTGGCAGTCCATCCGCGCGTGTATTAAATGAACGACATCCGTTCATCGTCCCCAAGCGTCCTCACCCGAGAGCCGTATACACTAAAACCCTAAGAACTCACTCATTTCTCAACGGATTTTCGTGTTCTTGTGCTCTATGGATTCGTCTTGAAGAGACGAATACTTCTATACGGTGATCATGCATTGAAATTAAAGCATTTGAAATGGAGAATCTCTAGAAGCTCGGGATAAAGAGTTAGTTCATACCTTTGCTCAGAGAATTGTGGCTTCAATCTGAGGGTTGTGTCACCTTCGATTACGTCCCTGCAAGCTCCAGATGAAGTCTCCTGGTCTGGTGAATTGCCTAGGTATGATTTCGACCAAGCCCGATCACAAAGCTTGGAGTCTGGAACAGATGGGTAGCAATTTTGGCAGGGTTTCAGTAAGGTCTGGTTCAGCACCTCCCATGGCCAAGAGGGGGTGGTGTTTAAATAGGAGAGGGTGGAGGGCCTCCCGGGGGAGTTAGGGCTTGGGATCGACTTGCTCTTGGCAAGAGAAGAACAGCTACAATGGCCACCGGGGATGGGGCAACTCGGCAGGTGAGAATTCCAAGTTCGGGCTCACATGCGAGCTCTCGGCCCGGTGGTTTCCGGCGGCCGTGGTGGCTGGCCGGCCAGGGTCAGGTCACCCTCAAGGTCAGGGAGGTCAGGGCTGGGGCTTAGTGCAGTCAATTGGCCATGGACATGTGTAAAGGGTTTGATTTAGATGGAATGGGGGAGGAGCTAATTTTGGGTCCAAATGGGTCCAAGTCATGGATTTAGGTTTGGTTCACCCTCCAAGGCCTGATTTTTGGGCTGAAGGAATCAGGTAAGTCAGCTAGCTTAGTGGGGAGAAGTCACCATCTAAGTACATTTATGTTTAATCAAGGTTTAGAAGAGTCATGAAAAGGCTTAATCACCCTTAAGGGAATCATTAAAGGACTCCCTCCCTTTGCCAAAAATGACATGGTGATGTGTAAAGTGGCTCCCATGGCTTGCATATGGCTTGTGCATGGCTTCATGGCTCCATTTGGCTTGGGGCAAAGCTTAGTCAATTTCATGGAAGTAGATTTTAGGAATCTTGGCATTTTTGGTGGAAATTTGGATGAAGCTTGATTTGGAATGGTTTAATGATGATTTTGAAACTTAGGGGTGATATCAATTAAAGGTATGATGAAAAGAAATTGCCATGTGGGCTTTAGGGCCAATTTTGGGCTTTTGTATTTGGTGGAAATGGGCTTTTAGAATGGTTTAGGAAAGTGGGCCTTTAGGTTTGAAAGCAAATTGGTGGATGGAAATTTTGTGAAGGATTGGGCCAAACAAATGTTGGGTTTAGCTCATGGATGTGTCATGAGTGATTTGAAACAAGTTGGGAGTGATTTGGGTTTGAATTGGGTTGAATTTGAGCTTCCTTGGTGAATGGGCCAATATAGGTCAAATTGGACTAACTTGGGCCAATGTTGGGCTAGGGTTGAAATTGATGTAAAATAAATGTTGGGAAATGTTTATGGGAGTGTTTCAAAGAGATTTTGGCTTTGGTTGGGTTTTGATTTTGGGGTTTGGGCTTATTTGGGTTAGGTTTGGGTTTAGGTCAAAATTGAGCCTTTTAGCTTTGGGTTGAATTTGAGTGGGGTTTGGGTCTAAATTTTGGGCAAATCATGTTAGTTTTTTCTTTGTGGGGATGTTAGGGAAGGTTTAGAAAAGATTTGGGGTTAATTGGAGTTGAATTGGGTTAGTTTGGGTTTGGTTTGGGTCATGGGTCCAAATTGGGCTTTAAGGCCAAAAGTGAAATTGGATTTAAATGTCAATCAAATTGGACTTGGATTTGGTCTAGATTGGTGTTGGGAATGTTGAATTGAAGTTTAGAATTGAATTGGACCAGAATTTGGGTCAATTGGATAGGTTTGGTTTGACATTGGGTTCACTTAGGGTTAAAATGGGTCAAATTGGGGGTTTTGACCAAAGTGGGGTACATTGACAAAATTGGCCCATGGTGTAGTTGAACAAAATTAAATTGGGAATATTTGGGATTTTTTGGAATTTTATGGGAATTTTCTAAATTTTTAGATTTTTGGGTCAAGAGGGGTATTTTGGGTATTTGGAGGGTATTGGGAGGTATTTTGGAATTTTTGATATTTTTGGCTATGGATGGTCAATTTGAGTGATGTGTGAATGTTTGAGATTGGTTTTGAGAAATTTTGGGTAATTTGGGATTTTTGAAGAATTTGGGTGATTTCAAGGGCTTTGGGTAGGCTAGGCGGGTGTAGGGTCCCGGGGATCAAAATTTAAAAATTTGGAAAATTGAAGATTGGATGAATATAAGTGGAATGAAATTATTTTGGTTGAGCCATGAAGCCATATCAAGCCCACATGAGCCATGAAGGGACTCATTTGAGGCATCCACTATGTTGTTCCTAACCCTCTTGCCGAGGGCTTAGGGGTTAAGGACCATCCATGTGAATCACCTACATGAGTCAGGAGGTCAAGTTGGGTATGGGTGTGGTTTTAGGAGGTGTGTGAAAGTGTAGTGTATAAGTGTAGTGTATGTGTAAGTCAGCCCTTCACCAGACCAGGCCACCCAGGGTAGTCCTAAGGCCAAAGAGTCCTATAGGAACTCATCCTTTAAACTTCCACATTTGGTTTCAACCCTCTAGGTGATTAGGGGTCTATAGTCAAGTTTGTGGAGTTTGCAGGGAGTTAAGAAGTGGTTTGAAATTCTAGGTGGTGGGTCCCAATTCTAATCCTTTAAGATAGTCAAAGGAAAAGCCTAAGGCTAGATCCTAAGTACTAAAAAGAAGAAGATATGACCTCATCAAAAATGAGGTCAACATATATTAGCGATTTGTCCCATTTGATTCTCAATATTATGAATAGCAGTGTTTTGATTTTGTAATTGATTACTCAATTGTAAAATTAATTCTGCTATAGATAACTTTTTATGTTGATTATTAAATCCAGGAGGTTTATAGTTTGAATTTACTTGATTGTTCCAATTTTTAGTTGGATGAGATTGATTATTACCCCATTGTTGTTGTGAATTATTCCAGTTAAAATTAGGGTGATTTTTCCATCAAGGATTATAATAATTTGAATAAGGGTTATTTTTAATAGCAATAGCTTGTAAAGTTTCAATAGTTTGAGAATCTTTCATATTAACAGAGTTGCTATGTGATACATTGATAGCAAAATTATCTAATTTCTTATATATTGCAGCTACTTGTGAAGCTAAGATTGAAAAGGCTCGTTATCATGAATACTAGCCATTCTTTTAGGATTAATCCTTTCAGAAGGCCATAGAAAATTATTGTTAGTCATTTCTTCAATTAAAGTATAAGCTTCTTCAAATGATTTAGCCATTAAGGAACCTCCAGTATCATCATCAATAATTGATTTTAGTGATCTAATAAGTCCGTTATAAAATGTTTGAATAATTAACCAATCAGGTAAAGCATGATGAGGACACTTTCTTAATAGTTCTTTAAATCTTTCCCAAGTTTCATAAATTGTCTCCCCGTCAAATTGACTAAATGAAGTAATGTCATTTCTTAATTTAGCAGTTTTAGAAGGAGGAAAATATTTAGCAAGGAATTTTTGTGCCATTTTAGCCCATGTTTTAATAGAACCTGTTGCTAATGAGTTCAACCACATCTTTGCTTTATCTCTTAAAGAGAAAGGAAAGAGTCTAAGTCTAATAGCATCATCAGAAACATTGTTATAGTTAAAGGTAGCACAAAGTTCTAAAAAACTAGCAAGGTGTAAATTTGGATCCTCATTTGGTGTTCCCCCATATTGATTATTTTGAACCATTTAAATAATAGACAGTTTAAGCTCAAAAGAATTAGCATCTACAACAGATATTTGAATACTATTATGAAGTTCATCAACTGTAAGGTTAGCATAATCCCTTAATGGTTTGTAAACATTTTGCTCATTAATTTCAATTGGATTCTGTAAATTGTTATGTAAATTAGCCATCTCTTGATATTTTTGAATTTGTTTTCCTTTTTTAATTCTTCTAACAGTTCTTTCTAATTTAGAGTCTAAAGGTAATAATCCTTCAGATCCAGAACTACGCATAAAAAGTAAATAAAAATAGCAAGAAATAAAATCTCTACTTACTTTTTTTTATTTTTGCTATTTTTGTGGTTTTTTTTTATTTTTATATATGTTTTTGTATTTTATATTTTTGTATTTTGACAATAAAAGAAAAAAAATAAAATAAAAATAAAATAAATATTTAAAATCTAAAAATTTGCCCTCCCCGGCAACGGCGCAAAAAACTTGACCTCGATCCGCGGACAACACAGTAATTTATGCTTTCAAAAATATGTTATAGCCAATACTTTGACCCAAATAATAATAGCGGCTAGTGTATATAAATATAATTTTATGAAAAATATTTTACACACTAGAGGTACTACGAAAGTATACGTATCGTTTCAAGTAATATAGGGCTTTAATTAAAGACCCCAGTATCGATCCCATGAGGAGGTTTATAGATTTTTAAATATTTTAATTTTATTTTTATGTATTTCTTTTAAAGTTATAAATTTAATATTTAATTTACTAAATGCAGAATTAAAGCAATAATAAAATAATGAGTGATGTAAATAATAATAAGCAAACAACTTTTTTTCTTTCAATTAATCCAAGACTTTTTAAATGATATTATATTTGTGGAGAATATAATTTTATGGTATTGTGTCAAATAGAAGCATTCATATTCTTTACCTTTTCTCGATAAGATAAAGAACATTGGCTAATCTATAGATCAAGTCTAGATGTATTGTTAGTAGAATAGGTTAATCTAGGCACACACTACTAGATGTCCAAGGGTGGCTATGGTCGGCCCTACTAGTGACCCGTTCCCTCTCTATAAACCAAATTACAAGAATTTCGTCTGTCACTCTAAAAACTTATCAATTCTACGCCCATTGAATAATATTTTCCTATTTATTTGCACTTCACCTTGAATAACCCGCACAAGGCCTTCGACTACCCAATGATTCTGTGATATCTACTAGTTAAGAATTCATCTCCTTCTAGGTCTCAAAATTCTTCAATAGATTTTAACAATTTAAATGGCCAATTTAAATAGTAAATTAAGATCCGGTATTAATATCATCACAATATTTAAATATATTTAGTTTTTAATTCTCCAACAAAATTAATATTATCTTATTTATCTTTTCATAATAGAAAGGAGAAAGTAAAGTAACTACTCAGAATACATTGAATTTAAATAACAAAACATATACACAAAACTTTGAATCAAATCACAAATACTTATCTCAAGTTTTCTCCAACTGAACCTCTGATTCCTTCTGACTCCAAAGTGAAATAGACTTCAAAAGCACCAACTCTTTCAAACTCTCAATACAAACTCTAAATAAAATAAACTCACCAATTTATGAAAGAAAGTAAACTACAATTGTGGCCCTTTAAATTATCTCTCTAATTCTCTCTTTGATTGAAGCAGACTAGGGCGTGCTTCTTATTGGGCGTTGGGCATTTTTCTCTATAGAAATGGCCTCCTATTTATAGGTTTCAAGGGTTACCTTAAGCATCTCTTCAAAATGTGTCCAAGTTCAATGAATCTTCTAGAAAGTGTGTCTGGCGCCTAGGCGCCGGACTCCGCGTCCAGTTCTTCGCACCTCTTCACTTTGGATCGCACCTCTTCGAGATCCAAACCGTTTCCAAGCGTCTAAATACAATGTATCACATGTCCTATAATCTAGGAATAACTGCCAATCTTCTAGATGGTCCAATAACCGCTCTAACCGTCAAAATAACTGCCGAAATTAGTTACAAAAACCGTCATAGATTTGGTATTGAGCTGGCGCTTAGGTGCCGGATTCTGGCGCCTAGGCGCCAGGCCCATTATTTTGACAATTTTGTATTTTGGCTCCATTTTTGCTCCTTTTTACTCCTTTTTCATCTTTTTTCCTTTTTGAACATTTTTGCATCACCTACATCCAAAAACACAAAATTACCTTTCATTAAAGCATAGTATCATTAAAAATTTGATAAAAATCAAGGCATAAAAACAAGTATTTTTTTATGGATCAGCGCGCCCAAAGGACGAATTCCCGCTACCAAATCCAAAATTAATAATCAACATCGCTTCGACGCACAAAGTCATCTCTTTCAGGGATGGATCATCGGGATACAATCAGATAAAAATGGCGCCGGAAGACGAAAAGCTCACAACCTTTAGAACGCCAATTGGAGTATACTGCTACACAGTAATGCCTTTCGGATTGAAGAACATAGGAGCAATGTACCAAAGAGCAATGACGAGGATCTTTGATGATCTAATTCATAATCAAGTCGAGTGCTACGTGGATGATGTGGTCATCAAGAGCAAACTGAAGGAAGATCACCTGTATGATTTGAGAATTATTTTCGAGCTATTAAGAATATTTAACCTTAAGATGAATCCCCTAAAATGCGCCTTCGGCGTTACCTCCGGGAAATTCTTTGGATTTTTTGTCCGACATCATGAAATTGAAATTGATCCGGAGAAGATTAAATCTATCTTAGAAATGCCGCCTCCCAAAACTTTGAAATAACTAAGATCCTTTCAAGGGAAGTTAGCATATATTTGACGCTTTAATTCTAATTTGTTAGGTAGGTGTCAGCCCTTCTCAGCATTAGTTAAAAAGGACGCCAAATTTGTTTGAGGAGATAAATGCCAATGAGCCTTTGAAGATATTAAGCAATATTTAATGACACCTCCTGTATTAGCAGCCCCAGTCTTGGGTCGACCATTGATACTTTATACCGCGGCTTTAGACGACTCCCTCGGAGCCCTGCTAGCCCAAGTCAATGATGAGGAGAAAGAAAAAGCTCTCTACTACTTGAGTCGTCGTCTAATTCTGCGGGGATAAAGTATCCGTCAATTGAGAAGCACTATTTGGCCTTGATCTTCGCTGCTCAAAAGCTCAGGCATTACATGCTTTCTCATAAGGTCAACCTTATTTCGAAGTTTAATCCATTGCAATACTTGATGACCCGTCCGATGCTTTCCGACAGACTAGCCAGGTGGTCGATGATATTATTGCAATTCGATATAACTTTCGTTCCTCATTGTGCAATAAAGGGATAAGACCTAGCAGACTTCCTCGCAGCACACCCTTTACTGGCAGAATCGCTTCTCAATGACGATTTGCCAAACGAGCAGATAATGAGCCTAAAAGACCCCGATGATCAACGTTGGGAACTGTACTTCAACAGATCATCCTCAGCACAGAAGAATAAAGAATTGTAAATGATAGTGCCCGGTAAGGCAGGAATCGGACTAATATTTATAACACCGGAGCAGAGGATGTTAAGATACTCCTACCATTTAACAGAATCATGTATGATTAACGAAGCTGAATATGAAGCCCTTATAACAAGAGTGGAGTTAACCATTCAAATGGGTATAACTGACATCAACATCTACTGTGATTCACAGTTGGTCATACAACAGGTCGTAGGGCAATACAAAATTATGAAACTAAGACTCGAGCAGTACTTTCAGTATGCAATGAAGCTGCTAAAACAGATTCTGAATGTAACGATCTACAAGATTCCCAGAAGAGAAAATGCTCTAGCATACGCGTTAGCCCACCTCACAAAATAATTTTCCTGCTTACAAGATGAATCAGTTGAAATGTCAGTTCAAGGGTGACAAGTCCTATCACAGCTTGACATGGATGCAATGCACAAATCAGAAAGAGAAGAAGAAATAGTTGCAGCAGTAACAGAAACTACAAAAGATTGGCGGTAGCCATTAATAAAATACCTGCAAATAGGAAACCTACAGGATGACAAGTCAGTAGCCCATCAGATTAAGAAAAGAACTATATCATACACATTAATAAATAATACCTTATACATAAGGTCTTTCAACCAGATGTGGCTAAGGTGCCTGAGCGGGTCTAAGGCTCGTGAAATTGTTAAAGAAGTGCACTCATGACTTTGTGACACTCATCAGTCAGGTCTGAAGATGAAAATGAAAATTAAGAGACTAGGGTACTGCTGGCCCTCAATGATGATTGACTGCATGAAAGTTGCCAAGAGCTGTCACCAGTGACAAGTGCATGGAGTGGTTCTACACCAAACTCCAAATGTGCTACACCCGACAATCGCGTTGTGGCCATTTAAGTATTGAGGCACATATATCGAGGCCCGAGAGAACCTCCTTCTTCAAGAGGATAGCGTTTCATCCTTGCAGCGACATATTACTTTTCTAAATGGGCAGAAGCTATACCGCTCAGAGAAGTGAAGGCACATCACGTGCTAAAATTCTTCAAGAATCAAGTCGTCTACCGTTTTGGGGTACTGTGCAGATTTATCTCAGATAATGGGTTTGTGTTCAAAAGCATGAATATCAACAATTTTGTCAGAATGCACTGAATCGATTGGCGCTATTCGACGATCTACTACCCAAGAGCAAACGGTTTGGCCGAGGCATTTAATAAAACTCTCATCCAAATCCTAAAGAAAACTTTGGACAATAATAAAAGAATTTGGCACGAGAAGTTATTAGAAGCCTTATGGGCCTACAGAACAACTTTCAGAACTCCTACTCTATCGACACCTTACGCTTTAGTGTACGGGTCCGAGACTGTTTTACCGCTGGAGGTTCAGCTTCAGACGCTCAGAATTGCAATCGCAAACAAGATTACTACAGAAGAGAACACCAAACTATGACTAAAAGAACTGGAAAGCTTGGAAGGAAAACAACTTTCAGTTCAGCAGAATCTGGAAATGTATCAAGCCAAGATGGTCCAGGCCTACGACAAACGGGTCCACCCAAGGACGTTCACAGTCGGTGACTTGATTCTAGTTCTCAAGAGACCTATTCTTGCACACTACAAGATAGGAGGTAAATTTGAACCGACTTGGGAGGGGCCGTTCGTGGTTGAGACAGTCTATGCGGGAGGTTCCTACTAGCTCATGAATTGCTATGGTGAACGATGTATGCTTCCATACAATGGACAATAGTTAAAGAAGTATTACGTGACTTGATGTTTCGAAGGATGAACTTTAAAAAAAAATGAAGTCTCATTCCTAGAAGCACAGGCACAGTAATCACTTGTAACTGGGTCCGAACCCAAAATTGTTAAGGAAAATGATGAACAAAAGAATATATGTATTAAAAGAAAACATGTGAAAGAAATCTTCTTAACAGTAAATTTTTCAACCTTCCTTTCAAATCAAAACTCATTCCTGATTTTCCCTTATCTTTTCCCATTTTATTAAAACTCGAAATAAATAAACTAAAAACTTTCATTAATGAATAAATTTTCTTATTGTTCTCATTCTTGATACAGCCCCTGATCCCTTCCTTGTTTACGCAGGAAGATGTCGAACGGGCGTTTGATTCTGATCTTCAAGAATGGCGTGAGTCTAGCACTCGATGAAGAAAAAATGAAGGATGGGGCTGTGATTGAGATCGACTTTGATTTCACATCGGCTGGGTTACAATACAAGGAGGCCAATTGGACCCCGATTGGCCGGTATGAGTTCCACAGCCAGACAGTGGTGAAATTGGGTGGCCTGAGTCAGCAGGCTACCTACAAGAAAAGGAAAATGAACAACGCTTGTGTAACTGTAGCATACAAGAAAGTCAAGTCCATGGTTACTACAGTAGAGGGTAGGCTAGTCAGTGTCATGCCCACAGAAGTTCAGGAAGTAAGGAGAGCTACTCTCACTCCTACCCAGTGAAGAAACAAGAACCGCCGCATTCACAGGATGCTGAGTAAGCTAGCAGTGGGCCAGCATAAATAAACAGTTTCCACCGTCAGTGCAAGTACGTCAAAGAAGCTGGTTTGGCAAGAACCAGAAAATAAAAGATTAACTCCAAGGACAGCAGAGAAGATGAAAGAAATTTCAAAAAGATCAGGAACAGGATCAGCGCCACGACATCAGGCAGACACACCAGCTCTGAGAAATGTTGTTGCGAAAGCAACCTCGAAGGATGTCTTGACAGAGACTATTCCTAAGGAGGTGAAACACATAGGAGAGCGTGCTGGGGTTGAGCCATACATCCCACAGTACGTTACCAGACCTTGATGATTTCAGATAATTCTAGAGTGCGAGCTGGAAAAGATTCAGAAAGCTGAGAAGAAGACATTTGAATATTTTGAAAGAATTTGAGGCAAGAAGATCAATATCCTAGAGGGCCTTGAGCTACATATAGATGTGTTTTTAGACTACGAGCAGCAATAGATTGTGGATTGTGTCTTTGACCTTCGAAAATTGGGCCGAAACGGGTCACTTAAGAGGAAAGACCTACTCAGAACCCCGGAAATGGATGAAAGGAAAATGCAGAGTTACAATTCAATGTGGATGTTGCTACAACTTTGCCAAAGATAAAAAAGGAAATCCACCGAGGATACTCCGTGGTAGCGAAGTGGATCCGATGTCAAGAATCATTAAGAAAATGGTCAAAAGGATGGTGACATGGGGGGTACTACCTGCATATTGCATACCCAATAGCTGTATCATCAACATATATGAGGAAGGAGACTGCATACCGCCACACATAGATCATCATGATTTTGTAAGACCCTTCTACACAGTGTCCTTCATCAATCAGTGAAACATCATGTTCGGATCAGACCTCCGGATAGCAGGCTACGGAGAATTCTGAAGGCCAGTGGAGATACCTCTAACTGTTGGTTTCGTTATAGTGTTAAGAGGAAACAGAACAGATGTAGTTAAACACTGCATTCCAGGGGTACCTTTTCAGCGAATTTCCATCACTTTCAGAAGAATGGATGACAGCAAGATGCCTTTCCGCTTTCAACCAGATCCAGAGCTAGAGAGCATCCCACCCTACGAGCTGTGAGCTACATGGAAAATAGCACACCTCTAACACACATCCGAATGGAATTTTCTGCCAAGGATGGCTTGGAAGGTGATATTATTGCCCATGTGTCTCACTATCCAAACATGGATTTTGACAGACATATTTGGAGAAACCGACAAGGATCCTGCTGTATAAGATTTATATGGATTTTATAAGATGCTTAATTTTCAAGGAAAATATCATCATAAGATGGATCAGCTGTATGATGTATTTTCAACAATTTAAATGGAAACGACCATGTCTTATTTTGCCTTCATTTCTTTTGTGCAAATTGACTGGGAAACTCCATTAAGTTGAATGAACCTCAAACGAAGAACGATTTGAAATAAATGAATAAGATAAAACGAAATGAACATAAAACAATAAGAAAGAAAGAAAGAAAGAAAGAAAAAAGAAGAGAGAAAGAAAAGGAAATGAAAAAGAAAAGAAAATGAATGAGGACTCTTTTAGGAACCTAAATGTCAAAATAAATTCATAATTAACATGAACTCTAATTAAACAAAAAAATAAAATCAGATCACTAAAACAAACGAAACGAATCTAAACCTCGAGTTGAATTCTGATCTGAATCCGTCAATTTGAATCTTTCAATTCTTCTTCAAATTGAAACCTGTTTGAAACACCCTCGAACCTGCTTTCGAGCTGATTCTTTCCCGCGGAAGACTCAAACTCCAATTTCAAACTTCAAAACATTTCAATTGTTCTAAATCGTTTCGATTCTCTACTATTTCTTCCTGCTTTTTGAGAAGGTCGCTGAGTCTACTGACACGGAACCACAAATTTTATTCGATTTGGTTCTGATGGCATGGATTCACATCCTTCGCCAAACAATCAATCTTTGATCAAATCTTTCGGAATGTGAAACACCTTCATATTCCTTTCAAATCTTCGAGGCTGGAGCCTAATTTTTAGTTCTCCTTCAATCTTTGAGGTTGGAGCCTAATTTCTAGTTCTCTTTCAAATCTTTGAGGCTGGAGCCTAATTTCCAGTTCTCTTTCAAATCTTCGAGGCCGGAGCCTCCGGCTAATTTCCAGTTCTATTTCAATCTTCGAGGCTGGAGCCTAATTTCCAGTTCTATTTCAAATCTTTGAGGCTGGAGCCTAATTTCCAGCTCTCTTCTTTAAGGCTGGAGCCTAATTTCCAGTTCTCTTTCTATCTTCGAGGCTGGAGCCTAATTTCCAGTTCTCTTTCAAATCTTCAAGGCTGGAGCTTAATTCTCAGTTCTCTTTCAAATCTTTGAGGCTGGAGCCTAATTTCCAGTTCTCTTTCAAATCTTCGAGGCTGGAGCCTAATTTCCAGCTCTCTTCCTAGAGGTTCCAGTTTTCTTTCAATCTTCGAGGTTGGAGCCTAATTTCCAGTTCTCTTTCAAATTTTCGAGGCTGGAGCCTAATTTCCAGTTCTCTTTCAATCTTTGAGGTTGGAGCCTAATTTTAGGTTCTCTTTCAATCTTTGCGGCTGGAGCCTAATTTCCAGTTCTCATTCTAAATTTCGAGGCTAGAGCCTAAATTCTAGTTCTAAATTCATAACTCTCTTTCAAATTCTGAGCCTGGATCCTAAATTCCAGCCCTCATTTCAAATACCGAGATTGGAACCTAAGTTTCAATTCTCATTTCAAAATCTAATCCCTTGGAAATCTAGTGATTCACAATTCACCTCCTCTTTCCCCAACGAGAGTTCTGGAATCTTCAGTCTTGAAGATTTACCTGATACTCCCCAGTGGAAATTTTCTACGCTTTGTTCTAAGTGTGTCACTTAGACGTCAGTGTTGGTTTTGTTGATCTCTTCAGTCAACGCCAATACCCGCAGTGTACTTGGTCAGCACACCACACCTATTGGGGGTCCATTTGTTGACCTCATTTTTGGTGAGGTCTTTTCTTTCCTCTTAGTGCTTAGGATCTAGCCATAGGACTTCTCCTTGACTATCCTAGAAGACTAGAGATGGAACCCACCATTTAGAAATTCAAACCAAATCTTAACTCTCTTTGGAATCCTACATGGATGGTCATCAACCTCCAAATCTCTTGGAAGGTTAGGACCAATGTGTAGGAACAGAAGGATGAATTCCTATAGGATGACCAAGCCTTAGGGCAACACTGGGTGGCTTGGTCTTGGTGAGGTCTAGCTTGCACACACTGCACTCCTACACACACCCCTAAGCCACTTAACCCAAACCTTTAAACTTTGAACCCCTTTGTCTTCTACCCTTTAAGAAACTGATATGGTTGAACCAAGACACTAGTCTTTGATTAAGATAGCTAGGGTCAATATGTGAAGAGTCATAAAGTTGTCACCTTTTGGCTAGACTTGGTCCCAAAGTGGTTGGACTTGGCTAAGTCCATGGCTCATACTTATAAACCCTAATTCCATTCCAAATCACTTTACTCAATATTGACCCCACCAAAATGGTCCCACTCTTCCCCATTTGAAGTCCACTTCATTTTTCCAAAATTTCTGGTTTTGACATCGGGTCCTTAAACCTACCTAAAATTACCTAAATTGCCCCTACAACCACCAAAATTCCCCAAAAATTCCCCAAAAATTACCCAAAATTCCCAAAATTCCCAAAAACCATTTCAAAACAGTTCACACCTCTTAAATACACCAAAATACCCCAATACCCTCCAAATAACATCTAAATACCCTAAATACCCCTTTTGGCCCAAAATTCCAAAAATTCCAAAAATTCTCAAAATATTACAGCAAATTCTAAATATTCCCAATTTCATTTTGGTGAACTACACCATAACCTAATTTTTCCGAATTAACCCACTTTCAACCCAAAATCCCAAGTTAGCTCACTTAACCCAAATGGACCCAATGTCAAACCAATTCAACCCAATTGACCCCAATTTAAATCAATTTCAATTCTAAATTTAAATTCAACATCCCCAATACCAATTTCAATCAAAGCAAGCCCAATCTAATTCACATTTGAGTTCAATTTCAACTTTAAACCAAAACCCCCAATTTTGGCCTTATGACTCAATTCACCCCAAAATGACCCAAAGCCACTCAATTTTCCCCAAACCAAATTCCAAACTCTTCCTAACACATTCCCATACCAAATAAAATATTCATTTGGCCAAAATTTTGATCAAAACCCCATGCAAAGTCATTTGAAACCAAGATCCCCAAATTTCCCTGAAAGTTGTCACCTAGCCCTAAATCTCCAAATTGAATCCCCTAAACCTAAAATTTTGCACCCAATTTCTATCCTAAACCTTCCATAACAATCACTTGCATCATTTTGAATCATCAATTGAGCCTTAGCCAAGCTCTAACCTAACCTAAACCCAAGCTTAACCCATGGTGACCAAATTGAACCAAACCACCAAATTCCATCAAATACACTCCCCAAATCAATTCAATTTCACTCCAAACCTTTTCTAAAGGCTTTATAAAAATCATTTAAGCCATTGTGATCAACCAATTTAATTTAAACCCAACCCAAAATCCAGCTAGCCCAATCTAAATCCAAACCAATCCATGTGCACACATGAGCCAAATTGAACCTAACCAAATCAAATTTGACCAAACCAATTTGTTGGCAGCCAACCCTAGGCCTTCTAGGGTAGGTTTGACCTAACCCAACCCATGCCCCATGAGCCATGGACCAATGGTCCACCACTTTGGACCAATGGGTTTAGCCATTTGCTAAAGGCTAAGTCCCATCCTCTAACTCTCCTTAAGTAAGATCCCTGCCATAATTAATTGAGCTAAACCTCTCCTCCACTCCTCCTCAGCCTGTGCAGCCGCTTGTCTATCCTTGCCAACCACCCCAGCCACTGGAATAGCCATGCCCAAGCACCCCCTTTGTCCTTGAAACCCAAAATTGATCCTTAACATTGTGCCATCTCCTCTTCAGCCACCTTGCCTGCTCAGCCCGCACCCTAAGTGGCCTAAACCACTCATTGTCTGGCCCTAAGCTCCACCAGGAAACCATGGCTATAAAACCCACACCTTTCAACCATGCCAAAGGTGCTGAAAATTTCCTCACATAATTCTCCCAAACCTTCTCCTAGCCCAGAGAAGAAGAGCCCCACTATTCTCCTGCCCTGAATCCCCCTGGTTGAGCTCAATTTCTCAGTCGAAAATTAGGCCAGAAACAAGACACTCCTGGAACCTCAACCAAAATCCAATTAAACTCACCCACACCTTCCCATCACCAAGAGAGGAAGTTCCCCAGTGAAATCCCCTCACCCAGCCACCCAATTGTTCTATCGGCCAAAGCTCCAAATCGGGCTTAAACGAAGTCACACCTATGCAGCTCACCAGGACCAGAGGTTCAATCTGTAGGCTCTTACAACTCCAACGAATGTATCGAGCACATCCAATCGAGGCTTCACCTCTTGGACCAAGGTATGAAGACTTCTCTTGCTCCCGAGCTTCCAGCGATTCTCCATTTATTTTAACTTAATTTCAATGCATCTTAGCAGTATGGATTTATAGCTCTTGTCTGGACGAACACGTAGGACCAAAACTGGTGTGATTTGGTTGAGAAATGAGCGAGATCTTAAGGTTCTAGGGTGAACGGCTCTCGGGATGAACCAGACGAAGACAATGACCAGAGACCTTTCGATCACGCGTGTACGGATGACGGAGATGGAGCAGGATGTAACCAAGGAGCATAAAGCGTGGGCCGTGTGACACTGACTCAGTTGGCAGTGTCGAATGGGAGCGCGCCGCGTGGGACTTTGGATCTGCCTAGGATTAGGTGGCGTCGCATCGGATAAGTAGAAAAATAGGCTTTTTCTGATTTATTTAAAAGCCCAAAACTTTAAAAATGCATATCTTTGCATAACAAAAATCATAAAATTAAAAGAAAAATACCCTCTTGCTCAGTGAACAGAAGAGAATAATGTGGAAAAAGAATTAAATTATTTTGTTGAGTATTTAATTTTTAATTAATTTAATACTGTTATGAATGTTTTAATTCTTCATTAGTATGCATAATTCACCATGACATGAGACCATAAGGATTTTGTAGCCTCTGATCTTGGGAAAATTTCCTGAATTTTTCAAGGCCAGATGCTATGTCTATGGAAAGTTATTTATTTTTTAAGTTTAGGGTCATTTTATTGAAAATTAATTTTGAAAATTAGCATGTTGATCATTAAAATTTAGAAAAATTAGGGGAAGTATCTCTGGACCAAAGGACCCTAGGAAAATTGTAACTTGATTTAATTTACTTAAACAAACCCTAATTTGGCTAAAACCTTAAAATTGAAATTAAATTAATTTGGAACAACCACATATCAAAATTACATGAAATCAATTCCCCACTGATTTTTAGGGTCAGGGAAACCCCACAAAAAATTTTTATGCCAATTGGAAATGATTTAACCTATTAAATGGTTTATTCAAGTTACATGGCATTTTTGAAATTAAAAATTTCATAAAACTCAAAATACATTTAAAAAATTCACCAAATCAGTTTTGAGGCCTCTCTGAGATAAGAGGGGTCTAAGAAAATTAAAATTGGAATTTTTCTAAAAAATTCATTTTAACCTAATTTTGAATATTTTAATAATTAAAAAATTATAAAAATCATAAAAATATTAAAATTCATGAAAATGTCAGATTTGGACCCCTAATCACTTAGGAATCAACCAAATATTTTTCTCAAGTCTCCAAGTAAAAATTTTGAATTTTAAAGGCTTAGGGTAATTTTTAATATTAAAAATGGATTTTCTAACCCTTTCACTAAAATAATTCTAAAAATTCAAAGAAAAATCAGAAAAATATAAAGTTTGTTTTCTCTGTGTTCTCTAATCTTAGAGAGATTTAAGAAAAATATAAAATCTATTTTTCCACTTTAATTTTATTTTATAATTAATTAACACCCCAAAACTAAAAATAATTATAATAAATAGAATAAAACTCAAAAAATCACCAAAATTGGTCCAAGTGGTCCTCTGGTCAGTGGGAACTTCCCATAATTTTCCTAAGGATAGAAACTTCTTGGTCATGTTGAGGAATTTTCATTGAAAATCTCTATTTTCCATAATAATAATTATATAAATTAAATTAAAAATAGAAAATTCACATTTCTCCTCTAATGTCTTGATTGACATGTGAGTGAGGTGACATAAAAATTTCAAGTTCATTTGAGCTTAATTTTATGAGTGATGAAATGAACAAGTTTAAGAGGGCATAATGGTAATTAAGGAATTTTAATCTTAATTAAAATTTATGCTAAACCAAAGGGAGGGGTAAACATTTGATCTTAATTTTTGCCTTGGATGATTTAAACATAGGAAGTTAAGGGGTAGAAACCCATTAAACACCTTAAATATTAAAAAGAGAAACTTTAATTAATTAAATCAACTAAAATTTGGAAGATAAATTAAGGCTTGAATTATTAAGATTAGAGATGCAATATTGGAGAGTTCTAATTCTTTAAATTGAATCCCTAATCAACAATTTGATCAAGCATTACTTGAACACCAATTAATGGAACTCTAAAAAAATGATAATTGAAACTAAAAAAAGAAAAAAGGGAGATAATATTGAAAATTTATAATCGAATTAAATTTAAAACATTAAAACCAATTTAAATTAAGAAAATCAAATTTAAACAAACTTAAAAAAAATGTCAAGGCTAATTTGAAATTGTTTAAAACTTAAATTGAAACAAATTTGGAACATTAAGGTTAATTTGGAACAATTTATAATTAAATTGCTATAATTAAAATTAAATCAGTTTTAAAAATATTTAAAAATTAATCAAAAAGGGTTAGACTACTGAAATTATAAAAATTTAACTGAAGTGAACACTTCTTCAAACTTAAAATAACTTAAAACATTTGAAAAAGATCAATCAAAACTTTACAACTAAATTAAACCACTGTTAAACCATTAATTCAAACTTTAAATTAAGAATAGTTAAATTCTTCAACGAACTGACTTGCCCCTAAAGGCTTTTCATTATCATAACTCTCAAGTGAAGCATCAAATGAAATGTCACCTCATTTATAGGACAATCAAACATCCAAATTCACAGAGCAGGAGTCAAAACCTAACTGAACCTGGGAGATTGATTCATCACCACAATGAAACTAACTGAACTCAAAATAATCTCTAAAATGCTTAGGAAGATGTTCAGAATTAAGTTCCGAGCACTTCCCTAACTTAATGGGATGTTTTAAAAGAACAGTGAGACTTCATTGTTCTTTGATGAAGAAAATCATCCCTAACTAAATCGAAAATCTAGACATCATAGGAATTGACTAGCAATAGGATTAGTATTTTGGTAGATAACCAGAACCTTCCCTTAGCTTTACCTAGGTGTTTATTGCAAATATATAAATGCCTTAACATGTATTTTAAGTGCAGGTGAAAACAATGGGAATGCCCATCAGGTACGCATTTAAGTTTATTGCAACTTTCATTCTGCAACTTATTAAGTGTCTTACTTTCTCGTGCTTATAAATGCATGAAAATGATTGAACACATCATGCTTAAACAACTCAAAATTTAATCACTAACAAAACAAAACTACAATTACAACTAAAATTAAAACGTCTCATTGGATGGTCGGGAATCCCTCGGATGATGTAACCCACGTGTTGCTAATGAGATTTCCTAAGGTATAAATGAAAGTGTGGAACTCATTCAGTTGAGTTTAGCAAATTCATTTGGACTAAGTGAATCCGATGAAAATAGTGGTGTCGGGATGATGGAACCGTAGGATCTTAACCGGTTCTGCTTAATCAACTTTAAGATTTGTTTTAATTAAAATACTAAGCCATCTAAATTTTCAACCTCTCTGAACCAAAACACTTCTCTCATCTCTTGATTGCCACCTTCTAAAACTAAACCTTCTGCAATGATGAGGAGCTTGGAGCAAGCATAGTGGGCAGCACGGCCATCTTCGACAGCAAAACAAGTCATCACCACCTTAACTCTTCCTTAGGATTAAATAACCAAGCCATAGGATTTCGAGGTAGTTTGTCTAGTGCAATATAAATCCTCAAATTCTCTTTAGGCATTTTCATAATCATGATATGCAATTTAATCCCTAACTCGTCTTAGGACTTCGAGGTAGTCGTTTGGTACGACATAAACCCTCACATCTTTTAGGCTAATTGTATGATCGTATCACACAAACATAAGTCCTAATTAATTATAATTGGTAGGATTGAAACATTAAATAAACTCTCAAAATTGAAGCCAAACAATAGGACAGTCGGGAAGTCACCGAGGTTCACTTCGGGTCTATGACATCCCCTACTTCTCTTCCTTTGAACTCCTAAAATAACTGTTCTAAATTTGATCTGATCTCTATTGAAATTTCCAAAATTCAATCCTTTGAAACCTTAAACTTTGAAATTCTTGAAAGCAAAACTACTGATCATTATTGAGAGTTTTCTTAAGTGATTCCCATCACTTAGAATGTAATTAACTATAGGTGCTTGCCTTTATAAGGAACTTTAAGAACCCAGGTAATATAAACCCTGCTTAATTCCTTTATATTAAGTAGGGGAAAATTTGTCAGCTAATAAAATTGGTTCGCAGACCAAACGGATGTCACAAATCTATTAGTTTATTTAATTGAGCCCCATTATCAAGCAGTGCATTTGTTCCTCGAGATAGATGCACGATTTATGGTGTGGTGCTCGTTTATATAAACTTTTTGATATGTGAGATCAGTTTGACTTCATACTTTAAAATATTTCAAACCTAAAACTATTCTCAAGAATCAAAATGCTACTTTTAAATTATACCTATACATTTAAATTAAATTTAAAACTTCAAATTTGTTGACAACTTCTATAGGCGACCCCTTTTTAAAATAAAATGCATAACCTAAAATTTGTCGACAGCATCATCAAGTCTATCAGCCCAATTAGTTCGTTTTGGGTTAACTGTTTTCTCTAAAATTCTTTTGATCTCCCAATCTAAAACTTCAACTAATCCACTAGTTTGAGGATGATAGACTGTTGAAATTCTATGTTTAATCCCGAATTTACTCATTAATATTTGAATCATAAAATTCTTGAAGTGTCTTCCCCCATCTGTGATAATTATTCGTGGCATTCAAAATCTGGTAAAAATATTTTCAGTTAAAAATTTTTCAACACTTTTTGCATCACAATGAGGTAAAGCTTTTGCTTCAATCCATTTCAAAATTAACAGCTAATAGTATATAATTTTTTCCTGAAGAAGGTGCAAATTGTCCCATGAAATATAAACCCTGGACATAAGAAATTTCCACTTCCAAATTAAAATTTAGAGGCATTTCATCTCTCCTAGAAATATTGCCTATAAGTTGACATCAATCACAGGATTTGATAAAACTGTTAACATCCTTAAATAATGTAGGCCAATAAAATCCAGATTGTAAAATTTTAAAAAGCAGTTTTATCAATTCCGAAACGCCCTCCAAATTTAGAGTTGTGGCATTTTTGAATAATCTCGAAAGTTTCTTTATAAGGAACACTTCTTCGTATAATAGAATCCTTACAGTATTTAAACTGAAAGGGATTATTCAAAAAATAAAATTTCACATCATGTAAGAATTTCTTTTTCTGTCGATGATCTAATCCATATGGTATAATGTTACTAGCTAAATAATTAACTAAATCAGTATACCATGGGATTAATCCATCAGAAATAGTATAAAGTTGTTCATTAGGAAAACATTCTTTTATTTCTTCCTTATCATTTGTTTCCTTATCATTTTCAATTCTTGACAGATGATCGGCGATTTGATTATCAGACCCTTTTCTATCAACTACTTGAAAGTCAAATTCTTGCAAAAGAAGGATCCATCTAATCAATCAGGTTTAGCTTCCTTTTTTCATCAAATATTTAGTAGTAGAATGATCTGTATGCACAATACATTTATTCCCAAGTAAATATCACAAAAATTTGTCAAAGGCATATACTATAGCCAATAGCTCTTTTGCAGTAGTAGTGTAATTAATTTGAGCTTCATTAAGAGTTTTACTGACATAATATATAACCTTAAACATCTTATCATATATTTGTCCAAAAGCTGGCCCTATAGCTTAATCACTCGCATCACACATTAATTTAAATGGTTTTTGCCAATTAGGTGCAACTATGATTGGTGCTGTGATTAACTTTTCTTTTAATAAGTTAAAGGCATTTTGGCAATTTTTATCAAATTCAAATTTTATATCTTTTTATAAAGGATGGCATAAAGGTTTAGTAATCTTGGAAGAATCTTTAATATATCTTCTATAAAACTTCTTATACCTGTTATATTAGTTGGGGGTTGCAATCCAGCAATAACTTGGATTTTTGCTTGATCAACTTCCATCCATTTTTAGATATTTTATGACCCAGTACAATCCCTTCTGTGACGACAAATTGACACTTCTCCCAATTTAGAACTAAAGTAGTATCTTGACAGCGCTTCAATACTTTAATCAAATTATGTAAGCAAGAATCAAAAGAAGTTTCAAATACAGAAAAATCATCCATAAAAATTTCAATTCCTTTTCAATTAAGTCAGAAAAGATAGCCATCATATACCTTTGAAAAGTAGCAGGTGCATTACATACCTCAAAAGACATTCTACGAAAAGCAAATGTTCCGTAAGGACTTGTAAACGTAGTCTTTTCTTGATCCTCGAGAGTTATAGGTATTTGATGATAACTAGAATATCCATCCAAAAAGCAAAAATATGAATGTCCTGCTAATATGTCCAGCATTTGATCTAAAAATGGAAGAGGAAAATGATCATTTCTTGTGGCTGTATTTAAATTTTTGTAATCAATACAGATTCGCCAACTAGTAACTTGTCTTGTTGGTATTAATTCATTATTTTCATTTTCAACAACAGTCACTCCTCATTTCTTTGGAACGCAATGAATAGGACTAACCCAAGGACTATCAGATATTGGATAAATAATTCTAGCATCCAACCATTTCAACATTTCTTTCTTAACAACGTCTTTCATAACTAGGTTTAATCTCCTTTGAGGTTCAATACTGGGTTTACTGTCATCTTCCAATAATATTCTATGCATAAATATTGATGAGCTAATTCCATTAATATCCGTTATTATCCATCCAAAACCTGTTTATACACTTTTAATACTTTAATCAATTTTATCTCTTATTCTGTAGTTAATTCAGAAGATATAATAACAGGTAAAGTTAACGAATTCTCTAAAAAGGCATACTTTAAATGAGAGGGTAATTCCTTCAATTCCAATTTAGGAGCATTTTCAATTGATGGTTTGAATTCATTAGTTTCAGTTGTATCTAATATTTTCCAATTTTAATTAACATAATCAATATATTTTATATCTTCTTCAGAATCATTTTCATCACTTAAATCTTCAGGGTCTAAAAATTCTTCTTCTTTAGAAATGATCTGACATTTTTCTTGATAGTGTTGTGCTATGATGTAATCAAAAATATCCATTCTGTAACATTTCTCCTTGTTAGGATACCGCATTGATTTAAGAACATTGAATGTTACTTCCTGATCATTAACTCTCACGGTTAACTTCCCTTTTTATACATCTATCATAGCACGTCTGGTAGCAAGGAAAGATCTTCCTAAAATAATAGGAATTTCTTCATCTTTTTCCAAATCCAGAATTATAAAATCTACAGGGAAAATGAAGTTATCCACCTTTACCAATACATCTTCTGTCATTCCTCTTAGATGAGTAGTAGAGCGGTTTGCTAATTGTAAGTTTACAGTTGCAGGAGATATTTCTCCTAAATCTAACCTCTTAAAGATGGATAAAGGTAAGAGGTTAATACTTACTCCTAAATCACATAAGGCTTTTCCATGAAATTTGTCTCCTATAGCACAAGGTATTGTAAAACTTCTAGGATCTCTAAGCTTTTGAGGTAGCTTTTTCTGAATAATTGCACTACACTCTTCGTTTAGTGCAACAGTTTCAAAAGCTTAAAATTTTCTTTTCTTATTAAGAATATCTTTCATAAATTTAGCATACTTAGGCATTTGTTCCAAAGCTTCAATAAATGGGATATTAATGTTAAGCTTTTTAAATACCTCAAAAAGTTTTGAAAATTGTTGGTTCAATTTCTACTGTTTAAGTCATTGTGGAAATGGTGGTGGAGGTTTTTCAAATTCATCTTGAGATAGAAATTGTTCTTCTTGAGTGATTTTTTCCTTAGGTTTCTCAACATTTATCACTTCAATCTCTTTTATAATTTTATTTTCCTTTCTATCCCTTAGTTCTTTTCCACTTCTAAGTAATACAGCTTTAATCTGCTCTTGATCTTTTCCATTTTCTCTTGAATTTACTTCAGCAGTACTTGGAACTGTTCCTTGTGGTCTATTGTTAATTGCATTTGCAATTTGCCCCATTTGATTTTCAATATTTCTTATCGCAGCATTTTCACTTTGCAACTGACTACCCATTTGTAAAATTAATTCTTCTATAGACAATTACTTTTCCTTAATTGGTGGTTATTAAAATCAGGAGGATAAAAAGGTCGATAGTTAGAATTACCTTGATTATTCCAATTCCCTATTTGGTTAGGTTGGTTGTTACCCCATTGCGGATTTGCAGTATTCCAATTTAAATTAGGGCAATTTTTCCAACCTGGATTATAGTAATTGGAATATGGGTTATTAGTTTTGCTAGTGATAGCTTGCAATGTCTCTAAGGTTTGAGATTCATCAGTACTTCCTGAATTATCATTACTTAAATGCGATAATTGAGACAAATTATCTAATTTCTTAGATATTGTAGCAACTTGAGATGCTAAAATAGAAAAGAATTCATTATCTTGAATACCAACCACTCTTTTAGCATTTACTCTATTAGAATGCCATTGAAAGTTATTAGTAGTCATTTCTTCTATTAAAGCATAAGCTTCATCAAATGACTTAGTCATTAAGGAACCTCCAGCAGCAGCATCTACAATAGATCTAAGAGAACCTATTAATCCATTATAAAATATTTTTATAATTAACTAGTCTGGTAAAGCATGATGTGGGCACTTTCTAAGAAGTTCTTTAAATCATTCCCATGCTTCATAAATAGTTTCTCCTTCAAATTGAGTAAATGAGGTTATATCATTTCTAAGTTTTGCATTTTTGGAAGGCGGAAAATACTTAGCAAGAAATTTTTGATCCATTTCTCCCCAAGTTTTAATAGATCTTGTTGCTATTGAATTTAGTCACATCTTAGTCTTATCCCTTAAAGAAAAAGGAAAAAAGATCATCAGAAACATTATCATACTTAAAAGTAACACAAAGTTTTAGAAAACTAGAAATGTGTAAATTAGGATCTTCAGAAGGAGATCCTCCAAATTGATTATTTTGGACCATTTGTATAATTGCAGGTTTAAGTTCAAATGAGTTTGCTTCTACTGCAGAGATTTGAATGCTTAAGTGAATTTCATCAGCTGTATGGTTAGCATACTCTCTTAAAGGTCTATGTAAATTTTGATGTTCATTTTCTGCAACATTTTGTTCCATCTTATTTCGAGGTATATTAGCCATTTCTAACAAATTATGAATTCTTTTTTCTTTTTTAATTTTTCTTACAGTAGTGCGTTCTAATTCAGAATTATAAGGTATTAATCATTCAGATCCTGAACATTGCATAAAAGGATTTAGAAATTTTTTTTAATTAATATAACGAAAATATACTTTAAAATATAAATATTAATATTATAAAAAAATTATCTTTCTTTAATTATTTAATTTTTAGTGCTTATGTTCCCCGGCAACGGCGCCAAAAACTTGACCTGACCGCAATTACGTAAGTAAGATAGCTTATAATATTATGGCCAAACTTGACCCCAAATCAGATTAAGCGGCTAATGTACGATAATTAAAGATTAGATTTTTATAAATAAATATAAATTGTAGAATAGGGGTACTACGCAAGTATACTGACCCTACCGCCACGCTTAACGCAGTAATGTTTGCTTCCAAAAGATAGCCAAAAAGCTTTGACTCGATTTATAAATAGCGGCTAGTGTATAAAATTAATATTATATAAGTAATATTTTTATACATTGTGGGTACTACGCAAGTATACGTATCGTTTCAAGTAATATGTGGTTTTTAAACAAAGACCCAGTATCGATCCCACAGGGAAGATTTATAGAAATAAATTTTCTATAAAGCGAAAGTGAAATATAATAGTAAAAATATTATTTTGATTATAAATTACTATTAATTTACTAGATGCAATTTAAAGAAAACAATAATAAGAAAATGATTTTATAAACTCTATATAAAATAAACAACTTTCTTTCCTTCAATTAATCTAAGATTTTTAAGATAATTTAATATTCGTTGGAGAATTTAATTTATGGTATTGTGCCAAATACAAGCATTCCTATTCTTTACCCTTTGATCCTGGTGCAAAGAACATTGACTAATTTACAGAATAGGTCCGGATATATTGTTATTATAATGGGTTAATCTAGGCTCACACTTCTAGATGTCCAAGGGTGGCTATGGTCGGCCCTACTAGTGACCCTTTCCTAGTATATAAATCAAATTATTAGAATTTAGTCTGTCACTCTAAAAACTTATCAATTCTATGCCCTTTAAATATTATCTTCCTATTTATTTGCACTTCACCATGAATAGCCCGCACATGGTATTCGATTACCCAAGGATTCATGTGACATTTACAAGTTAAGAGTTTTTCTCCTACAAGGGGTACAATGGGAGGGGCACGTTTTCTGAAGAATTGGACCTCTATTTATAGGCTTCAAGAGTTGCCTTGAGGCACCTCTTTAAAACATGTCCACATTCAATGAATTTTCTAGATGGTCGGTCTGGCACCTAGGCGCCGGAATCTGGCGCCTAGGCGTCAGACACCGCGTCCAGTTCTTCGCACCTCTTCACTTTGGCTCGCACCTCTTCGCGATTAAAACCTTTTTGGAGCTTCCAAATGCAATGTATCGCATGTCCTATTATCAAGGAACAACTTCCAGCCTTCTAGAATGTCAAATAACCGCTCACTCCATCAAAATAATTGATCAAACGTTGTCAAAAATTTGACAGTTTTTGTATCGAGTCTGGCTTATAGGTGCCAGGTCATATTCTTTTATACTTTTGGTATTTTGCTCCATTTTTGCTCCTTTTTGCTCCTTTTTCCTTCTTAGACCTTTTTACATTACGTACATCCAAAAATACAAAAAATACCTTTCATTAAAGCATAATATCCTTAGAAATTAATAAGAATTAAGACATAAAGAAATAAGTATTTTTTTATAGATCATATACGTATCGTTTCAAGTAATATAGAGCTTTCTAATTAAGCCCCAGATATCGATCCCACGGGGACAGTTAAGTACAAATAATTACGAAAGAAAGATGAAAATCTATTTATATACTAATCAACTAACAAGTACTAATATGCAAGTTATTAAAATAGCAATTGTAAATAAAATAGTAATTTAAATTCTTTAATACAATAAACAAATATTATTTCCCCATACGAAATATTTAAAGATTAGTAAATATCTAAATTAGTTTGAGAACTTAGAGAATGTGGTATTGTGACGAATAGGAGCATATATATTCTTTACCATTTGGTTCAACGTATAAAGAACATTGGCTAGTTTTAGAAGATTGGATCAGGATGTATTGTTAGTAGTAAGAGACGAATTTCTAGACTATCACTTCTAGTTTCCCCCCCAAGGGTCCCTATGGTCAGGCCTACTAGTGACTCGTCACCACCTCTTAAACTAAATTGATATAATTTAGTCTGTCACTTTAAAAACATATTTAATTCTATGCCCTTCAAAGATTATCTCCCTATCTATTCGCACCTCCCCCTTTAAGGATTTACCATCTACCTTTCCAAGGGAAATGTGATACTTACAAGTTAAGAATTCTTAGCCCACTGTCAGATCTTAAGAACTCTCCACATATTTTAGCATTACAGTGATCAAGTTGTAGTGTAAATGAAAATTAGGTAAAGTATCATCACAAATTATGGATGAAGAAAAATAAGTTCTCAAAACTATATTAAATACTTATCTAAATCATTTCATATTCGAAGGGAGAAAGATAAGAAAACTACTCAGAAAGCATAGGATTCACACCACAAACCATATGTATATAATTCAAATTTAAAGTACAAAACTTAAGAACCAAATTATAAATACTTATCTGGAATGATATCCAAGCAATCCTTTGAAATTTCTCTGACTCTGACTGACTTTTACAAAACTCCATCTCTAGCAATCACACTATAAACACTTTGAACTCTCACTAAAGAAAGGTAAATAACACTACACACTCTTAAACTAAATGAAATGGCACACCTCTTTCACTCTTATGACACTTACACACTCTAAACGACCACACTTTACTGTAGAATTGTCCTCTATTTATAGAGCTTCGAAAATGACCAGGGGTTGCTTCAAGCACCTCTTCAAAATTTGTCCAAATTTGTTGAATATTCTAGAAGGTAACTGTGGCGCCTAGGCGCCAGTCTCAAACGCGAATGGACACGTCCCTTCAGGTTTTAAGTCGCACCTCTTGGTTGAATAATCGATTCCCTATGACTATATTCATTGTATCTTGTTTATAACATATGGGAATTTGTCTAGAGACTTTCGAGATTGCTTCTTAGTCATCAATAACCTTCACAAAATCGTCCAAGAACTTGCTAGATTTCCCTGCTGAGTCTGGCTCCTGGGCGCCAAAGCCATCCCTTTTTTTTCTTCTTTTCTTCAATTGACTCATTTTGCTCCTTGTACTTCTTTTTTGATTTTTTTCTTCATAAACTTATTTTCTTGTACCTGCAACCAAAAATATAAGAAATACATTTCATTAAAGTGTAATATCCTTAAAATATTAGTTAAAAATGATATAAAAGTTTAGCTAATTTTAAGAGTGATCAAAGCCTCCCTAGGACTGGTCGCTCAACCTAGAGGGTTAAAATCTCTCTAATACACTAACACACAATTGATTTTTACTTAGAACTCTCTACCCACCTTCCCCTTCACTTGGAATGAGATAAGTGTGAAGAAACCCTAAATAATAATCCTACAACTTAAAACTTAATATACTCTTCAAATCTCCTTTCTAACTCTCCCCTTTAATTCTCTGCAAGTCCTTTTTATATTTTTTTTCAAAAGGTGCCTTCGTGTCTCGTCAAATTGTGTCTATATTCAATGAATCTTCCAAGAGATGCCTCCTTTCAAGAGCTATTTGAATGTATTTTGGCACCCATTATCAGTTACCCACGTTCTTACCAAGGGTTGCCTTAAACACCCCTTTAAAATTTGCAAAAAAATTCTTTAAAATTCCATAGTAAATACCCTACACTTAAGTGCGGGGCCCTCGACGCTTAGGCGTGGCCTTGCCTGTCTGCTGGTGCTTAGGTGCCCGATCTAGGAGCTTAGGCGCCCCAGTTCATTTCACACATTCTTCATTTTCTCTCCAAATTTGATCCTTTTTCACTCCTTTTTTCATAATTTATCCATTTAATTGTAGCTGAAAGAAAAAACACACAAATATCTTCCATTAAAGTGCAATATCCTCAAAAATAGGTATAAAATGTGTATTAAAATGTTATATATTATAGATATATCATATGGCTAGCAGTACGATCAGTCCATTCAATAGTCCTTTCAACAGAGGCCGTACATGACAGATGGTAAACTGGATCTAACAATCCCAGATTGATTGAACATGTTCTACTCCTTCAAAATGAAGCTGTAGGAAGATGTTCCGAAATTTAATGAAGAAGCAGAGTTCAGATTACCGGAGCCTAAGAAGCCGGAGGAGGTGGACAAGAAAAATCAGCCTAACTTCTACCCCTACCACTGATTACTCATAGAGAATCACTTTAGCTTTAAAGGTTAGCTCAAGAGAAACTATGAAGAAGGGAACATAACCACTTTGATATAATATGTAGAACCTAAAAGAGGTTTTGTAAATATGATTTTGGTTGAGCCTATTAGTCTGATAGATATGTAAGCAGAGGAGTATGGATGGAGCAAAGTTTGGATTAGATCCTCTAAGAAGATTCTGGATCATATTCAGAATGCTTCAGAGTAATTTGTCGCTTAGTTTTCTCCCTGTCAAGCTGAAGATGGAGATCACACCAAAAACATCGCCGTAACCGAAAACCAAGAATAAGCAGAGCATAAACGAACCAAGAGTTGATAGCGCGAAGGATAGGATAGGGGCTGCCCCAGTTAGATTGGTTGTCTCAAATTTGGGGGAGAAATCCCTCAAACTGTTAACTCTATATAATTTCCTTTACACCTCTCTAGGGCCTTATGTGTGTAAGAGTAATGATTTTGGCTGTGTATTGACTGTCTCTATTAATGATGTAACTGACCACAACAAATCTAATATCGATTTTGATTCACAAAATGATCTTCAAATCATAATTGATTCCAATAAGATCATTAATGAGAACGAAGAAGATATCGACAACACCGGTTATTCCAGTTCGAAAAGTGAGGAACTGGTCCATGAGTGCAAAGGAACATTGATCGCCATCACCCTGGACTTTTTAGATCCAGAAGCAACACCAGAAGATCCAGCTTCTCAGTAAGAGAAGAAGAGATAACAGAAGTAAATCTGATGAGTAAAAAGGTATTACCCCTAGAACTACTCCAATGGAAAAAGGCAAGCAAGTAGTTACTCAAGAGGAGCTACCTCCCCCAATGGAAGAGACTCTGATCTTATAAAAGGAGATGAGGGAAACACTGATCAAGGCTCTGCTTGATCCAGAAATTTTCTTATCTCAATTGACTAGCACTTCCTCAGATGGAGTTTGTGCTTTAAAGGAACGGCCTGAGGTAAACTTCATCGATGAATACTTGCTACTCGACACTACCGAACATAACCGCCCACTCTACATTTTCGTTAAAATTGGCAGATTCATACTTTCCAGAGTTTTGGTAGATCTAGGAGTGTCGCTTAACTTAATGAGTCTACAGACATTTGCCTACTTGGATATTGACGCACAAGAGATTGCCACTTATAAGATGATGTTAAGAGGATTCAATCAAAAAGGATAAAGGGCACTCAAATCGATTACATTGCTATCAAAGGTTGGAGATTTAGTAACATCAAAATTCCATGTCATCGACGTGGAGGCTTCATTCAATTCTCTACTTGGTCGACCGTGGCTTCATGAGTACAATATGGCTTTGTCATCGCTACATCAATGCATCAAATATTACAAGTATGAACAAGAACACTACATCAAGGGAGACTTACAACCGTTCTCAATACATTAAGTAGGCATCCACAAAGACGTCGCATACTATGCTCCCCTGAAGAAAATTGTGTTTTTAAGAGAAAATAAGTCGAATAAGATTGAATATTCAAAAGTTTTGCAAGAAGGAAACCATTTAGATTTACTTCAATGATTTCCCACCACTCCTTTGCAACGAGTCGGTGGAAGTTCTTTTAGCCCACGTATCCGAGATCAAGGTCGGGGACACGGGCGAGGAAGAACTCACCAGATTGTTGAATAAACAAAACTAACTATCAGCATCAACATAGAAGGAAGCTCTGAAGAGGATAAGTCCGATAAATATATAATGACAATAAACCAGAAGAAGCCTCAGTTAAATATCTCCTTGGATGACACAGAGAAAAGGAAATATCTGTCGATGTACGATTGGATCAACCACTATGTAACGGATATGATCTTAACTCCGATCCACCCTCAAAAGCTTAAGAGTATGGAGGTTAAGGAAGTTTGCAGTGTTGGTTTGAAACTGATCAAGTTCTATCGTGCTTCTCCTTCTTTTAATTATGAAACTTGTATAAATCTTGAAGAAAATGATCCTAATGAATTAATGGAATTAGCATTTGGTTACTTTTCTTCGTGTGTACAAAAGTTAATTCAACAAGGTTATGTGTCAAAGCAAATGCCAAAGAATAAGCATCAACTTTTTGAAAATTTATGGAATGTGAAAGGTCAAAATCTCAAATTGAAAGAAGATATTGGATTCGGTATGATAACACAAGTCGATGATTTTGAATTTTGCATGGTTGTTACTAATGGATCAAAAAAAGATTGTTTTGATGTTAAAAATGATTTTAAAGATTAGTCGAAAGACGATGCTCCACCAGAGTTCGAGGATGAAATCAAGACTATAGTGGATGAATTAAAGTAAATCAACCACGGGACTGAAGAGTAGCCCCGACCCATTTTTATAAGTTCACTACTCAATGATGAAGAATCTGCAGATTTGGTTAAGCTATTATAGGAATTCAGATATTGTTTCTCCTGGAGTTACGACAAAATGTCAGTAATATCTCTAGAAGTCACTATGTATCACCGTGGAGTGGATCAAAGTACGACCCCAGTAAAGCAAGCTCCTAGAAGAATGCATCTCAAAAAGAACAACAAGTCACAACTAAGGTGAAGAAATTAATAGACGCTAACTTTATGAGAGAAGAACAGTACCCCAACTGGTTAGCCAACGTCGTATCATCAAGAAGAGCGAGTACAAATATGAGTGTTTGTCGTCTTCAAAAATTTAAATAAAGCATGTCCAAAGGATGAATTTCCATTATCGGAATTGATGGTGGAAATTGCATCATCACATGAGATTTTTTTTTCATCAACAGATCTTTAAGCTATAATCAGATCAAGATGGCTTTAGAAGATGCATCACTCACAGCTTTCAGAACTCTGATTGGAATTTACTGGTATATCGTAATGTCGTTCAGTCTGAAGAACGTTGGAGCTACTTACCAACAAGCTGTGGCAAGGATTTTTTATGACCTCATCCACAACCAAGTGGAGTGCTACATGGACGACTTGGTCATCAAGAGCAAAGTGAAGGAAAACCATTTGTATGATTCGAGGATCGTGTTCGAACGATTATGACAATACAATATCAAGATGAATCCCTTAAAGTGCACCTTCAACAAAATTTCTAGGATTCGTTGTCTTTAATCGGTGAATCGAGATTGACCCAGAGAAGATTAAAGCTATCTTAGAAATGCTGCCTCCTAAAACCTTGAAACAACATGTTCTTTTCAAGGTAAATTGGCATACCTAAGACGTTTTACATCTAATATGTTGGGTAGGTGTCAACCCTTTTCGCATTAATTAAAAGGACACCGAATTTGTTTGGGAAGAGAAATTTCAGTGGGTTTTCAAAGATATTAAACTATTTCTAATGATACCCCCTGTTCTAACAGCCTTATCCCTGGTAGACCATTGATACTTTATACCGCGGCCATAAACGACTCCATCGGAGCTTTACTAGCCCAATTCAATGATGAGGGTAAGGAAAACACACTCTACTACTTGAGTCAAATTCTAATACTTGCGAAGGTAAAGTATCATCTAATTGAGAAGCATTGCTTAGCTTTGGTTTCACCGCTCAGAAGCTTAGGCATTACATGCTTTCTCATAAGGCCAATAATTTCGAAAGTTAATCAGTTGCAATATCTGATGACTCGACTAACACTTTACGGACTTTTAGCAAAATGGTTGATGATTTTATTGCAATTCAATATAAATTTTGTTCCCCTTCGTGCTATTAAACGGCAGATTCTCACAGATTTTTCTCGCAGCTTTCTCACTACCAACTGGGTCCCCTCTCAATGACGACTTGCCAGATGAATAGATAATGCAAGTGGAATCAGTCTAATTTTCATTACACCAGATTAGGAGATGCTGAGATTCTCTTAGCACTTGATAGAACCGTGCACCAAAAATGAAGCAGAGTACAAAACTTTGATAACTGGATTAGAATTTATAATATTAATTGAAATAACAGACATTGCCATCTACGGTGACTCGCAGCTCTTCATTCAGCAAGTAGTAGGACAGTACAAGATTTTGAAGCTAAGACTCACAGAATATCACAAGTATATGATGAAGCTACTGGAATAAATTCCCTGTGTGACACTCCACAGGATTCCTCGAGCGGATAATGCACATGCTGACACATTAGCTAAGCTCGCAAAGGAATTGGCCGGTCCACCAGAAGACTCTGTTGACATTACAGTACAGGGACATCAGGTTCTGTAATAGATCGACCTCGACAGTCAACACAAGCTAAGAAAAGAAGGGATATCAGCTAAAATAACTGTTGATAATGAAGACTGGCATCAACCATTAATAGAATATTTACAAACAGGAAGACTACCAGAAGATAAGTCAGTGGCACATTAGATCCAGAAGAGAGCTCCGTCATATGCTTTAGTCAACAACATTTTGTACAGAAGATCATTTGACCAGATGTGGCTGAGGTGTATGAGCAAAGCAGAAGCACAGAGTATTGTCAAGGAAGTGCACGTCGGATTATGTGGTGCTCACTAGTCAGGGCTGAAGATGAAGATGAATATTAAGAGACTTGGATATTACTGGCTGGTTATGATGACCAATTGTATGGAAACAATTAAGAAATGCCATCAGTGCCAAGTGCATGGAGTGGTCTTGCACCAGCCTCTGGATGTACTACATCTAATGGTTGTCTTGTGGCCATGTGAATTTTGGGGTACGAACATAGTAGGTTCGATTGACCCTCCATCTTTGAAAGGACATATATTTATTATTGCAGCCACAAATTACATCTCCAAGTGGGAAGAGGCAGTGTCGTTACAGGAAGTAACAGGCCAACATGTTCTACAATTTTTCAGAAATCAGATTTTCTAGCGTTTCAGTGTTCTGCACATAATTATCTCAGACAACAGGTCCACTTTCAAGAGTACGAAGATCAACAATTTCATCAGATGCCATGGAATCGATTGGAGGTAATCTACAATCTACTACCCCAAATCAAACAGCTTGGCAGAAGCCTTCTACAAGACGCTCGTGCAGATATTGAAGAAGATATTGGACAAAAACAAAAGAGGATGGCACAAGAAATTGTTGGAATCTTTATGGTCATATAGGATGATAGCTATGACGCCAATGCAGTCTACGCTATACGCTCTCATGTACGGGTCTGAAGCCGTGCTTCTGTTAAAAATTCAGCTACCTTCTCTCAGAATCGCCATTGCCAACCAAATTACAACAGAAGACAATGCCAAGCTCCAATTTGCAGAATTAGAAAGCCTCAAAGGGAAAAGATTGCTCGCACAACAGAACTTGGAACTTTATTAAGCAAAGATGGTTCAAGCCTATGAAAAACCGGTCCGCCTGAGGATGTTCAAAGTATGTGACCTTATTCTTGTTCTCAAAAGGCCTATCCTTGCAAATCGCAAGATAAGTGGAAATTTTGAACTGACCTAGGAGGGACCATTCATGGTGGAGAAGGTTTACTCAGGAGGATCATACAAGTTAGTCAATTCTCAAGGTGAAAGACCGATGTTGCCGATAAATGGACTATATTTAAAGAAGTCCTACGAAACATGACAGTTCGAAAGACGATGCTCGTTCTAAGATTAGCTATATGGCCAGTGTCTGTGACTGGGTCATAAAGAAAGAAAAATTTGTAGTAAAATTGGATGAAAATAAGATGAATTTGTGTATAATAAATGTGCACGCTGAAATCACTTATATAAATTTCTAATTACATAAAGTCATTATTAAGTAAGATAATGGCATATTTATAATTTAAAATTCACCTAAATAACAAGATTTTTATTGATCTTCTTCGTTTTGAATTTCAGCGCACTAAAGTTTCTCTTGTCTTCCACAGGAAAAATGTCAGGTCAGAAGCTGATCTTCGCTTTCAAAGATGACTTGAATCTCACACTTAATGAGGAGAAAGTCCCAATAGGAGTGGTAATAAAGTTTGACGTGGATTTTGCACAATTGAATGTGGATTACGAAGACCCACTGGTGAGCCTGGTCAGCCAGAGAGAAACTACAAGATTGAAGTATGTAATGAGGATTAGCCACATAGGAAAGAGAGTCATAAAAAAGAATTAACACAAAGGAAGTTTTAGATGTACACCACTCGGTAGAAAGAAGCAAGAAGATACCGTCAATGATCCTACACCAGAAGGGGATGTAGTCAGTCCTACATTGAAGAGAGCTCAGGAGTCGTTGAGGCATACACAGTGCTGGAATGCTAATCACCACAAACATAGAGCATTGGATAGACTCGCAAGGAGACATGCCCGAGAGATAGCTGTAGAGTTTCCTTCATTTTGTGATAAGGGAGATTATGATCCAAACATGAAGGAGACTTCTGTTAGTCCTCCAGCTACAGAGGTTGAGCCAGAGGCTACTATGGAGCCTACGCCGCTACATGGTCCATTTGAGGAGTTTTGCATGGGATGTCGATGTGCAACGTAGAAATACCGTGAAGGAAGTTGTCAGCCTAATCATTTACAGTGTTCAGAATGTAATGTTCTTCAGTTGGAGCGTTATGGGACTTTCAAAGAATACACGATAGTGTTGATGATGTTCAGGAGCCAGGAATATCCCGATGTGGAGCCTTACATACCATTATTTATCAAGCCCTGATGATAGTAGATTATTCCAGACGTTGAAATAAAGAAAGATACGCAGGGCCCTGAAACAAGAATTCGAGCACTATGAAGAAATTCAAGGAAAATACATCAACATTTTGGATGGTCTTAAATTATACACAGATGTATTCTCAAAAAAGGATGAAGAAAAAAAATTTTATTGTGTGTTCAGCCTCATGGACTTAGGTCGAACAGGTCATTTGAGAGAGAGGACATATTCAGAGTCCCAGAAATGGAAGAGGGGGAAGGGCAGGATCACTATTTAGTGTGGTTGCTGCTATAACTTTACAATGGATTGGCAAGGGACCCCCCTCCCCTCGGGGATTTTAAGAAATGATGAGGTGGATCCTCTGTCGTCCGTGATCAAGAAGATGATTTAAAGAATGGTTAAATGGCATATATTGCTAGTAAATTACATCCTCAATAGTTGCATCATCAATATCTATGAGGAAGGAGACTGCATTCCCCCTCATATTAACCACCATGACTTCGTCAGACCCTTATGTATTGTCTCGTTGATGTGCAAGAGAAACATTTTGTTTGGAGGGAGATATAAATTGTTGGTGCTAGAGAATTCTGAGGGTCGGTAATGATCCCGCTACCAATTGGGTTTGTACTAGTTCTAAAGGGAAACAGAGCAGACTTGGCAAAGCATTGCATTCCCGGAGTGGCACATCATGGAGTCTCGCTTACTTTCCGAAGAATGGATGATAGTAAAGTGTCGTATAGATACCAGCCCGACCCAGACTTAGAAAGTCTTCAGCTACTTGAGTTGTGATATAGGTGTACCTCTAAGTGTGTGCTAGGGGACTACTGTCCCAGAGTATAGCTTAGGAGGTTAGCTCGATCATGAAACGACCTCAGATGACAGATAGACAGTTTGCCACCTTTTGAACTGCGCCAGAGCAGGGAGAGCATGACGTGACATATTACAGTTATACTCTGATGTATCCATGATGTTCATTTGATGAATTCAGCATGTAAACAGTTGTATTGCATTCCAGCCAAAAATAACAAAGTTATTTCCATTTTTTTCAACAAGTGTTCTTGGAATTGCAAACAATTTGTGCGATTGATGAAAGTAGCAGGACCATACATTGGTCCCAAATTACAACAAATAAAAAACGATGCAAGGAAAATTTAAAAATAAATGAAATTAAAATTCAAAATTAAAAAGGGATAAAATAAAATCAAAATAAAAAAATGATATAATAATAAAAAAAACAAACAAGAAAATAAATTATAAGCACATTCTCTCACGAGCTCGATTTCCTTGCACTTTCTGTGATTCTACATTCACTGTGTGTTTCACGATTCCTACACCTTCCGTTCATTTTAACTTTTCACAACTTCACTTCCCACGAATGCAAAATTTTCACAACCTTCCATGAAACTTCACAATGTCGCAGGACCTTCCTACAAATTTCAAAGTTCCCACAAGTTGCAAGATTCCATAACTCTCCCATATTCACAATCTTGTTTTGGCTGGTACCTAAATTACGGTTCTCATCCTTCAGGACCCATACCTAATTCTTATTCCCTTTCGCTACCTCTTGGGTTGGATGTGAGTCCCTGCGCTTTCCTTCCCAATGTAGTTTGTCATCTCTCAGGTTGGATGTGAGTCCCTACATATTCCTTCCTGGTGTGACATTCTCAGAACTTTCACTACCTCTTGGGTTGGATATGAGTCTCTGTGCTTTCTTTCCCAATATAGTTCATCACCTCTCAGGTTGGATGTGAGTCCCTGTGCTTTCCTTTTGGGTGTGACATTCTATGCACTTACACTACCTCTTGGGTTGGATGTGAGTCCCTGCACTTTCCTTCCTAATGTAGTTCATTACCTCTTAGGTTGGATGTGAGTCCATGCTCTATCCTTTCTACTATGACATTCTCTACACATTTGTTACATCTTGGGTTGAATGTGAGTCCTTGAGCTTTCCTTCCTAATGTATTTTGTCACCTCTCAGGTTGGATATGAGTTACTTCGCTTTCCTTTCTCAGCACTTTCAATACCTCATGGGTTGGATGTGAGTCCCTGAGCTTTCCTTTCCAATGTAGTTCGTCAACACTTAGGTTGGATGTGAGTCTCTGTGCTTTCCTTCCTAAAATGACATTCTATAAAATTTTTCTCCCTCTTGGATTGGATTTGAGTCCCTGAGCTTTTCTTTCTAATATTGTTCGTCAACTCTTAGGTTGGATGTGAGTCCGTGCACTTTCCTCCCTAATGTGACACTCTCTTCACTTTCGCTACCTCTTGGGTTGGATGTGAGTCCCTAAGCTTTCCTTCCCAATGTAGTTCGTTACCTCATAGGTTGGATGTGAGTCCTCGCCCTTTCCTTCCAGGTGTGACATTATCAGTACTTTTGTTAGCTCATGAGTAAGATGTGAGTCCCTGAGCTTTTCTTCCTAATGTAGTGATGCCTAAATATTTATGCTTACTATTTAGGTATGAAATTTATGATTTATAATATGGAATTCTACGCAAGTATACGTATCGTTTACCAAGTAATATAGGACTTTCTGATTAAGCCCCGAGATATCGAACCCACAGGGAAATGTGTAAAAATTTAAAGAATTAAGAAAATTCACTTTTTACTTTTTGAATTGATTTTTGTAAGTATGTTTTAAGGTTTTAATTTCGAAAAGTTGTTTTCGATATTTTTTATAACAAGTTAAACAAGAAATAAAATTATCAATACTCTAAACACGATATAAAAGATATAAGAATCAAATATCTTTTTCCTTCTTTAATGAATTAGTAATAATTATGGAATTTTATGTTGTGGAAGTATTTAATTGTATTATGCCAAATAGGAGCAATTATATTCTTTACCCTTACTTTTTTCAATAAAGAAAATTGGTTAATTTGAAATTTTGAAATTTTGTAGATGAGTTAGGCAGGGAAGATACCAGCTCTCACTCTAGATTTCCCTTTATTCCCTCCACCTAGAGGCTAACATCTCATAACAAAATTTAAAATAACAAACCAAATTAGGTGGCTTTAGCCTGTCACTCTAAAGTCCTCTAATTTTACTCCCCATTAAAGCATATCTCCCTATATAATTACATTCAATCACATGGACTGCAATTCTCACCCATATAATTGCATGTGATTCTTTCCAATTGTTGTTTGAGATAATACCACATTGGATCTTACGTAATCTCACAACAAATTTTAACATCTTAATTGGCCAAACCAAGAAGTAAATTAAGCTCAAGAAATTAAATCATCACAATTTATTCCATCATTAAATACTTATACTTTCCACAACATACTTCCATAATTTCATTATTTCATCATCTAAGAAAAAAAAGATAAACTAAATTACTCAGATTTCATGAAGAAAACACAAACAAAACTTGATATGAAAGCATAAACCATAATGAAAACATAACAATCTTACTTAAAAACAAAATGTAAAAACAAAGATAAATACTTATCTGAAAATCCTCTCCACAAGACTCTGGAAGTTCCTTTGGAATTTTGCTTTCCACAATACAACTCTACAGAGGTTAGAGCCCAACTCTGCTGACTCTAATAAAGCCTTTAAACTTCACTAAAAACTAGATATAAGGATAAAAGTAAATTGGTGAAAAGAAGGCTTCACACCAACCCTTTTTCCTTTCTTACTCTCTACTCTCCACTATAGAAAAGAAAAACTCTAAAACTTAACACACTCTAATAACCACTTTAATAACACACACAGAATAACAACAACCCCTCTAAAATTATGAGGCTTCATTTTTATAATTTTCCAAAAGGTGCCTTGGTGTCTTTTCAAATCATGTCCTGATTCAATGTATCCGCCAAAAGATGCATCACTTCAATCATATTTGCCGCCCAAAGGAAGTTAAGGAAGTCACCACCAAAAGTTTCTTCAAACAACCCTTGAAATGGTGCCAAAATTCACTTAAATTTGATTTTTAACTATGGCGCTTAAGCGCTCGCACTTTGGCGCTTAGGCGCCAGAGGCCAAATTTCTCAAACTTCATAATTTTGCTCCAAATTTGGTCCTTTTTAGCTCCATTCATCATAATTAATCATTTTTATCATACCCGCAAGAAGAATACAAAATACCTTCCATTAAAGTGCAATATCATCAAAAATAGGTATAAAAATGTGCATAAAAATACTATATATTTTAGGTGCATCAAAATCTCCCAAATTTAAAATGTTACTTGTCCTCAAGTGACTCTTAACCATAAAAATTTTAACATGCAAATTATGTAAATGAGTTTCTTTAGGAAGGTTTCAAAATTTTGTTCGAAAAATGAAATAACCCAATTTAGAAAAATTTTAGTAAATAAGACCAATTTAAAGTTTAGAAAGTTCTTAAGTAAAGGATAATGAAAAATATAAGTTTCTATCTAATTCAGAAATACTTGTAGATTTTTCAAAATATAGGATTCAAACATTTTATTTTTCTCACTTAAAAATTTTAATTCATAATAATTTTACTTACTATATTATAACCTTAAGTTTTAGATTTTCGCAAAACATATATTTTAAACTTTATGTATAGAACCAATTTTTTATTAGACCTTTAAATCCTCAAGCTTCTCCTTCCTTTTCACATACTATTTTTTTTACTTTTTTTTCTTTTTTTTTAATAAGGCAAGTATTGCTATATCTGGATAGGTCTTTAATGATTTCGATTTCTACCCCTCCATTTAAAATAAAGGTCTGATATGTATCTTTCACTTAAAAATCATAATAATAGTGCACAAAATTATTTCTCAATAAAAGAAATTTAAGCTTTGAAAAATAAAAGTTAAATCTTTTATTCGTCCAAAAATATAACATTTCTTACTAAAGATAGTTTAACTCTATTTAAACTTTCTTTATTAAGAACATTTTAACTTTAAATTTTTCATTATTACTATAAATTTTGACTAAATTCTTTTATTTCTTTCTATATTCAAAATTTTATTTCCCTAATATAACTTCATATACATAATTATTTTCAATCAAAAACCAAATTTATTTAAGTATTCTTGAGAACAAATAAAATTTTAGGTTTTTTTTGAAAAATTTAGTTTTTTAAATTCCCCCCAAACTTTAATTTTTATTTAGGATAAAAACATTTAAGCATAAGAAATGATACATGAGTGAGAATTAAAAACTAAAATAGCATGCTTGCAGGAATTTTCAATATTCTAAATATGCAAGTATAATAGTCTTAAAGAAAAACAAGAGTAAAAAGAAACTTAATTCAGTTTTGCATAAAAGAAAATTTTCAAAAGACTTTTACAGTAATGAAGGTTTTCAAAGCAAATACACACCAACTTAGCATAGCTAAAATCACAACAATGTTAGATAATAACTGGTAGTATATTTTGAAAAAGTTTAAGACATGCAATTTTCAAATATAGGTTTTTAATTGTGTTCTAAATTTTCTAACAAATTTTGAATTAATTTATACTCTATTAAAAATTCAAACACTAAATACACATTAAAACTTTTACTACTACACACATATCACAAACTATACATAAAACATTACTTTATCACATAAACATCTGAATGTGCATAAAAAGAACTAGTCTGATTATGCTCTATACAATATCAGAGTTCATATCATAAATACATCACATAACAATTAAATATAACATTACAGATAAAAACATCAAAATAAAAACATAACTACACATAAGAAATCACAAAACAAAACAAACTAAACACAACTACTATAATCATCATCCTCACATCATCTTCTTCAGCCAAGTCTCTGAATGACACATAAGGTATATAAAACGGATGAGGGGACATCTCAGCACTGTGATCACCTCTAATCACTCTATCCATGTACTGCTAATAATTCTCCTCATATTCATCATGCTTAACAATATACCTTTCAATATTTTCAATCTTACCATCCATATCTCTAACATGCTCTCTGGTAAGACTCACTTTCTTCAAAATCTTCTTTAATAACCCAATTTGTAAATCACTAGATGATGATGCTCTAGAAGTAGTGGCACGTGAAGTAGAAGCAGCAGAAGTAGAACCAGAAGCAGTAGAAGTTCTAAATCCTCCTCTCTAGCTAAACTCTGAATGTAAAGTGTAAGCACCAACATTTACACTGGTAATAGGTCTCAATGGCTGAAGAACTTCTTCCCATGTTTCAAACTTTACACCAGATCCCCCACAAATCGAATGAACTAAGGATGGAAATATCATACTAAAGTAGTAGCAGATTTGGCACAGTTCATCCCATAGTAAAAAATAATAGCCCCTACATCAATAGGCTTTCCTAACTGAATACAATGGTTCAGAACTGCTCTTACTCTTGTAACTTCACTAGTATGACTTGAAGGCACTAGTTTAGATGAGATAAAATAATGCCATGCATTTGAAATGGAATTCAACTTTGAGGCTTGAAAGTTTACTCTTCTTTCATTTGTTATCTTCCATAAACCTCTTCCATCAGTCAGAAATGATATAATCTCATCTAATTCTCCTTCAGTATGATGATAATTATCATAAAAACAAAACAATGCAAGAGGCAAGTGGTAAAAGACATTGATTACCACAGGTGAAAAATGTACTTGTTCAACTCTAACCATCACCAAATTCTCTTCTGCTGCAGGCAAGTTTGCATAGAACTCTCTGACCACAGAAACAACAGCGACAGCGGAGAAGTAACAATAATTCTCCCAATTCCTTGTAGTAATCATTTCTTCAATAACTTCTCCTCGCTTACTAAATACTCGTTCCGGAATCAACTTACATGACGACAATGCTTCGACATATCGATCCTCTGCTCTAGCACTAACAAATTTGTTGGAATCAAATTTTGCTTTATCTTTCGAACGCTTTGACTTTGGAGCCATCTCTAAAAAAATTGCAAAAATTCACCATAAATTCTAAAATTAAACTAAACTTGCTAATTTAACTTCCAAAGGTAATTTCCACTAAATCCAAGTAATTTCTCATGCTTTTCCTCAAATTTCACCATAAATAATGATCTTAGGATTTTTCAATAATGTACTCAAAATATATGGTGAAAATCAAAAATTTTACTTAGGAGTAGTGTTCATACCTCAAGGAATTCAAATCTGACAAATCTCGTTGAAATCGGCTCTTAATGGATCCAACTTAAGGATACTCTAAATCCTACTTCAAGAGGTTGAGGATTATGGAAGGTGTTAAAAATGTCAATTTTCAGGTTTTTAACTGCAGAAAATCAATTTTCATGAACCAGTGCTTAAGCATGAGGCTTCGGTGCTTAGCCGCAAAATTTGATGCTTAAGCACATGAGTTCTGGTGCTTAGCCGCCAGTACCCTTATTTTCATAATTAATTTAAAAATGTACTAAAACCCTTGGTTAATCACCCTTAACAACTTTAAATAATAATTTCTCCCTTCTAAACTTTTCTAATTCTCCAAAGAAAGTTAAATTTCCATCAGTTCTAAACAAATTTCACAGAAACACAAACTTTCATTTAATTACAACAATCACACTTAATACAAACTAAAAATTTCTATCCAAACATTTTGGATGAAATTTCCCAATACACAATAATTCAAATACATCAAAACAAAGATAAATTTACATCATTAAGATATAACAAACACACTTAAAAGTTCACTTAAACACAAACATATAACACTAAACACTAAACACTTAACACATAAAACCACTACACTAGACTATACTCAAATTATTTCCAATCTCCATTAGGTTGAATGTATCCAGAACCACCATTAGTTCCATTTGAACCATCTGGAATATAGATCTGATAAAACAGGCGATGGTTGAAAACTCTCACATCTTTTTCTTCTAACCATTTGTTTTTAAGAAACATTGCCTTATCTGCTTCTTCCACATGACTTGTATGACTGAATTGCATTTTAATTTGTCATCTCATATGCTCTAAATGAGTGTTAGTTTCATTTACCTTTGCTTCAATTGACTCCACATTGGTTTCAATCTTCGTAATCCTTTCTGCAATACCTTAAATACTATCTGCTAGGAATTCGTTGTATAGCTCTTGCGCACTTTCACTAATAAATTTCTTCTTGTTGGCTTCCTCCTTCTTAATTTCACTCTCACAAGAAGACATTTTTGCACTCAAAACACTCTTCTTAAGACTCAGGAATGAAAATAGGGACTGGGGCAAGTGTTTCTCTTAATCTAGGGTCTTTTTATAGACATGGGAAGTGATAAAACCGACCTTAGACGTTTTAAAACTCCAAAATAACTTCTAAAACCACTTTCCAATGATTTTGGCTTCTAAAAATTCATTTATCACATTTTTATTAACTGTGGCGCTTAGCCGCCAGTGCACATTTTTGCACAGGTCTGCCAAATGTCCAAAATTTTCATTCTGACTCTTTTAAGTCATCCTTTAATGTCAAATAAACACCACTATAACTAATCTCTTTAAAATACTACCACATAATCATAAAAACAAACCAAACAAAGCACACAAATTAAACATAAAGCAAAGCACACCGATAAAAATGAAACAAAGCACACCGATAAATATGAAGAAAAGCACACCGATAAATATGAAATAAAGTACACTGATAAAAATGGGTTGCCTCCCACAAAGTGCTTGGTTTAATGTCTTCAGCCTGACAAACCCAGAACTTATTCTGAGTGACCCAACATCAGATTCTCATCAGGTTTTTATTGATCTACTGAAAAATAAGGTTTAAGTTTATGACCATTAACTTTGAATATTTTTCCAGTTTTAGAATCTTGAATATCCACAGCACCATAAGAACAAAATTTTATCACAATAAATGGACCCATCCATTTGGACTTAAGTTTTCCAGCAAAAATTTTTAACTGGGCATCATATAGTAAAACTTTTTATCCTAGCTCAAGATTTTTAGTAAGAATCTTTTGATCAAGCCATAACTTCATCTTCTCTTTATAAATCTTAGAATTTTCATAAGATTCATTCCTTATCTCTTCAAGCTCATTTAATTGCAATAATCTTTTCTCAGCAACATCCTTTAAATTACAATTGAATTCTTTTATAACCCAATATGCTTTATGCTCAAGCTTTTCCAAAAATTAGCCTATATGGGGACATTCATATAGGAGTTCTGTAAGCAGTCCTATAAGCCCACAAAGCATAATCCAGTTTAATTGACCAGTCCTTTCTGCTTGGATTAACAGTCTTTTCCAATATTCTTTTAATTTCACGATTGGATAATTCAACCAACTACTTATCTGCGGATGATAAGCAGTAGCAATGCAATGGTTAACATGATATTTCTTTACTAACTTCTCCATAATCACCTTTCTAAAATGACTTCCCCCATATGTTATGATTACTCTTGGTATTCTAAATCTCTAAAATATATTCTTTCTTAAAAACTTTGCAACACTTTGAGCATCACATTGAGGTAAAGCAACAACTTCAATTCATTTGCATACATAATCTACTGTTATTAAAGTACAGATCTTTCCGAAAGATGGTGTAAATGGTCCCAAGAAATCTAATCCCCAAACATCAAAATTTCTACTTCCAACATATAAATGAGAGGCATCTCGTTTCTTCTAGAAATATTGCCTACAAGCTGACATCGATCACAATTTTTAATATATGCATTAACATCTTTAAAAGTTGTAGGCCAATAAAATCCATATTGAAAAATTCTATAAGCAGTTCTATCAACTCCAAAATGTCCCCCATAATTAGAATTATGACATTTTTGAATAATTTCATAATTTTCTTCTAAAGGAACACATCTTCGAATGGTCAGATCCTTTCCTTGTTTATACAAAAAAGGGTCATCCCAAAAATAAGTTTAAGCATCAGATAAAAACTTCTTCCTTTCCTGGTATGAAAAACTATACGGTAAAATATCACTTATAATGAAGTTTACAATGTCGGCATACCACGAAATATGCTATTCACTAATAGTGAATATTTTTTCATCAGGAAAATGTTCATTAATTTCTTCAGTATCACTAAAAGATTTTCCAGTTTCAAGCCTGGATAGATGATCAACAATTTGATTATCAGCACCCTTCCTATCTACTATCTTAAAATCAAATTCTTGTA